>CM060106.1:57001351-58201351 GCA_030522415.1 Channallabes apus | reverse complement strand
TCCACGGAAACAACCACCAGTACTCAAGATCTCACCCCATCCTCACTTCTCCTCCTGAATCCCCTAGTGATGAGTTGATCCTGGATCAGATTTACTCTTCTGCTTTGAATGATGTTAGGGTAACCTTGGCTAAATCAAGGACCGAATCTAATTCAGATATGAGAGAAGATGCCAAAGAACATGCTCCTTTCCTAAGCATAGGTGGTACCTGATCAAATCTGGACAGGCATACGGAAAAAATAAATAAATAAATATAAAGCCCTTAGTGTATTGCGCTTGAAGAGTCACTTTGTATTACTTTATATATATGTTGTATATACCCATTCGGTTGACCTCAAAGTCAAGGGCTGGTTAATATTTCCGCTCTGAATGAATAAGCCTTTGATCCTGGCCTATTGTGCTCAGCTTCAGTGACTTTTACCACAGCGTATCGAGAGGCTTCAAAGCGGAGAGGACAGAGGCTTCAGAAAAGTCCCATGGCGAGTCCCGCATTTCAAACTGCAACACAGGTCGGAATAGAGGAGAAAAGAAAGAAAGAGAGAGAGAGATTTAAAAGCCAATCCACTGAGAAAAGGAGAGAGAGGATGAGTGACGTCGAGCCTAGCCGAGGGTTTGCCGTAGCCGAGGGTTTGCCGTAGCAGTGTGCTCGATTTACCCATAATTACCCAATGCTATTTCCTGTGTCTCGGCCCCTGCCTTTGAAAACGAGTCCAGCCATTCTTTAATCTTGTCACTTCCCCTGACTATAGGAGCAGGAGGTTGGGAAGTACCTAATAGAGAAAAGAAATTGCACAGGGCCCTCCTTTTGCCCCTTTCCGGATGGCTTGAGGGATAGAGGAAACGAAAAATGGAGGGCGGTAGCAAAGGGGAGGGAAGAAATAAGAAACGGAGGAAGAAAAGAAAACGCGGAGAGCCTCTTAAAGTGCAGAGCGCTCCGAAGGCTTTCAGTACGAGCAAGTCTTCGGTTTCAAGCCAGGGAATACCGCTGAGCTGTCATCACCGAACCAGGAGGGGGTTTTGTGTTTGAGAGCCGTTTTATTATTATTATTATTATTGTTATTATTATTATTAATAATAATAATAATATTTTTTTTACGCAGCATTAAGCTCAAGCCCTCGGGAGGTCTGACACACTGAGGCACTATTATATCAGCATTAGCCGTGATTGATTATTTATGGGATATTACGAAATGAGAGATAGACACGCTCACTTAGCGTTTTTCTAAAACGTTACCCGAGCCAGCGATGATGATGCACAGAGGGGTTTTTTTTGTTTTCGCATTACAAGCAGGATGTAAGCTGGTGTCCACGAGCCAAGTGTCATTTTATAGGCTGTGGTTTAGATTAGATGTGGCTTCTTTTAGCAGCGGAACTGTTACGTCCAGCGTCCTGTGAAATACAAGAAGCCGGGTTTAGCTTGGGGACATGATGCAGTGTCACAGTTAGACCCTTGGACATCTTTTTTATTTTATTTTTTATTAATGTTATCAAAGCTCTTGCTACAGTATTGGTTGGTCAATACCAGATACTTGTGCACTGAGCTACTTTTTGTAAGCCTGTGTTGCTAGGTTATATAAACCACCCGTGGTGCCAGGTTTTACACAAGGGCATCACATTCACAGGGACACACACACACACACACACACACTTACTTTCTGGTATTTTAGGAATTTTGTCATCCCTTGTGTTAGCTCAGGATAAATAACCGCACAAATCCGGCTGTGCAGCATGCAGGACCAACACGGGCTCCTCTATTGTAAAGCATTATGTTAAAATTCTGATAAGCATTTTGCTATTCATCTTCGCTCCGACACGTCCCATAAGTCTGCAGCTCGAAGGCAGTGCATTTATTAAGTGGAGAAATAACACAACAACATCACACACCCTCTGCACTCAGTCTCTAACTGAAATAGGGCCGGTTCGTCGGCAGCCCCATCTCGAGCTTGCTCGCTCGTGCTGATGGAGGGCTCGACTCCCTGGCTCAGCTATCCGAGCTGATTTAATGGAACCGTGTTCAGATAAATCGTTACCTTCTAGAAAGCTCTTATGCATTTTTCAGAGGTAATCTGTTGTTTCCCTGTGTCGACTCTATTTGTGCTGAAACACACATTCACAAAGCAAAAACAAATCAACTCCATCGCTGATGAAAATTGACCGGGGAGTTAAGACTGCTATGGTTGAAACATGCAACACGCTACATCACTTTTCTTCTTCTTTTTTTCTTGTTGCTTCATCAAACACCCTGGAAGCTTCACAGCCCAGAAACGATATGCCGATTGGCCAAAACTCTCCGTCCTACATTTCCACACAGTGCCCTTTCTGATTCAGATTCTGATAAAGAGCTGCATATGGATGGCCTGGGCGTGGGCTGGAACTTTCCCGCAGGGTGCTATATTTCGAAGCCGAGCACGTGCTCGAAATGTCAATGATGCAACGTGGAGGAAACGTGTACAGGCACCGTGTTTGACAAGGAAGAAGTGCTGTTTCAGCTAAGCCATGCACACAAACACACACACACACCTCCTGCTGCAAGTAGATCATCAAATATCCCATCAGCGATGTCGAGCAACTGTTAATGAGTCAGGGCCTCGGCGACAAGACGACATCTCTCAAACACAAGGTGTTTTTTTTTTTTTTTTGTTTGTTAAGTGTCCTAGTGATAACTAATACAAGATCAAGTGAAGACATGACATGAGGAGGAATTTCAATATGACAAATTCATATTTAGTCATCTTTGGAAACATTTTGTCAGAATTCAGTAAATTGTAAAACTATGAAGTTTATACATTTAATTCTCTAAAACTGCATTTCATTTTTTTTTATCTCTATATAAAACTGAATCAAATCATTCCTATAAATACTATAAACAGAAAATATTAAACATTTACCACATTTATTTAAAAACATCCTGTTCTTTCTTTCTTATTAATTAATTTATTTATTTAATAATATTTTATTCACTCGCCGCAGCGGGAGCCCTAATGCTGGATGAGCGATGGAATATAGTTGTAAAGACAAACATTGTTTTGGAAGTTAAAATGATTTAGATGAAATGACATTGAGACAACTTTGAATGAGCGACCCAAACACGATGTTGCAAATATAACCTCAAAACGACCACATTTTTGCAGAGTTTATGTCAACTGACATCCATTCGCATGTCTGACCACTTCATGGACCCTTAAGTAACAGGTAATACTAACTTTCATAAACACCTTAATACCAACGTTGTCCCAATGTTTGTAACGCTGGCAAATTGATGTCACCGCAACGTTTTGACAACTAAAAGTACTTCTCCTGGAGTTTTACAATAACACTTGGCTTGTTGTAATATATGTTTATTTATGTTATCTATATTACAAATGCTGTAATAAGTTATTAAATATGTGATAGTTAACATTTGCATTACCTGATGTTAACATAATATTAATGAACGTATTTGATATTGTTGTTTTCAATAAGAAAACATTCAACAAGCAAATATTTTGAAAAAGTTTATGGATAAATTGTCACATGTACAAAAGTTCAGGTAAAACTTTATATTGGTTCAGTTCCAGTTTTACTTATTTTTTTATAATAATCTGGAAATATAAAACAAGACAAACAGAAAAACGGCGGCGCGGTGGTGTAGTGGTTAGCACTGTCGCCTTGCACCTCCAGGGTCTGGGTTCGATTCCCCGGCCAGGCTCGATTCCTGTCTCTGTGTGCATGGAGTTTGCATGTTCTCCCCGTGCTTGGTGGGTTTCCTCCGGGTACTCCGGTTTCCTCCCACAGTCCAAAGATATGCAGGTTAGGCTAATTGGCGTTCCCAAATTGCCCGTAGTGTGTGATTGGGTGTGTGAGTGTGTGTATGTGTGTGCCCTGCGATGGATTGGCACCCTGTCCAGGGTGTACCCCGCCTAGTGCCCGAAGTCTCCTGGGATAGGCTCCAGGTCCCCCGCGACCCTGAACACAGGATTAAGCGGTATAGAAAATGAATGAATGAATGAAACAGAAAAACGAAAAAAGCACAGGGAATGATTGCTTAGGGAAATTTCTGCATGTTTACAGTATATTTAAAGTGTTAAATCACAACACTCAACTCTAACAAAGAGCCCGGAGTATAACTATCATTATTTCCATCTGGAACATCAGTCACTTCTCATTTGCATAATGTTATAGTGTTTCTATGGCACCTGGCTCCACCCACTTCCTCCCCAACAGCGTGTCGCTATAATTTACAATTAACTTGTCGCTGTGTATAAACCCATGTAACCGTAAACATATCGGCATCACAGCCTCCTCACCGCCGTCCGCCCCTCATCCCACTCATTGTGTTGGGGATTATCACGTTAAAGCATTTGATTTCCCTCTATAACAAAATTAATTTGCTCTATTCCTCTGGATTACGTCCCAGGCGGCTCACAGGGCAGAGATGGACCTCTCGTTAAAATAACTCTCTGATTGCTGTGATGATGAGGGGAAAGGGAAAAAAATAAAGACAGGTCGTATTGCAGGATCGTTTGCTTTCGCCGAAGGTTTATGACTCGCCGCTGATCTCGTTGCGGCTCGGCTTGCAAATCTGCCTCATGAATAATTTAGCGATGCGTTCTCCTTCACAGCGAGGGGATGGATAAATGTCATTTTTGTCTCTTGTTAGATGATTGGTTGGTTCTTTTATAGCACATGAGCAGCTACGATGATGATTTTATTTCGTTATGGCATTTCAGAGCCGTTACGTCATGTGAGGCTGAGCATGCTATGTAATGTTTCACAGAACTGATTGATTTGGGACAGCAACAGCTTTCTTGGTCTTACTCCAAAATTAGAATGAAACAGACTGAAAAGAAAAGTCTAAGTTACATATGTTCATACTAATACATCTGACATGGCGGTTCGTGCTAATATGCAGCGTGGTGCTGTATTTTTGTTATCTTCTTGAGATGTCACAGGAGGATATGGCTAGCAAATAAATTGCAAATGCTTATTACAAACAAAAGTGAGAGTTCTTTTCCTTCGCCACTTTCAACAAATACAGTGAATAAGTCCGATAATGCAGTGCAATTAAACAACGCAGTTTGGTCCTGGGTCTAGTTAATGATCTTTAGTATTGGGTAACAGCCCCCTAATGTGACCTAAGAGCCCCTTCTTTGGGTTGTTGCTTATCTTCACCCATTTCTGCTCAGCTCTGCTGGTGGGACGTGGCTCACCAGCAACACATTTATGTAGACACTGAAATGGCGCAATTGGAAGAGGAGTGAAATAGAACAACATTGTGGTATAATGCCTTATTTGAGGGGTATTTCAGATCGACTTTAGATCCGCACTGCTGGTGTGTGTGTGTGTGTGGGGGGGGTGCTGCTCTGAGTACTGGGCTAACTTGTTAAAATCATAGTAAAACAAGAGACCTTTAAAGCTTTGGAAGTTCAGGGGGCGAGGGAGTTTGACAGACCTGAAGGACTGAAGCGCCACTGCGTTGCTCTCTTTAGACTGGATCCCAGTGCACCTCTTTTAAAGGGAAGTTTTACAGAATTGTGGGTATACAGTATTAAGATGAAATTTACATGTAACTCACTGGACCTGTTATTCAGTTAGATAGATAGATAGATAGATAGATAGATAGATAGATAGATAGATAGATAGATCAGTCACGCCTTCCACGTGGCATGCTAACTATTCACACTAACATTGTATCCTTGTTTGGGGTGATAAGAGCCAGAATGATTTGTACGTGTTTGAAGCAGACAGGAAGTGTTTCAGGGAGGGAAATTAAAATCAGAGGGGGTTCCTGTTCATCTCTTCATATTAGCGCTGAGCTACACGAGGAGATCCTGCTGGTTCGCCTTTGTAGCAGTCAATCTCCAACAAACAACAGACCAGCGTTTGAACTCTAAGATTTCACGCCTTTACAATCTCCCTGATCCGAAGGTGTGCATCGGGGGGTCTTTTGTTTTCATCTCCGCACCTGTGTGAAGCGTACAAATATTTCCTCTAAGGCTTAGATAACGAATTAGCCGAAAGCAAGCCTCTTTTCTTAGTATGCGTGTTTTAATGAACCCTCGTTTTGATCTAAAGAATATATTTGCATCTCTTTGCGCGCCCTCTCTCTCCAGCAACCGGCAGACTAGCAGATTAGCATAAACTGTGCTGAAGTGTTAACGGCTAATCAGTTAAAGTGATAGGACAGCTTGTCGATCATGTATTAAGATTCGCACCTTATTGTCTCTGAAGGAGAGATGAATCACAATCATCTCTCAACATTTTTATTTCACACTGACCTTGAGAAAGTGTTGAGTTCCCCTCCGTGTGATTTTGGCAGCGGCGCTTAGATTTAGCCAAAAGCAAAGCCAAACTGTCTTGGTAATCATTTTCGCCTCTGATGGAGGCGGAGATTATTATCATTGCCAGGGGAGTCATGGACACCGGTGGAATCACCTCACTGAAACCCGTCCAGCTCTCTGAAGCATCCAGAGAAAGTTCAAACAGAATACAGCTGAATATGAGGACAGAAACTGGTGCAACCTGCCGCTTGGGTTGATACAGCATCACACAGGGCTAAGCACAACGCAGCATTGTGAAATAAGACAAAATAAATTTTTCATGGCAGATTCACATGGCTTATTCACAAAGAAATACATCAAAAGTTCAGTCGTGCTTGTAGCGGAGATGTTTGCCTCTGTCGCTTTGTAGTAATCCAGCTACAAAACTGGTGTCGCTAACAGTTAAGGGAACTTGCAGTACTACAGTAGGTAACAGATGTGAAGTTTATCCTAAATCACACATTGACCATAATTCAATGAATAGAACCAAAAGTGCACTATAACTTTTAATCCGATTTGGAACAAGTGCTAGGATACGGGACACACTTATTGTAGCATCCATCTTTGTCCGCATATAATTTCCTAGCATTATAAAACCTCTTCATTTTGCCATTTAAATCTAAACCAGAGCAAGAAAAGATAACTTAGTGGTGATAAATGTAATCTTTATCTGAAAGTTTAGTTGTAGGTACCATGGTAGTCTGATAGTGCCTGTAGTACCGCAGTATTTTTGACAGTATCATAAATATTTGGGAAAATATACGGTACGTATTATAGTAATTATGGGCAATTATGTAGATCTGATTATATCGTAACATCTTTATTCAATATATGATGTGAGGTCTAATTTAAGCTTTAGACCACACAAATGATCAAATTCTCATCCTCCAGAACTACTGTTCTGTACAGACAAGACAAACAACAGCCTTGTGACTGTTTTCCGACTCTTTTCATTTGCATTGCTCAGAATAATACATCTAATCTATATAACAGGCTTGTAAATTAGCTAGGGAATTAGAGTGTTGTCATGGTTACAGTTGAACGAGCTGCATTTTTAGCCAACATGACAAGCACTTGAATCCTTTCCTTAAAAGATGTAACTTTGTATATTCAAAATAAATGTGTGAGTGAATGTGTGAGTGTGAGAATATATTTTTTTTAATTCGTTAAAAGCCGGAGGTCTTGCATGTCAGGGCTAAAATTTCAAAGTAGAGCACTAGGCTCAGTTTTTGCCTTACATACTCCACACCCAGACGTTCTTATTGGCACATCCGATAGTGTACTGTAAGTCATCCCGGACCAAATGAAACCGTCCGTACAGGAGGCAGTAGCAAGACGTGTACATGTAAATGTGATGTATACAAGTGTGTTGAGTCTTACGCAACGCTTCGTCGACGGGCAACCGAGAGCGGCGCGCAAGCTTCTACCGCCATCTGCTTCCTGTCCCTGCGGATGTCTCAGTCTTATGGAACCCCGCCGTTTCCCATCATCTCCTGCTCTATCATGCAAAAATCACACGTCAGTACGGATCATCTCGTCCAAGCCCTCCTTTCGAGATTCAGAAATTCCTGTTCGCTCACAACCTCTGAGACAGGAAGTGTCGGATAAACAGAAAACGAGGTCAGCGCTGCTCTTCAAGCAGAGGAGAGAAACCTGGGCTGATAATGAAGCAGCAGCGGCAGCAGCCGTGGGATGGAAATTCCACTCCTCAGGGTGTCGCAGGTCCTGTCTCCTGAGACGCTTGCATCTGTTTTGCATCCTCCGCCACCATCGCTAGCCTGTTTCTGTGCATGTGTGTGTGATAACAACTGTAACTGAGACTGAGAAAAAGCAAGTGCAACAACAACATGCATAAAAAATGCTGAGCAAACATGTTTTTTTAAGGCCAGCAATATGATGCATTGCACAGTCCTGCAAACCTGGTCTTAAATTTCAAACAGCTCGTGTCCAGGATGAGTCCAAGCCGAAGTATCATTTAGAAGGTTTTTTTCAGACGATACTCCATCTAGGGCAAAGATCGCTAAACTAAAGTAAGACGCACTAGCTAGTTCAAACCAAAACATTCAAAGGTTTAAGTTGAATGAAATATGAAAATTCATCACTTCTATTGTTTCCCCTCAATTTACTTAAAAACTATGAAAGAACATTTTCCCCCGATGTCAACTAATCAATGAAAAACACATACTGTAGCAAAGTAAACCAGGCTAACGTGGCTAGCGAACTAGTTTAAAACAGAGTGTTTATTCTAAGCTAACTGCTACTGTAGGTTTATGAGCGGGAAGGTGTTGATTAACGATTCTGATTCTGGTCAGAAGGTGTTGATTATTGTGCTATTATGAGCATGATTATAAAAGTGCTAACATGTATTTCATTACCGTTTCTCGGCTCACTCACGTTAGAGTAGTCAACATACAGTAAACAGATTATGGTGCGGTGGTTATCATGGTATCCATGGTATCCAGGGTCGAGGGTTCGACTCCCGCCTCGGGTCTGTGTGCGTGAAGTTTGCATGTTCTCCCTGTGCTTGGTGGGTTTCCTCGAGGTTCTCCAGTTTCCTCCCACAATCCAAAGACATGTAGGTGGTCTAAATGGTGTGTCAGAATGCCACTGTAATGTGAGTGTTTTAGTCCTGTGATGAATTGGCACTCTAGTACCCTTAGTTCCGAGGGATAGGCTCCTGGACAGGACAAGCACTATACAGTAGAGAATGAGTGAATTTTATTGATCATTTATTAAAGTGACAACACGAAGTAACCATATATGGACAAAACAATATTCTGCTCTGTATTTACAGTAATTAAAGAAGAACTTTTTGAGTAGTGTAATTTTAGCTTTTGCATCACAATACTATGCTGTAGACATCTATAGTAAACCTTAATTTGGACTTCCAGAAGATGTTTTTTTTTTTTTTTTTTTTACAGGTTTAACATAAAACCGTCTAAGTTCCCGGAGCCGTCTGCATCAGTGGAAAGTTAATCGAAGGAAGTTTACAATTTCTTGCATTTTGTGCTAGATTTCGTGAAGACATAACATTCTTGAGGCCCATGGTGCTATCAAGGATGGTAGCAAGATTAAAGTGTTTAATTTAAGTTAAGGTAACATTAAGGTTAAGTGAGGTTTAATGTTTTTTATTTCATATTTTACTTAATTTTCATGTCTTTTCTAAATATTTGTTTTTATATGGACAAATATGATTATATTGCTGGAAATTGGTAACATTGCTAATATTTATGGTGGCTGGAAAGGATTACCTGCATTTACATTATTTCCTAGGAGGAAAATCCATTTTGCAATATGAAATTTCACCTTAAGAGCTCGCCCCTGGAGCAGATTAAATTTGTATGCTGAGGTACTGCTGCATATATACTGTATACTGTATCTAGTATACACTATATAGTCCATACTGTATTGACTTTGACCCTTCTTTTTTCCCTCCTTTATCTGTTTTGCTCCATACCTTTCCAGTCATCACTTTCAAAAAGCTTTTTAGGTGTAATATCTTTTAGAAAGCTAGCACTGAAAGCAACCTAAAGACTTAAAAAAGACTTTGAGGATTTTTTTCCCATGTTACACATATGAATAAACGCGCATGCAGCGTGAAAGACTCGGGTAGAAGGTGGCTGGGTAACAGCGATGGAGGTCACTAAAGAAACGGGCGAGTCGGTTCCTCGTGGAGAGTGGGAGGAATCTCAAGTGGATCGTTTTGTCTGTTTGTGCTGACAAACCGCCTTGTAAAATAACGAAGCCATTAGCATATCGGTTTTGCAGCACTGGTACGATGAGAGAGAGAGAGAGAGAGAGAGAGAGACACCAGATTCAAGATGATGAGCGTCTGTGAAACGGCAACGGAAAGCAGAATGGTTGAAGTCGGCAATGTCAGTCATCTGCTTGGCTTGATTATTCTACTGGCTTAACTAGAGAGAGAAAGAAAGAGAGAAGTGATTATGACAGCCATGTGATCGACCATCCATCAAACCCAGGACGCTTCAACCAAGAGCTCCTCCACTGCTCAAAACAAACCAGACACTTGAATGAGCTTTTATTTCATAATAATAATAATAATAACTGCATCAGGAAAATGAATCAGAATCACACGAGAAGCACAAAAAAAAAACAAGTTTGACTGCAATTCATCATTTGAAATCGATATTGCCCTAAATAATTCTATAATACCTCGAGTCAATAAAGATAAGGAGCTCTTTAATCACAATTTCAGTTAAACTTTTAACACAATTAGACACACAATTAGACACACACACACACACACACACACACACACACACACACACACACACACAAAATAAACCCTACTGTATATACTGTATATAGTATGACACATTAAAATTGCATTTTACAAATGTTATTATTATAAATAAATAAAAGAAATATTAAATTAAGTTTCATGAGTAAATAAAAATAAAGAATAAAACAAAATTTTTATAGAGGCGGCGTGGTGGTGTAGTGGTTAGCACAGTCGCCTTGCACCTCCAGGGTCTGGGTTCGATTCCCCGGCCAGGCTCGATTCCCGTCTCTGTGTGCATGGAGTTTGCATGTTTTCCCCGTGCTTGGTGGGTTTCCTCCGGGTACTCCGGTTTCCTCCCACAGTCCAAAGATATGCAGGTTAGGCTAATTGGCGTTCCTAAATTGCCCGTAGTGTGTGATTGGGTGTGTGAGAGTGTGTATGTGTGTGTGCCCTGCGATGGATTGGCACCCTGTCCAGGGTGTACCCTGCCTAGTGCCCGAAGTCTCCTGGGATAGGCTCCAGGTCCCCCGCGACCCTGAACACAGGATTAAGTGGTATAGAAAATGAATGAATGAATGAATGAATAAATTTTTATATTAATTAAGAAATTGATTAATTAATCTAATACTACTATAATAATAATAATAATAATAATAATAATAAGGAGAAGAAGACAAGAAAGTAGCCTCCAAAGAAAGTAATCTAAAAATGGACTAGGAGCGTTCAAGTCAAACTGGGACTTTTGATTTTACAGAATAGCACAGTTACGAGAGTAAAAACTCCATTTATTTCTCTACATAATCTCCTCCTACACTACTGCACTTATCCCAGTGCTTGGACACCATCAAGGTAGAAAGATTTCTTATTATGCCAGAGCCATGGTCGGACTGCCTGCTTCACACCTGAAACACTGGCCTCCCAGGAACTCCTTTAATGGCCCAAACATGTGGTAGTGGTCAGGACTGTACGGGGGATGCGGGAATAACTCCCAGCCAAGTTCCAGTAATGTGCAAGTGGTGTTGATGAATGCGTGTGTGTGATTGTGTGATTCGCTTTTATGCCTTCATTCACCAGAAATTTCAAAGTCCTGGTTTGACTTGAACACTCTGCATATATTTAAAAAAGAAAATAATTACTGTACAATTGATTAATTAGAGATCCTTGACATAGGTTTAGTGAGAAGGAGATCCAGTATAGCGTGTTTTATTTGCTAAAAGACTTCATGATTTCACAAGGCCAGTGTCTTCCTTCACGTACTGTTGAAAACAAACAAAAAAAAGATCAAAGGGGTTAGAGAGTGTTGCCATGCTTTTTAGGAACCCAGAGCAGCGATCCTGTATCAGGATGTGCAGTTTGTCGATTAAGAAGGTGAGTCACAGCAAATAACAAAATTAATAAAGAAAAAACAGTAAAATTGATTAGGGATGAATTACCTTTTGTTTAATTCGATTCTCTGCCAACCTGCTGTGCCTAATTTATACGAATTATCCACAGTAACACCTTGACCATCCAAGCTGCGGGATCTGTTCGGTCATTTGGGTCACGCGTTAATTATTCTTTGGCTTTGTGCCAAACCTCATCGTCTTCATGCTGGCGCGGGACATAAAATGTCCAAAGCGCCGCAGAGGTCTTTTACTTCTCCATCGATCTCTGTGCGGACGACGATAAGTTCACTGCACAGATAAATTGAAACAATACGTCACCCCATTAGCCGATTGGTTTGTTTTTGCGAATCGGTCATTGATTGCGGGCTCGGCTGATCGGGTCGAGGTCGGTACGCGGATTTAATTATCCTCGCAGCGCAGGAGACTGCTGAGCCATGACTTCAGAAGGTCAGGGAGCAGAAGGGAGCAGCTCGGCCCTAAATAAAGCTACGCAACACAAAACTCCGGTACAGAGCGAGCCGGGAAGCTCTCGGGCGCTGGGCTCGGGGGTGATTTTTAGTGTCAAGTGTCAGGATTTTGGCAAGCAAAGAAGAACAAAAAAAAAAAGACTGATCAGTACGCTAAACATGCCTGGCGGGCTAAATTTCCATCTTGCTAGTAACTTTCTTACTGGCTAAGTTTATCCACTGTTGCACTTTATTTCTAATATAACTTTCAGCTGAGTTCACTCTTGACTCTGCTTTTCTGAAATAGATAAATCTGAAAAATACAGCTTTTAAAACTCATAAATATTGCAAGATGAGGTAATTCATTGTGAAGCTATTTTCTTATTAGATACATTATTTGCAAAATTATTTAGGCTGTACAGGTAAAGGGATGGAAATACAGTTTGTTGTGGATGTGAACCATTCGGGAAGCAAGAGACTGGAACTCTGATGTGTTCTTCTGCTGTTGAACTGAAGCACGTCCACCTCAAGATTGACCTTGTTGACCTTGTTCTCCATTGACAAATGCTTTTCTGCTCAACACAGTTGTAAAGAATGATTAGGTGAGCAAGTTTAGCCCAGCTGGAACGCTAATGCTGGATGAGCATTGAAATGTAGTGTAGTTGTAACAACATTGCAATGACGTCCACTAACGCTGTTTTTGGGAGTTAGAATGATGCCGATAAAATGAGGTTGAGGTAACGTTGTATGAATGACCCAAATGTGATGTTGTGAAAACATCCTCAAAACAACACAATTATAACCTTCATTTGGAGAATTTATGCCGATTAACATCCGTTCACGACGAACCCGAAGTTTCGAACAAGATTTAGAGTTTGGTATGGACACAACTGCTTCCCACACACAGCGTGTGTATCTCATGTAATGCATCTCTTGGTGCTGTAATGTTACTTACATGCATTTACAACGCTATCATAATCATCCTGCCCCCTAGTGGTACAGTGCTTACCATGCAGTGGCTACTATGGTTTAGTATCAAAATTATTTATTTGTGCGACATTCTATTGTTCTGATATCACGAGTGATGAGTTAACATCACCGCAATGTTGTGATAAATAAAAAATTCCTGCTGGAACCCGTCTGCTTGGCTTCTTCTGCCGTCTCTCATTAGAGAGGTGTTTTTGTTCTGTCTTTCACATGATGTTTCTGCAGAAATCACAGAGGTCCGTGTTAATGCTCGTCTGGCACCAACAACCTACAAACATGTCACAGCCGAACCCATTTAGTTTTTTCACACGATCTGGTAATTGATGTGAGATTTAACTGAATCTCTTGACCTGACTCGTAAAGATTACACACCTTATGTTTCTGCTGCATGATTGGCTGATTGGATATTTGCATAAACGAGTATGTGTGTAGGTTTTCCTATAGACAGTAAGTGTAAATTACATGGAAACGTCTACTTGGAATGATTACGTGATATCGTGTTTGTTCTTGTTCATTTTAACTATTATTACAGAGACAATTTCAATTGTACCACTGTGATGTTGTGAAGGTTTTCACTTTTAAAAATCAAAAAACCACTTAACTTCAGGGTTGCAGCAAATCTTTATTTTATTAATACCAGCAAAAACAAAAACTGGTAAAAGTTTACTTTCACAATACAAAGCACTTAAATATATCTAAGCTTTTCTTTCGATGCAGTCGTTGTCCTATTTCCTATCACTCTCTCTCTCTCTCTCTCTCGCTCGCTCCGTTCATACAGACGAACGCAATCTCAAAGCTCGCACCGCTGAGACACGCTTTTCATTTCCGTCTCTTGTCAGGGGAAGAGATTAGGGCTTGGACATGCACTTGATTTGTCAAAAGCGTTAGAACTGAAGCGGCAATAGTCTACGCTACAGAGGAATGGACTGGGTTTGAAATATAAAGGTCAAATAAGAGATAAAAAAAATGCCATTTTGTAATCTGCTCAAAGTAAATTGAGGAAGAAAAAAAACAGTATGTCATCATCAGATCCTTCTGGCTAGTATTTTATATACTTATACTTACAGTATATCTATATAAATATATACCAATCGTGATGATTAATAAACACTTATTCATACATTTATTACTTGAGCAATCGTACTGCAATTCACATCCATTTAACTAATGTATGTACCAAACAAAAATAATACTATCTTCATATTATAAGTTGATTATTGCTGCTGATTGGACGTGGTGGTGTTTTTGGCCGTCTGAATTCTACAGTATGCCTATGTGTTATCTTATCAAAATGTATACACACTTCAACATCTTTAGGGGAAACATAGGTAATGCTACACATTGCTGCCATACTGTAATTCAATTAGAGGTTTAACAAAGGACAAAGATAACAACTGTTGAAGTGTGTATACATTTTTAGCTGACTCTCTCTCTGTCTCTCTGTCTCTCTCTCTCTAATATTTTAATCACCAGTTTTTTATTCTTGGTTTTAATTATGACCAAGCCAAAATGGCAATACTGTATATATAAGCAGAAATAATCAGACTTGTTAAATCAAGAATCTTAATTGATTTTAATTTCTAGAAGAACATGAAGGACATAGACATGTTTAAAACAATATGGTGTTGTGGGGAGACCCTGTGCTCAGTAGAAGAAGAATTAATCTATACACCAAACTAAAACTGAAATAAATTAATAAATAAATAAATAAATAAAAATAACTATATATGTTTAAAAGAATAACTACAATGTCTAAAAAATGTCTTATTCATTTATTTATTTATTTTCTCATTTTTAATCAACCTCCATTTTTATATAACAAAATTGGTAAAATAAAGGATTGTAAAAAGTCACAAAAAGTCTCTCTCTCTCTCTCTAATATTTTCATATTATTATTATTATTATCATCATAATATTAGCTTATATATCAATATATAACATATATTGTTTTATTTTGTTAAGACATATTGTTTTAAAAAAAATTTAAGTTTGTCTTTTACTGAAGTATGTATACATTTATAAATTTTTGGCTAACAGTTACCTCGGACTGGGCCCATCTGCAATACCGTCATGATCCACCAGGGGTGGCATTTAGGGAAATATTACTCAACACTGGGGACACTTTATGAATAAGCTTTGTGTTGGATGATTTTGTCCAAGACTAATGTAAGTTCTGATCATAATTAAGGAAGGCTAGGCTAAGATTAAAACTGTTTAGAACTAGATTATTGAAATTGTTGTCATCTTTACAACATAGAGTAGGATGGGTTTTATCTGAATGTAAGCTCATAGTAAATGAGGAACTATCTGTATATTGATAGCATGATTAAACTCCACCTCCTTCCATGAAACTTCAACCGTGCAAAAAAGGAAGTGTATGTCAGATATACAGTACAGGAATCCATTTTTTTTTCATCTTGCTTATTTTCTCCACAACCTTAAAGCTACTTGAATCCCCTTGATACCCAACATGATGGTGCAGGCACTTCCTGTCATGACCTTTACCTACACTGAAACAAGACAGAAATCCTGCACGCGACACTCCGTGACTTGACGGCCGTGACTCGAAAGCACGTTGGCATTTGCAGCGGCTCCCTAGAGACGGCAGTCCTGAGATAAGCTTCTTAAAAGCACTAATTTGATGCATCCTGTCGGTTCTCTGAGCTCTAACGTTGGTTCCCCGAGGACCACGCAGGACGCAGGCGTTCGATACGTCACCACAGAGCGAGCGGAGGATCATGGGAAGCAATTAGAGGACAGGCTTGTGGTCTTTGTGAAGTCAGATGACTGAAATGGATTTAAGGATGATTTAGTGAGTGTGGGGTTTGTGGGGTCGTAGGAGATCCTTATGGTGCATCCGTTGGGATTAATTTAACAGGATGCATTTTTGGGGCTCTGGAGGGTAACGAGCATTGATAGCATCTGTCTCCGGGTCAGGCATTTAAGTCGACATTGTTTGTTTTTGTGCTGTATGAGGAACCTTGTTCAGATCGATGATTTAAAGCTCGGTTCAAGGCGGTAAAATCAGTCTCAGTTGAGTGGCCATAGTGAAGTTGTGCTTTAGTGAAGTAAAACCATATTAGCAGAATGAAGTACACAGTGATTCCCACAGTCATCAGTACAGTGTTGCTTTTTTTTCTATTAAAAGTTTAAATAATTCTGAAGACGATATAAAGTTTTGTGTTTTTTACGCAGAACCCTGATTCAGCACTGCAGTGAAGTGATGCATGAAGTACATTAATTAAAAATATGTAATGGCTCTCTGATAGTCTGGACCAATGTTTACTGTATTTGAACAAAATGTCAAATGTCTTGAGACTAGTTATTAAAATATGGAAAAGAAAGAGAAAAGTTTTACATTTCTTTTTTTTTAGTTTGACTTTGAGTTTGATCTTTTGGTAATTATATACAGTCATGGATATATAATGGAATTTCTATTCCCATAGGAATGGAAATCACCAGGGATGACCTGATACGATATTATCATGATACCTCGATGCCGATGTGATTTGTATTGCAATTCTGTCAGGATCACGATTTTATAAATATAGAAATATTCAATGTTACACTTTTATAAGATCTTATTAAAAACAAATCACTCCTACCATACAGGATGCTGTGCTGCCTGCCATTGTGTGAATAGTTTAGAGTGCACCACCTGTAGGATTATATAGGAACTGCTACATTTTACCCCCACAAATACAAACCAATCGAAATAAAAATAAATGAATGAATAAATAAATAATAATAAACTAAATCGAGTCAATGCACTCACTTTAAATGAATACATTAATTTATTTATATTGTATGTAGTGGGCTACGTAAAAATAAAATTGTCTAGTATAATCCAGATAATACATATAATTTATAAGTATATTATAAAATATGAACAATTTGAAGACATCTGGCTCCCACACACACACACCCACACAGACCAAATAAAACCCCCAGGTGTTAGTTTTTAAACTGGAATGAAGAGAGAGCTCCTACATTTTCTCACCTTAGCATTTAGCACCAGTTTAAATATTACCGCCGATATCACGTCCGTTCATCAGAGACTCGTACGTGAGAGGGCTACGATACCACGCTGCTGATTCTGCATTACCCTGAACCGCTGATTCCAGTGAAACTCGCTTGGTTAGTGCGAATGGAAATCAGCCAACATTCCTGCACAGGCCCGATCATAATAATTTAACGATTGCGGTTAATTAGGTGCACGCTCTGCACAAAAAAATTACGACTCTGGAAGAAAAGAAAAAAATGAACAAAGAGGGTCTTTTTGTCCTAAAATCTTGAAAGAGGTCTCGCCCTAGTGCTTAGAAAATGCTTAGTGCTTGGATTGGGTACAAGCCAAGAGGAACATTTTGGTGTGTTTATTGGTGAAGTTCAAGTTCAATCACCAGCCATGAACAATAGAAACAAAAGGTTTCATACAGTAATTTAGGTTTTTTGAATCTTTATTAGAATAAAGTGGTGCAAAACTATGGATTCTGATTGGTCAGAAGTGTTAGTTAGTTTTGTGTCTTGGCTAATTTTACTGTTAATTTATGTTGAATGTTGCACTTTAATCCTGGAGAAAAGTTGTCTCGTTTCACTGTGGACTGAACTCTATATGGTTGAAATGACAAAAAAGCTTACTTGACTTGACTTCAATTCATTTATTAAAAAAAATACAGGATGGATCTACTGTATAGTAAAATCAATGACCCCCATGGATCTGACCAATCAGAATGTGTTAATGATAATTACTGCGTACTATACGCACCACGTCTAGAAAAAGGAAAATGAAGTAAGAGACATCACATTGAGAAGGTGTACGAGGCTGAGAATAGATTCCTCTGTCTATATATCTTTCTCTTTCTCTCTTTGAAGCAACAGAGATTTCACTCTACACACTCATTCACTTCCCGCTGTGGCTCCTGACGCTTCTCCTCTCCTTCTATCCGAATCGAATTTCACTCCGTCTCCTGAAGAACATGAGCGTGTGCTTTTCCATGAGATGGAGCAAATCTCACCTGAAATCCCTCCATCTTTCAATCTCAGACAAATCATAAACTATATATCTATTTCTATATCTACTGTACTGTATATCTAGACACATGGGTGTGTTTGAAGAACCAGAAGAACGTTGACGCTCCTCTGTGTAGATACTTTATATCTCGGGAATTGCACTATAGTATACATCTCACTCCAAACATCAGCATTGCTATAATGTAAAGAAGCAAAACACAAGTGACCATAAAACACATAGAGAGATGTAGCAGAAGGCTTCCTAATCCCCCAAACTTGCTTTCTTACAAAATAAATGCAAGATCTGGTACATATCATTTTCTTTTTACTTATTTTTATACTGCGCACCTGCTTTTTGCTTTCCGTAGCGACCTTTTAGATCTGAATCGCCAAATCATTTCCTACAGAAGTGCTGTTCAGGTGCTGAAATTCTCCTTTTATACTGGATTCAGGGATCATCTGCACAAATCCCTTTTCTTGTCACATTCTAATTGGCTGATTAAGTAATTTTTTTGCTTAAATTAAAATAAATAAGAAAATTAAACATTAGATTTTCTTACAAAAGATTGGAAACATCCACATGACTCATGCACTTTTACTTTACCGAGACGCTTTCATTTATTTTCATTTTGGTGCATATGTGTTGTCCTATATAAGAGTACAGTTGGTGTTTGTTGAGCTGCATGGCCCACTTTCTCTCACACACACACTCACACACACACTGTGATGTTGGCACTACCTTGCATGAAAGAATTACCGTGGAAAAATCCAAGCTGCCAAGTCAGCCTGCTCCATGATAATACGCAAAAAAAATCTGTGTTTTGCTCTGACGGTGGTTCGTCGGAGATCCGTTCTCATGCCCATCGGGTGAGCGTTCGCATGCTTAACTCCGATCGAGACCTCCAGTGTGGAGCTATAGCTTTAAATTCCTTCAGGGATATGATTCAGACTTGTTCAGAGTTTATGACTCTGATGTTGGCTTTGTGTGTGTGTGTGTGTGTGTGGTGCAGATTGAGAACCCACGCATGAGAGCCATCTCATTAGCGATGGGGGTTGAGAGTTCACAGGTTCATGTGGGGTTAAAATCTTGGACAGCCGGTACGTTTATGCCAAATAATCCGTTTACGTATGGAGAGAGATGATCTTCATAAACATCTTACACTCAAACTCTGCTTTAAAAAAAAACATGGGCACACAACTAATCTTTATTAATCTTATATACTCGCAGTATGAACTAAATTTCTCAAATAATGCTTAGTATTTTAACAATCAAACATTCTAATAATGAATATGTTACAATTAAGAAATTGCTAAAGAACCTCGCTGATCACTGATGCCATTTCATTTCACAGTAGAAGAATGTTTTTTGTTACTAATCCATGTTTTTACACTTCACTATTAGACTTGATCTTTAAAAACAAAGCATATTAGCTATCCACAAGGGCCATTCAAGTCACACCGGGACTTGTAAGTGTTTTAAAGATGGCCATGAATGACGGTCCCGTCACAGGTTGCTCGGAGCCCACTGCAATCATTCCAGTGAACCTTGAAAATCTACAGATAACGAAAAGAAAGCGATCCATCTATCTTTGGAAATGTTACAGGACGTCTGCTGGGAGTTATTGCCACATCTCCCCTACAGTCCTGAACTCGCTCCAGACCATTTCCACATGTTTGGAGTTCCTGGGAGGCCAGTGTTTCAGGCAATCCAATCATGGCTCTGGCGTACTGAGAAAACTTTCTACCTTGATGGTGTCCAATCACTTGTGAAACACTGGGATAAGTGCATTAGTGTAGAAGGGGATTATATAAAGAAATAAAGGGAGTTTTTTTCTTATTCTGCACAATCAAAAGTCCCGGTTTGACCTGAATACCTCTTGTATATAATTAACTTGGATCGAGTAGTTTGCCCTTGATAATAACCAACACTGTGTGTGGGTGGAGCTTTGGTGTGTAAAAGCTTTCCAATAAAATGTAAATTGCTCAACACTGAAAGAAAACATTTTCACTAGAAACTTTTTTTTAATTATATCACATAACAAAAAAAATCATGTTTTTCAAAATATGCCTACTTACAGTACATCTTATAGAAATTCAGACTAGTCAGGGATGCAATTTGACGTCTTGCAGTCGCCCATTATCAATGGTACCCATGTGTGGGCGGAGCTTCGGGGCATTCAGTTGCCAGCATGTTGATGTAGTCGCAGTTGTTCCTTAAATCATGATATGTACTTTTCTGCATTTCAGGTTTTCATTTCCTTCATCATTTTATTAATATTCATCTGCTCCTGCTTTAGGCTTAGGGGAAAGTCTTCTTTTCAGACGAAAGTATCAGATGCGTGAGAGAGAATGCTTTAAAATATTGTATAGTTACTGTGGGTGATTTTATATTAGGAGTTTTTAAGTTTAAGATTTTAGGCTTGGGAATCCTGACAATGACAGAATCAAAGAAGAGTTATAATTGCACATGCTCACTGGGTGGGAGGGGCAAACTATCCCTCCCCTGTCAATCACATCGATACTAGCCGTCTGAGTGTATGCAGAAGAGGGTGGATAGCTCTTTCTATTTTCTACTTTCTTCACTTACTTGCAGTGAGTCTTGTACTTCAGAAATAGACAGTAGGTTGTATTTAAAAGCATGAAAATCTTATGACCTTAAGTGATTCTTAATGTGTATTATTCATACATATTGTAGACACTTAATTTTAAGGAATTATATCTCAGAGAAGTTTAAGGTGTTCATCTTTCTTAAAAGTTATGAAGTGCCGTTCAAACAGATGGTTGAAAATGTTCCAGTCTTTATCTTCGTTCTCATACAGTAGCTTCATTATAATTATGGCCTGTGACGTTCCACGGTGAGGTTCCTTCTATAACGGTGTCCATCCAGGTTTCTCTGCTCCACATGCTTCAATTAAATGATGCATGGTTGCGTTCTGACAGCCAACTTCAAGTAAGTCTAAACTAATTATCCGTAAAGGCTCCTTTATTAGATTCCTTTACCGTGTATTTGTCATTGCAGCAGGACTGCTGTCTGGCCCGGAGATCTTTATTCATTAAACCTCAGAAGCAGAACGCACTCGTTATATCACTGTCTGCGCCCGCCTAAATTACACCAGCACGCTGCTCCGAGCAGGCCGAGTACAATTTTACACTTCTTCTAAAGAAGCGCAATATTGCAAGAGGCCAAAAATTTTAAATTTGATTCTTTTTTTTTTTTTTTTTTGAGCCAAGGTTTTTTCCCCAGAGACATCATTACTTATGGGTGCAGTTATTTATTTATTTGTTTATTTTCCATTATACCACTAAATGCATAATTTAGGACAAGCTGCATGAATATGCATTATTCATGATGTTTGCTTATTTCCAAAGCCTGGCTCAGATTTTTATTCATCATCCAGAAACACTCGTTACAGCAGTCAGAGTGACTCTGAAAAATGTTGCACACACAGAAAAGGAGAATGGTATATACAGTGTAGTGTATCTAAACAAATTTACATTATAGAAAGTAGTTTTTTTCCCTTATACTCTGATTCAAAAAGTGAAACTCTTGCTCAATGATTTAGATTCATTAAACGTAAAGTGAAATATTTAAATCCTTTTTTGTTTCATTAAAATCAAAAAGCCAGTATTTCAAAACATAAGAATGTTTAATTTTGAGTTAAAAAAGTTGCACAAGCAACTGGATTATTCAAGAACTTGGGAGAGCTTCACAAGGAGCGGAGTGAGGCTGGAGTCAGTGCATCAAGAGCCACTGCATCAAGAGCCACTATGCACAGAAAATGGGCTACTGTACAGCTGTTGCTAGTATCAAGCAAATTCTGAACATCATACTGTAAATGTCTGACCTTGGCTACGGAGAAAAAGACTCAGTCGTCCAAAGTCGTCGAAAAGTCATCTCTTTTCAGATAAAAGTAAATGTTGCATTTCATTTGGGATGCCATGACATACGCTGGTGTTGGTTTATTGTGTTTTATCAAGTCCAAAGTCAACAAAACCATCTATCAGCATTATTTTAGAGCGTCTTCATGCTCCATCTGGTAACAAGCTTTGAGTTCATGAGGATTTCCTTTGGCAGCAGGATTTAGCACTTTCCCACAGTGCCAGAGCTATCACGAACTGGTTTGAGCATGATATTACAATTATTAAACCATATTGTGCTTGATTAGCCAGCCAACTCATCTGACCTGAAACTCAGAGAGTCTCTAGGCTATTGTCAAAAGGGAGATGAGAAGCACTCGACCCAACAATACAGACGAGCTGAAGGCTGATATCAAAGCAACCTGGTCTTTAATAGTACCTTCAGAAGTTCCACATGACTGATCACCTCCATGCCATGACACATCAAGGCAGTAATTCATGGTAAAGGAGCCCTGATGAACTACTGAGTACTTTAAAGAACATCCTTGTAGGAAGTTTCTCTATTGTAAATCCTTTTTTGGTTGATCTCTGGATCTATTCTACCATTACAGTATTTAATATGAGATTTTTAATTGTCATGATCTCTTAGTCTCAATCATCGAAATAAAAATTAAAAATACACTCAAAATATTTAACCCTACGTTTAATTAATAAAAAAAAAAAAATAACTTTTTCCCACAATATAAATTTTTTTATGTATTGTATATACCTTCAAATGCATACAATAATAAAACAAAACTCTTCACAATAATCCTGATAGTGCTCCTGGGGTTCTTTCTGTAATTAAATTTTTTTATTAGATGTGTTTGAATCTTTGAATCTTCAATTCCCCCCTTTCCTGCTCAAATGCTTTGTCCTGAATCGTCTAATATCGAACACAAAGGAGATTTCTGACTGAAATATCATCGGAACAAAGTTCCAGCGTCTGTAGCCGGAGGGTAAAGTTAAGTGTAAGGAAGAGGCATTTTCAGCTGTAATTACGCTTATCGCCGAGCCGAAGACACGATTCAGCTGGCTGTGAGATAACAAAGAGCGGCTGTGACACGTGCCAGGACGAGTGCGCCTAGCTCGGTTTAATAAAGAAAGAGAGGGAACGAGAACGACAGGACTTTCTTGTGTTAATCCTGTGTCGTGCCATGTCAGTGTCGAATCGAAGATAGTTCTATCTAAAGATGAAGGTTTTCATGATGGCCGACATTTTTTATAAATTTTTTTTACAGCAGAATCTGTCAAGTCGATTCTATCAGTTAATTATTAATGAGAGGTTTTTACCCTGTCCGTCTCCGGTGTTGAAGACTGCATTATTTAAAGTGGAGAAAACGCAGAACAGGATTTAAAAATTTTTAAATACGGTAAAGTCAGATCATAAACAAATAGGGTTGCTTACTGTACAGTATATACCGTAATTCGCTGTTAAATTTATTTTTCTCACATCACATTTTACACTGTTCTTCATATGCAAACTGCATATGTAGTGTTTGGAAAACATTCATAGTGAAAACCTTTTGTAACCCAGTTTCATCCACACATGTGATGATGATCTTGGCTTCTCAGAGCGTGCACCATCAGAGCGTAACCTACACTGTGAAGACTTTATCTCAGACCTCTGATGGGCCAAAATAGCTTCACGGTTAGACTTTTTATTTATTTATTTATTTATTTTATATATATTTATATACACATAAATTTATATGTAAATATAAATATACATATAAAATTATAAATTATAAATTTATAATTTTAAATATATATATATATATATATATATATATATATATATATATATATATATACACACACACACACACACACACACACATCATTTTATTTACTTTTTTTTTTTTAAATAAAACATCTGTTTGTGGGGGCGGGGTCTTAAAGGGTTCATGCAACAGATCCAACTGTATATGAGTCATTCTATAACTTGGCAGCAAGTATATTTGGTAATTCATAACAAGTATACAGTATTTATGGTAAATATTTTCTTTAAAAACATATTTTAATTATTATTTTTAAAAAAGCATGTTATAATATAGCACTGTCGCCTTGCACCTCCAGGGTCTGGGTTCGATTCCCCGGCCAGGCTCGATTCCCGTCTCTGTGTGCATGGAGTTTGCATGTTCTCCCCGTGCTTGGTGGGTTTCCCCCCGGGTACTCCGGTTTCCTCCCACAGTCCAAAGATATGCAGGTTAGGCTAATTGACGTTCCCAAATTGCCCGTAGTGTGTGATTGGGTGTGTGAGTGTGTGTATGTGTGTGTGCCCTGCGATGGATTGGCACCCTGTTCAGGGTGTACCCCGCCTAGTGCCCAAAGTCTCCTGGGATAGGCTCCAGGTCCCCCGCGACCCTGAACACAGGATTAAGCGGTATAGAAAATGAATGAATGAATGAATGAATGTTATAATATCACACAACTATTATGTTCAACCTGTACTTAAATAAAATGCTGAAATTGACCATTTCTGCCCCGTCTGCTCTTTAAAAATAGTAATTAAGCCCAGTTAAGCTTTAAGCAACTTTTTTTCTTTAAGTATTGATACTAAATAAATAAATAAAATGTGTGCAAAAATTCTGTCGGCTAAGAGAATTAATAAATATAAAAATGATTAGATATTATGCAGAATAAAGTGTCATATTGTTTTTAGCACAACCTACAGTACAGTAGGCAATATGACTGAATAAATTACATTGATTATTTAATTTTAACCAACTATACAAACATGACTTTCAAAAACAAAAAACAATCTGATACATATGTATATATATTTATACGCTAAAGATAATTGATGTTTGACAGTAATTAAAAATAAATAAATAAAAACAATCTGATTATTATATATATATATATATATAAAATTATTAATATTAATAACTAATTGTCAAACACACATCAATTATTTTTTTATATAATTTACAGATATTTTACATAAAGAAAATGTTTAATATGAACAACTAAACACAAATTTACCACAAAAAAATTTCTAGGTAGATACTTGATTGATGATCAGACATCTTCAACCAAATGTCACACACATACACACACACACACAGAGATTACAATCATAAACACTATATATTAAATGAATAAATAAATAAATAGATAGATAGATAGATCGATAAATAAACAAACAAACAAATACATAAATAAACATTAGGCCAAATAACTATGTTCAATAAGCCAGACAAAAGGATGAGGGTTCGATCTGTGGTCTGAAATCTGCCC
Organism: Channallabes apus; assembly: GCA_030522415.1. NCBI lineage: Eukaryota > Metazoa > Chordata > Actinopteri > Siluriformes > Clariidae > Channallabes > Channallabes apus. Next base: position 58,175,841 of record CM060106.1, on the reverse strand, counting down.
TCATTACTTCTATTTTACCTTAATTACATTTTGATTATTTTTAATTGATTGATTAATTGATTAACATTCGATCTATGGAAGGAGTCTCCAGTTTTAGCCCGTTATACCAATCAGATGAAAATCTGACAAATGTTTTGTGACATCCTCAGGATGCAGTTTGTCCTTCTTAGTAACATGAGAAGTAGTTTTTTTTATTTTCCCTCCTTGTCTCAAACCCAACATGTAAAAAGTGTAAACGAAAGATTGTTCAAGTCGAATTCCGACTCCAGATTCTTAACACTCCTGATGTTAGAACAGTTTTGAGGCTCGTACAGCCGTGATAAACAGCGTTCTCTTTCCATCCTTTACTATTGATGTTCAGGTTTTCTGATCTGCTTTAATCTGATCTGAAGGTTCTAACTCTTTCCAGCTGCTGTAGCGTAAGTGAAAACAGGAACCCGTGCTACTATAGGAACACGTACTATAAAATATCTTAATGTTAACGGATAAAAAGTACGTATCGTCCTTCCGTAAATGAACTCATAACATTCACACGTCTGGATTCACGTACGTGACGAGACGGATCTCTGCACCGATACGATCTCCGGGTTAATTAGCCTCCTTGAGTTTGCGGTCCTCATAATCCGTGTCACAAACACGTCATCGACGCTCCTCTTAACCTCCGCTGAACTTATCACGCTGCTAATTAGCAGGAGAACCGTGAAAGCCGTGTGTGATCTGCTCTCAGCCGTGAAAAGGGCATCGGGATCGTTAGGACGGAGCGCTGAAGAAAACAGGAGGAAAGCGGGCAGCTGGACGCGTGTCTTAAAGGGTGTGTTTGTTTAATTGAACTTTTTTTTTTAATATGTGAAAAGGGCAAACAGAAAGAGAGAGCTAAACGATGGAGATGACGGGACGAGGAGGCGTCTTTGTGTGTGTGTGTGTGTGTGTGTGTGTGCTGAGAGGTTAAGTCCACTGCAGTAACACTGTGTTCATTATACACACACTTTTCATTTCATTTTTAAATCACTAATCTCTCTCTCTCTCTCTCTCTCTCTCTCTCTCCCTGTCTCTTTCTATTTCTCTCATTCCCTTTGAAATCTTTTCGGATCCTGTCCATCTCTTTCTATCTCTTCTCCTGTCAATCTCTCTCTGTCCCCTCTCCGTTATCCATTATTTCACTCTCTTTCTCTCCATCTCTTAGTCCTTCCATCATTTTGCCTTTCTTGCACATTTTATATCCATCTGTTCTTCATTCAGTCTTTCGCTGTCCTTGTCTCTCTGTTTCTCGGTCTTTCTGTATCGATGCACCTCTTCAGCCTCACCTTCCATCCTGTTTCTTCTTTACTCATCTTCTTTTCTGTTAATCTCTCTCCTTCCATGTGCACTCTATTTCTCTCTTTTTATTTTGCTTCTCCACATATTTTTATCTCTTATTCTCTCGATCCATCTTATTTCTCTCTTTTCCACCTCATATTGTCTCTCTCTCCCTCTTTCCCTGTCTCTCTGTCACTCTCATCTGTTTTATTCTCTTCCTCCTTGAAATCTTTCCACATTCCATCCTTCTCTTTCTATCTCTCTTCCTGTCAATCTCTCTCTCTGTCCCCTCTCCCTACGTCCATCTCGCTCCTGTTATCCCTTCTCTCATTCACTCTCTTTCTCTCCATCTTCTATCATTTTGTCTTTCTTATCTTTTATATTTCTCACTCAATCTTTCTCTGTCCTTCTCTCTCGCTCTCTCTGGCTCTGTCCATCTTCCTTTCTGTTTCCTAATTACATTTTTTTAGTTTGAACAACAACAAAAAAAAAAAGAATAACTTTGCCTCTTTTTGAACTCTGACTCTCTCTTTCCATTTTTTACTCGTCCTCTTCTTTGTCAGTGTCTCTCGGTGTTCTCTCTTTGCTTAAAGAATGTTTTTGTACCCCTTTTTTCTATTATTTCTATGTTATTTATTCTCATTTCTTTTTCTTCTTATTTTTCACTAAACCTCTTGCCTTTTTTTTTGTCTTTCCAAAAAAGGTAATTTTTTTGTCTCTTTTTACACATTTTTACAGATTTCCTTCTCCACCTCTTTCTGTCTCTTATTCTCTCCATCCCTCTTTTTTATCTTTCTTTTCCACCTCACCTCATCAATCTCTCTCTCCCTGTATGCATTTATTTTCTTCCCCTTTATTTTGTCTTTTATTTCTCTTTTTTCCTCTGTATCAATCTTGATTTTATCTCACTCTCTCTCTCTCTCTCTTCCTGTGCCTGATCCTCTCTCCCTTGTTCCTCCGCGTGCTCCTCACTCACTCTCTGTGCTTCTGCCCCGCAGGTCTCCATAGAATGGAGCGAGAATGAACAGAGAGCGGCTGAAGGAAAAGCATGAACTGGAGGGTCATTGAGGTCACCTGCTTCCTGTTTCTATGGGACCAGCTGAGAGTTGAGTGTTTGCGCCAGGAGCCCTCGGCCGCCGAGCACCATGTGCCCAAGCACTTCGACTGGCTCATCTCCGACCGCGGCCCTTTCCACCACAGCAAGGCCTACCTCGCCTTCGTGGAAAGATTCCGCCAAGGATTTACGACCCGATATAAGATTTATAGGTGAGTCTCGTTCCCGCGCCCGGCCCGGGTTTCTGTTCACAGTCAGACGCAGACGTCTGCTCAGGAGCTGCGTCTGCTCTCACTCAGTCGCGCGCGGACGCTGAGCGGTTCATCCTCAGTGACAAAAAAGCATGTGGAAGTAAATCTCTTACTTCTGCTCTTCTCTTTCTCCATCTCTCTCGTTGTCTCTCGCGCTCTCTGCATACTTAACCTTCTCTGTCTTTCTCTCTCCATCTTTTATTCCTTCCTTCTTCCAATATCCCCCTCCCTTCCTCCCTCCCTCCCTCTCTCCTCATCTGCTTTTCTTCTCCATCTCTCTTTCTCTCCTTCATTGAAATCTTCTCTCCGCATCTCTGGCTCTCTCTCTTTGTCTCTTTCATTCTCTGTCAGTCTTTTATTCCTTCAATCTTTATTTATCCTTTCCCCTCTCTCATTCATTCTCTCTCTCCTTCTTTATTGCTTCCGTATCTCATCTGCTTTTCTTGTCCTTACCCCCCTCTCTCTCTCTCACTCTGTATCATTCTTCCCCCTTTTCCTTCTCATTCTCTCTTTTTTCTTTCACTCTCTCTCTTTACACATCTCCTCTCTCTCTGCGTCTTACTGTCTCCTTTTTCATTCTCTTATCCATCCAACTTTCTTTCCCTCTTCCACTTAACCCCTATATGTCATGAATCATCCTCCCCTCTATCAAATGTTCTCTTTCTTCCTTCTTTAAGATCTTCGTCTTTCTTCATCCATCCCCTTCCTTCTCTCTTAACTTTAACTTTGTTTCTTTTTATCTTCCTCATCGTATCAGCATTTCTTTCCTGGTCTCTCTCCTTCTCCTCTTTCTTCTTCTTTTCTCCCTTTCCCCTATTTCAACCTTTTCCCCCCCACCCTTTTCTTTTTATTTTCCCCAAAATCTCATACTTTTTTTTTATTCCCCAGTTTTCTATCTTAACTTTTCTTCTCTGGATTTTTTATTTATTTATTTATTTTTTTAATTAATTAATTTTTTATTAATATTATTATTATTTTTTTTTTTTTTTTGTTAAATTTCTTAAATTTTTGTGAAGCTGCTTTGAGACAATGACCATTGTTAAAAGCGCTATATAAATAAAATTGAATTGAATTCCCTCCCTCTCTCCCTCCCTTCCTCTTTCCTTCCTTCCTTTTTTTCTTTCTTCCTTCCTTTCTTCCTCCCTCCCTCATCATGTACTTCCTTGTCAGTACTGTATCCTGTTTCTTCATAACTCTCCTCCTCCTCCTCCTCCTCTTTTCTTCCTCTTTTCCTGATCACTTCCGCTTTCTCTTTCTCTCTTTACAAAACGAGAGCGTTTCGAATGAAACGATGTGCGATACAACAACATGTCATGAGTCATGACCGAGGAAAAAACAAAAACAAACAAACAAACAAAAAGCATAGTGGAAGTGTGTACTGTATATATTTTTAGCCACCTATTAATAATACTTGGGAGGTTGAACTCCGTGTCTGGCGATTATTATGGGATGTTGTTTAAGAGTCTGATTGGGAATCGTATCAAATTATCTGATTAGCATAAAAAACTCGAGGCTTCATTTACAGGTAAAAAGAAAAAATAAATCCCAAAATTCACCCACATTTAATTTATTTCATTTACAATCCTTTATTTTAATTAAAATTCCAGCCACATCACTGAACACCAGACTTACCTACACAAAGTGACGTTACTGTGTATTAAGCAGAGGGCGTGTGAGGGAACAGACGGACCTGGACTCGTTCTTGTAGGATGTTTCCTGATGCTGAACTGTTGGCCTTTTAATTTACGAAGCCATTTATTTTCCCCCCAGAGCTGCTATTTCTGTCACCGCTTTCCATTAACTACACTCCGGTCCGAGGAAAATGAAGAAAAATGGGCTAAAAGCGTTCTCACGGGTATATATATATATATATATATATATATATATATATATATATATATATATATATATACGTTGTGCGCTATGCACGTCCCATTCACAGTTATTGTCAAAGAAATGGCATGTTACGATTTCCCATTTCTGACACTCCGGCTTTTCATCCATCAACGTTAATGTGTCTCGCTCGCCGCGCCAGAAAAAGCTGACGGAGTCTCTCTCTCTCTCTCCCTCTCTCTTTGTGTGTGCATGTGTGTGGTTGTAAGACGCGATTTGTCAGAACAGAATTCAAAGTATTAGTCGTCTATTCCCTCATCTCTTTGCTTACCAAAGCTGTGCGTATTTGACTGGCACGCTCCTGCAAATAGAGAACGAGAGGGAGAGGGTAAAAGAGTGAGAGAGCGAGTGACGAAAAAAGAGAGCGTTTTCTTTACACCCCTCCACCCCGAGCACGCTTTGAAGTCCGTGAGCTGAGAACGATTCGTTTGATTCGCCGTCGCTTCCTCCTCCCGTCTATTTATCCGTCTTTCTCCTCTTTTTCCTTCTTCTTCCTTTTTTTTCCCCTTCGCCCTCCTGCTCCTGTCCTGTATTTGTCATTCTCTGCTTGGATTCCGCAGATCTTCTACTTCGTGCTTTCTCTGCATGTGTTAGAGCTGCTGCTGTTTTTTTTCTTGTTTTTTTTTTTTCTCATCATATATCAACTGGGCCTTTTCTTTCTTTTTCCTTTCGCTCTCGTTGTCAGGCAGCGTTTGGGTCTCCGGGGCCAAAATTTGAGCTCTGTCTCTTAATAAATGCGGCTCTATCTTTGTGTGTGTGTATGTGTGTGAGAGAGTGCGCGGTTAAAGGATGCAGATTAAGCCCTGTTTGAAATTGGATTAGTTTTATATTATTAGCGGAATACCTTGAGGATTTTAGCTTTGCTCAAATCTGAATTGTCATGTCAGTCATCTTTTACAGACTGTGTGTAGGTGTGAGTGTGTGTGTAAAGATTATGCTGTATTTTATTTCTTTTTTTTCCTTTTTTTAAGAAAGAGCGGCATACCATCTAAACTGGCATGTCAGTGAGGATTGTTATCCTGCTGGAAAAGTGGTTCTGTTCTTTAGAGAGTTATTATCTACAAATAAGCCAAACACTAGATAGATAGATAGATAGATAGATAGATAGAGAGATGGATAGATGGATAGAGAGATAGATAAAGAGATGGATAGATGGATAGATAGATAGATAGATATGAGTGGCGGCTGCTCTAAGACTACTGTACAAGGGAAGCTCAGCTTCCTCTACTATGTCCGAAAATAAATGCTCATATATGTACTGTCGTATTTATATTGGTTTTAATAAAAGTGCGCTAGAACGCGTTCAACTTCATGACTAGCTCATTCAGAATCCGGTATTTATTGTAGATTGTTTGACGTGATTTTCTTGTCATACATTTCCGTGCAGCACAGCGCGTTAAACCCTCTTGAAGCCCAGCTTCACTGGAGCTCTATGGGGCAGCAAAGAGGAGCTTTTTTCACTGCAGAAAAGCTGGACGGTAATTGGATAAATGCACCATAAAAGCTCAGCTTCTCTGGGATGGAGAGTGAATGGAGCAGTGTGCGGGCCAGGGCGCTGGGCTGCTGCATGATGATTGGAGGAGCTGTTTAAAGGGCGGAACCCCTTTTTTGATTGACAGCATGTCTTAAGTATACATCAGCGCTACAGAGATTCGAGTTCAGTCCCATGCGGATTTGCAGGTGAAGTGGTATGACGAACTGCGACACTCTGTATTGTTTGCTGGTGATATAAACCATTTTTGTTTGTACAAATCATTCTTTAAATAATAAAAAAAAAAAACATATTATAACGTTCTTGACTTTGATCCTTGTTTCAGCATTGTAAAGTTAGTTCGTTCATATAATTAAAGTTTACGTACAAATACTGTAACATAATGAATTTTATGATGAAGGCCTAATATGAGCTTCACCTGTTTCAAAAGCTATCAGATAGATAGATAGATAGATAGATAGATAGATAGATAGATAGATAAAACCAAAATGAAACCACATTTAAAACACAATCTTCTATTAGTCAACTTGTGTTGCCACACCCACTAAACTTATATTAAAGCTTGAATCACTACATTTCCTGTGTATACATATGTGTGTGTGTGTGTGTGTGTTCATTACTCTACTTTAACCTGCACCTTATAATTTGCACAATGACAATATTGGTCTGATGTCTAATACACTTTGAAAGTAGGCTGCAGGACATTTGCATATATTATGAATATCCACGTCCAGTTGCGTGATGGATACAGACAGCAGTAATGCTGGAGGAAATCAATGTTCATTCCCCCAGATGTCCTCCAGCATGCGCGTGACCCTGCCACAGTCACTCCTCTGTATTGTTATTTGTAAAAGCAGCATGCCTGGACAAACCTTGGAAATGATTCAGACCCGGGCCGGCAGCACGGGCTCACGGCTCGCTCGTGACGAGACAATTAAACGGCGCCTCGATACAGAGCCGCATTCCTCATTAAAAATTTAATCTGAAAAGCTGCAATCACATCTGCCTGACATCTGCGCGGCTGTCAGGCACTCGCGAGAGGCTCATCCATCAAACGGCCGTAATCGGAACAAAAGTTTGGTGTTTTCTGTTCTGCCACGAGAACACAGGAGCGTGTGTGAGAACGCATTACGTCCTCAAACCTCTCAGGAACCAAAATTGCGTCTGTCAGTTTTACAAACTGATCCAGGATCAGAGAAAGAGATGTGCGGCACTCGCAGCGGAGCGATTCACACGGGAGGGAATAAAAGCAAATATAAACTGGGAGGAAAAAAAAAGGAAACAGATTAAAAGAACGGATTCTCTGTGAGGAGAATGTCAAATTATTGCTCATGTTATGCCATGTATAAATAATATATAAGATATTAAGGAATCTCTCAGAAGAGCTGTTAGAAAGGAGTGGTTTAAAAGAAGGAAAGTTTTGCAAGATTATCATGTTTTTAATAAAAATTCACTAGTCAAATGTAAGAACTATTTCAGTACCTTTTTTGTGTTTTTTTTCAAGGCCTTTTGCACTTAAATATTAAAATATAGATAAATAGATAGATAGACAAATGGATAAGATAGATGAATTGATAAGAAAAGCGATGGATGGATGGATGGGTTGATAGAATAATAGATTAACATATGGGCTGGGGAATGGATGGACAAAATGGTGGATGGATGAAGGATGGATCGCTAGATGGATGTGTGCATAGTTAGAGGGATAAATGGACATAGCGACTCAGATAGATAGACAGACAGACAGACAGACAAATGGACCAGATGAATGGATGGGCAAAGTGATGGATAAATTGATGAAGTTTTTATACATAGATGAATACATGGATGGGTTCATAGATAGATTGACAAATGGGAAGATGAATGGATAGACAAAGTGGTGGATGGATGATAAATGGTGGGCGAGATTGATAGATAGATGGATGTGGGAATAGATAAAATGATAAAGGTCTGATTTGTTCTTAGATTTAAGCTGAGGTTAGATAGATTAAAAGATGTTCTGCTTGGATTCTACACAGAACCTTAAACATTTTCCTCACAGGAACAGCAGAAGTACATAATCAATAAATAAATAAATAAATAAAACAGAAGGTGAGCTGAAAGTAAAGAGAGTAGACTGATGCGAGTGTCAGTGCAGTCATTATAGCACAGTTATGCTTTCATAACCCTAATGACTTTAGCACCTGATGATGATGCCGGTGATTGCGTAATGAACACACAGGAGCTTCTTTAACAGGAAGTGCCTCCCGGCTGGCACGGTCCTCGGGGTTCGGGTGCTGTGGCGATGTAGACGTGTTGTATGTAAAATAAGATTGAGCAGGAAGCGCAGGTTCTCTCTCCACACCTGTTTACCCAGCGAGATTAAACACTGACCATAACGGCCTGCTCGCAGACAAACACATCTCTCTCTGCTCCGATAAACGAGACCTTCTGCCTCCAGCCGAGCCCGAGATCACGCCTCTGAGGCTTAGCCCGAAAAGGTCACCATCACTTTCCGGAACATTCCATTACTCCTAAAGGTCTGTTTATGAGGATAATTAACCTCTGGCTTTTTTCATCACTATGCAGTCAGATTTTATAGCAATACAGTTATAAAGCTGTAGATAAACCTGTCAGTATAACGGATTTTTAATTTCAGTCATATTTAAAGGAAAATAATCTTCACCTTCAGGTTGGAGAAAGTAACGGTGCTTCATTGTATCCCATCGTCCAGTCTGGCATTGCAGAAATGACTTACGCTTCACTGCTATTCCACACTCAGCGTTTCAGTGTCTGTCGCTTTAAATGCATTTTTTTTATATTCAATTTTATTTTGAATGACTGACTGGGTCAACATCCCTTTGTGGAAGTGCATTGTTCTAGCCAATCAGAAAGCAGGAGGCAGGAAAGTCCTGAAAATGACAGAGGAGAGGCTATACAAATGGCACCTCCCCTTCTTTATTGTCTTGCCTGGAGTAGTACATTTATAAACAGAAAGAAAGGAAAAAAAACAAAGAAAAAAATGAGAGAATGTTCTTCTCTCTCTGTCTGACTCTCAAGTGTGATGTTAAGGTTCATTGTCAAAAAATATGCTTCTCGGTTTTATTATTTATTTTGTTTACCTGTTTGACTTTACCTTAGATTTGCGTTAATGACAATTCAGTTCAGTTTATATCCAAAATCAGATGAAGATTGCCTTCCTAGATTGTTAAGTGTTTTTTTTGTCACTATATAAAGTTGAGATGTTTAAGGTCATTGATGGCTCAGTCTTAGGTTTCTTTCATGTCATGCAGAAGGCCGAGGTTCAATTCCCGCCCAAACCACAGGAGCAGCCGCAAGAACAAAAAATTATACTGGGATCCTAAATAAATCAGATTTTTACTTAGAACATTAAACAACGGCCCTCGTTGCGCTCCATATAGTAATAGGTGAACTAGGAAAAGCCTTTATTGCTCAAACATGCTGTATATTTTTACTCCTCCAGTCACGTGCTGTTTATTTTAATGTCAAAATCAACTTCATTCCTTGTACGCTTGGCTGGTCATGAGCAGCATTGTGCATCTTGTTACTTTTGTTTATTTATTTATTTTTTTGCCTGTCCTCCTAAATCCATCGCTCAGGACTCGAGGGACGTTTATATTCACGCCTTTATGACCGTGGCGGTGGTTCAGAGCTCCAGTCCTGGGGACACTTAGTTTTGTGTTTGCCATTAATCTCCGCTGATTCAGCTCCATATCAGACTCTTTATGATCCGTGTTAGAGAGGAGAAAACACTAAAATGTGCCGAGGACCGAGACGGGGAAAGAGACGGTCTATAAAAAAAAACGCCAAATGTTAATAATGCATGCTGCTCTTCAGAGTTACTCGTGCTGGGACAGGACTTTTATTTAGTGTGTGTGTGGGTGGTGGGTCAATATAGTCACATTGCATTGTGTGTGTGTGCGTGTGTGTGAGAAACACTCCACAGATATTTATGGCAAATCATAAAATATAGAAACGTCTATATTTAATAATGGAGTAAAAAGAGTCAGAACGGGACATGGAGTAAATGTGGGCAGGTAGACAGAACGTAAAATAAAGAAAGACGGACAGACGGTGAAATAGAGAGAGGGACATAAAGGAAGACAGACAGACAGACATCTAGACATTAAAATAGAGAGGGAGAGATAAGGGGCAGACAGGCATTGAAATCAGGGCAGACAGACAGACATATTGGTGAAACAGACGCGTACAGTAAAAGAGACATAAAGAGGTGAATAAAAGAGACAGACAGACAGACAGACAGGTAATATAATCCACATTTCTTTACTAAGAGATATTTAATGCAACATTCTACTGTGAGCTCCATCAATAGCAAGGGTTTGCTAAGTTATACTGTAGTTACAGCATTTTAGAGTGTTGTTACAGTGTTGCTATAGTATAGTTACTGTATATTGTTGCTATGGTATAGTTATATTGTTGTTATGGTATAGTTATATTGTTGCTATGGTACAGTTATATTGTTGCTATGGTACAGTTATATTGTTGCTATGGTATAGTTATATTGTTGTTATGGAGTAGTTACAGAGTTGCTATGGTATAGGTAGAGCACAATGTTTCTATGATATAGTTGCACTGTTACTTTGGTATAGTTATAGCTATGTTTACTTTGTTGCTATGGAATAGTTAAATGGTTTCTATGGTATAGTTACATTGTTGTTATGTGTAGTTACATTCTTACCTTGGTCTAGTTACAGGAAATTTTTACGCAGTTGCTATTGTAGTTAAATTGTTGCTATGTAATATGTTGTGAATACGGTATAGTTACATTGTTGCTATGTGTGTAGTTGCATCATTTTTACAACGTTGTTATGATATTGGTACAGCATTTTTATAGTGTTTGTGTTGCTACAGAGTTTTACAGTGTTGATATTATACAGTATGTAGGTATAACATAGCAGTGTTAGCGTTTCTTTGGTATAGTTACATGTACATTGTTTCAGTGTTGCTATAGTACTGTAGTTATATCATTTTTACAGTGTTAGTGTTGCTACAGTGCTGTTACTGTGTTGCTATGGTATGGGAACAGTATTTTCGCAGTATTGTTAGTGTTGCTATGGTGTTGTTACAGTGTTGCTATTATAAACAGCACTGCTACAGTGTTGCTATGGGATAGTTACAGTGTTGTAACATTGTTAAAATGTTAAAGTAGCAGTGTTAGCTATTGTTGCTGTATTACACAGAAACAGTGTTGTGTTGGTAATTACAGCGTTACAGTGCTGCTGTAATATAGTACCGTATTTGCCATGGTTATGTTACAGCATTGTTACATTTCAATGTTTCCCTACATTAGGGTGGAGTTATAGTACTGTTACAGTGCGCTGTCACCACAGGTTACCATCACTGTTACTGCGTCACGTGTTGTTTTGCAGAAGAGATCCCGCGCACTCATGTCGGACCTCAGTCTGTTTCCAGCATTATTTTCAGCTGAAAGGCAGCTTGTGACACGTGCCTTTACAAAGCCTTAAGACAGGATTCTGCATGGCTGTGTTGTAGTGTGCAACGTGAGAGGAATAAACACACACACACACACACACACACACACACACACACACACAGTGGGTTCATTCGGTTCCTGCTGATTCGCCACATCAGAATTCAAGACCACATAAAGAGCCAGGGAGAGAATAAAGGCCAGCCATGTGGGTGGCTAGCTGTTTTTACACACACACAAGCAAACACACAAGCACCCACACAAGCGCAAACATGCGCGCACACACACACACTCACTGAATGATGAGGTCGGATCATCCTGTTCTCCGTGATCATTGTTCTCGGTCTCTTTCTGCGGCTCTCGTGTGGACGGGAAATCCAATATAAATGCTAATCTGCCTATTAGTACACTTTAGAGAGCCACGAGCGCACAGTGTGCAGTAATCAAAGGGGCCGAGACGGACGATTTCTTATTTAGAATGAAAATATTTATGAATGTGGCGATCTGCTTATTGATGGTGTCTTGGAGAGAACGGAATAAAGGTGGATCGTGCTATCCCGACGCTGACGTCGATATCTGGATCTATTACGGAACGAGTCTCCTTTCACAAGGAGGTGAATGGAAAATAATAAAGTCATCACTGCTAGGAGGCAATCATGATATTCGGCTTTTATTAAAGACTAAAAGGGGTCTCTGGCATGGCAAAGGAGACGCGTCACTCCGCCACCGTGTTAATGACGAGACCAAGACCTCGGAGCAAATCGGCTTCTCTGAGATAAAACATTAACAAATCCCTGGGTCACCTCTTTAATCCTTTTTTTTTTTTTTTTTTGACACCATATATTCCACAAACTCACCGTCTTTACATTTTTTAACACAAAAAAGTGTTGTTTCCTCCAGGAACAATCTCGAGTTATTATATTGTCATATACATTTAGGAAACGTTGTAGGCTCTAGTTGCGCAATCCGTGCCCACGTCTACGGTATCTTGCGGCCTAGAGATGTAACCGAATATGAATACCTTAAACAGATTGAACAGATAAAAGCATCCCAAACAAACATAAATGCAGATATGAGCTGAATACAAATGAATAGAAACACAGATACGAACCCAGTAGGGAAAGAAATACTGCTGGTGTATCAGGGCTTTCTTTTTTATTTATTTTATACTTTTTTTTCTAAGATTGTCATCTTCAGAAACTGGGATTTCCTTAATAAAAAAAATAAAAAAATGTCATCCAAGCGTGAGGTTTTATCTTTCTTGTGTAGATTCTGGATCTGTAAATGAAATCCTACTGAAGCTTGTGCGGTTGCCAGATTTTAAAACTCCCCCCAGGCCCCCAAAGCACATTCAAATGTAACCATTAAATTGTCCAAATCTAAAAAAAGGATTTTTATTACACAGTACCAAGATGCACATAAAAATATCCCTCATTCTTCTCCAAAATAATTAAAATAATACAAAACCCTTAAGAAGGGTGACTGTTTCTGTTGCAATGACCCCTCGGTAATCACGCCCAGCCTTCACAGCTTCGTGTTTCCGAGTAAAAGGACCATCTGCTCGTGCTGAAATGAATATGAGGTGAATAAACGCTGGATGTTGATGGTAATTCCTGCCTGCCAAAACAGCTCTTGACTCATAGGCATATTAGAGTGTATAATAGCACGTCTGTGCACTTCCTGCTTTTCTTTCTGCTCAGCCCCTTGTTATGTGCAACCTGTTTATTATATTTATTTTTTTTATTTATTTTTTTTTCTCGAGGACATGCCCTACCACCGCAGAGGAAGCTGTAATCATCCCATACACACTGTTCTCGCACTGCCAAGCGCAATTTAACCACGATTTGTCAAACTGCTTATGCTAATTTAATGTTTGCCTCATCAGCTTAATTAGGTGGCAACTAATCAATTTATTATTCAAAGATATGACAGGCCGTGCTTTGGCGAAGTTTGGAGTCGGTCTGATGACAAACTTTGAAAGTCGTCGCATGTTATGTCGCGAGTTATGGAAGAATATCGTAGCAAGTGTGTACAAACAAATAACAAAATAAATTAAACAGAATAGCTAATAATGTTAAGTTCATTCAACAAGCAGAAGGATTGTCAGGATCGGACTGCTTGCTTCGCTTCTGGAATGTCGGTGTCCCAGGAACTCCTTTAATGACCAAACACATGGAAATGGCTTGAAGTTAGGTCAGGACTGTATGGAGGATGAGGCAATAACTCCCAGCCGTGTTCCTGTAATGTGGAAGTGGTGTTGCAAATTATCAGTCGATTGGCAAGGATCAGACGTTCCACTGAACGTTCACGACTGCAGTGGGCTCCGAGCCACGTCGCCTGGGATCATCATTCATGGATGCACGGTCTGACCATACAGTAATAATAATAGTTTAGCATTTTTCTTATACTCTGTAGGCGCCTTTCTGGTCACCCTAGTCTCCTTTAAAACGTCTTCTATAAATGTGTTATGCCTTTACCAGAAATTTCATCATGTGACACATCAAGTTTACCTTGAACCCCCCTCATTTTATATAAAATGACTTGATGAAATGATTACTTTATAAGTGGTTAGTACTGTCACCTGCCCCTCCATAGTTGTGCTGCCTGTCCAAAGACATGTACTGCAAGCTGATTAGTCTTGTAGCAGTGTATTATGCATGTGATGGAGCCCTGGGATGAGGGGTTACAATGCGCTGACACTGGAGACTCCTTCCACAGATGTTAAGTTTAACAACAAATGTTAAAAACAATCACACACCTTTTGTTCTATCCATTTGTCTGGCTTCTCAATTACACGTCCTGCATACTAGACCGAGCTGTTCTTATACTGTAGATGCCACAACGTAACGTCCTGGAGGTTTCCAAGATGAAATGAAAGAGATCAGATATCGATGCTGTCTCAGGTGACTGATCTTCCGTGAATCCGAAGCGGACGCAATCATAGATCTGGCGCTCTTAAGAAAATATCACGACTCGTTGTTTTTTAAGCCGAGACAAATCCCGAGCGAGCGTCGCCCCGAATCGCCCGGCTTGTCCTGCAGTAATTAGATTGAGGCGGGTCATTTAGATGCCGTCCAGATAGCAGGAGAGATGAGAAGAATGGACAATTTGGGTGCGCGCACACACACACACACACACACACACACACACACTGTGCTGGTTGAGACAGATTCCTCAGGAAGACGAGCTGAACAAAAGGTCAGCATCAAGGTGAGAAATAATTAAGGGGGCTTTCAGTCCGTCTTGGTGCACAACAGCACTCCAATCAGTGTCAAGCACGTACACGCACACACACACGCACACACACACACACACACACACATTGTATTGCACCCATGAGTAAGTTAATAAGATTCCAGTCTTCCTCTTACCCTCGACGTGACCCTCACACTAATGTCTAGAAGTTAAAACAACATCAATATAAATATTCATGGTTATTTTCCTTTATTTTCTTTTAGATCTTTTTGGATATACACTTTTTCATTTATTTATCTTCTTCTAAATCATGACAAGTATATTATATCACACCTCACCTGCTCTAAACCTCCAGCATAACAAGAATTTTGGTAATTGCCAGCAGGAAGAGCAACTACTGTAATTAGTGAAGAAACCGAGCCGGCAAGGTTAAGCACTCGGTAAATAAGGCAGTAGGGCACGTCTGCACTCCGTATCCAAGATCTCCTGCATCGCACCGGCAGAAAAGCGTCTTGGGAAGTAGAAGCGAGTTTCTGAGGATGGAGTGCACTTAGATGTGCTCATGATTCCCGAAAACCAAAACGATTTTCAAATAAGATGAATGAGGAACTATAAGAAAGGAACGCAGAACATTACACTACACCTGGGTTGCATTACAAAGTACGTTGCTCAGATTAAAAGCAATTGTGGGTCTCTTTTTAGCAGCCTGGATGTGTGAGTTTTGAAAAACACCCGAGCTGATTAATAGCTAAATGCTGGTAGTGAGAGCAGTTGTAGTCTGTTTCAGAATTGGCCTGCATCGAATACGGACAAACCAATAAAAACACAGAAAATGACTGGAACTGTATTAAGAACTGTCCAAAACATTATTAAAACCTGGAAGGCTAGAGCTGTACAGTAGCATGAACTACAGTATACAGAAGAAATGTAGTGAAAAAAAACATCATGAATGGTAAAACTGTTAAACATTTCATGAAGTCGCAGGGTGAAAAACCAACAGCAGAAATCAGAGCTATGCTTAATTTTGAGTGATGGGAAAAGGTCATGTGACCTGATGAGTCCAGACTGACACTATTCCAGAGTGATGGGTGTGTCAGGGTAAGAAGGGAAGCGCATGAAGCGATGAACCCATCATGCATAGTGTCCTCTGGAGACAGTGTTATAATCTGGGGTTGATCAGTTACTCAGGTCGAGACTCAGCAATGTTATGGGGCAATAAAATGAAGTCAGCTGACGACCTGAATGTCCTGAATCACCAGGTTATCACATCTATGGAGGTTTTCTTCACTGACGGCACGGCGTCCTGACCGTAACTCCATTGCATGCTAGAATCAAAGCTAAAGACAGTTCAAATCTGCCTGACAATGAGGATAATTCACAAGCTTGGAACATTATCACTGATGCTGTTTTGCTTCACTTTCTTTCTTTTATTCCAGCGATATATTTGGCTTAGAAAAATTGTAAACATTCTTGAACGATTTAAATTGAAATTAGTTTGAAATTAGTTCCTTCGTGTTTATAAAGCTTGTGGACAGAAAACTGTAAAGTATAACATTTTGTACAACACTTGATTTTGTACATGATTTTGTTGTGGAAAACATACACTTCTGAATTGTACTACTGTAGTAACTCTTCATAACGCCATGACATCACTGATTATTTTCTTATAACAGCAAAATGCACGAACTCACTCACTCATCTCTTTATCCTGTATACAGGGTCGAGGGGTGGCATGAAGTCTATGCCGAGAGTTGGGGTACACCAATGTGCTGCTGGATGGGGTGCCAATACATCAAAAGGCACACACACATACAGTACATACACTATGGCCAATTTGGGAACTTTGGACAATGGGAGGAAACCGGAGTACCCGGAGGAAACCCACCAAGCATGAGGGAATCTGGGCCAGGGGTAGCTCAGTGGTTAAGGCATTGGACTACGGTTCGGAAGATCCCAGGTTCAAACCCCACAACCACCAAGTTGCCACTGTTGGGCCCTTGAGCAAGGCCCTTAACCCTCAACTGCACAGATGTGTAATGAGATAAAAATGTAAGTCGCTCTGGATAAGAGCGTCTGCCAAATGCCTAAATGTAAATGGAATCGAACCCGGACCCTGGTGGTGCTGAACACTAAGCCGCCACAGCACCACTCTGAGTGTTACATTCCTTAAGTAGCACAGCTGATTTTAATATATATATGAGTTAATGAGGCGTGATGCATAGAACGATGGGTCATCTTGTTTTTTTTTTACTACCTTATTGCGTAAAACAGAACCCGCTGTGAATTTAATCTCCGTTCAACAAATAAGTGTCAACTTTACAGGTAATATTTACATGAAGGTGATTGACAGGAAACACCTCACCACTTTATCTCCGCAAGGAGACCGCGGAATTACTTACCCCTTTAATTATAACATTGGAATGCAGAATTAGTGCAGTAACGCTCGCTGATTATGAGG
The DNA here is from genome assembly GCA_030522415.1 of Channallabes apus. Lineage (NCBI taxonomy): Eukaryota > Metazoa > Chordata > Actinopteri > Siluriformes > Clariidae > Channallabes > Channallabes apus. Next base: position 58,158,750 of record CM060106.1, on the reverse strand, counting down.
CGGATAACATTTAATTTGATTTTATGAAGCTGATTTGATTCCGTGTAGCGTTTCTGTTATACTTTCCCTGGGCACATTTTACCCAGAGGTGGCTCGTGTTAATTACTGGGTCATGAATATTTAGTTAAACATTGTGTTTAAATGGAAATCACTTGACCATGAGGGCACGAAGAACTTTCACTTTCACACAGGCTGAAGAAAATAGTTTTTTTTTTTTTGACCTACTTTTACACAGTAACTTAATTCGCTAAAAGTTTGTTGTTGTTTATTTGTCATCATCATCATGTTCGTGGCTGATTTTACATCCAAGTGCAAAATTTTATTCCCTCATGTCAGAGATCAGGAGTACGGGAATACTGTACGTGAGGAGAATACCGCTTCTCCATTTCAAAGAGCGATGGGAAAATGCAAACGGATAAAGTCCGGCGGGATTTTCACGACACGATCGGATAAACAAGTAACAACGAGCAAGGAGATAGTGATAATAGATAAGGAGCAGAAACAACAACAGTGATGGATGCGGCAGTCCCAGGTGATAGCAACTTCTATAAAAGGAATTGTAAAAAAGTGGGGAAAATAAAGTTTTTTTTTTTTTTAAATGGTGAAGGTGAGAAACTAACATTAAGAAACTAAGTTCCATCAGTGCTCGAGGAACAGCTGAGGCAGAGGAAATGATACACACATACGGTATACACTAGTGTGCGACAACTGGACAGAAAAACAAAACTATGCAGATTTACGAACTTCATACTGTATATTTACTTTTCATGACTATGAATATTGACTAATACCGCACACTAGCACACTGTGAATTCTTATAGGGATGAACTTGTTATACTGAACTTCCAGCCTCCTAACACACAGTATGACTGCAGATCAATCCCTGCTATCCGTTATCACCCAGATGAGGATGGGTTCCCTGTTGGGTCTGGTTCCTCTACAGGTTTCTTCCTATTTCCATCTCAGGGAGAATCTGATTTAACAATTTGATTTATACATATTTCCTACTCATTAAAGCTGCTTTGTGATTATGACTGTTGTTAAAAGCACTATATGAAAAAAAAAATTACATTTTAAAGGATTTTTTTAGCGATATTTGCCAAAATGTTGGTCTTTAAAAGCTAAATATGAAGAGTTTATATTCCTTGAACCGTCCCCTACCATTCCTGTCTATATACAGTATATATGTAATGGTCCTCCATATTCCTGCCCACGTCCACATGGCAAAAGTTACTTATCGGATGCCAGTGCATGGTGGGTTTCCTCCGGGTCCTCTGGTTTCCTCCCACATTTGGCAAAGAGGTGTATTTCTAAAGGTCCTGCAGTGTGTGAATGTTAACTGGAGATCCTACCATGATCATTAAATGGGAATACACACAGTACAGTACGATGGTAATCACCATTGGCCTCCACACTCCATATTTGGATAAATGATCTCAACATACAACCTGTAAGGGATGAAAAACAACACTACAATTGAAAAGACAATCCTGGTTAACAAATCAGGGAACTTCAGCAGGAAGTTTCTTCTCCGTTTGTAGAGTCACGTCGAACCAACAAAGTAAAGTTCACCTTGCTTTTGCACCTGGGTACATTTTTTAACACTGACCTTGCTAATCACTATTTTGAGAAGGTAATTATTAGCATTAGTGATATCGGCTAACAACAATACGTGCTTTGTATTCTTTGCAATCTTCCACTGGCTAGCTTGTAGCGGATGCTGTTCTTTATTATTATTATTATTATTATTATTATTACAGTATTGCTGTACTTCCATTCTAGGCAAAAATGCTATGCTAATTCACTAAAGTACAACAAAAACAGGAACTATGCAGGTGCGCTTTAGCATAGCATGTTATCACAGCATTAGCACGAACTCTTATCATCATTTTTCAAGTACAATCCGACATTCAACTATGTTAAAGCTGTGTTTAAGCTACGGCACATATTAGCCTAATTACCGTGAAGCGCGAGAAAGATGACGATGATGGAATGTTTACAGCTGCTATATTCATTCATTCATCTTCTGTACCGCTTTATCCTTATATACAGGGTCGCGGGGGCCTGGAGCCTATCCCAGGAAACTTCGGGCACTAGGCGGGGTACACCCTGGACAGGGTGCCAATCCATCGCAGAGCACACACACATACTCACATACACACACTCATTCACACACTACAGGCAATTTGGGAACGCCAATTAGCCTAACCTGCATATCTTTGGACTGTGGGAGGAAACCGGAGTACCCGGAGGAAACCCACCAAGCACGGGGAGAACATGCAAACTCCATGCACACAGAGACGGGAATCGAGCCTGGCCGGGGAATCGAACCCAGACCCTGGAGGTGCAAGGCGACAGTGCTAACCACTACCCCACCGCGCCGCCTTACAGCTGCTATAATATAATCTAAAAAACCTTTTTCAAGGTTTCAACAAGAAATTGTAATCCCTATCAAGTTGCTGCGTGAGTCGTCTACATCCACAAACACGTAGATTCAAGTTTAATCTCATAAAGCTCGATCAGCACCCCGAGCTTGTGTTCACCACACACACACTCATCTCCCTGACATTTTATTTAGCATCATCAAATTAGCTGACATCAGTGTGTGTGAGAACATTATACTCTGTGTTCTGTGTTTCCTGTCCTCACACGTGCAATCCGTCACAAAGCGAGATCGGCTCAGAGCGTCACGTCGCCGCAAAGCTCAAACGATAAGCCTGGTATTAGCACCCGATTGGCCGATTAGATTTCGGGTTTAGGTTCTGACACAGCCACCAGCTTTGCACACAACGCACACACAGACACATACACACACACTGTCGTACACACTTCATTAGAGCGACAGCTTATCTTTTTAGGTCAATTATAGGAAGCGTGAGCTTTAGAAAGAGCTCCAGTGCAAAACTGCTAGTTAGATTTGTGACACAAGGACGATTTAGCATTGGGTAGAAAATATGAAGATTTGTTTTACTTGGTTGTTTAATTTAGGTCTTAGTCAATTTGGCAAATTATTATTCTGACACATATGTTTAATTTGGAAAGCACTGTGTAACCTTATTCGAGTAACTTTAATTGTCATTGTTTTAAACAAACCGTGCCATGTAGCCTCCTGATTTTTAAAGCAAAAGCTGTAGACTGGTTATATATCATTCTTAACGATTTGACACAAAACAGAAGAATTAAATATCCCTGAATAACTACTGTATACAGTACAGTATATATCGACAGTATTATGAATGATCTGCGATTTTTCCAGAAGCGTCTTGCAGTCATAGTGTGAATGATTTTACTAGTTGCACTGCTGTATACCCTGCTCACCCTGCAGTCAGTCAACTTTACAATGCCTACAGTACGTACACTACTGTATACCCACATGGGTTATTATTATTATTATTATTATTATTATAGTATTTTGGACAGATACTCTCCACCCTGGAGATATATCTATCATTTATTTTGACAGTTATTTAAGGGGTTGTGTCCACGCCTAATTGTCATTTACATACTATAGGCAATTTGGGCGCGCCAATTAACCTATCTGCATGTTTTTGGACTGTAAGAGGAAAGCAGAGAACCTGAAGGAAACCCACCAAACATGGGGAGAACATGCAAACTCCATCCACACAATCCCAGAAGGGGGGAATCAAACCTTTGACCCTGACACCACTGTACAGCCAGGCTGACTATGACTCCCATATATAAATCCACCCTTTCATATACCTAAAAAAGCAATGTGAAGTGTATGGGGGCTCTCCGTCTTAGTGGCCTTGAACCTCCAGGGTCGGGGTTTCTGTCTCGGGTCTGTGTGCATGGAGTTTGCATGTTCTCCCCGTGCTTAGGTTTCCTTTGGGTTCTCTGGTTTCCTCAAACGGTCCAAGACATGCAAATTAGGGCTAATTGGCATTCCTAAATTGCCGTAGTGTGTGAATGACAATTGGGTGTTGAGCATCCCGACCACATCCATAGAAATCACTGACATGTCCCCAGGGTGAGTGGATGGACCAAAATACCAATAAATAAATAAATATGGTAGTGTAGGCACTGTAATGAATTTAGTTTTTAGGGTGACCTTCTGTTCTCCTCAAATATACGTTATATAGTGCATTCCTATACTATTTTAGCGAGCTGTCCTCATGTACTGTGGAGAAAATTAAACTGGCAGAATAAGAAGTTGACGATGCAGTAAACTGAAGTTTTTGTACTGTTTATAATGTTTCTCATGATCCTCAACAATCTTTGTAGTTATAAAGGTTTTGTGTGCAACACTTTCTTTTCCTTGAACTAATTTACTGTCAAGACTTTCTGTTTATTCACTACACAATCACAACCAAAGCATGAGTTTGCCATATGTTTTATTAAAGCTCAACCAACATATTATTGTTACTAAATTGCACACTAAAATAATTGCATGCACAACAGCAGCCTGATTTATGCATTGTGTCAAAACTGTAGGAGGTGGACTTATAGTGTTTTGCAAAATCACACAAAATTTGCACTTTTATAACCCAAACAATTTTCACAACCCCCTTGTGACGCAAAGGAAACATGCACAAAATATCCTCTATCGGTTTGCATTATGTCATGCTTCATTTTAAAAACTTCTCAAAATGCACAAATAAAAAAATAACAGAGCTGTCAAGGAAAAAATGGAAGAGGGAGAGAGAGTGAGAGAGTACAGTAGGATGCAGAGCAGGATGTGGTGGAGTAGAATGGTGTGGAATGTAGTTTGGTAAAGTGTCATAAATTTCAATACTGTGTGTTAGAATGTACTTAATGGAGTACAGTAAGGTGAAGTGTAGAGTATAGAGTTTACTGGAGGGAATTATAGTGTAGTATTCAATTCAATAAAATTTTATTTGTATAGCGCTTTTAACAATTGACATTGTCGCAAAGCAGCTTTACACAATCAAAAGAATTATTTAAGTTTGTATGGGATGTGAATGTGTATGAATCACAATGATAAGACTGTCTCTGATGAAAAAGCCGAGGACGAGGCAACAGTGGCAAGGAAAAACTCCCTGAGATGGCAATAGGAAGAAACTTCGAGAGGAACAAGACTCAACAGGGAACCCATCCTTATCTCGGGGATAGACGGATAGCAGGGATTGATCTGCAGTCATAGTGTGTGAGACCAGAAGTTCAGTACTGTATTACAGGAGATGTTTAAGTTAGTACAGTGTAGGTATTTCATACAGAATAAGTTCTTAAATGCAATAAAATGTGGGCCTCCGAGTGGCGCAGTGGTAAAGTGCTCGCCCTATCATCTGGAGATCAGTGGTTCGATTCCCAGGTGATGCTGTAACCTCTTGTAGCCGGAGAACTACAGTAGAGAGAGCTGATTGTCTAGAGAAGCTCTCTCAGAGGGGAGGGATGAGAGGTACTTTGTTCTCCCACATTAATCACGGTTCTACAGCCAATCAGGGACGTCTGTGAGCTCGCGCATGCGTAAGGATGGCGCTGTCCTCCCAATGGTGCGTGACCGAGCAGTTTTAAAAAGATGTGGTCGACTGACTACACGGAGGAAACACGTGATAGTCTTCGGCCTTCCCGACTGAGTGGTAGTAGTAGCCTTAATGTGGCAGCCCCCTAGTGATGGGGAGGAATTGGACATGACTAAATTAGGGAAAAAATCTAATAAAATGCTTAGTAATGTGTTAGTTTAGTAGTTTTTGTACTGCCGCATAAACATAACTAAACTTATACAGAGGAAGTGTGCTATGTTGTGGCTCAATTTAACCTCAATACTGAACTTTTTTCCTCTTTTCCTTCCTCTCAACCATGGATTGATTATTGTACTCCATATTCCAGTCATGTATTACACAGCGAGCATAGTGTCGATGGTAGAGGGCAATGTTTTATTCTGTCAGAATAAAGGTACAGTGTGCAAATCCTTACGCAAGGTAGTTTTTGTCTCTTTGTGCTATTCAGCTATCCTGGGACTGTTGCTCCTGTCTCTTCCTCACTGCATTAGAGCATCATGACAAAGCAGGCTGTTTTGGTTGGTATTATAATGCCAGCTATTGAACCTTTCCCAAACCTGCAGTTGGGTAGGCTACTGTTGTCCCAGTCAGAGCACAATTAACCAATACAGCATGTCACCATTGCAAAAAATTGATGCAATGCAACAGAAAAATATCAGCCAGTGCTGTCAGTGAACGCCGACTTTTACTGTATGCTGATAAGTCGATGGCAGTTAACAAGGTGAATATATACTGATGCTGATGTGCATCTGAAATCAGTGCACCCTTGTTAAAGTGTATTGGAGTGGAGTACAGTGTAGTGGAGTGCATTAGAGGGTAAGTTGAAGGGTGTGGTAGAGTGCCGTTACATCTAGACAACTGTGCAAGAGTGTAGAAGTGTGGTTGAGTGTGGTAACTTTAGTGGAGTGTGGTAGATCATGGTTAAAATGTAATGAAGTGTGGTGAAGTGTAGCTGAGTGTGATAGTGTAGTAGGGTAAAGTTAAGTGTGGTACAGTGTAGTTGTGTGTGGTAGAATGTAAATGAGTACAGGGAAGTGTAGATGAGTGAAGGGTAGTGAAGCATAGCATTTGGAGCATAGTAGTGTGTAACAATGTGGTAGTGAAGTGCAACTGAGTATGGCAGAGTCCAGTAATTTTAAATGAAGTTCAGTGCGGTTAATTGTGGTGGAGTGTAGTGGAATGCAGTTGATTTTAGTGGAGTATAATGGAGTGTATTGGAATTTAGTGTGGGTTTTAGGAGTCCGGAGTAGAGTGTTGCACATCGTAGATGTTTATAATGAAGTATAATGGATTTTAATGGATTCACAAAGTGTAGTGGATTGGAGTGGAGTGTGGTGAGGTGGTGTGTATTGGATTGTAACATAGTGTAGTGGATTGTAGTGGGAAAAAAACACATCATGTCATGTGAGTGAAGTGAAGTCCAGTGGAGTCTAGTGGATTCTAATAGATTGTGGTGTTGAAGTGCTGTGGAGTGTAGTGGATTTTAATGGAATGGACTGAGGTACAGTAGAACGTAGTGCATACTAATGGATTGTAATGGAGTGTAGTGGAGATGAGTGGAGTGTACAGGAGTTCAGTGGTGTGATGTGGATTTTAGTGAAGTGAAGTGCAGTGGAGTATTGATTCTAATATATTGTAATGGAATGTAGTGGAATGGATTGTAATAGAGTGGAGTGGAGTGGAGGTCAGTGTTTGCTTCTTTAACCCCCACACTGTTAAATCATTAGCGCCTCTGCTCAAGCAGATGGTGACGAGTCGTCCTTGCCGTATATATTGTATATGTAGAGCTGAGAGCGAGCGGCCGTCGTGTCCTCACTGAGGCAGCAGCGGGAGAGAGCAGCTTCACATCACTTTGGACAGATGGAGGCAGCATGGCCGCCTCGCCTCGCCTCCGCTCACATATTGGAGGGCTGCAGTGAGCCGGAGCGGTGGGGGAGGACGAAGAAACAATTAACGAGAAAGAAAGAAAAAAAACGAGAGAGAGAGAGAGAGAGAGAGAGAGAGAGAGAAGTGGTGGTGGTGGTGTCTTTTGGCCAACTTTTGACTTCGGAACGACTCACTCACACCTACAACTACACAGGAACATGAAAGGATTTTTTCTATCTTTTTTTGAATAAAAAGTTAAAGAAATAGAAATGAAAAAAGGTTAAAGCCGTGTAATTAACATTAAAGTGGAAAATAATACCAGACCAATAAGAGGAATATTTTAAATTAATGACCTAATGATTGTGACAAAATATTAGACATTCAGTGAAATAAACAGTCGCTGAGAGAAACTCACAATGTTAAAAATAAAAAATAGAGTATTTCTTTGGCCTAAAACCTCCTGAAGTTTTCCTCCCAGACCAGAATGTATGGAAGCAGATATTAAGTCCTATTTAAGTCATGTGTTCCAACAGAAGCCCTGCTCATCAGCTCATATTTAGGCAGCAAATTCAATCCACCAACGCACACACAAACACCCACGCCCAAACCCACACACACTCTCACACACATACACACGCAGTCATTACACACCCAGAGAATTTCATCTAAGCATTTGAGCGATGCGTGTTCGGGGGTGTGAGGCGGTATGGTCAACACAGATCCAGCTCTTGTGACAATCTTCCTACACGCTGAGACTGACTGCAGCGTCTCCACAGCTGGTGGTCTCCATAGCGACCAGCATCAAAGACCGCGCTCATCTCTTTTTGTGTAAAATCCCTTAGGATGATGTTCCAGTGTACAGATTCACATAATCACACCATTACAGCTTCAGCACGCAGCGGTACACAGAGACATGTCGCATCATCCCCACACTGCTAGGGAAGGAAAAGGAAAGGAAAAAAGCAAGAAAGAAATAAAGACAGAATTAATTCAATTAATACATTTTGGGAAAAAGTAATAAATATTATATAAATAAACAAAGAATATATAGAAATCTAAATTATTATTTTCTTTAAGGTTTTATGTTTTTAATGTAACAAACTTGTTAAAAAATAGAATTAAGGATTAATAAACAACACATTGATACTATTAATTAATTATTATATATATATTATATAAAATATATATTTATAAATTGTATATACAGAGTCAGACAAAAGATATACACATTATTATTATTATTATTATTATTATTATTACATTATATTATTATCATCAGTGTTTTAAACATGAACATGAACTTACCTCTGGATGATGGAAGTTAAATTCAGATGACTGCACACCATTTCATCGCTCATGTCTTTATCCCTACCCGACCCCAAGCGATCACTTGGTGTGTTATACCTATCTCACGCATAAAGCGTCTCCGGGCTTCGGGTCATTTATCCACAGATAGACAGATGGAGGATCAAGACACACAAAGCATAGCAGGAAAAACGTGCATGGATTCGTATCCTGCACTGATGTGAGAACAACAAAAAAAAAGTCTCAGTGCACAAATGTCCTGTAACGCATTAACACGCCGTTGCAGCTGATGTGAGCAGTTTGAAGAAGAGTGATAAAAAATAGATTTTAATAAAATTAAGGATTAATAGACATCATACTGATGCTATGATTTGTTTCATATTTTAATAATTATTAAAATATGAAAACTAAATATAATAAATAATAATAATAATATATAATAACATAATAAATATTTAATAATAATAATTATTATTGTAATAATAATAATTTATTATCATTAATGTTGTTTTCTTTTTATATATTATAATATTAGAATTAAAATACATATTCATGATATACTGTATTATATATTTAGAAATATAGATATATTTTTGACAACTAATTAACTCACTCACTCACCATACTGCCTAATTAACTTACAAACTTACTCCAAATTTAGGCAACAAACTATTAAATAGGACTAATGAAATCAATTAATTAACAAATGAGTCATTGTCATTTTAGACAAATGAACAGATGGATAGAATTTTTGATAAACAACTAACTAACCAATTAACTGCATAGAACCCCTTAATTTACTAAATAAATAATCCAAAATAAGCAAATATCTATCTATCTATCTATCTATCTATCTATCTATCTCTAATAAAAAAAAGTATGAGAACAAATTTTCTTTAATATCTTTAAGAACAGTATTTTAACTTTATTTATATCTATTAGCTGTATCTACTGTATCATTGTTAGAGAGCGATAAGAGAGATGGGAAGGACAGTTTATACAAATGAATAATAAGAAGAGAAGAGAAGAATGGATGTGCGCTTGAGCGGGAGTGGCACCTCAGGGCCTGAGGTTCAACTTATCCTTGCTAATTGCGCCGCAGTAATGATGACAACCGAAATGATGGCTGAATGAGTTCTTATTAAAGGAAACTACAGACGTTCTTATTACAGGAATTACTGTCATTATCAAATCCCAAACGCTTCTCCGGACACCCAGCAGACAACTGAAGGTGAGCGAGAGTGGGAGACGCACTCGTGAAGTTTATGGAGTGAAGCTAAACACATTCCAGTCATATTAAAATAAACACGGCGTCTTCGTGAGACGGACTCGACAGCCGGCACAGATGGAAAGTCCGGATTGTGTTTGAGCAGGTACTGTAGTCAGGAGGTGTGTGACGTGTTCTTGCTTAATTTTCTTGATGAGTCGGAATAAGTAGAGGAGCATGATTCAGAGTTGAGGAAGGACAGGGTTGAAGCATAGATACATTTAAATACTGAAATGTTATAAACTTTTGGTATAAAATACAGCAAGAGCCACAACAAAAATTAACCAGCTAAAATTTAAAAATATATATATTTACAATTTTATAAGGCACATATGCCATTTTCCCTCCTACTTTTTTAAAATCTTAATCTTTAATAAACCTTCAAGAAGGACTATCATAAGTTTGATTATTTTTCCAAAAGTGTTTTATCAATAAACTTGAAGTATTAATTTATTATTAATGAACAATGCTGTTATACTTTTTATCAATTTAAAATTACATTTAATTTTTGGAAACATACATGAATCAATTAGACATAGAGTAATGGCTCCTGTTCTTACATACGTTATAGCAGCTATAAACATGTTCCCAGTTGCTAGCCGCTATTTTTCCTTTTTTGTTTAAGATAAAAATGCAAAAAAAAAACACAGCTAATGAGACTAACGTGAAGCTGACACTAGATACCGCTTTCATAAACTTCACATTCTCCATACTTCACCTTTTTATTCACTACACACATTATTTGGAGCATATTCTATTACTTGGTCCCTCTGACCAATCAGAATCCAGGATTTCTCTGTGTTCTTAAATAATACCCAAATAAGAATCTAAAGCTGTAGGATTTGGTATGAGATGATCATTTCAGACAGTTTTAGTGTTGCCCAGCCACTTTAATACTGATACACCTGCAGCCAGGTCCATAAATCTTGGAACAGAAATAACTATTTTGGAAGCAACGATAACTGTTTTTGAGTGAAACACTACCTCAGAACACTCAGCAGCATCTCCAGGGCGATATCTGCTCCATTAGTCATAGAGTAATGACGCAACTTGTTAGCTATTTGTGTTATTATTTATGAGCCTCTAAACATGGGTGGTGTGTGAGTATGAAATAGGTTAAATTTCTTAAAAAGTTAATGAAATATTTTTGTCAAAGCGCCTGAATTAAGGCTGAAAGTCTTGTCATTTGAAATTCGGTGTACAGAGGACAAATGCCAAGTAAACGCATCTCTGTTGCATATTTTATGGACCTGACTGTATACCTGTAATCTGTTCCACGCACTACTAAGCAGACTGCTGATAGTTTTTTTTTTTTCTCCTGAAGATCGCTATTATTTTCAGGTAATCACTTTAAATCCCTTTCTTGTCCGGTCTCAATCATTCCTAATTAGAAAGTCGAGAATGAAATTGGCACGCATCCGAATGGTTAACCAACGCAAACGAGGCTTCGCGCCTTCAAGCTTTTGTTTTCGCTAATGCCAAATGATGCGTGGTCGGCTACAAATGTAGAGAAAATGCAAACCTCTCCACCGGGATGTGGATCACTGGTGTAGTGTATTATCTAAACCGTTTGGAGGATGCTGTGTTTTTGTGTTTGTGCGTACGGGTGCGTTCTTATGAGCCCTAAGAGAACGAGGTGAAGGAGAAGTCGTCGTCTGAACAATTGTTGTTCCAGGAAGGTGTGGACAGGCGTTTTCATTTTCTCTCGCTGTGTGAAACATGGTGCCGTCAGGGTTGGCCGTGCAGCGCGGCCATTCTGCGGGGTGGATTACCCCGCCGTGCTCGCTCTTAATGTCACCCACTTTTAATGGAAAAAATGAATCTCCCGGTGAAATTGCTTTCAGGGGCCTGACACGGCGTAGGCGACTCACCACTGATGGATTGGCGTTCTCCTGAAAGCAATGCAGCACGTCGCATCAGAGAAAAACATAACAGGGCAAGTGGGGCTTCAGCTCCGAGTCACGGTGGATGAGTTATCAGCATTACAGCACGCTTCAACACAGGTGCAGATTAAGATCAATGCGGTTGAATGTTTCTCCAGTGCAAATTCATATTGCTTGAGAAGAAGCAAAAATGTGAGAGGTCTGGTGTTTTATACATTTTGTAAGTGTGCCTGGTAGACACTGTAGTGTAAGGAGCTGGACTGAAATAAAATTCGCCTCTTGGAAGAAGGTTTGGATGTGGTTTTCCAGAACAAACCTTCTATGCATCTTGTAAACCCTTACAAATAAAAGTTTTCTTTTCTTCTAATATATAAAGCCAAGTAGCTTCCTAAAAGCATTACACATTACTACTTCTGAAAGACAAACTCAACAGAACAGCCCTTAAAGGTTTTATTCGACAATGACTGGATATGGATATTAAACATAACATTCCTCTTTTTCTTTTTTTTTTAAAGAGAAACCTTTTGTTCAATGTTTTTTCTATAGAATGTCTTCTTCTTGGACAGTTCCTCAAAAGTTTCTTAAAGTTGCTCTGCTTGGCCAAAAAAGCACAGAACCACACCTTTAATGGTTTCCCAAGTACCTAAATCATCAAGCCATTCTACTGTACCTTTACATACAGTACGCTCTTGTAGAAAAATGGTTGCATCTAGAACATAGTTATCCCCCTGGGAAAAGCGTTTACGGTACTATGCAGAACCCTGCAGCAGAGGGTTTCCAACAGATTAGCTTTCAACAAAAGTTAGAAACATTAACCATCCACATAATCCCTGAGGAAGAGTGCATGGTGAGTCTGCTGCCAGCTGTTTTTAATTTCATCTCTCCTAACACTCCATCACACTTTGATATGGTCCTACAAGAAAGGGTTCCTCTGGGGTTCTTTGGATAAATAAGGGGCTCTTAGCTTTTTAAAGGGGCTTGATATATTATCAGTGTAAAATATTAAATAAGAGAAAGATTATTAATTTACCGAAGCAGTGCTTGGTAGTGTGCACTTAACCACACAGGTCTAATCAGCATATGGTTATCAGCAGGCGTGTATCTAATCCTTGTTAGTTTCTGTAACTGTCATTGGGTAGAAGTAAAAGCGGACGCTACCGAACCCGATGGTGCACCAATTAACCGAAAATCACTCGCCACAGGGATCCGTCCGTTTCTCAAATGAACTGTGCTGGAAGACCAAGTTGTGCTTGATTATGCGTCTGCCTGTCTTTGCTCGGCGATGAAAAATAAACACATGGCTTCTCAGAAACGTTGCGTCGGAGTCGGCTGCTCTCTCAAATGAGGTCACTGGGGAATTAACTTGTGACAAGAAGCCCATGCTCCACTCATCAAAGGAAGAGAGAGAGAGGAGCTAAAAGAAAAACAAAGCAAAGAAGAAAACGAGGAAGCCGAACAGATTTGAGATATGTTTACACATGAGCAAACAAACACAGGGTTTTTCAGATCTTGCAGCAATGAATGTTATTAAGAGAAGACATATGGGTAAAGATGAGGCGAAACATATGCGCGAAAAGTAACAACATATCCTCCGGGAAGGTCGTCATGTCTTTAGTGATGTTTAACGATTTCTTTTTTTACCCCGTAACATAGAGTAGATCTTGTGGATGAGTGACCCGAATAGTCTTACAGTATGCGAATGTGTTAGGTCGCTTGCGCAGCCAATTCATTTTTCAATCGGGCAACTAAACCGCTGAATCACAAAAAAACAGCATTTTTCAGTTTGCTAATCTGAACATATGGACCAAACCGCATATGCTTGCACATATGGCTAATGACTGGGGCTAAGGGGCATGTATGAGCTATATGCAACGTTTTTGCCATTTTGAGAAACACTGGTTGTTAGCAACACATAAAACTTTGTGGAGTTAGCATTTCCGGAAGCCAAATAACCCAGAAAGCATCCAAAGCATGCAGAGTTAGGGGGTTTTCGAGACCGGCCTTACAATCCTATGCTGCTAAAGAGTTCGCTAAAAGTACAATGATTTGAAAATGCTTTAAAGTTTTCAAAATCCAGGAGAAAGATACAGTATAATTCACAGCTGAACCATTAATAAAATGCTAATTTGCCCTGCTATTCCTATAAACCTAAATGTTTTTATTGTAACCACTGGCTAAACTCTGTAGTCCTTCCATACGATTTTGCTTTCAATGAACCATAATGCATTGCAACTGTCATTCATTAAGGAATCTAATAAGAAATACCAGTGCACATTCCTCTTAGATATTCTTCATAACTACCCACATACATGCTTATTTCCCCTCCATCTTTCTCTCCGGTGCACCTTTATGCAGAGGCTTAATACGCCTCATTATGTGCCCTACTTTACCTTGAGATTTGTTGATGCCAAGGCAGACACAGTGCAATTTGCATATATTTGCTCCCACTCCCTTGAAGAGCAGTAATTAGAAAGTGCTTAGATCCATTTCACAAGGCGAGAGCCCGTGAGCTTCACCTGTCACGTGGGCCGCAGACAACCTCAGCTGCACAATTGAATTAGCATCACCCTGTGTTTTTGCAGCACTCTGGCTAATAGCAGGGAAATCCGACACAGCCCGGAGGTAGACGCCTGTTGCTCGCGATTCTGTGAGATGTCTGACTAAGGACATGTCATGGTCAGAAATTACTCTGGCGCTGGCAGCGCGGCGTGGGCCGACCCCATGCAGGTAGACTTAATTGTAAGCCAATGCCTGGTGCTACCAGCAGCCTGGTGATGTTTTCATTATGACACCAACCTCAAACCCCTTGGAAATTCCTGCTGATTGTTCGACACCTCCCGAAACACTGTGGCATTCACACGTTCCGCTGAGCCACGCCGAGCGGTTCCCGGCAGTGTGAGTGCCAGGATAAGGAGGGATTATCTTATTCACATTTATTCATGAATGCTTGTCACAGGGGGGTGGAATCTTTTAGTTTGTACTTCAAAGGGTTGCAACATATTCTTAAACCTCAGGGTGTGTTATTTGATGTGAAACTAAAATATAATATCTATCTGTTGCTCAACGCTGAGACGATTAGTATCGAACAACACGTCATATCTTTAGGTTTCATCGATGACTGTGTTTACATGGGAAATATTTTTCCAATCTGATTGAAATCATTAAAATTGTTACTTAACCAATTACACGTGCGCTTATGTGATATGATGTGTGTTTACACGCTCAAAGCTTTTAATCAGAATATAACTGTATTGGCATGCTCAAAGTCGTAACTTTGTGGTTAAATTCAGCTTCAGCAAATTATTTTCCCATAAATCCTGCAGGATTAAATCTCATCTATGATTGGTGTCATAGTGTATTTTGGGGACTACAAATATTGTAAAAGTAAGAAATCACTAGGCCCACTTTGAGTAGAGAAAAAGCTAATTTATTGCAGCACACATGACAGAAATTGCAAACCGCAATAAGCAAAAAATTTTACCGGTCAGAAAGCTGTCATCAATATGTGTTGGTGCCCCCCAAAAAAAGAAAAGAAAGAAAATCAAAAAGAGCTAGTTCCCTTTTCCAGCATGGGTTTATATACCTGAAAACCACCTTGTTGCTCCTCCTCATTTCTTTGTCTGATCTACTTTAATTAATTATTAATTAGTTATATTATTATTCATTCAGCTCCCTATTTTTTATGTTACATACAAGCCTACTTTATTTCTCCCCGTTCTTCTCTTAAACTCATGATTATTCATATGTGGGTTGTCTTTTCAAGCTTCACTAGGTATAAAATGGCGAGCCAATCAGTGCTTCTTCCTCAGCCAGACACCCAGTGGATGAAAGTAAAGACAGATGGGGGCTCTTACTGAGATTACTGATCAGGAATGGAAGTGAAATTTCCCTCCATGTAACATGTCACGCCACCTCATGTTACCCCATGTCAGGCAAACATGCATAGAAAGATCATAAGAATATTTATTCCAAACAGGTTGTCTCCCTCTTTCTCTGAAAATTCCTGTTTTTCATCATATACATATTTCAAACCAAATCCACTTCAACTCATCAATTTTTCCACTAAGGAATTGTGCAGAATAACGTGCATTCCTTTTTTAATGTACCACAAAGGACAAGACTTGTATTGATGATTTATGGGTTTTTATTGATGACTCAAAGTGCTGTAGCCTTCCCTGCATGGTGGATTCTGCCTCGAAATATAATAAGCCCAACAAATGGAAATGAGCACGAGAGAGACCTGTCCTAGTTTACTCACTCCCTGGCTAAGACAAATGGTTTCTAAGTTTCTTAATTATCTGATCATATGAAATCATAGAGCAGAAATTTGAGTTTATTGGTTACTACACCAAGACACCAAGGCAATTTAATTTATGTCTGTCGAAGGAATTAAGCAGGTGAGGGTTTAATGTGGAGGTACGTCCTCTGAGGCAAAGCTGAAGTCAGTTACAAACCCTGGAGATCCTACGTCCGTGTCCCCAGTTACCCTGTTTCTTCAATTCTAATGATTAACACGTCTCTCGAGGCTGAAGACTCGAGTGGCGGCAGACTCTGATGCCAGAGATCTCCATGGCGATGACCTAGCGGCGCTGATTCAAAGCTTAATGAACCACTTTGGGTCTCTTACTCTCTCTCCGACCCGTTGATAATGTTCTTTATTTATGCTTAGTTACACTCAGATAGGGTAATTTGCACCGGAATGTACCTCGGATGCATTTTCGTGTCTTTGTCAGGGGTTTTTCAATTTTGCGCTTCATTACAGGAAGTGTGTTTCTTTGCCTATAGTGAAGCGCAAATGGAAAAAAAAAAAAAAAAAAAGTAATCTGGCCAGACTGCAGGAGATTAGCAAGCCAACATTCGGTCCAGTGGCGGAAATCAAGTCAAGTGTGATGTTCATCTGTATTTACTTAATTAAGATAGCAATCGCAAAACAGTGATAGCCAGCAGAAAGCTGATGATTGGACAAGAATGCATTGTGGGTCTTTATTTGGATTCTTATATGCTGTTTTTTTTTTTTGGTTTTGTACTCAAGGCTAAATATGATTGGCTGATTATTATTATTATCTTTCTGCCCTCCTGGTCCTTATCTTTGTTTGATTATTAATATAAATGTGCAAAAAAATTATAAAATAAATTATTCTTTTAATGTGTTTAAAGAAAATAACTAACCGGTTCATCTTCCTGTTAAATGTAAAGTGATAAAAAAAAAACCTTTTAATAAGTACAGTACACTATGTAAACTTTATTGTGACTGAACCTGATCATACAGATCAGGAGTGACTGTTCTTTTAGTCCTACAGTTAATTTGCACTAGTCCTTTCTCAGAGAAAAAAAAAACAATACATCCCTATTGAGTTCTTGAACTCATGTTGTACATACAGGTATATATCATTACAGTATCGTTCCTATGGTTACATCTTCCTTGCTTCTTCCTTGCAGGGAGTTTGCGCGTTGGAAGGTGAGGAACACAGCCATCGAGCGGCGGGATTTTATACACAATCCCGTGCCCCTCATGCCCGAGTTCCAGAGGAGCATGAGGCTTCTGGGACGGCGTCCGTCCACGCAGCACTTCATTGACACCATCATTAAGAAATATGGTACTCACATCCTCATCTCGGCCACACTTGGAGGTAAGTTGCATGGACCCGCACAAGCTTAAACCACACAAACACTGATTATACTTATTATAAATATGCATTCGGCATTTGGTATCCTGTGAATGCCTGCAGTGAGTAAAGGTCTCTTTACTTTAAGAATTAGCAAATGTAAATGTCTGAATGGAATTTCAAGTAAAGCTAAATTTTACACATAAGATGCCCCAGAACCTCCACCAAGTGCTGTGACCATTGGACCATTTCTACCGCACAAGCTTCACCTGATGATTATAGAAAGAGCAGAGAAAACTCCAGAACCTTAGCTTCATTATTCAGTATTCCTGAGATACACAGCAATGCTGACCAGGATAAGGCATTTACTGATGATGAATAATGAATGAGAAGAAGCTACAATGAAAGTCAAGGACTGAAAGAGTGCTTGCAACAAAGCACCAACATTTGGTGCATTGCAAAGACCTCAAGTCTGACTTAGTGTATGATTTTGATGGCATACTCGTAGAACCACAAAACAAAAAAACAACATGTTTCTCTGAGAAGACCCACTGCTTCTCAAGATGACTATAAGGGGAATAAGTACTGCAATTCATTCCACTCTCACTAGAACATTTTAGACCATACATCACTTGGTGGGCTTGTTGCCAAGTACTGTTTAAAGATCAGGATGGAACATACAGTAGGACTCGAGGAGAGACTCTAATGTCAGAAGTGTCCTCTCGAGGGGTTAATAGTTGTCTGGTTGTGTAAAGGATTTCACCTTGCTTGACACAGAACCTTTAAGATTTCCCCAAGAGGGAGCAACATCAAGTACACTTTAGATGCTTTAATACCATCAACACTTCAAAGAACTCTTGGGGAACTCTTTACAGGTTATCATCAAGGCTTGATCAGATACAGGAATCCTGATAGGTCACCTTGCTATTTTTACCCCAGTAGCTCAGTGGTAGCTGATCTCAGCAGCTAAGCATCTAAAAAGTGAGTAAGGCTTGCAAGAGGAATTTTTTTTACAGAGTATCTCATCCTCCTCCTGTTCATTCTCATTCTCCACCGTTTTGGTCTCTTCCTGCAAAGGTGACAGTTTCAATCTTTCCCACTGCAGAGAAAAACTCACATTGCAAAATTTTCCAGAGTTGCATTTAAGTTAAACTTCAACAGACACTTCCTGAGCTCTTGAAATGCTGACTGCAGAAGTGTGGAGAACCTCACTTGGAAGAAGGTGCTAGGATCCAGGTCCAAAATAGTGTGTGCCATCTTCTTCATTATCTCAAAGGCTGTATCCTTCTTTGGATAGTGTACAGTGATCTCAAAAGTCCTTTCTGACATTGTCAACATCTCTCCTGGACTGATCAGCCTTTTTTGAAGGAAATGTAGTGTTCACTTCTAATTCAACTTCCTAATCCTCATGCTGCTATATCTTTCTTGCCCTTTAGACAAATCGGTCTGCTGCTGCCTTGATGGAGACAAAGACTCCTGACATGGTTCTCAGACATTCGTGTGTAATTCTATCCGTTCTGTGGGAAGACCGAATGTTCGTACTTTCCGTTTGCAGATACTTGGAGAGTGGAGATGTCTTCTTCAATATCATGAGGAAGATCTGTGCTGTTAGCACCGTCTCATACTTCATCAAAGCCTGAAATTACCCATGTGCACTCATCCAAGTCGTGGTGTTTATGGTTGACTTGTATCGCTCTGGAAGTAAGAACAATATCGATATAGACACTGGACACCATAATAATCCAAACATTGTCCTCAAAGCAGCATCTTTGGGCCATCATCATGTCTCTCCCAAACACTCATTCTTTTGTATGATCCACAACGTAATACATCAATGTCATTCAGTAAAGCAAATTGTGATCCACGTTCAATGACTGACTGTGTCGTGTCAGCAAGGGCAAGATTAATAAGCACATGGGCATAACACCATGTGAAAAGCCTTTGTAGTGCCCTTGCATATTTGATGAACCATCCGAGGCATGCACAGTGCATTTGCTTAAGATCAATTTTAGGTTGTCAGCAATCCCAACCTCTGCAATCATACAGACAAAACACTAATTCGTTGCTTCTCTGCACTTCACAATTGTGACCAGTCTCTCACAAACTGTATCTGTGACATTTCTTAGAACAATGGAGCACTGATCCTGGGAGGTGATGACCAAGACCAACATCCACCTTTCGCAACATCCACCACACTCAATGCCGGAACCTGACATTTCTTCTGTGAAGACAACTGACTACCACTCAGTAATGCAGAAGCATTCTGAAAGTAGGCCTGTGAGCCATTGCTCCTCTCATGTTCTTCTAAGAACTGTAAACATGCCTCCAGTATGCCAGGCCACTTTGAAAGTAAAGCTGTCAGCTGACTTGCCACATGCTATGCAGACAGAGCAGTGTACAATAATGTGTGACGTTCTTGGTGGTATGCTAGCCACTATCTATTTGTGTCATCTTTACACTAGAAGACTTTTTTTTAACACTGGATTACTTGCATTATGCTCAAGATTGTATGAAAAAAAAAACGTAGGCTTTTACGTTTGGCACGAATCCAATCTTGCTTCCATCTCATATTCTTTCTCATCTGTTTTACATCCTCTCTTTTCTCCAGTCTTATCTCCCTTGTACCCTCATGTACAGTACCATTCAAAAGATTTATTTTCTGCATAATAGGTCAGTACAGATAACTATGAAATAACAATGTAATTTGATCATTGAGGTGGCTACTACAACAACAGCAACAACAACAAAACAGACAGTTATTTTAAGACCCAAAGGTTCTTGCAAGAAGAGTATTGTCAAGCGCATTTGTAAAACCCATCAAGCTCCATGATGAAACTGTCTC
This sequence comes from Channallabes apus, assembly GCA_030522415.1. Lineage (NCBI taxonomy): Eukaryota > Metazoa > Chordata > Actinopteri > Siluriformes > Clariidae > Channallabes > Channallabes apus. The sequence goes on along the minus strand of CM060106.1, from coordinate 58,138,501 downwards.
TCATGAAGACCTTCCCAGGAAAGCAAGACCAAAACTGACCTCTGCTGCAGAGGAGACGTTCATTTAGAGTCACCAGGCTCCGAAATCAACAATTAACAAACAGCACCTCAGATAAGAGACGTTATGAAGGCTTTCCAGAGGATGAGTAGCAGACATCTTCCTTCAGCATTGTTTTACAGTGTAGAAAGAAATAAAAATCAGGAAAGATCATAGAATTAGAAGGTGTGTACAAACTTTTGATTGGTACTGAGTGTTCTTTTATCCGCTCTCCTCTTCTTTCTCTTCCCCCTTCTCTTTCCTTACTGTACATCTCACCTGCTCTGTGTCTTCTCTGCTCTTCTCCAGTGTGGACCCACTCGGTCTGGCCTGAGCATCAACAAAAAATTTCTCAAAATTTGGCTTATAGGGTACACGTGATAGATGTACTAAACACGTATGATGTGATATGATATATCCTATCACATCATATCCTATGATATAATATGTGACATGATATGGGCAGACTACAGTGGCACTCAATATTATACCTACAGTATACCAAATTCAAAGTTCATGAATGTGAAAATGGAATGTGAGTTTATTGGCCCATTTTGATAATTCTGCTGAAATTCTAACACTATTATATTACTTTTTATTTATTTATTCATATACAGTGGGGGAAAAGTATTTGATCCCCCACAGATTTTCTAAGTTTGCCCACTTACTGTACAAAGAAATGAAGGATCTATATTTTTATCATAGGTTTATGGTAAAGAACTGAGACAGAAAATCAACCAAAAAAAAACAGAAAAAGCACATGATACAAATGTTATGAATCTATTTGCATTTCAATGAGGGAAATAAGTATTTGATCCCCCAGCAAAACATGACTGTCACGTCCTGTTAGATGTCGGACTGTGGGCATGAGTTGAGGCATAGACGCAGAGGGGATGAGGTGAAAAAGTCTTTAATAACCAAACAAAACATGAACAAGTTGGCTATACTTGGGAGCATACTATAAACAAAAATCAACTGAGACACAGACAAGGGATTACACAAACTAATCGAGTACAGACATGGGATTCAAACCCGACGAGACAAGATGCACTAAACAGACTAGAGGACTAAACACAGGGGACTATACATGGAAGGGACTAAACACACACAAGACATGCTTGGCTAGGCCTACTAGCTGTTATGCACATTAGCTGCTAAACTAGCTAGTAGCTAAACAGACTAATTGCTAAACAGGCTAGTAGCCAGAGACCCAAGGGATGAACAGACTAGGTACACAGCAGACTAGGTATGACAGACTAAGAACTCTAAAGGTTAGTGGCTAAACAGGTTAGTACATAAACAGACTAAGAGCTAAACAGACGAGGAGACTAGATAGACTTGAAGACTAAGATCTAAGCAGGTTAGTAGTGCACTAATTAGTATTTAGTATTATTATATTAGTATATTAGTATTTAGACTAAGAACTACACATGTTCACATGTTTGAGTCTACCAACAAAAACTACAAACACAAAACATTGCCCTCTAGTGTGCAACCCTCACAAAACCCTTGCTAGAAAGCACAGCGGGAAGACGTTTCTTGTAGTTGTTTACCAGATTTACACACATATTGGGATGCATTTTGATCCACTATTCTTTACAGATTTTCTCTAAATGTTTAAGGTTTCTTGCCTGTTGCTTGGCAACTCGAAGTTACAGCTCTCTCCGTGAATTTTCTATTGGGTTAAGGTCTGAAGACTGGCTAGACCACTCGATGACCTTAATGTACTTATTCTTGAGCCACTCCTTAGTTGCCTTGGCAGTATGTTTGGGGTCATTTTCATGCTGGAAGACCCATCCACAACCCATCTTCTGGAGGTTCTCATCCAAAATATTCCAACACCTGGCCTCATACATTGGCCCCTCAGTGCAGCAAAGTCAATCTGTACCTTTAGCAGAGAAACAGCCCCAAAGCCTAATGTTTCCACCTCCGTGCTTGACTGTAGGGCTGTGGTGTTCTTAGTGTCATAGTCAGCATTTTTCTTCCCCCAAAAGCAGCAAGTCGAGTTGATGACAAAGAGCTCAATTTTGGTCTCATCTGACCGCAGCAGTTTATCCCAATCTTTCTCTGTTCATTGGCGAACCTCAGACGGGTCTGTACATGTGTCTTCTTGAGGAGGGGAAGCCTTGCTGCGCTGAAGGATTTCAGTCCATGCAGGCATATTGTGTTACCAATGGTTTGTTTGGTGACTGTGACTCCCAACTGCCTTGAGATCATTCACAAGCTCCTCCTGTATAGTCCTGGGCTGGTCCCTCATTTTTCTCATGATTATTCTTACTCCATGATGTGAAATCTTGCATATAGGGCCATTAATGGTTATTTGTATTCCTTACATTTGTAAATAATCGCTCCAGCAGTTGTCTCCTTCTCACCAAGCTTCTAGCTGATGGTCATGTAGACCATTCCAGCCTTGTGCAGGTCTAAAATGTTCTTCCTGACTTGCTTTGACAGCTCTTTGGTCTTGCCAATGGTGGTGAGGTTTGAATGGAAGATAGAGATTTTGTGGACAGGTGGCTTTTATACACATACCACATTGGTGTTAGGATTCTTAAATTAATATGTGTACCACAAGAGCACATAACCATACCATAAGTCTGTGAGAGGCAGAATTATTGTTGGTTGGTAGGTGATCAAATACTTATTTCCCTCATTGGAATGCAACATAATTCATAACATTTGTATCATGTGCTTTTTCTGGATTTTTGGTTGATATTCTGTCTCAATCCCTTACCATTAACCTATGAGAAAAATGATAGACCCTTAATTTCTAGGTAAGTGGGCAAACTTAGAAAATCTTTAGGGGATCAAATACTTATTTCCCCCACTGTATTTGTTTTAAATAACCCTATGTCATAGGCCACTAACCCTAGTTCTTGCTGGTAGCTAGTCCTTTATCTATGACAGATGATTCTGAACGTCAAAGTCTATTCCAGATATATTTTAGTAGAAACACAGACTTGTCATATGCGCCAGCATACAGTATATTAAATCCTGCATTGTTTTTATTTAATCATTTTCCTATTAGTTTTAAATACCCAGGCTTGCAGTCTTGTAATAGGACATAGCCCAGTCAATTTTGCACTGTATTTCTTGCCAAAATAACACCATAGTAACACATTTTTTTTTTTTTTTTTATCAGTGGATTTGTTTTGAAACTACAAGCAAATTGTGGCTGAACATGCAGCCAAGCCTGTAATTTCATGTTCACCTTAACATGTCGGTGTTCTTGTATAAAACATTGCTCGTTTTTTATGTTTTCTTCTCCATTTTCTCCATCTACCATTTCCCTGCTAACCAGCGCACATTAAAGTTCAAGCAAAAGTTATAGTTCAAGCTTTTTTCAAGTTTGTCTTAAATGAAAATTGTGGTACATATAAGCACATTACAATAGAACTTAGTTGTTATAACTTTGCTGTTTGTCACCTGGAACATGAATACAATGTAAGTAATCAGGGACAAATTCTACAACCCTCACAGTCCTTGAAGAAATTTAACTGCTTCCGTTCACTGGAACTACCCGTATGGTTCGTTCTGGTTAGCAATGTGACCTGCTACTAATTACCCATACGGCTATTTCTGGGGAAAGAAAAGAGTTAACTTTGTATTAAATACATCATGATTTTGAAAGATACCAACTCGATTTAGCTCGATGGTACTGCTAAAGTGTCATATGAGTCTCAGCTGAACTCCGGAAAGCATTTTTGCATGAAACGAGGTACTTACAGTGTACTCAAGTTCTGGATGACTTTTGGTGTGCAGAGGGGGAAAATTTATAATCACCAAGTCCTATTGTAATGTCCTTATATACATAACAATTTAGATTTAAGACAGAATTGTGAAAGAAAAATCATACCTACTGTAGCACTAACCTGTATTTGGTCAGTGAGCACAAGGCTGGTAAAGATGTTATGACTTTTTTCTTCATTTGATGATAGCGAACAGGTCGGAAAATGGGGATTTAACCTTGACTGCCCCATGCCCAGCACCCCACTGCGTACATGTACTCAGATTTAAACCCCAAATCACACCCGTTGAATGCTTTCACTATCATTACTATTCACTTATTATTATTTAGTTTGGATTTGCTTGCAGTATTTTCTAATAATTTTAATTGCTTTCTTTCCCAAAATATACACAAATAAAGTAAGAAGCTTAAATTAAGTCAGCATGCCCATGAACAGGCAACAAATATAAACAGGCACAGTTACAGTATACACATGTTTTTGTTTCTTTCTCCTTTTTTTTATATTTGAATTCGTTCAAGAAAGTAAAACTCTCCGTTTCTGGTGACTTTTTGTTCTGGATCCCATTTCCTGTGCACACATCTAGTTTAACAATTCAACCTGTAAAGCTTTCTAGCAACATTTCTTAAAATAAAAAAAAATGCATTAAGTGCACTTTCTATTCAGACCCGTAACCATATTTGTCGTTCCAGATAATGTATACCTATTTCATAACATCACTTCTTTACATACACTTAAACCCAAGCCCTGTTTGTTCTTTACACCCCTGCTTATTCTTCCTCTTCTTTTTTTCTTCTTCCTCTTTCTGCTTTAAGTACAAAACGATCGTCACCCAGTAGTCACTATTTCCGTCTAGCACTAGCACATTAAAGTATGCAGTGCTGGCTGATAAAGTGGCGAGACGCACACACAGTGACGCCCTGCAGCTATTATACTAAAAGTATAGACAGACAAAGTGGGGGAGAATGACAAAAAGCAGGGAGGATGCTCTCTTTTAGTGCTTATTTTCTGTCTGAAAGCCTCTGTATTTCACTCCTGTTCATCTGCACTCAACACCCATGCATACACTAAGGCTGTTATTAAAGAGATGGACGTTAATGCTCATGTAAGTACTACGCTTTAAAAGACCCATATTGTGGAAACTATGATACTTACTTTTTTGAAAACAAAAGCCGTCTGTATAGTGTGTGGTAAGTGTCTCGAGCACACTGCAGAAGTATCAATGCATTTGTCAAGTACAAACACATGAAATATAGCCCAATTTATTTAAAATATCTTATTATTAGACAATAGATTATTATACCTTTTAAAACCATGGTTTTGAGTGTAGAACTTAAATTTGTTATTTGTTGTAGTGAATTTGCGCCACCATGCCGTCTGCCATGTTGCTCAATGTGTACGTGTTATGACACGTGTCAAATGCACAAAGCGGATCTCGCGACCAGCTAGTGTACGACTAGACTGCACTTGACGCTAATACTCTACACTGACCTCTAATGACCAGCTAATGTTTTTTTAATGAGTTGTAATTGGTGGTCTGCATCTCTGGCTGCTTTCCCTGCCTCCAGGTTTAACACCGAGAGTAATGTCGGTGATATTAATCCGCCATCATAGACTTTTTCAAAATCCCTTCCACATCACTTCTTTCATTCGCACACACACACACACACACACACACACAAACACACACAAACACCACCATCACCATTTGGCCATAAAACAGAATAGGAAATCAATATAAGCTATCTGCTTTCCAGCCCACAGGACTTTGATAAATCCTAAACAGGTGTAAGGCTGAGATTGAGACGACGTGTACTATCAGACTGCAGGCCATAACAGAGGTAGGGTTCGATTTCGTTCCTACTGTAGCACCGATTTGGTTAAAATGCCCAAAGATCAAGATCAGGATGACTTCACTGGCTGACTGTAATGCAATCCTCCTTCATTTTAGATACATGGTTACAAAATGTAAAGAGAAACACAAGTGCTAAAAACATTACAGCCATTACAAGACAGACAGTACAATTGTGTTGATACTATCCATTACTTGAGACATTTTTCACCTAATTATTTCACTACATTTGCAGCTATTACCTTAACAACTCTTTTCTAACCACATCCCCTACATTTATAGCATTTGACAGATGTCCTTATCCATAGAAGCTTTTTATCTCATTGTACACCTGAGTAGTTGAGAGCCTTTGGCAACTTCCAATTGCAATTCCAATTGACCTTCCAATAAGTAGTCCAAACCCTTAACCACTGAGCTACTCCTGCCCCAAAATGCATTTTGGATGCATGATTTGGCATCCATAACTAACTAACTAACTAACCAACTAGCCAACTAAACAAGCAATATTTATACAACCCATGACATAGATTTTGGTTGTCCAACCAGTGGTAGCACCTTAAAGATAGCAATAACTAATCAAACCAATGTCAATATAATGTAAATACCTAGTGGGTCTAGTAGTCCACCCTGAGGTACTCCCAATACTCTTTATTATTGTTTTCTTTTTATCACAGCAATGAGAAACAGACTCAGATATGTTCCATATATAGTTTTTTTCATGAGCAGCAGTATTGTTGTACTCTCTTAGATGCAAACTTCTTGAACTAAAACCAAATCAATCCAAGTATCCTACAGTTGCACACAAGATCAAATCTCAATTCCTACTTGAACTAAGAGGGGGAAAAAAGAAAAACTTTCACGCTTAATGAGCAAGCAAGTCATTAATTCGAGCCTCTTGTTTGACCTGAAGGACTTTTTCTGATGACCATGGCAACCATAAGAAGCCTTCTATGATTAAAAAGGAACCTAGCATTGCAACCCTGAGATACTTACAACAGAAGAATATTACTCTTGGAGGTTAATATGAAGTTGTTAAGTGTGCCTACACTGCTAGAGGGTCAAGTGCGTGTGTGTGTGTGTGTGTGTATGGGTGTGTGTAAAAGACCAAGGCATCTTGGAAAGAATATGATTGTGGCACGAGAGTTAAGTGACCAATCAGTGTAGAGTACCTAAGGCTAAACGGCCAATCAGGGTCCAGGGGTGCTGAGTGTGAGCGACATGATTTCGAGGGCTTTTCAGATTGCTGCTGTGACCTTTGGATGGATGCAGAAATGGAAAAGAGGAAGAGAGATGAAGTGAGATATTTACTTGATTAACACAGCAGTGTTTGTTATGCACCTGAATTTGCCAAGCCTTGGTTTACTCTTGACATGTTGTCACAGTTGCTTAGGGAAAGGTCAGCTAAAGTAGCAAAATCAAAACTGATGTCATTTATTTACCCTGTTCTGACATTTGCCCCCCTTTTTTCCATTTCAACCCAAAGGGAAAAGAGTCAGAAATTGAGAGTGTGACATGATTTTACATGGTGAGCATCTTTGGCCTGGCAGATGATAAACCACAGCATGACAATGATGTGGTGCTCATCAGGCTGTAACGTGCTGAGATGTGAAGTAATTTAGCAGGTGTTCTTTAACTCTCGATATAAAGAAACTTTTTTGCTGATATGCAGTATAACATTGTTTCCTTAGGCATAAATAAAACAACAAAGATGTTTCAGAAGCAATTCAGAACTAAAGCAATTACTAAGGAGAAGGGTTGTTTAAGATGACATAAGGTTGTATGTGTTGTCTTGCTGAAAGTGCTTCCTTGATTGGTTTTGAATGTGGGTTTTTGTAGGCAGCTGCTCTTCCCATTTTCCAATACTGCAGACTATACAGACGTACTTTGACTAACGTTGACCAATTTTCGAAATTAAACCTAATATTGTATGGTTAGCAGAATATAAAGCCAAAATGAGAGAGTCAACAAAATGTCACAAAAAGTTGTAGGACAAAAGGGGCTAAAAAACTCTTTGGCTCATTTGATTTTGAAATTGGTTTTAGCATGGTATGTTTTTTTTTTTAACCTTCCAGGTGAGGAGGCTCTCACCATGTTCATGGCGAAGAACAAGCTGGACCGTAAGATGGTGAACGCCACACAGGGGGTGGAAGCGCTACACCAGCTCGCCTCGTCTTACTTCATCGACCGAGACGGCACTATGCGCAAACTCCACGAAATCCAGATCTCCACTAATGCAATCAAGGTAAATATTACATTTAACTAAACATCAAGAAGTCTCATCAATCAGGTGTGTTAATGGCAGTAATATATTGCAATTTAAGATAAGCATTTTTTTCTTGATATGATTTTCAGAATTTCTCAAGGAAATACTATTCAGTTCCATGCTAGCTTTGTGTCCTAGCCTGCCATGGAAAATTTACTTTGGTATTGATAAAAGAAAATATTTATTTTTGTCATATTTAAATTAATTTGTTAGGAATATGCTTTTTCTGTCTTTGAAAGCTTTAAAAGTTCAGAATACAATATACAGTTTTTATTGTGTAATAAATGCACATTTACACAATATAACAGACACCAGAAAAATCTGGCACATTAAGACACAAAATGTCACCCAACCTGATAAAGATATTAAAGTGCCCCTATTATGCGTTTTCAAATATGATCTTTCATGCAGTGTGTCATGTAGCTGTATGTGAACATAAACTATCTGCAAAGTTGTGACGCCGACAGTGCACGATAAATGACGTTTTTCTCTATTAAAAAAAAGAGTCGGCTCACATTCGCCTAAACGAGTCGTTAGCAATTAAAATCTTTTTCTGTTACGGATCCACGTCACTACGTATCATATTTTCATAATATCCGCCCACGTTTTACTTGCCTGCCATCTTACAATTAACGTTACCACACTCTTGTTAACATATGACACTTACCACTGAGAAACGTCCTGCTCCAGTCGTGCTAGCGAAACAGTTTCTTGTCGATGTGCCACTTCAACCGTTTCATCGTCAGACTCCGGCTCGAATTGATACGGTAAAATCGACGCCATCTTTTCTATGTATTGACGGGTCCCGCTGTAGCGGTAGACCAATCATAAAGGAGCGTGCCATCTGACCAATCACAGCAGTGAGGGCTCACGGAAAGGAGGGGTTTAGACAGACTGAATCTTCGAACTGCTTCACACGAGCCGTTTACGAATCATTTAGAAATGGGGTAAAATTAAATCTATTTTTGGAGAAAACTAAAGTGATTTTTGACCTTGCATACATGTAAACCTGTTTTAAGAGACTCATAAAGCAATATTAGCAACCTTTAAAATGGCATAATAGGGTCACTTTAAGGGTCACTCTGCTCAACTCAAAGTACGATTTATACAGGAGTTACACAAAGGCAACTGCATTGTGACAACCTTCCAGTAAAAAGAATCAGTCAAAAAGGAGATGAACATTTTTAATGGAAAACTGGTTGCTTGCTGTATGTAGGGGCTACAGGAACAGAGCTGGAAAAGTTTTTTTTTTTTTCTCACCAGTCTTCTCTTGTGGTGGCCCCATAAGTTTGTCCAAAGTCTGCAACTCCTGAAGCTGCTTAATATCTATTGGAACAAAAAAAATTATTAAAATATTTGAAATCTACCTAAACACCATTTAGCTACTCCATTCCCAACTGTCTGAAGGTTGAGCTTGCTCATGGGCTGCTGCTTACCTGAGAGTGATGGGTCGTTCATGAACGATTCATTCTTTTTGAACGAATCTTTAACATGACTCAGATGAACAAGTCATCTCAGAGAGTGATTCGTCCATTTTCTAATGGGCGCGCATGTGCAAAGCATCGCAAAATCTCCGTATTTTATGTACAGGAAACCGTATTGAACGATTCTCAGCAATAAGTCTTCAAGTTTCGAGTCGTTCGTTCTTTTAACACGTGACTCCCATAGATGCTATGTAGTTCAGTACACAGGAAACAGAATTGAACGATTGTGCTAGTGGGTCTTGAGTCCCGAATCGTTCGTTCTTTTGACATGTGACTCCCATAGACGCTATGCGGTGCAATGGATTCAAAAGAACGAACGACTCAGATTGGAAGGTTTAAGAGGCGAGTTACTCATTTTGTTCATTATAATATATCCTTAGTTACATTGTAACTGGAACTTACAATGTAACATAACATAACTGGAACTATAGCCCAAATATGTGTATGTAGACGTATTGGGTGTATTTTTATTGAAAACGGAATATTTCAATTTATTTCTGATCACAGGGATTAAAGTGAAAAAAAATCTTCTGACTGAACTTTTTTCAGGCCGAGCCATATTCCTTTAACAAACACTTTATTTAAATAGTCGAGACCAATAGCGTTAGGGGAGATTAAACCGCTTTAATATTGCCAGTTTGCATATTTTAAAAGCTATTTGTAATCTTTGAAAAAAAATATACCTTGACAAATAATCAACCATCTACCACATATCTTTTCAGTGCATGTTTTTATTTACAGTGGTGTGAAAAACTGTTTGCCCCCTTCCTGATTTCGTATTCTTTTGCATGTTTGTCACACTTAAATGTTTCTGCTCATCAAAAAACGTTAACTATTAGTCAAAGATAACATAATTGAACACAAAATGCAGTTTTTAAATGAAGGTTTACGTTATTAAGGGAGAAAAAAACTCCAAATCTACATGGCCCTGTGTGAAAAAGTGATTGCCCCCCTTGTTAAAAAATAACTTAACTGCGGTTTATCACACCTGAGTTCAATTTCTGTAGTCACCCCCAGGCCTGATTACTGCCACACCTGTTTCAATCAAGAAATCACTTAAATAGGAGCTACCTGACACAGAGAAGTAGACCAAAAGCACCTCAAAAGCTAGACAGCATGCCAAGATCCAAAGAAATTCAGGAACAAATGAGAACAAAAGTAATTGAGACCTATCAGTCTGGTAAAGGTTATAAAGCCATTTCTAAAGCTTTGGGACTCCAGCGAATCACAGTGAGAGCCATTATCCACAAATGGAAAAAACATGGAACAGTGGTGAACCTTCCCAGGAGTGGCTGGCCGACCAAAATTACCCCAAGAGCGCAGAGACAACACATCCGAGAGGCCACAAAAGACCCCAGGACAACATCTAAAGAACTGCAGGCCTCACTTGCCTCAATTAAGGTCAGTGTTCACGACTCCACCATAAGAAAGAGACTGGGCAAAAATGGCCTGCATGGCAGATTTCCAAGGCGAAAATCACTTTTAAGCAAAAAGAACATTAAGGCTCGACTCAATTTTGCTAAAAAACATCTCAATCATTGCCAAGACTTTTGGGAAAATACCTTGTGGACCGACGAGACAAAAGTTGAACTTTTTGGAAGGTGCGTGTCCCGTTACATCTGGCATAAAAGTAACACAGCATTTCAGAAAAAGAACATCATACCAACAGTAAAATATGGTGGTGGTAGTGTGATGGTCTGAGGTTGTTTTGCTGCTTCAGGACTTGGAAGGCTTGCTGTGATAGATGGAACCATGAATTCTACTGTCTACCAAAAAATCCTGAAGGAGAATGTCCGGCCATCTGTTCGTCAACTCAAGCTGAAGCGATCTTGGGTGCTGTAGCAGGACAATGACCCAAAACACAGCAGCAAATCCACCTCTGAATGGCTGAAGAAAAACAAAATGAAGACTTTGGAGTGGCCTAGTCAAAGTCCTGACCTGAATCCTATTGAGATGTTGTGGCATGACCTTAAAAAGGCGGTTCATGCTAGAAAACCCTCAAATAAAGCTGAATTACAACAATTCTGCAAAGATGAGTGGGCCAAAATTCCTCCAGAGCACTGTAAAAGACTCGTTGCAAGTTATCGCAAACGCTTGATTGCAGTTATTGCTGCTAAGGGTGGCCCAACCAGTTATTAGGTTCAGGGGGCAATTACTTTTTCACACAGGGCCACGTAGGTTTGGATTTTTTTTCTCCCTAAATAATAAAACCCCTCATTTAAAAACTGCATTTTGTGTTTACTTGTGTTATCTTTGACTAATAGTTAAATGTGTTTGATGATCAGAAACATTTTGTATGACAAACATGCAAAAGAATAAGAAATCAGGAGGGGGGCAAATAGTTTTTCACACCACTGTATCTTATAACACCAAACAATGTTTTGTGAAACTCTTAATAATTAACAGAAAAAAGTAATAGCACCACCATTAAATTCCAAAAAGTGCTTTTTCAGTGCATGTTTTATGTATCTTAAAGAAAACATCTTCGTTTTCAGCTTGGATGACAAATCGGATTTCCAGTAAGCAGCAATGCCATGTGTGCAAGTAGTAGGCATGTGCATTAGACATAGACAATCTTGAAAGTGCACTCTTGTCTTTGACAACTGATTGCATTAAATTAACTAGTGGTTGTGAGACTGTGATCAGTGGCAGTTCTACACTGAAGTGCGCCCTGGGCGAGACTCCCTCCCGGCGTTGGGTTTACCGTCTATAAAGGGCTAACAGCTAATCGCGGCTAACAACTAATCGCGGCTAACGGCTAATCGCTAAGTCTTCTGATCATCTGGGCTTAGTTCGCGACAGAATGAAGTATAAAGATATAAATTATATATATATATATATATATATATATATATATATATATATATATATAAAGATATAAGCGGGTATAAACATAGTAAGGGCCCATCTGATTGGTCAAATTTGGACACACAAATGCTTGGCAAATAAAGTATTTATCGCAACTCCTTGCGATATGGTTATCGCGCATGCCATTATCGCGATAACGATATTTTTTCGATATATCGTGCAGCCCTAAATGACATCATATGAGATCTGCTCCCCTATTGCATGATTTCTGCTTATGACAGCAAGGCCAGTGAGCCGTTACTGAGACATGGTTGACCTCAGGTATGTCTTGATTAACCTGAGTTTGGAAAAGCTCCTCTCTGCTTGAGCTACAGTCACTGGCAATGTAAGTGCCAGAGCAGTCCAAAAGTTGGGGTAGATCTCAGATAGATCCTTATCGTGCAGAAAAGTGAGAAGCTCAAAGAGGCTCATGGTTTTTGATGACAGTCATTAGACACTTTATTAATCTAATCTAAGGGAGGAACAATTAGCTCCTTGGTTAATTTACTGCCTCAAATTATAAGCTTTGTCACGTAACAGTTATAGCAAATGGAAAATGTCTTTTAAACTATATACACATATGTAAATTAAACTGGCTATTTACAGTATACTGTAAATATATTGTAAATATATTGGCTATAGCCAACATTAACATAATAAACAATGGAAATAAATAACTGTACTTGCTGCAGTCTTGCTGCAAAGCATCATTTTGTGGTATTTAATAGAAACCATTAGAATTTCTGTGATGGTTTGTAAATTAGGCTTTTATTGTGTGTGTGTGTGTGTGTGTGTGTGTGTGGGTGTGTGTGTGTTTAGCAAGGTAAGCATAGCAAGCATCATAAGCAAGAAGGCTAACAAACCTAAGAGTTAACGTTATACCACTAATTAACATGATGACATGAATAACTTAATCATACAGAGAGAACATTGTTATATACCTTTATGTTTTATACGTTTCTCCTCATCTTCTTCTCTTTTGTTTCTAAATTGGGCCCCTGACAGCTTTGGCCATTTTTTTTCCATCGCTGTGTTTATACTTTATAATCGACGATTCGACAATCAGCAGATTTCCCCCAACGCTGTCACTCACGACCAGAAGTCAAGACTAAACCAATTCACCTCTACAGCATATTCGGTTTTATTACCTATTTTTATTTACCATTTCACACAATTAAATACATGAAAAAAGGGCAAATTACTGGTGTGTGTTTATAATATTTTGAATGAAATGTGCGTTATTTGTAAGAAAGTCAGGTAGACATCATTTAGCCCCCTTCTTGCCCGCTTCATTTGGGAGAGGTGAACTGTACTCTGCCCCCCCCCCTCCGCCATCCGCTCTCCTCTCTGCTCAAACACCCCCCCCCCCCCTCTCTCCGCTTCTCAGCTCCTATGCGGCTCATTCAGGGGCGGCGCGAGCGCAGGTATCACATATAATAGAAAACCGCTTAGCGGCAAAGATTATTATTTTTTACTCCAGGTTCGTGTGCCGCCCCCCACGTGACATAAAAAAAATGCCGCCCTGGGCAGCTGCCCACTTCGCCCTACCCTAAAACCGCCACTGACTGTGAGCGACAGGTCATGCTCCGCTATGAAAGAACATAGGCGCACTTTTACATCGCGCACACGGTCGGCCACAGATGTGTGAATCTCCGTTGTGGTTCTTGTCGCAGCAGACAGGGAGCATGTGTACTGTTAGAGCACGAACCGCAGCATTGTGACGAGCTGCTGACTGATGGCGAACTCGCACTTTGTTTTGCCATTATTGCCATATTGAAGTTTCCTGTGACATACTGTGCAGAGACACCTACCTGGATGTTTGATTTTTTTAGTCCACGAACTAAAAGGCTTGCCATTCTCCCCAATTTCGCTAAGCCAAGCTCATCTCCATTTATTATTTTTACACTTTTATCAATCTCCGAAACATCGGAGCCTTCCTGCATTAAGTGTGTCCATGCTATCTTAAATATAGTTATACCTCAGCCTGACACGTAGTTCTTCAAAACTAAACCAAAACCCGGAGTGGATTCATACCGGAGTGATAACAAAACGCTTAGAGTGGAGAGAGGAACGTGCAGTCGCTCCACTCCAGGCTTTGATCACATCCTCCTCAGCAGGCTGAATACACTTTGTATTTCCTTAATTTAACACCCATGTAAGCCTATATATACACAGCATTAAAATTATGAAAAGTGAATTTTAAACATTACGGACAGGCGGAACAGTGTGATTGACGGAAATCCGTCGTAACGACGGAGAACTTTAATCCCTGTGATCAAAAGAACGAAATGAACGAAATGACTTAAAAAAGATTCGTTCATTTTGATGAACGAGATTCACAGAACCGAGTCACTAAAATGATTCAAACTTCCCATCACTATTACCTGACTGATGATGTGGTGCTGATGGAGACTCTGGAACATTCTCCTGCAGTTTCTTTGTTGAGATTCTTGGTCTCCTGAGGTGGCATGCTTCTGAAAAGAATCGACTAAACGTAAAGTTTATATAATTCCCAAGATAACCTTTCCACAAACAAACATGTTCGTCTTTATTTATAGAATATTATTAACTGATGTCTCTAAAGTAACATGTTCTGGTAACTAATGTTAAATAAACACTGAGCCCTCTATAATAAAACTACTGGTTTGCCAAAACTGATCATGCAGTTAACTTTTGTTTATAAAAAAAAAAAAAGTAACAAAAACTTTTAACCTCACTAGTGTTAGTTACCTAGACATGCTAATCCACATGCTAACCCACCCACAGGTAGCATTTGAATTGTATGCTGTGTAATTTCCAGACAAAAAAATTAATACGTTTTTTTTTTTTTACCACAGAGTCTGACATTTTACCTTTAACATTTCTTAACATTCTTTTTTTTAAACATTCTGACTACGCACTTAATTTTAAATTCTGCGCGAAAAAGTAAACTCCACCTTCACCGTCTGCTTTATCTTCTTCTTCATTTTATCTGCGGCAGGCAAAGTAGACGGTGCGCTACCGCCACCTAAAGGTCTGGATGAATGATGCTTAAAGTGGTTTTTGGTGACTGGCGAGGCCCTGCACATTTCTCTAACTCACTGGACACTTTTACAGGCTTGGAGCACGTGTGGGAGAAATTGTGGGAACTTATGTCTTTATAAGAATCTAGAGTACATGTACTGCAGGCTTAATTGGGTTGGCCATGAGAAAATGTTGAACATTCAGTCGTAAATGTACTGTATAATCAAAAATAGGTGAATACAGAAATCACTGAACACAAACATTACTGTATCTCACTGCTTCACTTCTTGATAAAAAAAAAATATTCTGTACATTGTAATTTAGTCCTTTATTAGTAATGACATTTGTACAGAACGTAAAGTAAGTTTGCCATTTGCCAGTTTAATTGTAATAAACTCAATATTATTTAATAAATAAGTTACAATAAGGTTTCAATAAAACACTTATACATATAAATATAACAGTTTTTGTCTGTATTGCAGTATATTTATCCATACATTCTCCATTTATATATTGAGATATATTAATAAATATAAGCACTAGTTTCCTATATACAGAGGTGGAAAGAGTAATAAAATGTTGTACTCAAGTACAAGTACTGTTACTTCAGTGAAATTTTACTTAAGTACAAGTAAAGTTACCCTTATAAAAATCTACTCAAATAAAAGTAAAAAGTAGCTCATTAAAAAATTTACTCAGAGTAAAAGTTACCGAGTTACTTTTTTATTTTAATTTTTTTAACAGCGGGGGTGATTCTTTTGCTGAATTGTTTTGCCCTTGGGTGTTTCCATGTTCACTCTTATATTAACAGATTATTGTATATTGATCTGGCTCTGCTTTTTTTTTTTTTTTTTTAAATATCAAAAAAAAAAAAAAACACACACAGCGGGGGTGGGATGAGGCATTCTAGCGTAGTTCAAAAAAGATGAGCAGATATAAATCTCAAACTAGTTGTTTTTAACTGAAGGAACACCTTTGCATAATAAAGCTGTTGTCTTTCTTGTGCTTGAAAATCAAAGTGGTCACTTAAATATGGTGTTACGTCCCAGTCTAGGGTCATACAGCAAAAGAATGGTTCAGGGTTCTATTTTAAACTGTATGGAAATGGTGGTATATGGCAGAAAGAACTACCTGTAGATCCAATCATTAACTGATGAAATAATGAGGTTTGTATATACAAAAAAATACACACACACACACACAACAGGAGGAGGAGGAGGATCAGATTCAGGATGGACCCAGGCCAAAATAACAAACAAAATGGTATTTATATTTAGTAGCTAGATTACCTGCAAAAAGAAACAACAACAAAAAAACCCAGAAACAAAAATACAGGTACCTTCCCGGACTCCCTAAACCAAAAACAATGAAATTATCTACAAATATATACAAAGACCAACCAAACCAAAGGGACAAAGCAATAATCAAAGTCAATTGGAGGCAAAAAGTCAAAACCGGAATACACAACCAAATATCAAAACACCAAAATCACAACCTCTTTCCTCTTTCCCGCGTCTCTCTCCGGTTTATATTGTATGTGGGCGTGCTAGTCGATGACGTCACTCAGGGCGGAAGCGACCGTGTGGAAGGTCAGGAGCTGCCGATGTCAGAAAACCTGGAGTGGAGTCTGGATCGGCGCGCGACCAGGACATGATACACACACGTCGCGCAACGGAGCATTTATAAAGCATAATATTTTTATTATTTTATCATTTTCATTCATTTATTTTTTACTCAGTAGCGAATATGATTTAAAATGTAGCGAATTACAATACTTCAAACAAAACGTACTTAAGTAAAAGTAAAATTACAGATTTTTAAAACTACTTAAAAAAGTAGAAATACACAAAAAAGCTACTCAATTACAGTAACGCGAGTAAATGTAATTCGTTACTTTCCACCTCTGCCTATATATAGAAATGTATTATTTAATATATTGCATTTTATTTTACAATATATTGCCATATGTTTTTTTTTCCATAAGGGTACCATGTATTGGGACTTATTGGGTACCACACACATTGAACACAGTTAAAGTTCAACAGCTATCTAATGTGGTATGTTTGTACATATTGTAGTCATAGATATGTTAGTACGCACTACTCTTATGGTATCGTATTGTACATGCAGTACCATATAACTTTATTTAATATTAAGAGTTTCCACATACAGTATGGTTTTTAATTAGGTTACCTATAAGATTACCTATAAATTAAAAAAAAAAATCCCCATATAAATCCTGCCAGGTTTGCTAGCTAGCCTTAGCAGTTAGGAGCATACCAACGTAGGAATGTGACTGAGATTTTTCTCAAAAGTCCTGTATGCTTAGCTTAGGTCAACTTGCTAGCTAGCTTTTGCAGCTACATTTATAAATGTGCTGTCAAATCCACTTATATATCTAAAGTAAAAGGTATTTTTTTAATAGATTTTCAGCTAGTCAGCTGAATTAGAATTAGAATTAGAATTTCCCTATTTATCTTTTTTTCATGTCAACTAGCTAGCTAGCTTTCGGAGCTCGCATTATAAACACCTATGAATAGGATGCTAAAACCTCTCAGAAATTCTGTCATATTAGTTCATATTCGGTGGCTAACTATAATAAGCAGTTTAGATTATAAGAATTTGTGAATATGACCTCAAGAATCCTGTCGGTTTTTATATTTTTAAACTAGCTACCTAGCTTCATCAGCTTAGATTATAAACATTTATGACTGTAGAAATCTTTACTATCTTCACCTAGTTAGCTAACTTTAGCAGTTAAGAGCATACACAAATGTGTATACACACACACACACACACACACACACACACACACACACACACACACAGTGATGACACAAACAGTGATGCACCTCAAACCCATACGTTTGCCTATTCTTCACCATCTGTTTCCAACACATCAACTTCAGGGACTAAACATTCACTTGCTGCTTAAATTATAACGAGATATTGTATCCGTATCTATAATAAGGGCCAAATTGTGATGGCTATATAATTCTGGGTCAGAGCAATTCTGCAGCTCAAAGCTGCAGCTCTCGTGGGATGTCCCCAGTCTGCAGTGATCAGGACCTACCAAAAATGATCCAAGGACCTGATGACAAGGTCATGATGACCAAGAGTCACTGATGCACGTTGGAAATCAAGTCCAGCTCATGTAGCCCATGTAGAGTTGCTGTAGATCAAATTGTGGAAAAGGTTAATGCTGGTTCTTAAGGAAAGGCTTTATATATTTTTTTGTTTGTCAGTTTAAGGTTGGAAAATGGAATTAATAATAATAATAAAAACAATCTAATAAAAGAAATGTAAGTAAACTAAACCATGTTTTTTTTTCACTAGGGCAAAATATTTGTGTTGTTTCTAAAATCATAAAATACATATTACAGTGTTTTTACATCTTCCTCTTTCTGGAAAAATGAGAGACAGTCCCTCCTTCTCGCTGTCGAGACTTTATCTGCCTGTCTGTGCAGTTTTTAGTATTTAATCGTGATGGAAGCTGGAGCAGGAAGTGAAGCAGGACTGAACAAAGTGAAATCGACAATAGCTGCTGATTCAGGAGAACAAGACACACACACGCACACACACACACACACACACACACACACACACACACACACAGCAAAACACCCAACCCTCATGTGCTGCTCAGGTCAAAATGACCCATTTCTTTTTTTTTTTTTTTTTTTTTGTTAACTAAAAATAGAACAAGACTGAAATTATTTTTTTCACCTCCATAAACCTTTGTTCTTGGCCTAATTTCTCTAATAACTATTAACCATTAGCGTGATGTTTGAAAGTTTTATATTACAGAGGCTTTTGACCATGAACAAGGAGCAAGGTGAATAATAAACAGATTATTGCTCATTACTGCTGTGAAATCTGCTGTAGCTTTTAAATTGATCATCAGATTGATGCTGAGAAAATAAATCAGGTTTAAACTATAACCTCATCTGCAGGTTTAATTACTGCAAAACTGTCAATGTCCACTTTCACCTCATTTTTCACATTGTTATGTTGTAACTGGTATTGATATTTCTTGTGATCTGCACATCTGCATGTATTAGGATTGCATTCATGTACATTACAGTACTTGGTTAGCAATAATGCTTCCTATAGAAGCATCGTTGCTAAGGAAACTACGGAAAGTATTTATCTTGCAGTCATGTACACGTTTGTGACAGTAATTGGTGTTCAGTCGCGGAGCGGTTTGTATGTTAACATGCAGTAGGTGAAGTGATGAGTGTCATAAAACTGAAGCAGAAAAGCAGCGTTAATACAATTAAACGTACGAGCAAAAGGACAGCAGGAGTGTTAGCAAACCAGTTGAAGGTCAGTGTGTGTGTGATCATTATTCTGTACACACACTGATCTGGAGAGATCGGAGAGAGAGAGAGAGAGAGAGAGAGAGAGAGATGGTAAAGGAAGTGAAGAAGGTAATGAGTGGAGTAAAGTATGAGGATAGTTGGATAAAATAAAAGAGACGGAGAGAGGAGCAGGAAGTAAAATAAAAAAGTGAGAGATTGAAGGAAAAAGTTGGGGAAATTGGATAAAAATATTAGTACTAGAAGTAAGAAAGGCCATTGAGAAGCAAGACATTGAAAGAAAAAATAAATGGAGAGAGAGAGAGACGGGTTTGACAGTCACGTAGCAGACAGTCAACAATCTATGCAGGAAGTAGCTGAGCGTGTACTGGGACTAACACACACACACACACACACACACACACACACTAGACTGTCTTTCCAGTATTGATTTAATATTGCCAGCCTTGCACTCTCGTTCTCTCTCTCTCTCTCTCTCTCTCTCTCTCTCTCTACACACACACACACACACACACACACACACACGTGCACACACAAGCACAGATTCTCAGGGGTAGACATCACAGGACTCACGTCACGCAGTGCTTTATGATTTATTCTTTGTCTTTAGCTATTGTTATGTTATTTCTTTCCACTGCAGCATTTCCTCCAAAAGATATCCTCGAAGTTGGTGTTAAAAGAAATGTCAGCAATTATGCAATTATAACTATAAAAATAGATACTGTAAATAAAGAACATATTTTTTGGAAGTTATTCTTATAATAAGTGTTGTGAAACACTGTCAAAACAAATGATTTTTTAAAATAATTTGTAATAATGTTGTTCCTGAGAAAACCTCTGACCATACAGCGTGACAGCTTCACTCACGACTGTTACATAAGAGCTAACACTGGAGACTCATTACCTAGCCATAACCGGTCAGGTCCAGTTAGCTTCAAGACCAATATTACATCATGATGACCAACACTTGATCACTGATGGACCTTTTTGTTTTCTACTGATCTCATGATTGAGGAGTTCAAATCATGCTTTGACTTCTCTTGCACATGGCTAAGTTCTCTTTGAACCTATTTCTATTTTTTTTGTTTGAAGTATCCTCCGGGTACTCCGGTTTCCTCCCACAGTCCAAAGATATGCAGGTTAGGCTAATTGGCGTTCCTAAATTGCCCGTAGTGTGTGCTTGGGTGTGTGAGTGTGTGTATGTGTGTGTGCCCTGCGATGGATTGGCACCCTGTCCAGGGTGTACCCCGCCTAGTGCCCGAAGTCTCCTGGGATAGGCTCCAGGTCCCCCGCAACCCTGAACACAGGATTAAGCGGTATAGAAAATGAATGAATGAATGTTTGAAGTATCTTGACGTCTCTACATCTCTCGCTTCGAGTTTCGCCCGGCTTTAAGATCCGAGCAAATCCCTAATCACAGTCGACTGTTCTTCCCGTCGTGCTCCTTTGCCGTGTGTTGACGTGCCCCAGACACTTCAGCTCGCATTATAGATCATGTCACAGACAAACCAAGAGCAAGACAGTGAGTGTGCCTTGGCCCTAGAGGCCTTTCTCATCTACAGCTGTGTTTCTTTTCCTCCCTTCTTCCTTTCCTCCAAGCAGTCTTTTGCGGTGTCAATCAAAATGAAGATGTACACAAGAGGTAAAACTTTGCCACATTTGATGAATTGTTGTCATCTGAACATCCTGAAGCACTGATCTGTTCCTTTGAGAGCTATCCACTATAAAGATGAACAGTACCACTGTCTCTCATTGGAAGAGAGCTCGTTCTCCTATTGGAATTTGCTCACAGGATGCTTAGGTCAGGATTTTTTCTAAAGCAGAAAATACTCATCCGTCTCTAAACTTAGATCACATGATTTGACAAAACCGTTCCTGACCGATAGGGTCCGTAACCATACACGGATCAGCCATAGCATTATATATCCAAACTGGATCATGGGCATGCAAGGCTTACCCATGCCCATAGGGACCAGAGGCCAGCCCATCCGGTCTGAACCCACGGACAAGCCAATGTACAGGAGAAGAAATTACCGGAACAAATCAATCTTCGCCATGATAGAAAGGCACCAGAACACCCAGTACACCAGAACCCACTGCACACTGGGCACAACAGTCCCCAGACCCGGCCTCCAAACTCCACCCCCACATCACACCCCCAGCACCATCCAGTCGGTACAAAGGGGAACCTAGGCTCACCGGACAACAAAACCTTTTAATTGTAATGTTGTGTCTGATTGATAAATATAAATATAACACTTTTCCCATTTAAAGTCCAATTCAATGTACTACAGAATTATATGCAAAGATACAATTTTTCACTTGATCTATGCTGAATTTTACTCTGAATCTCACAGAATCTATGAAACATGGAATAGATTCACCTGAGGAGGAACTGCACCTTGAGGTTTCTATCACTACTTGGATTTTGGAGCATTTGCTATGTGGGCCGGCTTTTTGAAGCAGCATTTATTTATTATTGAAGGATTCCTGAAGGGTAACGCTCACATTAGGAGAATTTGCTTCTCTTGTTTTGGAGATATACAGGCTAGTATTTTCCAGCATGAAATGCAACTAGAGAGACAAAGGGGTCTCGAAGCTCATGTTGTGTGGTGGCAATCCCGCACTTCACTGATCTTCTTGGTTACGGGGTCATATAGTGCAGGGATTTTGCTTGTAAACCCCTGAAGCCCAACAACCTTAAGATAAAATCCATTGGAATATTAACTGTGCCATGAAGTGACCATTGCTGTTTGAGTTCTGGGTATTGTTTACGTTTTTAAACTGACTTTGAGGATGCTTGGGGAATCTGTTTCAAAGGGCGTTTACTTACTTTTTGATGGATTGTTGAAGGAGAACATTTGGATAAGAAGTACTGTATTTGCTTTTCTTGTTTGGAGGCAGCCAAAAATAGAAAGACTGTTTCTATGAAATGCAGCTATGAATATTTATATAGAGAATAAAGACAGACGCACCAAAGGTCATATTAAGTGATAGGAATAGCTCAGTTTGTTGATCTTTTTAATTTGGAGATCCTAAATGTCACTTTTCTTTTTAATCTCTAAAACACCACAACCTTCAATTAGGACCATAGGAAGAAAATTGCATCATGAGGACAACATTGCACTTTGAGTTCTGAACATTGTTTGATTTTTTAGCTGGCTTTGGAGATGCTTGTGTACAGTATCTGTTTAGAAACAAATATATTTTTCATTAAAAGATTGCTGAAGGAAAAAGTAATCTTAGGAGGATTTGAGCCAACCTCTCTTGTTTTGGACGTATCCAATGGCATTGCAGAGATTTCAGTTTCAGTAAGATTTCAGTCGCAGTGAAACACAGGAAGAAATGTTTACATACATATCAAAGAAGTTCATGTTGAGTATAGTGGTAATACCTCACTCAGTTTGTGTTAGAGGCATGCAGACCACTGAGGTCCAAAAGGTCTTGTTGAGTAGTGGGAATACCACACTCGGTTGGTCTTCTTGGTTTTGAAGATCTCATAGCTTAGGGTTTTCCTTGTAAGCCCCAGAAGCCAAACAACCTTTTGACAACCCCAAAGGTGGACCCAAATGGGAGATGGGGATCTGTTTCATACTGTAGTGAAGTTACATATTATTGAAGGATTTCTAAAATGGAGCACTTGAATTAGAAGGATTTGTTTCTACAGCTTGTGATATGGAGTTATCAAATAAGGCCACACATACAGTAACTGGTTTTATCAAATAAAACTGGAGGAAAGACATGGGGTTCTGAAGGTGTGTGAGTGGTGGGAATATCTCACAAAGGTTTTTCTTTGTAAGCCTCTGAAGCACAACAACTTTCAAATGAAACCAGTGAAGGTGCAGTGCCCATCACTATTTGAGCATTGTCTGGGCATTGTTTGGTCTTTTGAGCTGCCTTTAGGAATACTTGGGGATCTCTTTCAAAGAGAATATACTTATTATTAATATATTGTTAAAGGGAAAACTCAGATTACAAGAATTTGATCCCTTTTGTTGGAGGAATGTAGGCCAGTGTTTGCATGAAATGCAATGAAAATTGGAAATGAAATGTTAATATACAGAGCAAAGATGGAGAGTTTCCAAGGGTTATCTTGAGTGGTCGAAATACCTAACTTGATTTGTCTTCTTGTTTTTGGATATCTGGATATGGATCTTAAACGTAATAAGAAAATTATCGACGACAACATGTGGTCCTTGAACATTATCAATTCAATAACAGTATATAACTTCATTGTTCTTCTTGGTTTGGAGTTCTTAAAGCTCCAAGGTTTTTCCTCATGAGCTTCTGGAGCCTAACAACCTTCATACAAAAACGCTGAAAGGTTAATTGTGCCATGAAATCGCCACAGTGGTTTAAGTTCTGGGAATTGTTTAATCTTTAGGGATGCTTTGGAAATCTGTTTAAAAGCAAGTTTATTTATTATTGAAGAATTGTTAGACAGGAACGCTGGGATCAGGAGGATATGCTTCTACACCTCCTGGATTAGAAACATCCATTATTGCTATGCAGAAATGCTTCCATGAAATGTAACCTAGCAATATACTGTAGACCTTGTGGCTAAACACGAATACATGTTTAAGAACATTTTTCTGCCATATTTTTTTATTTCACAAGGTCTGTTAATAGTACACAATGCAAATAATCAAAACAGAACAGAAAGAGAGATGTTTCAAATGGTGAGTCATGGAGTCATGTGAGAGCTTTATTTAATATTTTACTATTGTGCAGAAATCCTAAAGCTTAAGTCTTCACCTTCACAACAAAACAAACAGTTTTAAACTGGACATTATTGATTTATATCCAGGGTGAAGGATCACTGAGGAGGAACTCTTGGATCAGGAGGATTTGCTCCAACAATCCTTGATTCTGAGATATCCAGTAATGGTCCAGACCACTGTTTCAATGAAATGTGACTAGAGAGAGAGAGAGAGAGACGGGGATAAACAAAGTCCCTAAGGTCAAGTTGAGCAGCCAGAATGTTTCAGAGAATTTAAAGCTAAAATATATATTTTTCCCTCCAGTCCACAGAAGATCTATCAATCTCTGGAAAGCATCATTCAAAAATGAACTATGCCATGAAGAACACTCTGGGGGGAGTTTGTCTGTTTTTTCCCTCACTTTGGAGATGCTTGGGACAAAATTGTCTTCAGACCAAAACAGTTATCAGGCAGCACTTATTGATTTAGCTTCAGGCTGAAGGATTGCTCAGGAGGAACACTTGGATTAGGTGGATTTGCTGCAACAATTCTTGGTTTTAAGAAAGAAAATTCAGCCCCTTTAATGATACACACAGCTGTTTCAGTGGAACATGGGTAGAAAAAAAGGAGCAACTGCTTAGGACATCACTATTATCGAGAGACAACCTATGGAGCTCAGAGAAAAAGTTTAACTTCCTGGTTTCTTTGAAACTTGTGTAAGTTTGAATTCTGACATAAAACTTGACATGTATTATCATAGAGTGAAATATACAGTGGCTTGCAAAAGTATTCGGCCCCCTTGAACTTTCCCACATTTTGTCACATTACAGCCACAAACATGAATCAATTTTATTGGAATTCCACGTGAAAGACCAATACAAAGTGGTGTACACGTGAGAAGTGGAAAGAAAATCATACATGATTCCAAACATTTTTTACAAATAAATAACTGCAAAGTGGGGTGTGCGTAATTATTCAGCCCCCTGAGTCAATACTTTGTAGAACCACCTTTTGCTGCAATTACAGCTGCCAGTCTTTTAGGGTATGTCTCTACCAGCTTTGCACATCTAGAGACTGAAATCTTTGCCCATTCTTCTTTGCAAAACAGCTCCAGCTCAGTCAGATTAGATGGACAGTGTTTGTGAACAGCAGTTTTCAGATCTTGCCACAGAATCTCGATTGGATTTAGATCTGGACTTTGACTGGGCCATTCTAACACATGGATATGTTTTGTTTTAAACCATTCCATTGTTGCCCTGGCTTTATGTTTAGGGTCGTTGTCCTGCTGGAAGGTGAACCCCCACCCAGTCTCAAGTCTTTTGCAGACTCCAAGAGGTTTTCTTCCAAGATTGCCCTGTATTTGGCTCCATCCATCTTCCCTTCAACTCTGACCAGCTTCCCTGGCCCTGCTGAAGAGAAGCACCCCCAGAGCATGATGCTGCCACCACCATATTTGACAGTGGGGATGGTGTGTTCAGAGTGATGTGCAGTGTTAGTTTTCCGCCACACATAGCGTTTTGCATTTTGGCCAAAAAGTTCCATTTTGGTCTCATCTGACCAGAGCACCTTCTTCCACATGTTTGCTGTGCAAACGGGACTTCTTATGGTTTTCTGTTAACAATGGCTTTCTTCTTGCCACTCTTCCATAAAGGCCAACTTTGTGCAGTGCACGACTAATAGTTGTCCTATGGACAGATTCCCCCACCTGAGCTGTAGATCTCTGCAGCTCGTCCAGAGTCACCATGGGCCACTTGGCTGCATTTCTGATCAGCGCTCTCCTTGTTCGGCCTGTGAGTTTAGGTGGACGGCCTTGTCTTGGTAGGTTTACAGTTGTGCCATACTCCTTCCATTTCTGAATGATGGCTTGAACAGTGGCTCCGTGGGATGTTCAAGGCTTTGGAAATCTTTTTGTAGCCTAAGCCTACTTTAAATTTCTCAATAACTTTATCCCTGACCTGTCTGGTGTGTTCTTTGGACTTCATGGTGTTGTTGCTCCCAATATTCACTTAGACAACCTCCGTCACAGAGCAGCTGTATTTGTACTGACATTAGATTACACACAGGTGCACTCTATTTAATCATTAGCACTCATCAGGCAATGTCTATGGGCAACTGACTGCACTCAGACCAAAGGGGGCTGAATAATTACGCACACCCCACTTTGCAGTAATTTATTTGTAAAAAATGTTTGGAATCATGTATGATTTTCGTTCCACTTCTCACGTGTACACCACTTTGTATTGGCCTTTCACGTGGAATTCCAATAAAATTGATTCATGTTTGTGGCTGTAATGTGACACAATGTGGAAAAGTTCAAGGAGGCGGAATACTTTTGTATGTCTCTTGGTCTGTCTCTGATCTGAACTACATTCATGAATAATCTAGGAAAGTCTTTTTTTTTTCTTTAAATTAAGTCATCCCATATGTATTAATGTGGAGACTGGGATATATATTATATAATGGGATATATTGTAAGACAAGGACTATGTTAAGAGAAATCATTTGCAATAATCAGTTCGGGAGTGTCTGTGTATTGTCCTGAGATCGATTGGTGTCCCATCAAAGGTGTAGTCCATCACAGTGCCTGAAGAAACTTGGACCGTGTCATATGATGTCACTCTGAATAGAAATGTACGGAAGGAAGTCATCAGTGTACACACTTCCCTTGTGTACATGGTCATTTCTGTAGGGCAGGGCTGTTAAATAAATAAATAAAGTAGCATACACTTAAAGATAGAAAAAAAAAACTGAAGTAGCACTCTAGTAGATGAACTCTCAGAGGAGCTGCCAGTTTCTGTCATTTAAAGTAGCGCAGTGAAGCAGTAGTAGCGTTGGTGCCTAGTAGCGCCATTGGTTAATAGCACCTGAGAATGGGGTTATGCCTCTGTGGGGGTTTGCATATTCTCCTCCTATCCTTTTAAAATAATGTCTTAGCTGGATTGATGTAAATGAGGGGATTAAATCCAAGCTAACACGTAGAAGAAAATGTGTGGCCATGCATGAAGGATTTTAATGATAAACCTACAGAACTGTGCAAAAGTCTTGAGCGCACACATTGATTCATATTAAATTAAATTAAATTAAATTAAATGATGTGGATTGAATAAAAAAACTAGGGAAAATGTTTTACACTGCAACGTACGTAAAGATGCTATCTGAAATTATTTTTCATGTAACAACCTCAGCAGCAGCCTCATTTCCCCTCTCATCTGTTCAGCATTCAGCATCACCAGTATACTAATCACCAGCCTGATCATCTGCACCCATTTCTCACTGGATAAATGTTTTTTTGAATAATTCTTAGGTCAGTATGTGGCTTAACAACCAAAAAAAAATAAAATACTTTGAAACTGTAGGTACAGGGACTGAACTGAAAATGAGAGAGAAAAACTTGCTAAGAGCAAAAATAAAGTCCTTTAGAAAGCCTGGAGAACTATTCTTCAAGACTACATTAAAAAAAAAAGAAAGTCTGGCTCTTTGGAAGCAAAATATGAAGAAACAAGAGTTGGTTCAATAAGAGGCCCCTTTCATATGTACAGGAGTCTGACAGGGAATCTAGTACAGAGTGATTATGGAGAGAAAATGGTCATTCCCTGACCTAGAAGAGGTGACTATACGGATTGGAGGAGGAGTTTGACGAGGACAACGAGTTCTCAGTGAGTATGTGGTGAGTGTGTGGTGCGAGGGAGGAATATCCACCGATCTCATGGTTTCTCATGGAAGAGCGCTCATATGGAAATGACAAGAGGAGAGGAGTGCTTGGTGAGAGGTCTACGACTGCAAGGACAGCTTGGCAATAGCTTCATGAACAAAGAAAAAGAGGACGACCCTAGAGCCACAGAGGGTATTTAAAGGAACAGAGCAAAAAAATCTTTTTTTTTTTTTTAGGATTTTTTTGTGTCCACAAGATCGCCAAGAACCAGGAGAGCCCTGCAACTTTGGGGCGAGTCCTGGAGTGCCTAGGAGTGAAACTACTAATGCCACGAGAGCACTATGAGAGATATGCATCGATATATTTCTCATGAATAATCTATGAAAAGAATTGCCATGTCCAATTGGCGAGATTGAAGAGAGGATTGGAGAGTTTGAAGAGAGCCCAGGAGCTCCAGGAAATATCCAAAAGTGTGGCAATTTTCTTGCAAAATCGTTCTCTACTAGATTTTTCGTCATACTCCTGCATGTTTGAAAGGGGTCTTCTGCACAGTACTGTATATTAACAAAGAACAATCAAATAAGAAATGCTGCACAAAGCTGCAAAACTAATACAGCAATAATGCAAGGGTGAGTTGGATAACAGAACCAACACTCACCGTCTGTACCACTTTATCCTGTATTCAGGGTTGCGGGGGAACCTGGAGCCTATCCCAGGAGACTTAGGGCACGTGGCGGGGTACATCCTGGACAGGGTGCCAATCCATCGTAAGGCACACACACACACTACAGGCATTTTTGCGGAACACCAATTAGCATAACCTGCATGTCTTCAGACTGTGGGAGGAAACTGGAGTACCCGGAGGAAACCAACCAAGCACGGCGGGAGATAATGCAAACTCCATGCACACAGAGACAGGAATCGAACCCGAACCCTGGAGGTGCAAGGCAACAGTGCTGACCACTACACCACCGTGCCATCCCAGAACCAACACACAAAAAGAAAATACAATTGAAGCCACAATAAAAGTAAGCACTGAGCTAACAAACTGTGACACACAAACAAGATGAAGTGATACAAGGTAATGTTGAAAAGGTGAATTTGTGAATATGAGAATGTGAATGTGTGTGTATTGCACGGAGGTGCATCCATGTCCCACCCAAGGTGTCGCCCCACCACACTCCCAGTGATCCTGAACAGGACAAGGTGTGTGATGCCTGCAGCTCCACAATATGCAAGACTGTGACAAAAATTATGGATTGTTTTTGCACATGTATTTCAGTAGTGTGACAGATTTCTACATTTCTCTTTTTTTTATTTATTTATTTATTTTTTTTTTTACCAGATTTAGTTCAGATGACAGAAGTAATAAGATGCACCTTTTGGCCCAAAAGCAGCCCTGCTATTTTCATAATTACACAAAGGAATCTGGTGCCATCGAAGACCGATGCTGAAAGCGTGCTAATTTATGCTAGCCTGAAAGCGAATACTGTATGGTACAAGTGCAGCGTCGATCATAAACAGAGCATGATAAAGACGGGGTTGTGTTAAAAGCTTCTGAAAGTAAAATGACAAAAAGAAACTTCAAAGTAGCTGGAATAAAAAAAAGGAATAGGAATGAATTTAAATGAAGTCTGCACCATAGATCATAGGATTGTTTTTTTCTTTCTTTAAAAGAAAAAAGAAAAAACCCACCCCTGAGATGGAATCGCGCATGCGGGACACTAGGGTTCACGTGCCTTTACTTTCCAAAGTGCCTAAAATAGAATTTCATTAAGAGGCCACCAGGTGACGGGGTGTAATAAGGAACGGTGGGAGTCCCAGGATGACAGGAGTTCGTCTTGCGTTTCTCCAACTTCAATTTATTCTCCCGAGCCGCCAAAAAAAGCCCAAATCTTTCGCTCAGTCGTCTATTTGATTGGAACCCGCTGGCCGTGAAAGTGACGGTCCTTAGCAGGAGAAGAAGACATCACGAGCGTGTCATTAGGAAGAATACAGAACATGGGACTCGCTGCAATTATCAAGCTTTCAGCGAGTAGACAGACAGGAAAGGATAGGAGGAATGTTTATTTTTTCTATGTACAGTATACTGTAATTGACATGTTAATTGCAAAAAGAAGACATGTTGATTGCGTGCTAACAGTTACAGGAAACGCGTTGCTTGGACCGTTTTTCACTTGACTAATTTCGACAGGCCGAAAGCTCCGACTCATTCACGTGGCAGAGTGCGTTTTATAAACAGAGTGCAGACAAATAACAGAAAAAAATTATATATGCTCTTTTTTTTTTTTTTTTCTTGCATGGGATATGAACAAAATCAAAATAAGTGACAGCCTCACTTATCTCTATTCATTTTGGGACATATTTCTTGCCTGAAATTCGAATCACCTAAATCTCCATTTCTTTCTTTTCTTTCTTTCTTTTTCACTCCTACAATCAGCTGAAAATTCCGCACGCGGGTTCCTGTATGTCCGGCCGTCTCCAGAGGCATTAGACTTAGAAGATTAAGCTCATTTTCCATCACATAACATGTCTTGCAGAAGCAATGAAAGGTTTTTTCCCCCTTTCCACAACAGAAAAAGCTTTCAGTATTGTGATTCATAATGCTTTCCAAGCTTATTCTCTGATGAAAGCTGTAATTGAGCCTATAATAAAAAATACATTTTCACATCCCAAATCACATCTTTTTTTTTTTTAAATGACCTATTTTCAACACGAGATTTAAGAAGAAGAAGAAAAACATGTTCAATGCTCACACAAAATAAAAAAAATTATAATCTAATTAACCATTATGATATATTTTGAATGAATGTTGCTGTTTTTCGGATTGTTAAGGCCGATTAGGTTTTTGGTTGCGTTTGAGCCCCAACCACAAAAACTCTAAAACTTCATCAATACTAAAGGTGGAAGGAGTGTATTTGTTCACATACTGTACTTGCCTATTTACTATGTGTGTTATTGCAGGATTCCAGTAGGGGGCACACCAGTTCATCATCTTCTATACCGCTTTATCCTGTATTTAGGGTCACGGGAACCTAGAGCCTATCCCAGGAGACTCTGGGCACGAGGCAGGGTACACCCTGGACAACGTGCCAATCCATTGCAGAGCGCACACACACACACACACACACACACACACACACACACACTATGGTCAATTTGGGAACGGCAATTAGCCTAATCTGCATGTCTTTGGACTGTGGGAGGAAACCGGAGTACCCGGAGGACTCCATGCACACAGAGACGGGAATCGAGCCTGGCTGGGAATCGAACCCGGACCCTGGAGGTGCAAGGCGACAGTGCTAACCACTACACCACCGCGCCGCCGGCACACCAGTTAATTCTGTAAATCAAACTGTTTTGCACAAATTTAAAAAAAAAACATAAAAAAAACATGGTGACACTTGAGGAGCTCAGTTTCCATGTTGGTATTTAAGATTAAGATTTAAGTACATGGATATTTGTCCTGTCTGTATGTTCAACGGTAAAGATACTTTGTGCAGGTGGGGGGAATGGCGAACCTGCTCGCACAACTTTCTGCCATTTTTTTACACGCCTGTTGATTCCACTGCCCCTAGTGTTTACATGCATTTTGCATGTTGTTTACGGAGTCGCACAAGCTACACATAAACCGAACACCTGATATGCCATCATGAGTGCACATACCGCACAAAACAAGCACATTTTCACCCTAAGTGAATAAATCTACACCATTAAAGGTCCCATATTTACGTAAATATTCCTTAGCTTTCCTTACGTTATCACAGGTCTCAGAGTGTGTGTTTCACACAAAGTGTGTGTTAATGCTCCAGCTGAAATACGGCTCAGATAAAGCACTTTGTCTTCTGCACACAACATTTCAGTGTCTGTGTTAATAAGCCACTCCTGAGCAACAAGTTGTTTGTTTGAACCCCGGCCACTACAATAAATGAAAAAAAAGGACAAAACAAGCAGGGGATTTTTTTTCGCATTAGTTTTTCTCTATACACCCACTGGAGATCCATCTGAATGTCTAAAAATGACTAAAAAATGAATTTTGCATAATAGGTCCTCTTTATAACGGCATTGACTCTGAGACCCAGAATGTCGATTTGAGAATCCCTCTGGCTTATACTCTAGCATGTTTATATATATATATATATATATATATATATATATATATATATATATATATATATATATATATATATATATATAGGGTTTATACAACAACTACAACCACAGACAGATACATTTCTGGAATTAAGCAAATCAGCTCATATTATTTTATTATTGTTCAATAAAATCAAATAATAACTTTTTTTCTACAGTAATTCTGGTTTCTTTTAATAAGAAAATATTAATCTAAAAGTTGTACCCTAATCTTTGTTTTATGGTAATTATATAAAAATATATATTAAATACATTTTCACATTATTATAGATATTTTCATTAAGTATTCTTTTTTCTTTCTTCCTTCATTTTAATTCACAGTTCTTGTTTTTGTAAAAAAAAATCCTTTGCAAGTATTTAAATATACAGTAATTATTTAAATTATTTCATGAACATTTACATTGCTGACCAAAAGTCTCTCATTTCTTATTTTTTTCTAATTTATTTCATGCATTGAATTGCTGTGCAACAATCAGTATATAGGACACCACTGCACTATACACACACACACACTCACATACACACACCCGCGCACGGTATGATAATATTGTTTTTATCGTTATGCTTCAATGACTTTCCTCATTTCAAGCTCGACTCTGTAACCTGTAGCAATATTTAAAGATAATGAAGATAAAGTATAAACAGATGAAGTCCTTTTTTGTACGTCGTGTATAATAAGACGTTTTGCTTTAATAAAGGATTTTTGTCTAATGGCTTCCCAAGTCCTCTTAATTTTAAGCGGAGGTGCTTTTGCGGTGCTCTGACAGGCGAATAAGCTCAGGGGAGATACAGGAAGAAAGAGCATTAAACTTTGATAAATGTCAAGCTTTTTTGGCTCGGTCTTTCCCAGAGACTTTAACAGTCCTCCTCGGAGACGAGACGAATCAGTCTGGACCGACCGACGGTCAGCCGTTAATTAAGGAGGCGGTAAAAAAGACACAGTGTCAAGATCCGTACCTTATGCTCAAATGCTAAAGGGAGGTTCGGATTGTCTAATTAGGCTGCTGAGGAAAAGTTTCGTCAGAGGAACGCTTCTAACTTTCTCCTGGAAGTAGTGGGCGAGTCAAGCTGTTTGAAAGTGTATTAAAAAAAATAAATAAAATTTTTTTATAAGTGTATAAAAAAAGCCACTAGCACTTCACCTTCTTTTCCTTCTTCGTTTTTTATTAGCAGAAATAATAAAACTGAATCTTAAAAGGGGAAGGAGGCTTTAAAACCTGTCTGTGTTTCAAATGCTCTCCAGAACCGTAAGGTCCACCTTCACATGTGAACATCGAGGTTAGAAAGTGTTGGAAAGTCTCTACGACTCACGTGTTCGTATTCATGAGCACCAGGATTGCTCACATGGTTACAGAATGTCACTCACTGCTGTTACTTCCTTTTTTCTTTTCCTATTTTGCTTGTTTGTAGGTAACGGAGACGAGGACGGGCCCCCTCGGCTGCAGCACCTACGACAACCTGGACTCGGTGAGCTCGGTGCTGCTGCAGAGCCCCGAGAGCAAACTACACCTGCAAGGTAAAGCGGAAAACTCCATCCTCTCTCCTGTTCTCGTCATGCATTTAAAACTTAATCTCTGGGTGCAGGAGAGGTAAAGAACGTAAGATGCTCAGGAGTCGATCACAAGCAGATTTCACATCTGTTCAGCCCAGGATCCTGAGCGTCTGATTTGCTAGTCCACAGAGCAACTATAAATCTGGGATGTTCGTTTTTTTTTTATAATTTTTTTTATTAGAATTATTTATTCATTTTTTTTATAGTTGCTCTGTGCAAGTGAGAGAAACTGATATTATCTTAAAAGTTTACCTAAAACTAGCATTAGTATCTGTCATGCTTGGGGAAATAGATTGTATTATAATGTGTGTTTACATTGAGCAATTAGCTTATTAGAAGCTTTTTTTAAAAAAAAAAAGCAGATTATTAAATCCAGAACATAACTCTTCTGAACATCGCTTTTACTCAACATTTTGACTTCACTTATAATGCAGGTTAAACTTCAGGCAGTAATGCAAACGTTCCATTAGATTCTGTCCCGCGGTCGATTTAAGACGCGCCCACAGTTTGCCGCTTATAGATTTCCGATTTATAATCCGACACAGAACTGTTCATAACTTCATGGCGCAGGTTTAACTTTGGGCAAATACTGTCAAAGTGTCATTGCATTCTGTCCAGCCAGTTTTGCTTGATGCTGTGACATAATCTGGCAGGACAGACAGATATACAGACAGAATTTTTTCTGAGACTGGTTTCGGGTCCTCCAGTGCATGAAGCGTAAAGATATCATGGAAAAAGCAAGTTCTGTCAAAACCTTTCTGTTATTTATATAGATTTCTTAGAATAAGATTAGAACAAACCAAAGATCCAATATTATGGCCATTTCAAGACAAACTTTACTAATTGTTTAATCCTGGATTTTTTAAGTTTTCAGATAATTTATCATGTTTTATAACACAAATGCTTAAAACTATAAAAAAAAAAACTAAAAATTTAAGTCTATAAATAGGCTTAATATATTTGTGTATATGTGTATTAAAATGCAGTATAGTCATGATAGAACAGGCCACGCCCATCAGAATAGAAATGGAGTTCCCAGTTTTCCCTCTATTTTTCACACGAGTTTTTCAAGCATTATCATACTTTTTAAGATTTGTTACATAATTAATAACTGATGCATTTTTTTCACTATTTAGCTGCTCAAACATTATTCATTTTTCCACAAAAAAAAAAAAAAAAAAGAAAATAATAAAACGCTTCCATAGGCTAGCACAAGGACACAGCATGAGAGGGAAAAGCGCCTCATCAGCCTCGGATGCTGTAATTGTGTTCTTGCTCGATTTATCATCCACTTGTACATCCGCTGTCTGTCAGAGAGAAAAGAAATGAGATGAAAGACAGTCACAACTGCATTTTTAGTCCTGGCTCATATTGCTTTCAGCTTCATCTGCGCAGGTCTCGGAGCTCGAGTTTTTACAGAAAGAGGAATGTTTTTTCTCGCCATTCAGCGACGCCCCAGACACACAAATTCATCCTGAAGAGATTGCTACTGTACGTCTGTTCGGATTTGGATAACTACGTTGTCTGTCAAACACGCTTTCGACTTTCTCCCGCTCACCGCTCAGGTGTTTAAGATTATATTTGAGCGCATCTGCCTCTGTAAAAAAAATCGCAGTGAAACGGTTGTGATAAAGCTCAGCCATCTGCAGATTGTGTTCTTCGGCTAGCTACGGGAAACGATAGCGAGGAGTTTAGCATTCAGCTTCACCTGCAGAAGCGCGCCTTTTGCTAGAAAGAGCAGCTGTGCTCACTTTCACCGTTTTACATGGACGGGTGTAAAAAAAAAATAATAATAATGTGTCGTGATAACTTATATTCCGTGAGCGAGGACGTAAAATAACATAAAAGAAAGAGGAATCAGACCAAAATCCAAACATCCGGGTGATGAGAGTTCAGGCTTTTAAACAAAATTAGAAATTGTGGAAAGAAAAAGAAAACGCGAAGCTCCTGTACTCCAAAGTGTGAAGACATGTTTAATAATGTACGTAGCTTTAAGCCAGTCTACAGGCATGTCACTGCAACACCAGCCCTCTCCCTCTTTCTTTCTTTCTACATTATTTATTTTTCTTTCTTTTTGTCCTTCTTGTTTTATGTCATTCTTTCTTTCTTTCTTTCTTTCTTTCTTTCTATCTTTCTATCTTTTGTTTTTTCTTTCTTCCATCTATAATTTTTTGGCTTATCTCCTTTCTTCTTTGTCTTTTCTGTCTTTTTTCCTTTAAATCTTTTATTATGAATTTCCTTTTTCTAACTCCTCTTCTTTCTTACTTTCTTTCTTTTTTATTTATTTTTTCTTTCTTTCCTCTGTCCTTCTTCTTTTTGTCTTTCTTATTTCTTTTTCTTTCTTTTAGTTTTCTTGTTATATTTCATTCTTCCTTCATTTTTCTTTTTTCTCTTTCTTTGTTTTTTTCCATCTATTTTTCTCCTTTTTTCTTTCTCTATTCAGTTTTTTCCCTTCCATTCTTTTATTATTTATTTCCTTCTTCTAAATCCCTTTCTTTCTTACCTTCTTTTTTGTTTTTATCTTTTCTCTGTCCTTCCTCTTCCATCCATCATTTCTTCTTGTTTCTTTCTTCTTTTTTTTCTTTAAATTTTCTTTCATTTCATTGTGCCTTTATTTTTCCTTCCTTCCTTCACAATATGTAAAAGCTTTTTCACAATACATCACTCTTATGAGTCACAATGTTTAACTGCAGCTTTTCCTCCATGATTTTCGCAACAGTTGGAGTACTTACTGTACAGGACGAGGGAACAAAACAAAAACAGGAAAAATCTTGTGTGTGTGTGTGTGTGTGTGTGTGTGTGTGTGTGTGTGTGTGTGTGTGTGTTTGTGTGTGCGTGTGTGTGTGTGTGTGTGTGTTAGACAACGCGTTTTATATGCCTCAAATTTTATTTCACTTCTCCTCCAAATGTGCTGTTTCAGTGTCTATGTAAATGAGTTATTTATAAATTAAATATATGAATTTATTATCTTTCTAATTCAAAGAAAATTATTTGATGAAGTAATTTTGGTAAATTGTTAGAATTTTTTAATTCAGAAATTATTTTGTTTAGCTTGATGTTGTTAGAAGAACGGATATAAAGGATCTGGTTAAAGTTTAAATTTTTTTCAATACTAGAAAGTTTTAGCTAGACAGGAAACCTCATAAGTTGCATATGTTCTACACTGAATAACGAATTCTTCTCAAACTGTTCAGACTTTGCTCTACCTCTCGCTGTGACTCTGAGTGTCTGTGATGTATACGTATTTCATTTATAGCATCATGAACAATGCTGTTAACCGTGCAGTGTGTCCCATCTTTCATCTTTCCTTCCTGTCCTTTCTTTCTTCCTCTCTGAGAGTTTTTTTCCCCCTTTTCCTCCAGCCATGTAGCAGCTGGAGAGAATAGCCTTTCATGCTATCGGTCATTAAGCTTCTTTTAAAGCATCGATGATAAACAAGCGATGACAGCACATCTCTGCGGTTATATGGGCTAGCCATCTGGCACGTCATAAACGTAATGCAAATTGTTTATACATATGTACGTTTAATGATTAAAATGGGTGCTAATGGAAAAAAAACATAAAAACATGATGTACAGGAAGCAAGCTGATAAAGAAATAATGAGGAAATGGCTGATATGTTCTCAGAACGGTCAGATGAATGACGCAGGGTCGTTTATTATCATGCTATCAAGAATTACAGAGATGCAAGCTCAGATAGACTCATTAGCAATGATGCTAACATGAAAACTGGGTAAAAAAAAACTAATATTTTACCAAATTCCTCTTAAACATGAATCGGCGCACTCCTCCAAGAGACACAGGTGTCATGTTGTTATCATCGTTGCTACTCAGCACATGTGACCCTTCATCGTTCCCCTGCTATAATGTGGGTCATGTTTTTTTCACCGCTGTGCCTCGGGTGCGAAACCCAACGACAGAGCCGCGGCGCAGGTTAGCTACCATCACTCCGGCTCCTGACTGAACAAAAACAAACAAACAAACAGACAGAAAAAAAAACACAATCCTCATGTGATAGAGGATGAACTGGAAATGCAAGAGAAAAAACGCTGACATTTCAGTAAACAGACTCGTGTCTAATTTTAGCAGGATGCGACATTATTAAGTGTTTAAGCCGAGCGGAGAGGTCTGATTGACATGATGAGATTTAATGGAGAGGCAGAGGAGCGATCGCGGCAATTTAAGGGAAAGCGAGGCTTCCGTCACCTTCCATTAGGCGCTAGACTATTTTGTCTGTGTTTAATAACAAATTATAAAAGGTCGCTGCGAGAAAGATTGTCGTAGCCATTAATAAAATTGCCTTCCAGTTCTATCGGCTCTGGTTTGCTGCTCACGGTGCTGAGAGCGGAGTTTCGGGGGAGGAGAAGAAGACGCAGTCTAGGAGTTATCAGCATTCAAACCTATTTTTTTCAACTTAATTATTGAGATCTTTAAAGGTCCCCTATTATGCAACGTTCCTTTTGTAGGTCTCCAGTGTGCAAGTACAAACACATATTATAACATTCCCTGGTTTTTGTCCTCTTTTTATTGGTGTATTAAACAAGCCTCTCAGAACCCCCCCCCCCCCGGCCAACCCCCTTCACTCCAGTGTGACATCATTTAGGAAGTGCCCCTCCCCCGGCTTGTTGCTCAGCTCTGCTATTCTCTGGTGGTGCGTTGTGTCCTCCTGAACTTAACTCAACCTGGGTTAACTACCTCATTAAAGAAATATTATTTCTTACTATTTCAGCCCTTTAATGAATATTCAAAAACATCTTAGTTCAGGGAGGAAATTAGCATATTCATATCTATTAAATCTAATTCTTATTATTGTTTGAATGTCGTGCCTCGACTTTTAAACCCACTGCCTGACCTAATGTGTGTTTTTATACCCGTAGTAAAGGTGTGCTACATTAACAGCACATTCCCAAGCAATGGTACAATTTAGAATTTAGTACCTTTAGTTGTTTTGTGTTTTTTCCCTGACAGTAATAAGACTCATGTTGTTGTGGAGCCACTACGGTACTTCCAGCTATTTATTCTCCTGACTCGCTTTAAGATAAAACAGAAAACAACCACTGTATCTTTAGTACATTTAGCGAAACTAATGTCCTTTTAAAACTGACTGACGGTGCGAGTATGTCTCTGTTCGCGAATAGAGAATAGAGGAAGGTAGACTATGGGCTATTCGCTCTGCTGCTGATGCTCTATTGCACTGAAAAGCAACGGGAGTATACGCTATGTACTGAGCAGCTCATTCACGGGGATGTGAACAGCCGATTCTTTACACAAACACATGGGTAGTTGCAGATACAGTGAGGGTTTCTACGGTAGAAAGAGATGCAGCATTATGCATCAGTTAGTTCTGAACGAGCAATCCGATTCGCTGAGAGGCATTCCATGAGTGATTATAATAGACTGTAACAGCACTGGGACATTTAACTATATGTATCACTGTTAATTACACTAACTGTTGGTTGCTGAGATGCAGATACAGTACATAGTGATATAGATGGATAGATAGATGTACAGCACATTCTTTACAAAAAAAAAATATGTATTCAGTATCCATACAAAAATATGTGCACCCATGATTATCACACCTACTGTTTATGTGGTGGTTCACAGGTGTGCACATACTGTACTTTTGTGCCATATTGGGATATTTTTTTAAATGTCAAACCAATATGTTATAAACAGATTTGCTTGAAAAGACAGACAGAAGAAAAAAGAAAAAGAAACATCAGGTGTAATTATCAGAGATTATAACAAGGCTGTGGCTATAATCGCAGACTAATTTGGCTAGTGCATGAGTGCCGGATGCATGATCTGTTTTAATTCGATTCTTTTATAAGTAACTGGATGAAATGAAAATTTTTTTTTTTGGGTTGGTCTTTTTCACCTGGCTGAATGACTTTGCCTGGAGACAACCGACAAACCGGGATAATGACAGACATTTCCATTTCCAGACACAATAAAATCGGCCAGACCGTCATATATATATATATATATATATATATATATATATATATATATATATATATATATATATATACGGCGGCACGCTACAGCATTTAATACAGTACGTGCCGCTTTATCGCGTCATGATGCCTTTGTAGGTCGGTGTGTTCATCATGGCCTTGGTGTTGCACTGGCCAGATTGTGTCTATCAGCTTCTCGGTAGGGATTGCAGAAACCAGATGACTTTGCTCTGGAGTTGAGCCAGAACAGGCTGACCTTCAGGTCCACACGCTAGAGTGGTGAGTAGCGAGGACATTAATGCATTGTGACTAGCGCCAGACCTGACGATGAAACTCTGTGGGGTTATGATAGATGTTGCTCGGGCACTTTTGGCAAAATAAATAAATGAATAAATAAATGCATGATAATGTCTTCTTTGTCTTCTGCAAATCCTTCACAATACACAAAAGGTTATGCTGTAAGCTTTCTTGGAACATGCAATTTCAAGATAACAATAATGATAAAGTTAAGAAATAAACCCCCTTTTTTCCCCCCTTCTTATACAGTAACAGCACAATACTTTTAATGTAATAATTAACTCAGGTACTCTGTGTATGTCTTTTGTGTTTAGCTGAAACGCGGTGACCTTCTTTTGTTGTGTGACATAAACAAAGCCGGCTTTGTGCACGAAATTACAGCTGAGTCTGCTTCACCAACTTTACTCAGCCCATATTGTACCCGGCTTTCTAACCTCCATCTCTGACCTCCGCTGACAAAGACTGAGCTGTGTGACGGGCCTCCCAGCATGGCTGCCATTCAAGCCAGCGGAGAAAGCAGCACGGCTCAGAGAGATGGCGGTCTGAAACACTCCAGCCATGGCAAGGTCAAAGTGAAAGGGGGACTAGAGACCAGGCTGAGAGATTATTATTAACCCTGATAGCATTTGGGATTAATCCAGTGCTGAATCCTGAATGTTCAGGATTCTCCCTTATACATTCATTCATTCATTCATTCATTCATTCATCTTCTGTACCGCTTTATCCTCTATTCAGGGTCGCGGGGGACCTGGAGCCTATCCCAGGAGACTTTGGGCACAAGGCAGGGTACACCCTGGACAGGGTGCCAATTCATCGCAGGGCACACACTCATACGCACATTCACACACTCATTCACACACTACGGTCAATTTGTGAACGCCAATTAGCCTAACCTGCATGTCTTTGGACTGTGGGAGGAAACCGGAGTACCCGGAGGAAACCCACCAAGCACGGGGAGAACATGCAAACTCCATGCACACAGAGACGGGAATCGAGCCTGGCCGGGGAATCGAACCCAGACCCTGGAGGTGCAAGGCGACGGTGCTAACCACTACACCACCGTGCCGCCGCCCCTTATACAGTATCTAGTCTTATTCTCCTTTTTTTTCCCACATAAACTGCTCCCTTTTTTCTTGATCAGGCTCTTCATGAAAACAAGATACCGTCGGATATAAAGCGATTGCTCCAGGTACACGATCTGTAATAATCATCCCGTCCTCGATTGTGCATTTAGTCTTATTGATTCAGCAGACGCTTTCTATCCAAAGTGACCTACAATAAGAATCCGATCTAATCACGAAGCAGAGCAGGCCAAGGTTAATGGTCTTCGTCAGCGGCCCAATCGAGATCCTCTATGCAGCCTTAATGAGAGAGCGAGCGCTGAGGAATTTTTCACCGCGCTGACAGGGACGTGCTTCGCGGATCTGCAGGAAATTAACATGGCCGTGGTAAATTTCGCTAGATGTTGCTAGGGAGATGAGATGCGTTTCGACGTGCTGTATAACCTGATTGAACCAGCGAAGAAAATGTGCATGGGGTTTGCATACAAATTAGGAGTGTAGTTTGTTTCCTGCTCTCAAGCAGGTGATTTGAAATTGGACCTCGGGTGTTTTGGGTAAATTGGTCTTTCGCAAAATGGCAAGGAAAGAAATAACTGGGATTAAAAACTCTGCATTCCAGTGTACCATTTAACTCTTTCTTTAAATCGATGCCGTGAAGCTATATTTGTACTCTTTCAGTTAATTTAGCTGATTAAAGGGCGCATGAGGGTTTTTTTTTTTTTTTGAGCAATTTCAAAGGTCAAAACAAGTTACATCCTGTTAATCGCCATGAGCCGACACACCAAAAGCTCTTCTCAGGACGGAAAGGTTGTACTGCTTCCAGTGACGTAAATCAGAAGGCTTGTGCATGCAGAAGCTTTCATCTAGGTATTTCTGGTGACAGGAGAATACAAGAGTCCCCCTTTTTCTCGCTCACTTTGCAAACAGCCGCTCTTTTTATCTTTAGGCCTGGGAAGCACTGATAACAGTGAGTGATAATGCAACAAAGGGGCACGGAGCGATATTGCTTTTCTCCCGGTTGGATTTAGACTGAAATGCTGAGACGAAAATAAATAAATAAATAAATAAATAAATAATAATAAAAATGACATCAAGGGAAGATACCTATTAAAGCTGCGTCATGTCTGGCTCATGCAATGCAGAGAAAGGAATTGCATGCAGCAGTAAACAAGTCTTCATTGTGTAAATACGTATTTCTGCTCCAAGCTCTGTTTGTGTGTGAGGTTTGCAATCTAAACTAGGATGAGGGAAATATATCTTCACTGTCCATTCCCAAGAGGTGAAAATACACGAGTAAAGCCAGTCAGAGTCACGAGTCAGAGTCCAGCTCACAATCGTTCTCAAAGTGAACAAAACTTTTTTATTAATGGCTCAGAATTAGGCAAGGACTGAGAGCTATAATTATATAAAAGCTCTATGATTAAAAGAAATGCACTTTCAATAATAAAAGGTGTTGGTGTTTCATCCGGGTCACGGCACCAATTTGCAATAAATGTCTCCGCAACTGTGTGGAAATCTGTCCGATTCCTAGATTTACGTGGCACACTGCTTTCTTTCTTTCTTTCTTTCCTTCTTTTTTTCTTGCCTTCAATCTTTTCCTTTTTTTTCTTCCTTCCTTAATTTTTATTATTAATAATTTTTCCTTAATCTAATATATATATATATATATATATATATATATATATATATATATATATATATATATATACATATTTTGTATATAAAAGTGTATATAAAATTGCAAAAGTTCCTAAATTTGTTACAATAAAAGTCAGTTTAAAACCCTTTCTTTCTTTCTTTCTCTCTCTCTCTCTCTCTTTCTTTCTTATTTATCCTGGAGACCCGATATTTCCTTTATACATACTGTATGAATGAGATAACAATAGACTTTTTTTTCGGATTTGATTGGATAATTTGTTTCAGATTAGCAACCACAAAGCCATGAAGTCTCATCCAGATAAGTAGCTTTAGATAAGTAGCTAAGATTATGTGCAACAAACCTCTGAATTGAATTTCATCCCTTTCACACAGTGTAAATGTATTCACATTAACCTCGACGACTCGACACAGGGGCGTAAAACAGTGTGAGTTCCACGTGTGTAGGCGCAAATCAGGACGAGTTTAGTGTAAGTGCAGCTTTAAATTATATTCGTCATACAGTAATATCGTCAGGGTGATGCAGTGTTAATTAAAGCCAGCTTTTATTGGTGGTGTTGGTGGAAGTCACCATCCTGACGTCTACAGAGCTGACTTCTGTGTTTAATTAATGGTTACAAAATTATAAATCATTCATTCATTAGTTTTTCTATATGTTTTTTTAAAATATTCTTTACCAAAACAAAAATAAAAAAAAGGTATAAAACCTCGTTTTTCTTTTTCAATTTCCGATTTCGTCCTCAAATCAAAAACTGATAACAAGCGCTCACTTTCCATCTCAGTGTTTTTTCACTGTGCCTTGGAGGTTTTTAATTATTTCTTCACGTGCCCTGCTGAAAAATGCTTTTTATCTATCTATTTATCTATCAATTTATTCATTATTCATTTTATTTAATTTTTTCTTCAAGGAAGAGCATGGTAATTTTCGTACCATTCAAGGAAGCATAAAATGTAGCCCTCTGAGGAACCCCACTTAAACCAACCTGAAAGCAGCCACACGGGGCTTTTAGAAGCTTTTTGTTCATGATCTTCAGGGTTCAGGGAAAATGAAATATAAATTACAGTTATTCAGCAACTTCCAGGTCAAAACAATAAATAAAAAAGTGTAAAAGAGTGCACAGTACAGTATACAGTAAAGTAGGTTCTGTCCATTTCTGAATTGAGTATGAAATCAGCAATCTGAAGATGAGCCAGTTTTATTTATTTATTTATTTATTTATTCAATTCAATTCAATTCAATTTTATTTATATAGCGCTTTTAACAATGGTCATTGTCTCAAAGCAGCTTCACAAAAATTAAAGAAATTTAACAAAATAATAATAATAATAATAATAATAATAATAATAATAATAAATTAATTAATTAATAAAAAAAAAATAATAATAATAATAATTATAGAAAAGAAAGTAATTGGAAGATTTATTTATTGAAAATAATTTATTATTATTATTATTATTATTATTATTATTATTATAATTAATTCTTTTCTTTATTTTCATTTTTGTTTTGTATTCTTTTACAGTATGTTTTTATTTTCGTTTTTTAGAAATTTTAAGTACAAAAAATGAACCAAGTGGTTTTCTGCTTCACATTTTTTTTATATCAATTAAAAAAAACAAATATTTGACTAATGATAAATGTATTGATTTCTTTTATTTTAATTAAAAAATATCCATCACTCCCTTGACTGCTGCCTGTTTTATAACTTCTCCATTTCATTTCCCTCCCTCATTAAGCACTGATGTTAATTAAACCCCCACGCATCACTAAATATGACTAAATGTTCTTTTCTTTTGACACATACTGTAACAAACAGGTTT
The DNA here is from genome assembly GCA_030522415.1 of Channallabes apus. Classification (NCBI taxonomy): domain Eukaryota; kingdom Metazoa; phylum Chordata; class Actinopteri; order Siluriformes; family Clariidae; genus Channallabes; species Channallabes apus. The sequence goes on along the minus strand of CM060106.1, from coordinate 58,094,103 downwards.
TCTTTAACTTGATCAAGAAATAAATGACTTCATGGGATGTAAAACTACTTATAACCGTGCAAAGCCCTAAATTGATTCATCTTGATTCATGTTCTACATTGAATTACATGAAATGAGGAGCAGTTGGATGGAGGACAGCGTTTCTATCATCGCTCTAAAATTAGCGAGAGGAAAAAAACAAAAGCAGATACATTTTTCAGTGTTCGGTTGCCCTCTATCTCTCTCCTCCACCCATATTCTGCTTTTCTCTTCTTCCTCCATGAGTCATGGGCCTATCTGCTAAGATTTATGAATATGTTCGAATAGCCTGAGCCAACAGTTTTCAAAGTGGTAGAGAGAAAATAAATTAAACAGCCCCACAGGCAATTCATCTGCAGTTTGATGGATTACATACCCATCATCGCACTCTCCCTCTTTCCCTCTCTGTCGCCTTCAAATAACAGGCGAAACAAAAAAAAAACCACACACACACACACACACACAAACACAGAAAAAAAAACATAGTAAACAAACAAACAGGAACAAAACAAATCAATTAAGACGTGTGTGCATCGGGGGCTGTCAGCGATAAATTCAGCGCTGGAAATGAAGTTAGGGAAAACAATCGTTTTGAGCCGACGCTGCTTTGAATTTATTTCGTGTAAAATATTAAAAGTGAAAAAAAAAGAAGTGTAATGAAACTTTAAATCAAATCTTGGCCAGATGATGCAATCACAGATTGCATTTTTTATTGAATTTAATCCGGTTATAGCCAGAAACAGCTTACCTCATGGAAGTGATTAGATCTGGTTTTGGGTTCTAAGACTGTTCTGTTCACATTAGCAGCCTGAAGTGACTTAAATCAGATTTTTTACCCAAATGTAACAGATATTTTAACACTTTTTTAGGGCTGTCTGAATGCAGAAAAAATCTATACGCGCCACTCATTTGTGGTCCTACTGTATATCAGATAGAGTTCATATCCGATACGTGGTCATGCAACATAAGTGAGAAAGCTCAGATCAAAATTCATGTGACTTTTTGCCTCTGCACATGTTCCGGATGCTCGCGGATGTTAATATTCAGCACCGGCCGCGCGGGGATTTTGTAGCGGCAAAAAATAAAAAGTTGCAAAAAACAAAAAGCTAAAGCAAGACGTCTGACTTTCTTCCTTCTTGTGACCTCAACAAATACAGCTGACGAACTTCAGAGCAAAACCCCAGGCATATTTATTTATTTATTTATTTATTTTTGCTAAAATAGTTTGAAACGAATGAGTTCCTGCACAGATATGACATGTTTTAATCCAGATGGCGCGAGCAAAGATGTATCGATCGGAGGACAGTCGCGTCCACATTACAGTCAGCTAAAAAAGTAATTATGAACATCATGACAAAAACGTATTCGGAATTGAGTTATGTGGAGTGTAATGAGAGTCAGGCATTAACTGTTACACTCAGACCTCCTTTATATTATTAGACAATAAAAAAAGTTATAATTTGAGATTTTTTAATCAATTCCTGTTTGGTTTGATTAATTTTCACATTGCATAGATGGTGCGTGTGTGTGTGCGTGTGTGTGTGTGTAGCTGAAAATCCTTTTGTTCAGCACATACAGTACAGTAAATATCCTAAAACTCACCCGAGCACAGAAAACACGAGGTTATTTTGAAGTGACTGATTCAATACTTTTATAAATATCTCATCTGAAATGTTTTCTGTGTCGCACCCGGCATTGATTTGATTTCACTTCTTTGTTTTGTTCTTCGCTTCAGAACATATTAAATTCCGTTGGTGCTGCGGCTCAGAAACTCTGAAACTCTAAACCCGAACACGTGCCATGATTTATTCACTTCCTGGTTTAGACTCTAACAAAAGTTCACTTGGGTGCGGACCAAAACCACCTCTCTCACACAGCCGGGTGTGATTCTCTATCTCTTTCTCTCTCTTCTAACCTGGCTGAAGAACCGCACCTTTAGAGACAAAGAAGTCTCCAGGGTTCTGTTCAAACAGACTACATCCTGCATTTATCCTGAAAGCTTAAACCTTAAACCTTCTCATCACATGGGCAAAGCCCCAAAGATGAAAATGCCTTTTTTTTTTTTTCTGGAGCAGACAGAATGACTGTAATCAAAAATCCAGGCGTACGGATAATCAGAAATGTCTACGGCTTAATCTAGCTCTGTTTAATGTCACGCGATGTCGAAGCCGAGCCTGAGATCAGATGGTGGCGCGGTGAGGAATCGCTCTGTTTGAGAAAGCCCGGCGACTGGGCACAGCCGTCTCCGTAATGCCGTATCATTTAGAAGATTGATGCCAGCGTGATTCAGTTCAATTCTCTGGGATGCCAGGCGCCCCGCTAGCTGATGAAATCTCTCCTGCGTGACCCGGGGGTCAGCTCTCAATTGGAGTTGGTCAATCTGGAGTGTGTTTCTGCTTGGACCAGCGGGCCGATAAATCAGCTGCAAGCGCAGATTGCCGACCCTCTTTCCCCATGAGCTCGGGCTCCGCTGGGTTTTTTTCTTTTTCTTCTATCCTATCGATTTTTATATGGGGAGGGGGTGTTGGTGTTCGCTTTCAGACGCTGTTTGTGACAGCTCGACATTTCTGCTTGAACACATTTATTTATGATAGAACTTTCCACTAGGTTTAAAGGTGAAACTCCTTGATAAATCAACCTGGGTCATAGTGTTGGTCTGAGCCCCAGTGTAGAATTCTGCATTCTGAAATCTGGATCTTATCGGTCAGAAGGGTTTAGTAATATGCACATTCACATATGTACATGTAGATGTAACACTTTCGAACGGCTGGACAATCTGTGTCAGGACACTGGCCGACTCATGCTTGGAATGTGAGTGCCCCATGAATTTAGCTGCAACATCTGCAGTATCAGTGTTTGAGGACCAGCCATTAAGTATGCTTTTAATGGTCACACCTATTATAAGACACCGTGCCACTGAAAGTTTCTATGGTAACAGACTTAACATACTTGTTTAGTCATTTGATTTAAAGGTCCAATATTTTGCTGTTTCTTTAATAATTTTAACTCAGGCCTCAGAGCTTCAACAAAGTGTGTGCGTTGTGTCTGTGCTGAAATAGATAAAATACTCCTGAGATAACATATTTTTAATTTCCTTCACTCCTCCTTCTCCAAACATGCGGTGTCTATGTAAATGAGCTACTTCTGAGCCACACCCCTCCAACAGAACAGCAGAACTGAGGTCACACGAGGAAGAAAATATAATAAACTTTTAAATAAACTCCTGCCAGAACAAAAAAAAAAAAAAAAAGTGTTTTTTGTCTGTATAATTAAAATATAAACCCATCTAATGAACAAAAAGTCAGTTTGGTATAATAGTTCCTCTTTAAAAGGAGGAATTTTTGATTGTTGAACGTGTGCTTTTTATACACAACAAATCTCTCTAAGTATTAGATCTGTTAAAATATACAGTAAAAATTGAATAAAAGTTAAACTTTTGGTCACCTACTGTATACAGTACATTACTTAGAATATAATGTATATGTATATTTATCCCAGCTTTGTTAGTAGGCTGGGGTCAGAGTGCGGGGTCAGCCATTATACAGCGCCCCTGGAGCAGACAGATTTAAGGGCCCAAAAACAGCAACCTGGTGGAGCCTGTGCTTGAACCATCAGCCTTCTGATCAGCAACTCAGAGCCTTAACACACTGAGCCACTACTCACCCCATTGCATACTTCTGAAAGTCTATAACATGTCATTGTATGCCTTCATACAGTACAGTGCATGAGCAGAAGTAAATTATTCAACAGATAACAGCAAGGACAATTAGTTGGCGAGAAGACGAAGACCACACATGGGACACGTTGACAGTTCCGGTAATCATGAGTCCGCTGTCTAAAAATGGTAGGGAAGAAATTACATGGTGCACGAAATTACAGGTTGAGGCTCCGATGAGCTGTCTGCGGTGTCGCTGCTGTCCACAGTGCTGAAACGTCATCAGAGAGGCTAAACACTGGACCTTGGTCATGTGATCTCCAAGCCTGTTTTTGTGCTTCTCCTGCTTTCATTTGACAGGAATGATCTCTCGACATCATGCTTGCGTCATGTGCAAGACATTGTCAATGAGATGTAAGATGTTTACCTGCGAATTCTAGATGGTACTGTACGACTGTGACTGTATGATTGATGAGGGTAATATACAATTTTCCCCCTGACTGTATCATTTTGCCCCCTTTTGGTGTGCGTGAAGTGGAATACACTTGCTTTATTATGATTGATGGTATAATACGGCAATACGGCAATAAAATTACCCTGTAAATGATTTTATGAATTGATCGATATTTTTCAATATATGTCCTTTTTTACGACGCTGAAGAGACCACCACTTTTAAAAACGTCAAGCTGAGTGCATATTACAGAGCTCTAATAACAGCACCCTGTTCGGAGGATGTTTAATTGCTTCACTTATCGCTGTCGTGCCGTGGAACTTGGCTGACACTTAAAAAAAAAAGAATTTTTTATATATACTGTAAAGGAAGAACGCTTAAAGAAAAGTGTTAATATTTAATTGTATTACTGTCAATTAACAACATGGAAAGTAAATGAACATACAAGAAATCCAAATCAAATAAGTATTTGATGTGGTCAAGGCTCATATGGGCACTGGTGGCTCAGTGGTAGGTGTTTCGCCTGCCATGAGGAAGGCCCGGGTTCGATTCCAGCCAGTGCCCACACCCCAGCCACTGGATGCAGTGCCGGTCCCAAGCCCGGATAAAATGGGAGGGTTGCGTCAGGAAGGGCATCCGGCGTAAAACCTGTGCCAAGTTGTAGTGTGGACTGGATATTCCGCTGTGGCGACCCCTTGTCGGGAGCAGCTGAAAGACCAACAACAACATTTGATGTGATCAAGCTTCTGGTAAAACCAGAATCGACATCAATTCTTCTAGGCACACTTGCACACCATTTTTAAAGGAACTCAGATTATTCCAAACATCTTGTGGAGCTAACCACAGATCTTCTGTAGATGTACGCTGCCTCAAATCCTTCTGTCTCTTGCTGTAATCCCAGACAGACCTGATGATTTTAAGATCAGGGCTAAAACCTTCACTTCCAGAACTCCTTGTTCTTCTCTACTCTGAAGATAGTTCTTAGTGATATTGGCTGTATATTTTGCGTTTGTTGTCCTTCTCCTGATTTAATTTAACGTCAATCAGACACCTCCCTGATGGTGTTCCTTAACAAATAAATATCTGGCTGTATTTCTCAGCATTGAGGACACCATTAATCCTGACCAAATCTCTGACTCCATTTCCAGAAATACAGACCCAGACTTGCCCTAACCCTATTCATGCTTCGTAGTTGCCTGTAGACACTTGTTATTGTATCGCTCTCCAGCTGTTCGGCAAACAACCTGCCTCCTGCTACAACCAAATATTTCACATTTTGAGATATTTCATTATCCCAGAGCACCTGGTTCCACTTTTCTGCACCGCAGCTCATATGGTTTTATGCAGAGTTGAGTTGCTTAGGCTTGTTTCCATGTTGGAGGTATGTCTTTTTGGGTAGAACTTCTGAGCAGACATCTTCAGACAGTAGATGGGTGTACCGGGGTCTCACTGGTGCCAGTTCTTTGCTGATGGCACTACTGGACAGTTCCCGATGTCAAAGGGTAGTAAGCATGATGCCATTCTTCTGCTGCATTGAAGTTCCTTGGCCGACTGCTGCGTCTACGGTTCGCAAACATTGCCTAGAATTCAAATGACAGACAGATAGATAGATAGATAGATAGATAGATAGATAGATAGATAGATTGATAAAGATAGAGATCTAGATAGAGAATCACTGTGATGTTTGTGCCACCCTGTACTTCAGTAAAATAGTACCTTCATGCTGTACAGCACTAGAAAAGTGATATAAGGTGTAAAAGCTGAAGCGTGTGCTCTGATAGCTCAAACACCAACAGCAACCGAACCTCACTGCCATTGAATGATGTCTGATGTGCAATTAGATGAACAGGGCCTGTACTTTATAGACCAGACCACCGGGGGCAGCGTGCTGAACTGGTTTCACTGGCACAGGACAGAGTGTCTGAAACTCCTGAGCAGCAGCAGGTACACTCTCCATGCTTTGAGGTTCTGCAATTGTTTAGTTCAGTACCTGCACAGATTTGTCGGCATTTGTTCTCCGAGGAACCGTGCAGGAGCTACATTATGCCTCACGTCTGAACAAATCCCTCGGTGTGGATGTCTGAGAGTGTGATCCGTCTTGCGGTTATTGCAAAACTCATGGCGAACAGAGAGTTGTATCACTCATATGGACGCCCCCGACTTTTCGCTTCCCCGACTTTTCGTCACTCGTTCACGTTCTCCCTCATTGGAAAACGAGCCATTACACGAGGAGAGTGAAGTATGTTGTGTTTATGAGATCCTGGCAGCTGCTTAGCTTCCTGTACTTGAATGCAGTAACAGAGTGTGAGATAATGTCACATGTAATCTGGGTGATGGCCAGCGAGAGAGACAGAGAGAGAGAAAGAGAGAGAGAAAAAAGAGAGAGAGAGAGAGAGAGAGAAACTGAAGGAAGGAGAAAAATAGATAATAAAGACTAGAGGAGGAGAAAAGGTGAGAGATGAAAAGAGGAGTTAACAATGAAAGGGTGAAAATAGTGTGAAAGATAGCAAGACAAGGAGAAAATAAGGCGGAAATTAAATCAGAAGCACCATCGGCTGTATATTTTTCTCTCTCGGATTTAAGAAAAAAAGAGTTCAAGACTTCTTTAGATTGTTAATGGCTCTTATAAATGTGAATATTAAATGCAATGTATGCTGTATGTAGTAGGTCCAAAAGGCTAAAAACTACATAATAAATGAATAATTTACGAAATTCAAGAATCATCAAAGGGTGCCCGAAGAGATCATGCTTCTCTGTTCATAAAACTTTCATTTCTAACAATTTTTAAATGTATAAACGTTTAAAGAGAAAGAAACACAGCAAAACACAAAAGGTAAACTCTGCTGTAGGGTTTTACATAAATGTTTTTTTCATTTCATCCAAAGAGTTTGTTTGTTATGCAGAGCGCTTTAAGGTATAGCAATCATTAATTCATGACTAATAAATAACATTTAACATTTTTATGTATCATATATACATTCTAAGCATGCATGTTAGGTTTTAATGATCCTTCTTTTTCTTCTTCTTCTTATTTATTTATTTTCTTTACATACAAGTATACGCCAAGAAATTGTTACCATATACCTTATGGGGTTTGAGAATTAGATTTTAAACTAAAATGTATTTTTTAAATGCATCTATTTATTTGACCTATCTATCTATTTATTATTATTATTATTAATAATAATAATAATAATAATAATAAGAAGAAGAAGAAGAAGAAGAAGGTTATCACGTTACCTTATACTTTCCAAACAGTTGTATGCGTCTAAATTTGTGGTAGAGCCTCCAATGGTTGTGAACATCAGGGGTGCACATACTTTTACCTGAATTAAGGATGCTTTATCTCATTTGCATATTCCATGTATTCTTATTCTTCTTCATATCTATTTTTTCCTTCTTTTTCTGATTGCATAAATTTGACTGAAATCTGTTTTTTAACCCTTTCCCAACTGATAATAATAATAATAATAATAATAATAATCCAAGGTTAAGAAAAAATGCAACTAAAAACCTAATGTGCATGTAAATGCATTTACAGTTTTTATTTTATTATTATTATTATTATTATTATTTTTTTTTTTTATACCTGATCTCCATCTCTCATGGTAATATGGCCCTCATGGTCAATATAAAAACATTACAATAAAGAAATAAATAAATGAACTAATAAATCCTTGTTAAAACACTGCATGCGTTGGGTTGAAAAGACCAAAAAACAGGATTACATTACATGTCTAAGCTAAAGGATTCACATCACAGGGAGAAAGACGGATCTCATCTTCTCATTACGGCCAAGAAAGGATGAAACCATTTGAGAGCGTGGCCAGGAGACAGCCACAGCGAGGATGAGTGTGAGAGAGTGTGTGAGGTGAAGCCCCGATCCTGGTGTGATTAGTCGGCCTACTGGCAGAGCTGTGGCAGTGTAACGGAGAGATCGAGGGAGAGAAGAGAAGAAAATAGAAGAGAAGAGAAGTGAGAGCTGTTTTTGTGAACTTGGCGCCGTTGGCACCGCTGCTGCCGCACTCATCCGTAATCTCGCCATCTGGATTCATCCACAAATCACATTAAAGTCTCAGGCCCAGAAAGGCATCATGCTAAATGAATACTGGCTTGGAGATGGAAGGAGACAGAGGGATGGAGATATATACAGAGAGAGAGAGAGAGAGAGAGAGAGACCGGTGCCATCCTGCTCTTTGTTGTCAAATATGAATCAGCTTTAACACACTCATGGCACCTTCGGCTTTTTTCACATCATGACTAAAATGCGGTGGAGAAGTGTGTGTGTGTGTGTATAATGATGAAATTCAATAAAAAAAGGAACAAACCCAATCATCGAACATAACATTAGCCTCGGTCTTCTGTCCGTAAAATGAACAAATATGCAGATTACAGTCCTGCGTTATCTTTATGAGAAAGCGGCAGTTTTACCTCGAAACCTGCTGAGTTAACAATACCGCAAAAACTTTACGGAAAATTCCAGGACAAACAATAACGTGCCTATGGTCCGACCGTCTGCTAAATCTTTATTGGTTTATTTTTCGTATGCAGAGTTAAGTGGAAAAGTTTGCACCCCTTATAGATGTTAAAATAATTTTGAAAAAAAATATTATAACAATAAGTATGTACCTGTATATAATTCAGGAAGTTATGATAAAAAAAAGAGAAGAATATTACATTCAGAATGGAAGGTGTAACTTTTGATTATCAGTTTGTTTGTTTGTTTTTTATTAATAATAAACAGGCATACACATTTAAAAAAAATAAAAAAAAATTTATTTGCTTTGCTGTATGTTTCTCAGGAATGGAGTGTGTGCTTTTATACGTCTGGCGTTTATACAGTACATACACACTGAAAACACTAGGGATGCTACGGGTTAATAATAAAGGCCCTGAGGTTAATTTTAGCTTTGTGGCTCTTAGAAAAGAAAAAAATCATAAATAATCAAGCTTTTACAGAGAGCTTAAACCCTCTTGCTTTCTCAGTGCCGGTCTTCTGTCTCTACCGCACTCGCTCCTGTGTGCTTTGAGTACTTTGGACCTTCTCTCTTCTCTTCTTTAACTGTTTCTCTTCATCTCGGTACTGTATTTCTCCCTTTTACAAACTTTCTCTATCTGTGTTACTAAAACAATATTTGCTCATCATTCGCTCTTTCATTGTCAGTACACACACACACACACACGCACACATACATGAAAGGATATTATGTGTGTCCTGGTAAATAAGGCGAAACAGATCAAGACAGAACGCATCAATCACAGCTCTTTTCCACCCCATTATGGAGAGCCCTTCTCATCCATGAAGGACGTTTGAAAGTCAAACCAACCTTCGGCCAAACTTCATCAGCGTGTAAATACGAATGCACACTAGAACACGGTGTGTTGACGTCATTAGAGAAACTGAGACCTGCTTTTCTTACTCATCATCTCTACCAGATGGACATTTGACATGTCTGTGAAACGCTTCTGTTAACGGCCTAATATACACAGCTGTAACAGGAGCAGTCATCGCAGGGTCTAGATTATTTTCGTCTGCATTCGCATCACCGTCTTGCCAGCAGTAATTACACCAAATTGTGCATCATGCAGAGAAAATCATTGGATGCAGGATCCCAATCCTCACACACTGCTACTTGGGTAGGATGAAGAAGGAAAGCAATGGAGGTCTTGGCCAACAGCTCACAGCCTAATCATGCTCTTTTGGAGATATTTCATTCTCTGAAAAGACTAATCAACTGACTTAAAGACTGCCGTAGAGTCTAGAGTCGTAAAGACCAACACTATCCAATAGTCAGAGCCTGCGAAATAAAGACTAACCAGAGTCTTAAAGATAAAGATAAAAGTCTTAAAGAACCAAAGTCAGAGTCTCAAAGATAAAGACCAACCAAAGTCAGAGTCTTAAAGATAAAGAACAACTAAAGTCAGAGTCTTAAAGACTGAAACTAACCAAAAGTCAGAGTCTTAAATACTGGGACTAACCAAAGTCAGAGTCTTAAAGACTGCGACTAACCAAAATCAGAGTCTTAAAGACTGGGACTAACCAAAATCAGAGTCTTAAAAACTGGTAATAACCAAATTCAGAGTCATAAAGACTGGGAATAACCAAATTCAGAGTCTTAAAGATAAAGACCAACCAAAGTCAGAGTCTTAAAGATAAAGAACAACTAAAGTCAGAGTCTTAAAGACTGAAACTAACCAAAAGTCAGAGTCTTAAAGACTGGGACTAACCAAAGTCAGAGTCTTAAAGATAAAGACCAACCAAATTCAGAGTCTTACAGATAAAGACCAACCAAAGTCAGAGTCTTAAAAATAAAGAACAACTGAAGTCAGAGTCTTAAAGACTGAAACTAACCAAAAGTCAGAGTCTTAAAGACTGGGACTAACCAAAGTCAGCGTCTTAAAGACTGGGACTAACCAAAGTCAGAGTCTTAAAGACTGGGACTAACCAAAGTCAGAGTCTTAAAGATAAAGAACAACTAAAGTCAGAGTCTTAAAGATGGAGACTAACAAAAAAATAATCCGCAGGCCAATTGTCAAAAAAAATTTTTTGTGTGTTTTTATGCAATTAATTATGCAATTATTTTGATCCATGCCATTTTGGTGGATTTTAACAGCAAGTCAGTGACCACCATTGTGTCGGTTCTCTCTATCTTCTCTGCAGGTCTCCAGGTGATTCTCCCTGAGTACCTGCGGGAGAAGTTTGTGCAGTCTGCTCTAAGCTACATCATGTGTAACGGCGAGGGAGAGTACATGTGCCGAAGCAACCAGTGCATCTGCCAGTGTGCTGACGAATTCCCTCAATGCAACTGTCCCACCACCGACCTACAGATCATGGAGAACACACTCCGGGGAATGGCTGAATCCTGGGCTGCTTCATACAAGGACTTTGAGAACTCAGGTAACTTGGAAAAGTCTTGCACCCTACTTTTGTGCAAATGTGCAAATTGTTCCTTATTTCAAATGTCTCTTTGATATTGAGCCGCCTGATTTGATTCCCTGGACTTTGATTCTCTGTATTGCATATTGGGATGTTCTAAATTAATCTTATCAGCTGTGGTTTAATCAGAACTCTGTTGTAAATCTTTTGCACAATCTGTGACTCTGGAGCAGCACCGCATGTTAACGCCGTTCAGCCGGTCTCCAATAAAGCGGGCATGAATTATTCAGAGGCTGTGTTGCCTTCCGTTGGGGAAGAGAGGCTCCTCACAACAGTCAATTTTAGCCTTTCTGCTTGGATCCACAAAGCTCAGCGTGATCAAAAAGCTCAGAGAGGATACAGGTTTTTTTCAGCAGAGCAAAAAAAAAAAAAAAAAAAACACACATTTGCTTCAGGGGCCATTTTAAAAGCAGAGGATGTCTCTTGCATTTTATATACAACATACTATACACCTTTTTTTGCACATTTTCAAAGAAATTTTAAATGTTTATAGTAATTACGGAATACTAAATACTGCTATGAGACTCATCATCATCTGTAAAAAAAAAAAAAGAAAAAAGATTGTACAGCAAGTACTTAACATCAATTACAATAAACAGATGACAGCATAAACAAATTGTAGTTGTTTAGACAGCAGTAGTGCAAAATATCACAATTCGAGTTTTCCATAAATCAATTCATAAGGTATTTATGTGAACCTGAATTCTGTATCAGGCAGCACGGTGGCGTAGCGGTTAGCACAGTGACTTCGCATCTCCAGGGTCAAGGTTTTGATTCTTGCCTTGAGGTTATGTGTGTAGATTTTGCAAGATCCCTTCTGTGCGTAGTGTGTTTTCTTCAGGTACTCTGGTTTCCTTCTACAGTCCAAAGACATGTGGAGTAGGCTAACTGACATTTCTAAATTCCCCAGTGTGTGAGAGAGCGTACATGCTTGTATACACTGTGATGGACTGGTGTCGTCCATGGTGTACCCTGCCGCTTGCCCCAAGTTCCCTGCAATAGGCTACTGACTTCCCATGACTCTGAACAGGATAAATGGAATTGAGAATGGTGAATTCTGGATTAAATTCTTCAAAAAGGTGACATGGTGGCTTAGTGGTTAGCATTGTCACCTTGCAACTCCAGGGTCCAGGTTCGATTCCCACTTCGCAGTCTGTGTGCGTGGAGTTTGCATGTCCTCCTTGTGCTTGGTGGGTTTCCTCCAACAAACCACTGAACTTGAATAAAGAAGAGCATTGCACAGGAAAAGCATCACAGGACACCTGCTGAACCCCTTGCAGTTGGACTGCAGTACATCATGCAACACCTTGACTACTCAATGATTATGCAAGGATCCAGGACGTCAGCTCAGTATTTAACACCATAATTTTAGAAATGGTTTCCTCCAAAGCCTCCCATCTATCTGTTACCTCCGTTATCTGTCAGTGGATCACCAGCTTCTTGACAGGCAGAAAACAGCAGGTGAGGCTGGAGGAAATCACGCCTGGTATGGGGACACTCATCACTGGATCTCCCCAGGGACTTATCCTCTTCTGACTCTTCTTTGCATCTAGGTTATAAATCTCCTGAAATATTCAGACAATACTACAGTCATTGGACTCAATCAAAATTATGACGAGTCATAGGTTCCCAGTAGATTGGTTGTTGAATGACTGGTGCTCTGGTGCAGTCAGAACAACCAGGAACTGAACAGGTTCAAGACTGTGAAGATGACAGTGGACTTTAGGAGACACCCATCAGCACTGCCCTTTCACAATATCTAACAGTTTCATCTGTGGAGACCTTCAAGCTTGCCTTTTTTTTCCCTTTTTTTCCACAACAGAGTTCCTACTGCATTTGTAAAACTGGGAATAAATACAATGATCATCATTGGCCTCCATAGTCCCTAGAGGGGTGGATGGATGGATGGATGGTCAGGATTGTCAGAAAGGTGTTGCGCCTTGGGTGGCACCTTGTCAGCAAAGGATGCACCTTGGGTGGCAACTCAGATGTTGATCTACATCTGGAGGTCTACACTGCAGTCATTCAATCTGTCTTCAGTCTGTCATCATTTGATTAGTCTAGTTTCCAGCAGCACATTAAACCAGACAAAAAGCCTTTGGGACTCCCCTTATCACCTTCCATGACTTCCACTCTTTAAGAACCTGGAAACAGACAGGTAAAATCATTTTAGTTTCCACACACCCTGGACACAACATCTTCCACTCATTCAGAGCCCTGGACACCAAGTCTACCAGACACAGGAGACGTTTCTTTGTTCTTTTCAAAAAAAGCTGTCCAAAAAAAGCTGCTATCTGCTATGAAAAGATGTATACTTATACGTTTATTATTTTTTAAAATTTTATTCTGTATAGTGTTCGTGTTTTTTGAATTTTCAATTTCCATTGAGTTGAGAAAATTATTCACCCGGCAGAAATGTCAGTTCACTCAGGGGACAAGGACATGAAGAAGTGAAAGGTTTCCGGTGGCTCCTGTACGGATGTTGTAAACGCTAAGCTAAACCTAGACTGTATTTGCTTTGTAGTATGAACGATTCTTAAATTTGGATAACCATGACAAGTCATCAACTAATACGCATTTAATATGAGGTGCTGTGCAGCTAAAGATGATGTCATTTCAAGAGGAACAAAAGAACGCATATTAATCAACATTAAATGATCAGTCTCAGAAAACAGGAAGTAAACCGGACACCACTGGAATAGATGACAGTCTCCATCGGACAAACAAAGTATCACCCCAGGCATATTTGGAGGTATTAAGTTTCGCCATATTGTCTGGGCATTTGGAGGCACTTAGTTTCCCTCCTCTCATAAGCAGCAGAGCCGATATTCCAGCAAGGATGGACTCTAATGTCTTTTTGTTTATGCAACCCACAAAACTGGCACGCAAACCCGGCAATCCCCCCGTACTCCCTATACGGAATGGAGGGAAAAAATATCCAAAATAGGTTCGGCTCCTCTCTGAGGACATGGCTTAATATCTACCTCACCAGCCTCTCAGCTTATGTATTATTAACAAGTAATAAAAGGCCCAAATAAAACCTGACACTCAGATATACTTATAGTGAACAGAGGACACTCAAATTGAGTTTGAAGGCCTCAAGGTCGACGCAATATTTCTGGAGACGGGCCTGGCAATAAACGAACCAGTCCTGGGTGTGTGATAAACACAGAAGGGAAAGCAGACGGGGGAGGAAAAATAAAACGAAAGTCAGCAAACGGCACAAAGTGGTCCTGGGAGACGCATTATTGCTCCATTCGGGACACAATAATTGTTTGAAACGGTTAATCGGTTGATTGGATGGATGTGAACTTTAAAAACTTTTCTGCTTCCAGGAACTTTGAGCAAATCTAAGCAACGCCAGAACAATGCTTTCCTGAATAATACCAAATATAAGAGATGCACGGGTAGTTTCCTTTTTAGTGACTTAATTATTAAAAAGAACAATTAAGCAATTCGTGCAATACGATTTATAATAAAGCAACAAATATGGGGCCAAGCACTTTCTAGCCTCATCCTTAAGAACCAGAGAAAGACCTGAAGTCAGTGGAAGCACTTGTGCTCATTTCCAAGGAGACTTTGATTAAATTTGATGGGCTGATGGTATAGATTAATACACTTACTGTAGATTGTTATGGTTTCTATAGTAATAACTTACACGAGGTACACACTGGAAGTCATCTAAATATTAAATACAGTTACATTTAAAGATTATTTAATGAAACATAAACTGCATTCATTCATTCATCTTCTATACCACTTTATCCTCTATTCAGGGTCGCGGGGGGCCTGGAGCCTATCCCAGGAGGCTTAGGGCACAAGGCGGGGTACGCCCTGGACAGGGTGCCAATCCATCGCAGGGCACACACTCATACGCACATTCACACACTCATTCACACACTACGGGCAATTTAGGAACGCCAATTAGCCTAATCTGCATGTCTTTGGACTGTGGGAGGAAACCGGAGTAGCCGGAGGAAACCCACCAAGCACGGGGAGAACATGCAAACTCCATGCACACAGAGACAGGAATCGAACCCTGACCCTAGAGGTGCAAGGCGACAGTGCTAACCACTACACCACCGCGCCGCCTGGAACATAAACTTAAAAAATATTTTTTATTATTATTCCTCCATAACAGCATATAGTGTGTATGTGTTTTTATTGGGTAAATACACTGATGGCCAGATTATACAAGTTAGTTGTGATTTAGTAGATTTACCCAATAATCTGTTGCATTACTTGTTTCGGCATCAGGGGTTGATGGTATATTCCCTGATACGTTTCGAACAGAACCAGAGGTTAATGTCAGAACTAAATTCAGGCGCAACCTCGACTGCAAAGTGCAAACTAAAGCTAAACGCTGTAGGCAATGACAGTGTGCGAGGCGCACAAAGGTCCCAACCTACACGAGGCACGGAGTGTTTTATGTCCTTTCCAATTTATGATGCTATTTCCACAAGGCATCCAGGCACACGCTGAATTAGATGTCAGGCCTCATAATCTACACCAGTGTAACGCAGGGTCATACTCGACGCACATGAAGCACATTTAAAGCAGCAAGCGTGTGCATTAACAGAGCTCTCCGGGCTCATACACACACCATTATAACAACGCTGTCGATAAAGCCGTGCTGCAAGAAATATTTATGGACGAGGGTAAGCGTCTCGGTCTCCTGCGCTGTACCGAGTCCTCACTGACTGAGATAAGACTGTAGCAGTTCCTGTTTCTGTCTCGTTCACTTAGAGAAAAAAATATTACATTTTAAAACTGTTTCTGGCTTTGACTGACTCACTGCATGAGGGATGAGGACATGAAACATTATTAAAAGATTGTGACCATAACCAAGGCTAGCTCCACTTCATTCTAGTTTGCTATAAATATGATTGGCCTTAAAGGCTTTAGAAATAATTTTAACATGGACATGATGAGTCTGAAGTAATTAAATTAATGTTTCAGAGTTACCTCTTAGAGTTTTAAAACATTTCATGAAAAAAAACCACAACCTGGACCAACTGTTTATGTTATACTATGTAAAAATCCCCCTTTATTTCTGGTTCCAAAGCTCTTGTACTTTTAATTAATCATATGACCAAGTTTGACCCTAATGGCTTCCCACAATCGCAGTATTTCAAAATTGTTATTAATCGTATTTAATCACAGACTATTATCATGTGATTAACTTGATACATTTTCTTCGATCGATTGACAGCACTATAAAACATGCAGTGAGAAACATGTACAGATGATCGGGCTGGTGATTAGTGTACTGTACTGCTGATGCTGAATGCTGAGTGGTTGAAACAGACGAGAGGGGAAATGAGGTTGTTTAACAGACGATGTGGTTTATCTTGGATCATGAGGACTTCCTTTGCTTCTCCATATTTGTTACAAGTCAATATTCGTTTCATTTGTCCAGACATCATATCTTGTATCAGACCAGAATTACAAACTAAGTATTGAAGAAACAGAATGAAGAAGAATATTCAATTATTTGTCACATGTAGGCGGCGCGGTGGTGTAGTGGTTAGCACTGTCGCCTTGCACCTCCAGGGTCTGGGTTCGATTCCCCGGCCAGGTTCGATTCCCGTCTCTGTGTGCATGGAGTTTGCATGTTCTCCCCGTGCTTGGTGGGTTTCCTCCGGGTACTCCGGTTTCCTCCCACAGTCCAAAGATATGCAGGTTAGGCTAATTGGCGTTCCTAAATTGCCCGTAGTGTGTGATTGGGTGTGTGAGTGTGTGTATGTGTGTGTGCCCTGCGATGGATTGGCACCCTGTCCAGGGTGTACCCCGCCTAGTGCCCGAAGTCTCCTGGGATAGGCTCCAGGTCCCCCGCGACCCTGAACACAGGATTAAGCGGTATAGAAAATGAATGAATGAATGAATTGTCACATGTACTTTACAGCACAATGAAATGTCTTCTTCACAATTAGGAAACTGGGGTCAGAGTGCAGGGTCAGCCAGGTTACAGCGCCCCTGGAGCAGATAGGGTTAAGGGCCTTGCTCAAGGGCTCAACTTGGCGATGCTGGGGCTCGAACCTCCAATCAGTAACCCAGTAAACCACAGCCTTAACCGACTGAGCCACCAGTGCCCCTATTCAGAAGAATTCTGTGGTCATCCACTTGAGTTGTCTCCTGTTATCACTGAGTTCACCTTATTATTACCTTAATATTATTATTATTATAACTTATTATAATATCACTACTCATTCAAGTAGCAACAGGGACGTTGGTAAGTTCCTCATATTTGATTCCTCCAAGGTCAAAGGATCCTCTCCTGAAGAACAGCTCTTTGAAGAACAAGACCAGTTGGCATGACTCACCTTTTAGATAACCTCCCCTGGATGGCTGAGAACCTTCACAGACCTCCTGCACCAAACCTTTTCCTTTGTAATGTTTTTATACAAAGTTTCTGCTTCTGTGATTCTAAATGTTTGTATTTGGCTCTTAGGCAATGATTTGCTGTGCTGCAGTAATGGGAATTTTTTTTATATGACTTTATTTTTTATCTCTGTGTATGTGTGTGTGTGTGTGTGTGTGTGTGTGTGTGTGTGTGTGTGTGTGTTTGTATGAAACCTGCCAGCTTCGTATGGTGTTTGTAGTATCAAAGAATTACACCTTATGTAGCATTTGGAACTACACGTGCTAAATCTCATTATTCAGTGTTAAACTAATGTAGGTGTAATAGCTTTAATAAATACACACACATTCTCTCTCTCTGTCTGTCTCTCTCAGATGAGTTCAAGTCATTCCTGAAGCGCCTGCCCTCCACACACTTCCTGCCGGTGAGCAGTGTGCACTTGCTTTGGGGGAGCGACTGGGACCTGCAGGCTCGTTACCGGCTGCTCCAGAGCTCCCTTGAGGTCCTTAGGCTGAAGATTCAGCGCACGGCGCGTAAACTGTTCAACCTCAGCATCCGCTGTCACCACAACCCCAACCATCAGATGCCTAGAGAGAGGTGAGCACACACACACACACACACACACACACACACACACACACACACACACACACACATGAACTTTCTAAACACACAATGGAAACTAAATTGTACAAAGAACCAGAATTATAACTTGCAGAATAATAAATTAATTTTTAAAACAAAGACTCAGCTTACAGTGCAAAAGAAAAAAAAATAGCAAGCGTAAATGCACTCCAATTTGTGTAGTATTTTAGTTACACTAAACCATTGTTTTGTACTGTTTACTAATTCCAAGTTATTAATTGGCTTCTGTATTTGGCAGATAATATTTTTTAAAGTCTGTGTTTCTCAAAGCAACGGAAAGAAAATCTGAAGCTTGAGATCAGTAAAAAACAGGCTAAAATAATAATTAATTTACACTAAACAGTCATAACATCATCACATCCTGGTGAACTGAACAATGTTCTTTATCAAATATATCACGTTGATTTTGATTTTGGCGGCGCGGTGGTGTAGTGGTTAGCACTGTCGCCTTGCACCTCCAGGGTCTGGGCTCGATTCCCCGGCCAGGCTCGATTCCCGTCTCTGTGTGCATGGAGTTTGCATGTTCTCCCCGTGCTTGGTGGGTTTCCTCCGGGTACTCCGGTTTCCTCCCACAGTCCAAAGATATGCAGGTTAGGCTAATTGGCGTTCCCAAATTGACCATAGTGTGTGTGTGTGTGTGTGCTCTGCGATGGATTGGCATGCTGTCCAGGGTGTACCCTGCCTCGTGCCCTGAGTCTCCTGGGATAGGCTCCAGGTCCCCCGCGACCCTAAATACAGGATAAAGCGGTATAGAAGATGAATGAGGAATATTCTATTCTAAATAGGAATCATGTGTTTGTATTTGGTTACATTCCTGCAGTTTCTCAATGCAATTTATTGCATTAAAGGTATAAGACACAGAGCACATTACTCTTGAAGTGTTACATTACCTTGGTTTTGGGGATCATGGGTCCATACGTAAATAAATCATGGTGAAACTACAAAATGATGCAGACAGTCTGCATCATTACATCGTTAACAAAATGGGAATTAAAGTGACCCAAAACCTGATAGTTCAGGATTACAGGGATGTCAGGGATGTGCCACGTTATACAGTACACATTGAAAAGAGCTTTAAAACTCCAGCAGTCGGCCTCTGTGATTTATGATGCCCAAGAAAGATGCCATGAATTTTACAATTTCTGCCTCATGACAGAACAAATCATATACTACTGTAGATGTTACATCATACAGATTTATCTACAGTATGAATCAGGTGTAAATTAAACATTATTACTACAGACGTTATTAAACGGATCGCGTTCGTTTTCTAAGAAGAAAAACTACCATTTTAGTAGTAATATTTAGCACAACCATTATGGACAGTTTTTGGCAATTCTATCCACAACGTGCACTCGGCATTATACCCTGTCGGCCGTACCGTCTAATAAAACCTCTGTATTACAATATAAAATATATCAATAATAGGAGCTGTAGAAACTGCTGATGGCCAAGTTAAAAAGAAAAGGTAGTTTAGTACTCTGTGTGTGTGTGTGTGTGTGTGTGTGTGTGTGTGTGTGTGTGTGTGTGTGTGTGTGTGTGTGTGTAATAAAACCATAGACCATAGTAAACGATAACTGAAGGTGCAATATCAGATTTAATGGTGCAAATGGGTCATTGTGATCAGACAAGTACACCGAGGGACATTTTCACCTTAATATCATAAAATGTTCTTGTTCTCGTTGGTCATTAGCAAATCCTATCTCAGCAAAACAGCATGGACTCTGAGCACACACACACACACACACACACACACACACACACACACACACACATCAAACGTACATCTATAGTTATAGTTATTTAGCTGATATTTGAAAAACAATATAAAATCTAACATGATATCTAACACTTTAGGATAAAGCTAAGAATATTTAGCTGGAGCTCAGTGTTACTCCGCTGTCCAGACAAAATAAAAAATATTGGATATTTAATGCAGTGATTAATTTGGTTCTTCTGCAACAAATTATTAAACCCTAACTGATACAGAGAAGACAAAAAAAAAAAAAGATATAGGATATGGCGGCGCAGTGGTGTAGTGGTTAGCACTGTCGCCTTGCACCTCCAGGGTCTGGGTTCGATTCCCCGGCCAGGCTCGATTCCCGTCTCTGTGTGCATGGAGTTTGCATGTTCTCCCCGTGCTTGGTGGGTTTCCTCCGGGTACTCCGGTTTCCTCCCACAGTCCAAAGACATGCAGGTTAGGCTAATTGGCGTTCCTAAATTGCCCGTAGTGTGTGATTGGGTGTGTGATTAGGATTAAGCGGTATAGAAGATGAATGAATGATATAGGATATAGCGCCCCCTGGAGCAGAGGGGGTTAAAGCCCTTGTTGGAGGGCTCAACAGTGGCAGCTTTGTGGGTGATAGGTTTTAAACCCCTGTTCCTATGGTAACCTAAAGCCTTAACCGTTTAACCCCCCTGTTTAGTAGTTTAGTCCACATGTGTGGATTTACTTTGCTTTTCTACAATCTCAAGAAAGCACAAACTCTCTTAAAACCCTCTTACTTGCATATCTGTTAATATTTGCATGACAAAGTTGCATAAAACATGAAATGAAAGGTTTAAAGTTAGGAACAAGTTTTGCTACAGTATATATAAAATGAAATAAAATCCAAGCACATCTACCTTGCTTAAAGTTTTTTAACATTTTATTTGGTTGCTTTAACACTGCAGTGAGGAATTTGGAGCTCCTTGAAGTGATATCGATTTTCTCTACAAAAAAAAAAAAAAAAAAAGGTTTACTTTGCAAAGATTCTGAGGCCTGTAGGTAGAAAAAAGTGCACAAAAAAAAATCAAATCTTGTGTCAGAGACTTAAGGCTATAGTCAACAAGATATACAAAATTAAAGTCAGTAGCTTTATCTTGCTACAATCCACAAAAAAGGTAGAAAGTTTAAAGCAGGTGTCAGGAACAGGGTTATAACCCTTTATATACTCATTCATTCATTCATTTTCTATACCGCTTAATCCTGTGTTCAGAGTCGCAGAGGACCTGGAGCCTATCCCAGGAGACTTCGGGCACTAGGCGGGGTACACCCTGGACAGGGTGCCAATCCATCGCAGGGCACACACACATACACACTCTCACACACCCAATCACACACTACGGGCAATTTAGGAACGCCAATTAGCCTAACCTGCATATCTTTGGACTGTGGGAGGAAACCGGAGTACCCGGAGGAAACCCACCAAGCACGGGGAGAACATGCAAACTCCATGCACACAGAGATAGGAATCGAGCCTGCCCAGGGAATCGAACCCGGATCCTGGAGGTGCAAGGCGACAGTGCTAACCACTACAACCCTTTATATAATCAAATCAAATCCAAATGTATTAGTTTTGTTTTTGATTATGTACCTATTTCTCTTGGTTGGTTCACAAGCTAATATTTGCCGGGGTTTATTTTTAAGAGATTTGGAAATGATCTCCTTGAAATGATATTGCTTCCCTCCATACGTAGTAAAGCTTTAATTTGAAGATTCTAGAGCTTTTTGGTAGAAAAGTGTCCAGAGATCAGAAATAACAATACACTGAACCTGATAAAGGCAATAATGGGAAAATACGCTGATTAGCTCTGAGCCATCGACGCCTGAGCTCCCACTAGACCTCTGAAGGTGTCTGGAATTAAAATATTAGCAACAAATCCAAGTCCTGTAAGGTACGAGGTAGAGCCCCCACAGATCAGGATTGCTTGTCCAGCGCATTCTACAGACACACAAACAATTTTAGATCTGGGAAATTTGGAGCCGCAGTCAACACCTTGAACTCTTTGTCATGTTCCTCAAACATTGTTCCTGAACAATGTTTGCAGAGTGTCAGTGCGCATTATCCTGCGAAAGGAGGCAACTACCATCAGGGAACATTGTCATGAAGGGGTACAGTACTGTATATCTCGGTCAACAATGTTTAACTAGATAGAAGATCCTTTACCTTCTATCTCCTTTACCTTTCACACCACCAACAATGGTCCAGAGAAGCCTGGAAGTCTCTCTGAAACTAAGCTAGTTTGCATATCAATCCTTAACCCTTAAAAGGTAAGTGTGAACTCAGCTGGAGAAACAACTGTCCTCTTGAAGACAGAACTTGTGAAATCTGATCTAAGACACAGCAGACTTTTTCGTAACATGCTGGCAGTCTTGACAAGCAGATTAGATCTGAGCATGTACTGTATGCTCATGAAGAAGAAAACAAACTTGAAGAAAATCAAATGCACAACTGATAGTCACATAAAAAGGTTTGAAATTCATTGTAGGGGGGACAAAAAAGTATACTGACTTCCTGTGAGTGTACGGTGGTGGTGGAGGTGGTGGTGGTGGTGGTGGAGTGGGGGGGGGGTTGTTGTGGACGGCAAGGACGTCAGTTGTCACTAATGTGGAGGTAGCACGTCCACGCTTCAATGGCGGCTTTGACAAGGTTTTGTGCTGTAGCGTTATCAAAGGCGAGCAGAGTGTAGTCAGGACTCTGCAGGGTGAACATCAAGGACGTTTGACAGCACAGAGGGGAAGGACAGACAGAGAGAATGAGAGAGAGATGATTTAGGGATGGTGGAATGTGTTGCTGCGTTGCAAACTAAACTAAGACCTTCACTCTTATCAGTGCTGTATAGCAAGAAAATCTAATGGTCACTTTGCATTCCTGCCCTAATTGTTTATTCCAAGTGGAATGAGGTTTGTCCGCTGCATTGCTATGTATGAGCAAGACCTATTTTTGCAGTTCAAAGTGGGAAGCTCATTTACTGCCGAACTAGAGCGCTGCATTTGCATTTGATTTTAATAACAAACAAAAACATTTGAATGGAAGTCTGTTTTTCATGCTGCTCCACAAATCTATAGCAGGGGTCAGGATTTAGCAAGCACATTTAGTTTACACACCCAGGTAGTACAAATTGCAGCTCAACAACATCACAGGCAGGTTGCTTGATAATTGCGAAGTTGCTTTGGATCACCACCATTGGCTGTTCCTACTGGAATATTCCACTCTCTGAAGACTTAGACATGAAACATTGATTTCATTACTGTTCTTGTTCTTTGTCACTTTAATCTGTTTATTGTTGAATGAACGATGTTTCGGTGATTTCTTTATATAATTCACTGCCACACTAATGCACTTAATGTTCCATTAGTTCTTAGCAGAGGTGGCAAGTAATGAAGTACAAATACTTTTTGTTGTTATACAGAGTGGGCCATTTATATGGATACACCTTAATAAAATGGGAATGGTTGGTGATATTGATATATATGAAGGGGAAAACTTTTCAAGATGGGTGGCGACCATGGTGGCCATTTTGGATCCAACTTTTGTTTTTTCAATAGGAAGATGGTCATGTGACACATCAAACCCATTGGGGATTTCACAAGAAAAACAACGGTGTGCTTGGTTTTAACGTAACTTTATTCTTTCATGAGTTATTGTAACCTATTATTAATTATTATTATTGTTAGTTAACTGTAGCATGGGAGACGGGTGGTCTCGTAGGGAGTCTTGCATTGAAATCTGCTGCAATGACTCAGGTTACTGCGTTCACCAGACATCAACTCTATCCGCTCCTCACGTGTTAACCTCTGCGACATGTCAATGGCAAAGAGAAACTTGTAAATAACTCATGAAAGAATAAAGTTACGTTAAAACCAAGCACACCATTGTTTTTCTTGTGAAATTCCCAATAAGTTTGATGTGTCACATGACCCTCTTCCTATTGAAAAAACTAAAGTTGGATCCAAAATGGCCGACTTCAAAATGGCCACCATGGTCACCACCCATCTTGAAAAGTTTTCCCCCTCACATATACTAATGTGCCACAAACAGGAAGTTAATGTCACCAACCATTCCCAGTTTATTAAGGTGTATCATTATAAATGGCCGACCCTGTACGTGTGTACTTTATTTTTTGGTGTGTGTACAGTATTTGTACTTTTTTTTATATGTGATACTTTTTACTTATACTAACATGAAAAAACCTACCTACCTTTTTACCTACTACATTTAAAATAAAAATCTCTGTACGATTTCAAAAATTCAAAAAATGGATTACAAAAGTCCATCAATTTTCTAATCAAAACATAAGAGTTTACATTGTCACTGACACCGTAACTGTTTGAAAACAAAAACAAAAACAGCCTGGTTTGATCAAAGGCATTCCAAAGTTTTTTTTTCCAGGACAATGCACAACCTCATACTGCCCACTGCACCACTTTCACATTACAGGAACTCTCTTATTCTGCACGATCAAAAGACACTTCTTTCATGGACTCCACTTCCCAGAATCCTCAGCCAGAAACCACTCCTGCTCACGAGTACCATCATTAACCTTCTCGAGCTACTGATTAGAGCTCACCTGTTGTTCATTCAGCCTCATCATCCATATATATGTGTGTGTGTGTGTGTGTGCATTAAAGTTTGGTTGCAAAGTTTGGTTGTTTCTGAGCTCCTCCTGAAGTATTTTTTATAGTTGTACTAGTTTAACAACTGCAAGTTTGTTTAAAAAATGTTGTATAATTGCAAAGTTTTAGGGTTTAACCAAATTGCAGTCATACATTTAATTGGGTTGAAATTAAACAAATGCAGTTGTACAATATTCCATTGATGGTTGAATCTCAAGATATCTTTGTATATCCTCTGTATTCACAATGATTATATATATATATATATATATATATATATATATATATACTTTATACACACACTACCATTCAAAAGTTTTAGATCACTTGCAAATTTCTTTGTTTAAATAAATTTAGTGATTTATTTTCTACATTCTACAACAATACTGTGGATTTCAAAACTATAAAATAACACATATGGAATTAGGTAATTATGTAACAACAAGAAAAACACCAGTTGTTATTTTAAGACACAGAGGTCGGCCTTTCTGTAATAGTTCTTGCAAGAACAGTATTGTGTCAAGTGCATTTGCAAAATCCGTCAAGCACCATAATGAAACTGTCTCTCATGAAGGCCGTCCCAGGAGGACGAGACCAAAACCTTCCTCTGCTGCAGACGAGAAGTTCATTTAGAGTTATCAGCCTGAAAAATGACCAATTAACAGCAGCTCAGATTAGAGGCGTTATGAAGTCTTTACAGAGCAGAAGTAGCAGAAACATCTCAATATCAACTGTTCAAAGGAGATTCATGCAGTTTTTTGGACGCCTTCAGCAAAACTTTACAATGTAGAAAGAAATAAACATCAGGAACCATCATGGAGTTAGAAAGTGATCTATAACTTTTCAACGGTAGTGTGTGTATATATATATATATATATATATATATATATATATATATATATATATATATAAATTTTTATGCCCAAGTTTTATGTTTATCCCTTGAGATTTGAGTTTAAGTTCATGTTCAGGTTGATGTTGAGTGAAGGAGGCTTCTGCTTTATTCAATACTTGTGTTGTGATCCATGAAAATAATTTGCTTAAATGATTAGCTCCAAGACAGAGTGGGTCTCAATTTGTTCATAGGAGCGTTTACACAAATGTGGTGCTCTTATAGTTCAACGTGTTTCTCATATCCTTACGTTTAGTGAATTTAAGTATGACGTTAGTCTTTCGGCTGCTCCCTCGACAGTCGCCATGGCAGACCATTTGATCTGCACAACAACTCGACGCGGGTTTACAGCGGATGCAGATTTTACCTGGGCTTGAGCCCAGCACTCCATCCATTGCCTTGGAAACGAACCCGGGACTTTGCATGGCAGGTGGCAAACCACCCACTGAGCCACCAATGCCCTCGTTTAGCAAATTTAAGTATAAGATGCCAGAATGTGAACTTTAATAGACATCATTTTTTGATGTGTCGAGCTCCAGCTGAACTTGGAATAAATTCTTTTTTTTTTTTTAATGTTTTTGAAATTAGTTACTTAATGAATGAAACAAGTAAAATATTTCATGTTAAGTATTCGATTAACAGAAAAATATCTACAAAACAGACTTTATTGGACACATTCCAGAGTTTACTGGTTGTGGGCTTGGAGTGTTATGTGTATGTGCTGCCGTGCCATTGCTCAGAGCCGAAGTTGGTCTCGTTTATCTGTCACTCAGAGAGTCCCGGGTGTCTCTCTCATCATGCTCTTTGGCTTCCTGTTAAAGAAAGAGTTTCTTGCTGACACTGAACAGAAACAAGTGGCTCATTATTGGAAGCAAACAGCATCTACGATCCCATCGGACCCTGAGACGTACAGGTACATCGTGGTGGAAAACTAAACAGCGATATAAAAGAAAGCCACATAACTATTCTGGTGATGCGCTGTAACAGGACTGAGGACGCGACAACTATTTATAGACACGTCGAAGTGCTGAAGGATAAATTTTTACTTTTACGTCATCTTGTGAATGTATATTTATATAAGCTGCATTTTTTTTCAGTGCCCCCTACATTTCCTTATCTTGTGCTTTTGCTCTTGCCTGTTTATGAGAGCGAGGTCCGGAGTGTGCGCAGACGTGCTGGAATGACGTGTAAAGTTTTAGAAGGAAATCCAGCTCAGCAATAAACCCGCTTTTATTCGATCAGTCCGCTTTTCTTGCGAGCCGTGCAATTTCCTGTTGTCAGGAAAAGCGACTGCGAGCAGTCCTGCCCTGCTGGAGTCAAACAGCTGATGCATAAAGTTTACCATTTCAGCATTTTTTCTTTTCTTTTTTTCATTTTTCTTCTTCTCTAGTTTTACTCCAGATAAGTAGCAGGCATTTTTAAGGCCTTTTTCCTTTCAGTATAACGGTATATAGATATCCTCATACATCCTGTGTGTTACAAGCGCATCAGCTCATTCCTGAAATATTGTATGGTATATTACAAAGGGTGTGTTCAAGTCAAAATGGGATTTGTGATGAAAGAACTGTGAGCCCACTGCAGTCATTCCCGTGAACGTTCAGCTAGTAAAGTGCCTGAACCTTAAAAAAAATTGACAGATAACTTCTTGCCAACTTGCAGAAGAGTTGCATTTGTCTCTGGGAACTATACACACAGTCACACACAAACACCATTTGCACAGTACATGAACTCGGCTGGGAGTTATTGCTCTATCTCCCGTATAGTCCTGACCTCGCTCCAAGACATTCCCACATATTTGGGCATTAAAAGAGTTCCTGGGTGGCTGATCATGACTCCGGCATACTGAGAAAAGTTTCCACCTTGACGGTATCCAAGCACTAGTGAAACATTGGGATAACTGCATGAGTATAGCAGGGGATTTTATATATAGAGAGAAATAAGGGGAGTTTTTATATAATAAGGGGAGTTTTATCAAAAGTTGTGCTTCAAATTGAACAATCCTTGTATTTAATATTATTATGGGTTGTGTTTCTTCGATATAAGACCGAACATCAATACATTATTTCCAATGAACAGATAATGTGTTGTAAAATAATAAAACAGAGATATGAATACTGTAGATGCCACACTCCTACACTACTAGTTTGTTTGCATTTTGTCAGACAGGAACAACTTAAATTGCTAGAAAGTTTACAAAAGAAACAAAACCCATTCCTGATTGAATGAGAGTGACTATTATAATTATGTCTTTATTATGTCTGTATGAAGACACATATATCTTTATCATTCTGTACAGTATGAAGACACCTTACTCAGGTGGGGCAACATGGTCATTTAGTTGTCAGCACTGTCGCCTTGCACCTCCAGGGTTTGGGTTCGATTCCCGCCTCATACAGTATGTGTGTGTGTGTGTGTGTGTGTGGAGTTTGCATGTTCTCCCTGGTGCTTGGTGTGTTTCCACCAGGTACTCCAGTTTGCAGGTTATGCTAATTGGCATGTGATGGATTGGCACACCATCCATGGTGTACCCCGCCTCGTGCCCTAAGCCTCCTGGGATGGGCTCCAGGGCCCCCGCGACCCTGTACAAGAGTGAGAGAGTTTCTCAGCCGGTCTTTTTCAGACATACTGTATTGTGAAAACAGATACGAATATCTTCAGTACTAACCATCTAAATACAAAAGCCTTGTGTTCATTCCCTCTACGCTTAAAACGTATTATGTAACACATTTCAATGGTATTTTATCAGAAAATGGAGGAAATTAACAAACTCTTGGGTGCAGATTTGCTTTTTAACACATCGTTTGATGGAATTTACTTTCATTTGGTAATCTTACTGATGAAATACTGAATTAACACCAGGTTTGAAACACCAGACATTTAAAATGGCAATCTCATTTTCCCATGGGTTTAAATTAATGTTTAAATTATTTATTTAAAAGAGAGAGTGTGTGTGTGTTATGAACAGTGGACTATCACAAGAGCAGGCATTGCTACACTATTGCTTGCATGAACACAGGAGTACAGACAGATGGAAATTCTCTTTAAACTCAAAGCAAAGCAAGTAATCTCACTTTAAAAGGAATAAAATCTCTAAAAAAAATAAATAAATACAGCTGCCATTTTGGAATTTAATCAAAACGGCAGCAAGGAAGGAAAGTGCAAAGCCCATCTCTGCTTATGAGAAGTCCAGACTGTGGTTATTGCCCTGGCTGAAGGCTCACTGGAATTGTGGCCATTTGTCATTAGGTGTAATGTAATAAACAGTGGGTGGAATGCCATACTGAGCAAAGAGAGAAAGGCCAGATGGAGAGGAAAGAGTGTAGCTTTTGTCCAGTCTTGCTGTGTATTACACCCACATGGCTCGTCTCGATGATGTAGGAAAAGGACAATCTTGAATTTTCATGCTACTGTCAGGTGTGACTCATCACCAGATGCCCTAATCCCTTTATTAATAGAGTGAACATGTTGTTATATAGTACAAAATAACGGGTTTAGTCTGCAGGGTTTATTTAATGTTATTAGAAGGAGTCTCCAGTGTCAGCATTTCCTCAGTCGTAGGTTGTCTCATTGATTTAAATGTTGCTATGAAGTATATAAAACAATATATGGGGTGTTCAAGTCAAACCGGGACCTGTAATGAAATGTCTGGGGAGTGAAAGCATGAAAACGGTAAGCCGTAGTAAAAGACTTGGACGGCGCAAACATTTCGAAGAGGGCCGCACGTCTGTGAATGACCATCCCGTCCAAGGTGACTTGGAGGCCGCTGCAGTCATTCCTGTGAACATTCCATAAACAGAGTGGCTGTGAACTTTATATAAGTTATTGCTTCATCCGTGAACACTCCTGACCTCCTTCCAAGGGCATTTGGGACATTAAAGGAGTTCTTGGGAGGCCGGCGTTTCAGACGTAAAGCATGGTTCTGGCATACTGAGAAAACTTTCTACCTCTATGGTGTCCAAGCACTAGTGAAACACTGGGGTAAGTTTATTAGTGTAGCAGGGGATTATATAAAGAAATAAAAGGAGTTTTTACTCTCTGAATTGTGTTCTGTTATTCTGCACAATCAAAAGTCTTGGTTTGACTTGAACACCCCTTGTACAGACATGTTTTGGCAAATTTCTGTTGTGTGAGTGGAATAAAACACTTCAGGACACTTTTTTTTTCGTTTAAATCAGGTGCTCGAAACAATAACTCTGCTTAATAACCTTGTTGTTGATTACTGTTCATATAACATCAAGTGTGAGTTGGATACCGAAGCAGAGCTGGACTCCATCTCTAGCGGGATCTTTAAATTCCAAAAAGCTGTAACAACCAGAGATTTTTTCAATAATATAATATAATGTAATATTATTCATAAAAATAATAATAATAATAATAATAATAATAATAATATCATTCGTTCTTTATTATCCTCCTGTTTTTTGTGTCCCTGTCTCCCTCTGTCGTGTTCATTGTCAACACCAAAACGCTGTCTGGTTACCATTACTCCAATGTACTGTGACTTGAAAACAAACAGCAATCGTTTCCAGTCATTTCAGTCCCATTCCCTGTGGCTTCCCCTAGCAAAAAACAACAACAACAACAACAACAAAGAAATAAATAAAGAAACAACAATAATAATAGCTGAAATAAAAGCAGCAAGCTGCTCCAAAATCACATATTGCAGAAAAAGCAGGATGCAACATATTGTGGCCTGGTGTTTCAAACCGCATAAATCCGACTTATTGCAAATAAATATAGAGCGACGATATTAAACGGCATGAGCGCTCGAATGATCTGGTAGCTTAAGCGATTTAATCAGCGGCACAATCTAAAGCTTGTTGGAAGTAAAATTACATTTCGGTAATGCTCAGATTTCAGAGCGAGTGATATAGATTGAACGCAACAGTTATTAATATTCGTAAGACGCTTATCCTGGTGAATTTGCACAATAACATTCAGGTACTATGAGGCTGACGAGTACTTTTATATACACAGTGTTCATTTGTGTAGGTGGTTTGTCTCTGTAGTAGCACGCACACGGCACGGATGTAGAAAACAGACAGAAATACACTCAGTTAAATATGCGAGCTCGGATATTGCGGGGGAAAAAAACTGAAACAAAAGCTCAACCAGAAGGTCAGGAGCACGATGAACTTACCGTATGTTATTTCCCAAAATTCTCCACTGAGTGTTTGGTTATCTCCTTGTAGGATTTCACCTAGACCTGTAACCTAGAGAGGAACCATCATGGAAAGATCTGCTTTTTTTTTATCTTCACCCAAAAGTTTGAAAAGTTGGTAAAGTCATGACTATGATCACCGTTCAGATGGAGATGGACATTTGGCAGGCCTTTATGAGGTCACCGAATCTCTGTGTGTGTAACCCCACACTGATACTGCACACTTTTCAAGTTTATAATATATATACAAATCCCTGAACTAAATCAATGCTTTAAAAATCTTAGCTTTGAAATAAATTCCATAGAAATAGTCATATCTACAAAGCTCTTTATGACGCCTGCAAGCCCTAACCTATAGAAGCGGTGGTATTAATATTACATTAGACTCGTATTAAATATGCAGTGGTTGAAGAATTCAGATCTTTGTCCTGTGAGGCTTGAGGATATGAGTGAAGTCAGAAATCCTAGCCCAATTAGCGGTACATAATCCCTTAAGTGCAAATGACATTCGGATCTAATTATTCTGCAGTCAGCTGAGGAGGAAAGTAAAATTTCAGAATAAAAAATTCGTCCACCATTATGACTTCAGTGCCGTCTCCTCGGGTGATCGTTTTATTGGAGATGATGGGAGGTCTTGCTGATTTTCAGAATAGTGAGGTCAACACTTTTAGACTACGGCCATGGGAAGCGAAGAGACATGAAATCTCGCATTCCTCATCTGAATGACAAGGAAGGATGCTTGAGGGCGGAAAAAAAAAGAATGCAATATTCATGGAGAAAAGAAGACTCATTTTTTTGGCAGGGTATATTATCCATTTTACAGATTGGACTGTTGCAAACTGTAGCAGCCCGTGACGGTTACTTAATCCCCCGCAACCGCAAGCCTTGGCGCATTGTTAATGGTCCGTTTTATCCACTTATCTTTTGTTCTTTTTTTCTGCTTACAGATCAGTTTTGCAGTGGCTGAACCGGGTGCAGTCCTTCCTCTACTGCAATGAGAACGGCTTCTGGGGAACCTTCCTCGAAAGCCAGCGCACATGCGTGTGCCACACGGGCATCACTCTGTGCCAGCGTCCGATCCCGTGCGTGATCGGTGGCAACAACAGCTGTGCAATGTGCAGTCTGGCTAACATATCACAGTGCGGCTCGTGCAACAAGGGCTATAAGCTGTACCGTGGGCGCTGCGAGCCGCAAAACGTCGACTCGGAGCGGAGCGAGCAGTTCATCAGCTTCGAGACTGATCTGGACTTTCAGGACCTGGAACTGAAGTACTTGTTGCAGAAGATGGACTCACGCTTGTACATCCACACCACCTTTATCAGCAACGAGGTGCGTCTGGAGACTTTTTTTGACCCACGTTGGCGCAAGCGCATGTCGCTAACGTTGAAAAGCAACAAGAACCGCATGGACTACTTGCACATGATGGTGGGGTTGTCCATGAAGATTTGCCAGATGCGTAACAGCAGCATGGACCCCATGTTCTTTGTTTATGTCAACCCGTTCAGTGGAAGCCACTCGGAAGGATGGAGCATGCCGTTCGGTGAACATGGATACCCGCGCTGGGAGAAGGTACGGCTCCAGAACTCGCAATGTTTCAACTGGACCCTGATGCTGGGCAACCGCTGGAAGACCTTCTTTGAGACTGTGCACATCTACCTACGCAGTCGTGCCAAGGTGCCCACCGTCCTGCGTAACGATACCGGCCATGGTCCCGTGGACCTTTCCGACCCCAACAAGCGCCAGATCTACATCAAGATCTCAGACATCCAAGTGTTTGGGTACAGCTTACGCTTCAACTCAGACCTTCTCCGGAGTGCTGTCCAGCAGGTCAACCAGTCCTACACGCAGGGGACACAGTTTTACTCATCCTCATCCATCATGCTCCTGCTTCTGGATATCAGGGACAGGATTAACCGCCTGGCCCCTCCAGCGGCACCCGGGAAGCCCCAGCTAGACCTGTTCTCCTGTATGCTCAAGCACCGACTCAAGCTCAACAACAGCGAGATGATCCGCGTCAATCATGCATTGGACATGTACAATACAGAAATCTTGAAACAGTCGGACCATCTGACTACCAAACTTTGCTGAAAATTAAGCACTAACAAAGGAGAAAACTTACTACAGTGCAAACCTTGGACAGGACATAAAAGGATTCTTTTTATTTTCCTTTCCTTTGGGACATTTCCTTTTTTTCTTTTTGATGTACTATTAACAACTTTGTAAGTGTATTGTTAAATATGAAACTAAAAATACAGAGATTAAGCCTTTTAGTTCACTACAAAAGAAAGAAAAAAATATGACTGTACCATATTTGTCCAAGCATGTCTATCACTTCCAAATGGAGCATTAAAAGAAAAAAGTACACATACAGTATATATAAATATATAAAAATAAATAAATTCAACATCTGATGATGATGATGATGACGATGATGATGAAGAGGCCTTGATATTACTCAGAGGGTGGAAAGGTCCATCTGAAACTGCCATTCTTTACTGGGTAACATTTTTAATGTATTAGCAAAGCATCCCAGAGATCCTTTTAATTTGAGGACTCGCAACGTACAGAACGTTTCACTAGTCTTAGGTCTATAAAGTTTAAGGACGACAGGAAGTTGTTATCTGTATAGCCTTCTTTCATACTCGGCTTGATCATCCCTCTGAGTGTGCTTGGCATGATACAAGGCAGTAAGGAAACATTCTCCACTGAAACAGTTGTTTATACGTAGCTCCAGTTTTTTTGACGCCTAACGCTAATTGCTGTTTTCTAAGTCGCTCGTGTCATTTAAAAATGAGTGACCAAAGCCGAACCTGAACCGTGTTTTTATTATTACTATTATTTCTTTTTTTTTATTATTATTATTTAAATTTTTTTATTCCTTTCTCTTTCTTTTTGGGGTCCCTGAGCGAAGTGTCTGTGTGGTCTGAAGGTAAACAATCAATTCAAGCTTCATAAAAACGAAAAGAAAGGATAAGGTCCAGCCTGTAATTGCTTGTAGTTACTTTTTTTTTTTTATATCTATTACTGCTATTATTTTAAGCACCAAGATCAAGATTTTAAGTCCGTTACACTTGCAAGAAATGACATAAAGCCATATTTCCCAGGGGAATTAAAAAAATAAAAGATAGGCTTGTACACATTTATTTTGAGAATGAATTCCTGTACATGAGTTTGTATTTTTGTTTCCTATGAAAAAAAAAAAGCAAAAAAAAAAAAAAAAGCATAGTGGTCCGCGTTCAAAATACGAAATATGGATTGCTACTGCATTTTTTCCTGAAGCCAGATGTAGAGTATATGTGAAACTTCGTGTTGAGTTTAACCTCGTAATCGACTGTATAATGTACGCTTCTTCTTCTACTTCTTCTTCTATTTTTTTTTTCAATTCTTTTTAAATTCCTTTTTGTACATTCATAGTCTGGGTTTTGTTAAATAGATTACCATGTCATTATTATTATTATTATTATTATTATTCAGTCTTAAGTGCCTGCTACCTATCCCTTTAACCATTTAAAAAAATAATAATAATTTTCCTTTTTTTTTTCTCTCTTAAACCTCTTCTTTCCCGGATCCTATTTTTCTTCATCCTTCACTACTGAAAAGGGCAGACAGGAAGTTTTGTCCATCTTCGCTGTATCCTGCATGTATTTAAAGGAGGCTCTTGTTGCCTCCTTTTGCTGAAAACACTTAAGATGTATATTATATCTGTAAATAGCTACATTGCCTTGGTATAGCCATGAAATCAAAATGCTTTTCTTAGGTCACTGCAAGATTTTCAGCCACAGCAACTCGAGCACAAGATAACAAAAGGATTGCGAGCCCCTGGGTTAATTTATTTATTTAAGTTTATATTTTTTTTCCTCGCGCAGGATAAAGAAGAAAAATCACCAGCCGGTGCTGAACGCCACCCTAACGACCTCCCCCTTACCCATGCATACAAGCACATACACCATCCTTAATTACACCTTTTTACAGAACGCCGTCTGACATGGGCTGTGCCTTCCGGTACGCCTCACCATGGGCCTGAGTGGCAAACAGCTTTCACTACCTTGTCTATGTAATTTCTGCTGTTCTGTTGGAAGAAAAAAATGAAAAGAAAAAAAAAAAAAAGCAACCTATAATCAGCTTTCTTCAAATGAATGTTTCATATAATAATCTATTTCTCATTAAAAATGCTATATTTAATAAGATGAGCCGTGCTTGTCTCTACCACCTCAAAGCAAGTTTTGCATTATGAGGAACCAAACATCACTAAAGCTTGAGGGACGGATGTTTGTTCAAGCTCTTCTCTGATTTTATTTCATAAAAGTGTCTTAATGCAGTATTAGTTCTGTTTGTAGGTTGGGTGCTAAGGCCTTGTTCAACAAATAAACAAAAAACAAGGGTCGACACACATGCTACAGTGTGAGTCTAAATGCTACACTAATTTTCTCTCCGGCGTTTGGGCAGTAGTGGTGTTCGCACGTGCTTACACACCTGTTTTTCAGTTTATAAGCCGACTGAATCAGAGGACAATGTAAACCATTATTTCTTTATTTATTTCTGTTCAGTCCGATTTGATTTCGTCATTATTGCATTTGATTACTCACATTATTATTATTATTATTATTATTATTATTATTATTAACATTAACATTAATTCACAAACTAGTCAGATTAAAGTATAAGTCTTTTTATTTCAAACTGAGCAGTTATAATTTGGCTAGTGATGTTTATTGGAGCCATACTTAGTTTTTTTTTATTCCTGAAAAACAAACATGCAAAAAAGAAAAAAGAAAAACATTAAATACAAGTTAAAGACATTATTTATAGTGTGGACAAATTTCATTTAAATGCTGAGCTTTAACGAAAAACTATACAAAATAAGAAATTTATAATAAATGAACTAAACTATGGTGGTGATTTTTATTACCGTAAGCGTAAAAAAACAAGACCTTGGCTATGCTTCATGCTCTCTTGCAGGGTCAAAATTTACAATTAACATTTTCTAAACAAATATAATATACATTATTGAATGTTAAAGGAAAGGTTATTTTCAGGTTTAATGAGAAAATAATGGAAAATATTTTACGTTTAGTTCTTTAGTTTTTCTAGCACTCGCTGAAATATGAAATACTTTTCCCAGAAAAGGCTAACAATAGTGTAACAACAATTTTTTTTTTATCTGAACCATCTGAATGAATGTTTTTACAAGAGATTTTTATTACTGCTTTTTATTTTCACTGCACCCACTCGTCCACATCCGGTGTATGTACGACAAGGTTCACATGCCATGACAATAAAATAACTAAATAAATCTGAACATTGTGTTATTCAGTTTAGTATTTGCAGAAGTCATGAAGCATTTGATTCCCTGTACACCTTTCTAGCCTGCGGTGCCAAATGTCCTCGAGCAGGCACTCACTGATGTTACTGGGATGCTCATTCAATCATATATCATGTATAATCATCACTGTGAGCGAAAGTGTGAAGGTAGTTGCTGAATAACACCGGAAAAGTATTTTTTTTGTGTGTGTGTAATTCACATGGGAGAACTTTTGGTTTAAGTTGGTAAAGGAAAAAGAACGGACTAAAACTGTCCTATTGTTAAAGAAAAAAATTATTGTGCTGGGTGGGATTTATGGGTTGAGATGAAGCCAGACTTACTGATACCACCTTATAAATATAATTCATTGTCAATAGCACCGTGCTTCTGTGTCTATTTAATTTGCACCATAGAAATATGATAACGATTACAAAGTTTTATTCATTATTAAACCTCATAACACATTTTAAGGAACGTCTTTTTACTTCCTTCTCTCACTTATGCTATAGCAGCTATAAACTGTCATTATCTTGATTTTCCTTATTGCCAAAGTTGACATGAAAATAAAAACACAGCATGTCAAGTTACAGAGAAACCACAAAGAAGCATAAACTCCTCTATCCTGAAGATATCGTAAAAGCTAAAGTTACTTTAAAGCACTGAGACTGGCAACTCCTTCAACAACAACAAAAAAGTTCATACAAAAACTATTTATTAAAAAAAATGCACATTTTATCATAGCATGTCTGCTGTACAAGCCCAAAAAATACTATAAAATATTTGCCTGACTGTCTACTGTTGTCACCAAATAAACCTACACCTACAAATTCCAAAAAGAACTACACATATAAGAAAAACATATTAAACAACTATTTCATCGATTTATTTTCATTTTTTCAAGTATGTATACAGTATAATATGCATTTATTTAACTTTTTATCTATTTGTCTGTTTATATTTGTTGTAATGTGGGCATAGAATTCATCCATCCATTGCCAATCCACTGTGCCCCCCACAACGCCTGCACTATACAGTATTTTCCATTTATCCCGATTTTCTCCCCAATTTAGTCGTGGCCCCCGTCACTAGGGGGCTCCATATTAAGGCTACTACTATCACTCAGTCATGAGGGCTGAAGACTATCACGTGTTTCCTCCGAACCTCGTGACGCCAACCAACTGCATCTATTCAAACTGCTCGCTCACGCATCGTTGGGGGCGGTGTAACACACTCGGAGGACAGCGCTATCCGCTCCTTCCGCTTGTGTGAGCTCACAGACGCCCCTGATTGGCTGTAGATCTGTGATAAATGTGGGAGCACTAATTATCACTCATCCCTCCGCTCTGAGAGAGCTCGACCAATCAGCTCTCTGTAGACCTCTGGCTACTAGAGGTTATAGCATCACCCGGGAATCGAACTCACGATCTCCGGATTACAGGGCAAGTGCTTTACTGTACCACTGCGCCACTCGGAGGGCCAAGGTCTTCTATATTTACAGGTCTTTAATAAGGTAACATCCACTCCCCCAAAATTTTTGTTAAAGCTTATTTTCATCACCTTTATTCCACTCATCCTCCAGGCTGTTTCAGTGTCCATGTAAATGAGCTACTGCTGAGTCACACCCCCGCCAGAGAACAGCAGAGCTGAGCAACAAGCCGGGGAGTGGCTCTTCTTCTATGAGGTCACATTAGGGGGAAAATTCTGGTTTGTGTAATCCGTGGCCAATACACACATGGAAAACAGACAGAAAAGTAAGTCATTCTCTTTGCTCAATATTTTCGTTCGTTCAAGGCACACTGGGGTCCCATCTGAATGTTTAAACATGATGAAAAAATTGAGTATTGGATAATAGTAACCCTGAAAGCATAGAGAGAAAAAATATATATATTTAATGAAAATAAAAAAGGCACACGAAATGATGAAACTTCTTAGTGGGAAAAAGCAAGCATTTTGCAGCTGTTTATTTGACATTAAGTACATTTCTGCACCTGATGTTCTTTTAAAAATTATTTTAAAAAAAGAGAAACAAAGAAAAGATAGAGCTGCTTTTGTCTCAGAGTTTGTTCTCTGCATTTGTTCTCTGTAACCAGCTGTAATCCAAATGAAACGGTGATTAATGCCATGAGTTATAGTCTATTGCTAATGAAGCGTGCATGCATGTGTGTCTGTGTTTGTGTGTGTTTGTGAGCCACAGTCTGTCCACACCCAAACCTCCAATACTCCTGCATGTGCCAGGTTGTAATTAGAGCGTAGCAATAAATCATGCTGCTTTGTGTTTCATGGATGACGAGCGCAGTGCTAAGTCGACGTGAGAGCGAAATCTCCAGTGACAGAATTAACAATTACAGCATTTTAACTCTCAGGTGTATAGTTAATGACCATGGCACAAACAGGCAAAGAAAAATAAAGCTGAAGATTTCTGTTATGTCTCTTTGCCTCCAGACCAGCCTACGTACTGTACAGTAGCTATAGTTAAAAGGGGTGGGGTTAAACTGGATACACTGTAAACTGTTGTGCTTATCCCAAAGGTGAAACACAACTATATGGACTCCTTTCAATATTGTAATAGCATATAACAAAAATGCAAAATGTAATAAATATTAAAGTAAAATATAAAATAGTACAAAATACTTATATAAAGTTGTAAAGGTTTGCATGAGTAGAAGGAGGAATAGTGGCAGAGAGGAGGGAGGAGGTGTGGCATCTTTGGTTGAGTCCAACTGGGCCAAGGCGTTGGTCGAGGAGCAGCGACCAGCGAAGTAATGGGCAACAGGTTCTGGGCCATGACCTGCAGCTGGAGAAAGAAAGTCATCTTTTTTGGTGTCTGTAAGTCAAGGACAGAAACAGGTCTGCACTTAGACAGAATCAAAATAGACTTCTTGTCTGTGTGTGATTGCAGCTTCTCCATGAGGGTGAGGATTAATCCTACACTAGCTGCCGTATGTCATGACACCTAGTGCTGTAGTCATGTGCTTCTGCACTCTCAAAAACACTGATGTTGAATTGGAGATGTCTGTTCGGCATCATGGCCGTGGTCAATCAACAGGAACATGCTGACTCTAGAATGCCAGGAATGATTTTGCCCTCATAGCTACCACCCTGAGTTCAAAGTTATTGCACTCCTGGCAGGACCTTCAATGTACAAACTGCATGGGATTAGTGAGAATGGTGAAGTGAGTGCAGAACTACTGGGCCTGTTAAGACATGCTTCAAGGCTTGGAAAGCCTGCTGACCTTAGAGTGCTGCACCCAGTCTAGCTGTCGTCATATGGTCATGTAAAAAGTTCAAACCCTGTCAGCCCCAAGAAGGCATCTACCTGTTTCATGATAGTGGGTCATCTGACCTTTCTGATGTCCTTGACCTTGTTGTTCTGTGGCTTAAGCTTATAAAGATGCCATGTGTCATGTTTTATTTTTTTTGGACAGTGTTTTATTTTTTCAGTTTTCAGTTTTATTTTTTGATAAAATACCAAAGGTCCTGTGTGTCTAGGTGGCATTTCAGCCATTTTGTGATGAGACTAGTTCTTTGTGGACCTCTCTGAGGTGATCCACCTCTCTGAGGTGATCCAGGGAAAATTCCAGTCCTAGAGGGGAAGTGTACAACACAGTTTGTTTGGATCTAATCATTTTGATTTATACACATTAATATTTCATAGGAATTTTTTTTTATTGTGTAAAGCTGCTTATTTACAATGATAAATATTAAAAGCACTATACAAATGAAACTAATCTGTTAGCGTTATACAAAAAGAAACAATCTGTTAATTGCTCGTACAGTGTGTATGTGTAAATGTTGGTGAATTACAAACTGTGCTAAATACTTGCCCTCCGTGACTGGATTTGACCACCCGTGGTGTAAGTGGACAGTAGTTAAAAGGATGACAGCAGTAGTGGTGCTGAATGCTGTTTTGGGTTTGGCTTCCAGCATGAGGCAGGGCCAAGTCAGGTCTTAGATGGAGATGAATTAACTTTGTACTAGGTGATCTAGGAGTTCATCTGCTCAAGGGATGGGATAGATGGCAACCTCCGACACTGGGGTCTGATTCCGGAAATCTTTACACAATCTCAGGTGCCTGTTTGGCTTTAGCACCACTACCAAGTGTGTCGCCATGTTCCCTTTCAAAGGCTTTTACTCGATGCTGCGTGAAAACGCTATGGGAACCATTGTCACGTTGCCGGTTGTGAAGCATGTGTGCAAACACGACAAATTTTTGGCTATATATAACCTCGGTCAGGTGGCGTCATCTGATTAGATGCAGCTGGAGGTTATAAATACAAGTAAATACAAACCTCAGATCATTTGTCTTCATGCTGACATTGTGATCGCGTGTGTGCAGCAAGCATTTAAAAAGTAATTCTAAACAGAGAAAAAAAAACAAACAATAAAACTCACCAGATATAATGTCGGAGTTTAGTGTCTCATGCCCGTGCGGTAACCGTCTTTCTGAAGACGATACTCATAACCTCTTTTTGAATGTTTGGGTGAAAGCCATGCTCTCCTTGGACTTGAAGGAGAGTGTGAACAGTGTGATAATCTCCAAATGGATGGTGCTACGAGCGCGTCTCGCATTCTTTAGGGATCCACAAGCCGCTCTGCACTCCTGGGGCTCACAGGTTGATTTGGCCGAGGCACGAGAGACGGAGTCCCTCCTTTCTCTTGCCCCCTCCCCGGATCACGCGCTCTCTCCCTCCACTTCGCGAGCGCACTTCGAAGTTCGAGCATTCCTTCTCGATGCTCCCATCTCACCCTAAGGCCTATTTGGCGAAGCGGTTAATACCGTCGCCACCAGATTTAGAGGGGCTAGGCTTTATGAACAGGCTTTTGGGAAATTTCGCAGAAGGAAAGTGTCAGTAGCTGCGCAAGGACTGGGGTACGGCTCGGCGCCCCCCTCAGGCCGCCTCGAAGAGAATAGATCGCTCTGTCTTCTTTACGAAGAAGAAGCGTTCGTGAGAGCAGAGTTCAGGACCGTGGGGGTGACCCCCCCCCCCCCCGGGGAGGGGCATAAAGGAGCATGCACCCCCGGGCACCCCTGGGACATCGATGTTCAGTTTCCGCCGCCTTTGTTGTTTCGGACAACACCGGTCTCCAACGA
Source organism: Channallabes apus (assembly GCA_030522415.1). Classification (NCBI taxonomy): domain Eukaryota; kingdom Metazoa; phylum Chordata; class Actinopteri; order Siluriformes; family Clariidae; genus Channallabes; species Channallabes apus. Next base: position 58,053,209 of record CM060106.1, on the reverse strand, counting down.
CACGTTAGTCCTTCGCTCGCAGCCTGCCATATTCCAGGACACGAACCACTAAAATCCCCCAGCCCAGTAGAAGTACTTGTACCCCTTTCGGAGAAGCTGGCAGCATGGAAGCTACTACCAGGCATTTCCCCCTGGGTTTTAAAGACTGTAGAGAAAGGATACAGGATCCTGTTTACATATCGCCCTCCGCGTTTTTCAACGGCGTGGTCTCCACTTCCGTGATACCGGAAAGGGCGCATTTTCTGAGTTCCGAACTCCAGAAACTACTGCAGAAGGGAGCCATAGAACAGGTTCCCCCTCCAGATATGGATTCAGGCTACTACAGTTGGTACTTCCTGGTCCCCAAGGAGGACGGGGGTCTGCGTCCAATTCTGGATCTCAAAAAATGCAACTTCAAAATGTTGACCATAAAAACTATTGTCTCACAAATCCAACCACAGGATTGGTTTGTGACAATATATTTAAAGGACGCATACTTTCACATAGAAATTTTGCCACAGCACAGGAAGTTCCTGAGGTTCGCTTTTGGGGGAAAAGCCTACCAATTTCGGGTTCTTCCATTTGGTCTAGCCCTATCACCCCGCACATACACGAAATTCATGGATGCAGTTCTGGCTCCCTTGAGACTGCAGGGCATCCGCATTCTGAATTACATAGACGACTGGTTAATCCTGGCCCAGTCTCAGCAGCTAGCACTTCGACACTGGGTTGTCGTCCGAGCTCATCTTCATTCGCTGGGATTGAGACTCAACGCCACGAAAGCGTTCTCTTTCTGGCGCAGGTGACAACCTACTTGGGCATCAGGTGGAATTCGATCGCTATGCAGGCACATCTGTCTCCTGCTCGCGTCGAATCCATAAACAACGCTCTGAAGAAAATCAGGCTGGACCAAGAAGTGACTGTACATCACTTACAAAAATGTTTAGGCCTCATGGCAGCTGCATCCACGGTGGTACCTTTGGGTCTCCTGCACATGAGAGCTTTTCAGCTGTGGCTAAGAGCCAGGTGAGTTCACACGGAGTTCAAGGGAGCTGGAGAGGCCACCTTTTCGCATGGCACATCAATTGCCTCGAAATGAAGGGTCTATTTTTAGCTCTACAGCATTTCCTCCAGCAGCTGAGAGGCTACCATGTCCTAGTGCGGGTGGACAGCACATCAGTAGTCTCCTACATAAATCACCAGGGTGGCCTGCGTTCGCGACGCTTGAACCAGCTAGCACATCAGGTTCTGCTCTGGGCTCAGGACAAGTTCCTGTTCCTCAGGACGATTCACATTCCAGGATACAGGAATGTGGGAGCAGACTTTCTGTCCAGACAAGCTGTGAATCATGGGGAATGGAAACTCCACCCCGAAGTAGTCACTCAAATCTGTGAGAGATTCTTTACAGCAGAGATGGACCTCTTTGCCTCCCAGGAGACTGCACAATGTCCCCTCTACTACTCTCTGACTCGTCCAGCTCCCCTGGGTCTGGACGCGATGGCCCATACGTGGCCCAATTTACGCCTCTATGCGTACCCTCCGGTAGCTCTGCTCCCGGGAGTCCTGGCGAGGGTCCGTCAACACGGTTTGCGCCTCTTATTGATAGGGCCCCGTTGGCCGGCCCGAGTATGGCTCTCAGAGATAATATCTCTCCTCGACGGCTCACCTTGGATGATTCCAGTGAGGAGGGATCTTCTATCTCAGGACAATATTTCATCCCCAGCCAGAGCTCTGGAACCTTCACGCTTGGCCCCTGAACGGGACCAATTGAGTCAAGCCGGCCTTTCAGCTGGCGTAATTGACACCATCCTAAGTGCTAGGGCTCCTTCCACTAGAAGGATTTATGCCTTCAAATGGAAGGTATTCGAGAGCTGGTGCATGGCAAAGCAGGTGGACCCAGTCCACAGCCAAATCGTTTCAGTGCTGGAATTCCTGCAAGAGAAATTGTCCTCGGGCTTGTGCCCTAGTACCCTCAGAACGTACTGCCACGTTCTGACTGAAGGGGTTACTGTGGGAAATCACCCTTCAGTTGCCCGTTTCATTCGTGGAGCTAAACGGTTCAGGCCACCCACTAGAGTCACGGCTCCTTCGTGGGATTTATCTATCGTGCTCGAAGGTCTAATCGACACTCCTTTTGAACCACTAGAGTCAGTGTCCGACAAGCTTCTGACTCTCAAGATGGTTCGTCTTATTGCCATTACCTCTCTCAAGAGGATCGGAGACCTGCGTGCATTATCAGTCTCTCCATCTTGCCTGGACTTTGCCCCTGGACTAGTCAAGGCCATTCTGCATCCTCACCCAAACTATCTACCGAAAGTTCCTTTCTCAACCATGCACCCTGTCGTCCTGGAAGCCTTCTGTCCTCCGCCTTTTGCGGATTCGGAGCAGGAGATACTTCACCTACTGTGCCCAGTACGTGCTCTTCAGGCCTATATCCGCCGCACCAGCCAGTGGTCGTAAGTCAGAGCAACTCTTTATATGTTATGGAGGCCGCAACCGGGGGACGGCCGCCACCACACAAACTCTGTCACACTGGGTGAGAGATGCTATTGCCCTCTCCTACGAGGCGCGTGGACTCACTTCGCCTCTAGGAGTCAGGGCTCATTCAAACAGAGGGGTCGCCTCATCTATTGCTCTTGCAAGAGGTACTCCCCTGCAACAAGTGTGTGACGCGGCGGGTTGGTCCTCTCCGCACACCTTTGTAAGATTTTATAGTCTGGATGTCCATGCCACTCCGGGCTCATGAGTCCTTGAGTCAGCTTCCCAGACATGAATCTGAGACTTCCTGGTCTTGTGCGCACACGCTACACAACCTGGGGGTCCAGTAGTGCGGCGGCATTGGTATTCTCGTTCCCATAGCGTTTTCACGCAGCATCGAGTAAAAACCTTTGAAAGGGAACGTCTCGGGTTACTTTGCTGTAACCCTGTTCCCTGAAAAGGCGGGAACGAGATGCTGCGTCCGAAAGCCGCACTACCACGTAACCGGACGTCCGTTCAGACAAATTAATCTGAGGTTTGTCGCCGGCTCACTTGTATTTATAACCTCCAGCTGCATCTAATTCAATTCAGTTTTATTTGTATAGCGCTTTTAACAATTGACATTGTCTCAAAACAGCTTTACACAATCAAGAGAATTATTTAAGTTTGTATGGAATGTGAATGTGTATGAATCAAATGTTCAGATAGTCCCTGGTGAGCAAGCAGAGGGCGACAGTGGCAAGGAAAAACTCCCTGAGATGGTAATAGGAAGAAACCTTGAGAGGAACCAGACTCAACAGGGAACCCATCCTCATCTGGGTGAAACAGATAGCAGGAAATTATCTGCATTTATACAGTGTTAAGTGTTAGGTTCAGCTATAATAGTTGATGTTAATTGATGTTATAATAGTTGATGTAAAATGGAGTCCAGTAGTTATTGGAGACTCAGGTAGACTTGTAGAAAGTCCTGAACTATCGAATTGTCAAGTCCTCAGAGAAACAGCTGACAACACCAGTCGAGGCCAGAACCATCTTCTAAGTAGATAGAATCATCCCCAGACACCAGACGCATCCCAAAGAGACACACGGGGCATCCATGCGACGAGACCTCCAACCAGAAACGGGGCACCAGGATGGATCAGACAGGTCCGGAGGGCAGAGGGAGTCTGGATCACTGGCAGCTCAGGAACGACATCTGTAGCTCGACAGAGAGAGAGAGAGAAAGAGTGAAAGGGGGAGACAGGGGGAGAGAGGAAAGAGAAAGAGGGGGAGGAAGAGAAGATGAGATCAGATGACGTCACCTGTCCGAGGTTATATATAGCCAAAAATTTGTCATGTTTGCACACATGCTTCACAACTGGCAACATGACAATGGTTCCCATAGCGTTTTTACGCAGCATCTCGTTCCCGCCTTTTCAGGGAACAGGGTTACAGCAAAGTAACCTGAGACGTTCTTCTATGCACTCCAAAATACTTCTATGTCAATGTAACTCTTTCTTTTTACTTTAAATAAAATGCAACACTGCTTTTAAAAAAATCTGTTAATAAACAATATGGTAAATAAAATGTTAGGACCAATATTTATCATTAAAATGAAAAACATACAATTTTATCTAGTCTGTCCATTTTTACATGTTGGCAGATGTTGGTTATCAGTGATTATTATTATTTTTTTGTAGTTAATTTAATTTTGACAAAATCCTTTGTCAACGAAGATATTATATTATTTATTATGATATGAACATTTTAAAGATTTTTTAATATTAAATAAATAGCTGAAATATCCAATTTGTCCCTAGTATTTTACAACACACACAAAAAGAAAACAGGCATTTGATTAATTCAATATTAAATGTTAATATTGAAGAACATTTAAGTTTTTATTTATTTTTAATAAGACATTTAGTAATAGCTTCACAACATTTGATAAAACATCTAGGGTTGTTATATATATATAATAATCTCACTGTTGGGTGTGATTCTTTATTATTTTAGGTCTTTTATCTTGTATCTGTGTTTTGTTTTCATAAAAACAATACCAATGAAGGGAAAGATTCCCATCACTCACACTAGTATTTTCAATCCTCTGACTTTCGTTTCCTCTTTGCTGCTAACGAAGAAGCGTTCAGCGTTCAGCGTTCCAAACTCCTAAATAAGTGGGTGGCTAAACAAAAATAAATTAAATAAAATACAGTAACGGTGTCAACTTAGTGCCAGACTTAACAAGTCATCGTGCGCAGGCTGTGTGGAGGGAAGTGAAAGGGAAATATGATTTTAATTTCCATCGCAGCGTGCTGGAATGAATTCATGCTCGGCTGATAATAGACTCTGTTCCCCGGACGATGTGAATGTAAAATGTGGCGCGCATTGCTATCGCTGTTGCTCCTGCTCTTCTCGAGATCCATTCATCTTCCTGTGGCATGATGGGAAGGTGGAGAAAAACATGGGGAAGTGGGGGGTGGGTGGGGGGATTTAAGCCCTGTGTAAAAACGGGGATGGGCAGCTTGCTGAATTTCCATGCTGAATTAATGCATTAATTTGAATTTAACAGTACTGTTGCGGTTAGTGCTTAAAGTTGAGCAGAAGGTTATCAGTTCCAATCTCAAGCACAAAAAAAAAACCTTCTGGTTTCTTTAGCAAAAGCTTAAACTTCTAGTTGAGTGTGATATATACACACACGCACTACCGTTCAAAAGTACAATGCTGGGGATTTCAAAACTATAAAATAACACATATGGAATTCGGTAATTACGTAACAACAACAAAAACAACAGTTAGTTGTTATTTTAAGTCACAGAGGTCGGCCTTTCTGTTCAATAGTTCAATAGTTCTTCCATTAAAGACATAGTAGGAAAGACATAGTATTGTCTCTCTTGATGTGGGAAGAACTTTAACTTACTTCTCTGAGGGAAGAACAGTATCGTCAAGTGCGATAAAGAACATTATCGTCAAGTGCATTTGCAAAATCCGTCCAGCACCATAATGAAACTGTCTCTCATGAAGGCCGTCCCAGGAGGACGAGACCAAAACCTACCTCTGCTGCAGACGAGAAGTTCATTTAGAGTTATCAGCCTGAAAAATGACCAATTAACAGCACCTCAGATTAGAGGCGTTATGAAGTCTTTACAGAGCAGAAGTAGCAGAAACATCTCAATATCAACTGTTCAAAGGAGATTCATGCAGTTTTTAGACGCCTTCAGCAAAACTTTATAATTCCTTAACATTTCCTAAAGCAAATCAACCAAATGCATCATCGCCTTCAATCACACGTGACTATGTGTATTTTAGAAATATACAGTATACGTGCAGTGTCTCTGTGTATTATGTACGTTCAATACATCTTATGGCTTTTTAATGCAACTTTTGCAGTAATTTTAGACAATAAATAAATAAATTAATTAATCAATCTAAAGAGCTAACAGGATTAAGCGGTATAGAAAATGAATGAATGAATGAATGAATAAAGAGCTAATATCTCTGACATGAAAAAATGCAAGACCATATCAGGTCAGTCATCGCTGGATTCCCAGTTCCAACCTGTATAATGGAAGGTTTTCCTTTTGCTTTATTTTCTACTTAACAGAACTTAAGTGAAGTTAATCTGGGTGTGAAAAAGTGCTTGCACACATTTACAAGATTATATTTGTAATGTATTTTTAATGACTTTAACTTAGTAAGAACTTGTACAAGTTAAACAGGAATGTTGTAGAAACCAGGAAAGACATAGTATTGTCTCTCTTGATGTGGGAAGAACTTTAACTTACTTCTCTGAGGGACTTCATTGATGTACTGTACTATGAGCTTGGGACAGAAAAGAGGTGTTGTCAATGGAACGTCACTGTGTTGTTGCTCCATCAGTGGAATTCTCATAACGCCCTCTTCAGGCTTGTGCTATAATCATGGTACTGTAGGTCTATGCCATATTCTAGAAGACCACAAAAAGTTCACATTATGCTCATCAGGTGATTATCACATTTACGGAGTGCATCTACTGTACTGTATGTCACGTTCAGAGAATTTATTATAAATACTGGATCCAATTCCTCACATCGTCACTTCATGATGAAAAGCATTGCCCATGTCTTTGTATTCATGCCAGCCCACCAGACACAATGGCAATATAGTAATTGCAGGATATAAGTATGGTGTGATCTGATTGGACATAGTAATAACTCTGGTTTAATATTATCAGACCTGGTAAACCTGACAGGCTTGAAAGTAGTATGATCTTCATACATTCATATTATTCCATTTTGACCTTGTTGCCTCATGTTCTTTAATATTTTTATGACACAGTGAAAAATTCATGGTCTTTGTCTCAGTGTGAGAGTGGCATAGCTTAATAAAACCACTGGAAAACAGATGTGGAACATGTTATACTGTAACTGTAAGAGATTAGCTATACAAATCTGTCCTTGTGCTGTTATTTTTCTGGAACCTGTCAAAAACACAGGAATGTGTTTAGAATCAATGCAAGAACATAGATGTGGAATTTTCCTTCAGTTTGGAAAGTTTCAAGTACATCGCAAAACTTCCCTCAAAAGGAAGGGATTAAAGGAATCCTTTACAAAAGCTCTACATCTTTTGTGTTTATATTTTGTTTGGTTCTATTGCCGGTTACTGGTAATAATACTGAAAAGAGGCTCGGTGATAAATAAGGCAAAGAATGGAGTGCATGAAGTGTATTTATTTTAAAGGGGTATTCATTTCATTTTATTTTATAAATACGAGGCCACAGGAATTCATTCTCAGTGAACTCTATGCAGGTGAAGGTGTATGTCTCACCTTTGGCCTTCCACATTTTTGTTCAGAATGAGAGTATCAAGAACAATAAAATAAAATTCAACATCAGTAAAAATGGGAATCAATACAATGGTCCTCATTGACTTCCACTGTCCCTAGATGGCCTACAGAAGTTCATTGATGGATGGATGAAAAACGTTAAATAATGCCCAAAGAACCCATTACATAAAAAAATTGTACATAGAGAAATACACAGCACTAAAGCCTAGTTTGGTGGCTTAGTGATTATTACTGTCACCTTGCAGCTCCAGGGTCCAGGTTCGATTTCCACCCTATGGTCCACAGTCTATGGTCATGGGGTTTGTCCCTAATTGTCCCTACAGTCCCTACTTGGAATACAAAGGTTCCTCATTGGATTGATTGAAAGGATAGTTTAGCTTCTATTTAGAAATAAATACATGAAGAATAAAAACATGACTGTTTCACCTGAAGATTAAATTTGCTTAAAATATCTGAAGGACTGGGTAAATAATCAGCTGGCAGCTTATAATCATATCAATGTTGTTGGTCTTTCGGCTGCTCCCGGCAAGGGGTCGCCACAGCGGAGTATCCAGTCCGCACTACAACTTGGCACAGGTTTTACGCCGGATGCCCTTCCTGACGCAACCCTCCCATTTTATCCGGGCTTGGGACCGGCACTGTATCCAGTGGCTGGGGTGTGGGCACTGGCTGGAATCGAACCCGGGCCGTCCGCATGGCAGGCGAAACACCTACCACTGAGCCACCAGTGCCCCGTTCCCAATATCAAAATCAATAAAAAACTAAAACACTTGGCCATATACATAAAATGTTTTAAATTCCCCATCCACTGATGTATAAACTTGATTCAATAAAATATGACTAGGAACCTGTACAGTCTCATAATGTACGCAAATAAATCCAGCAAACCGTTTCCACCTGACAGAAAATAAAGAAATAATGTTTTTAAAAAAAGCTATATCTCTATACATGTGTACTTGTTAGCAGAAGTGTATTCCCTCTTTCTGTTTGTTAGCTTCAGGATGCGAGGCCACAAGTAAACAAACCCTCACTTGCCAAATCTCACCTTGCGCACACCACGACATCTATCTGTGTCAGCTTCTGCAAAACTAACAAGCATCAGGACGGAGTTTCCTGCAGGAGTCGCAGACAGAACGAACAGAAATTATTTCAACTCTAAACAACACATGGGTCCCGTGAATCGCAAGCCTGATTATGTTAGCTTCTGTCAAAATTACCGCACAACATATGGCTTGGTGTATTCGCTTCCCATCCTGTAGGTGCTGTGGATTTTTATTCTAATTGGTCAGATGATACTGATGTATTTTTTGTAACACTTTTGTACAATCATTCTTATGTATACCCTATTATTTTTTTATAGTGATTGCTCAGTTATAGGGGCTTGAAAGGTATATGCTAATGAATTCTTTTTACTTAAAGAAGTTTTACAAGAAGCAATCTCAAGTGTCCGTACTTTGTACGCTGTATGCCATAGTATATTTATTTATTCATTTTTGTGAATTTGTACATTTGGTTTATTTCTTTCATTTATACAGAGTACTATATATACAGAGTATTACACAATATATACAGATATACGGTATATAGCAGCCACTTGGGTTGGACCCACCTTTGCCTTCAGAGCTCCCTTATTTCTTCATGGTATAGGTTCTCAAAGTGCTGGAGCCATTCCTTAGAGATTTTCTTCCATATTGACATGATATTATCAAACAATTGCTGCAGATTTGTCGGCTACAAATCACCTGTTCCACCATATCCCAATGGTGATCTTTTGGATTGAGATCTGCTTACTGAGGAGATCATGTGAGTACAGTGACATCATTGTCATGTCCAAGAAACCACTTTGAGATGATGTAATCGTTGTGGCATGGTGCGTTATCCTGTGCACATAAAGAGATGGACATGTTCAGCAGCAATATTACTGATTGGAAGGTCAGGTTCAAGCCTCAGCACCACCAAGTTGCCACTGTTGAGCCCTTAACCCTACAGTATCTGCTCCAGGGGTGCTGTATCCTGGCTGACCCTGTTCTCTGACTGCAGCTTCCTTACTGGGAGATGTGAAAAAAAAATTATTTGACTGTGCTGTAAATAATTGATTTATAATACTACTACTACTACTACTACTACTAATAATAATAATAATAATAATAATAATAATTATTATTATTATTATTAAGGGGGACCAAAATGTGGGAAAATAAATCTCCCCACACTGGAGTATTAAATCACCACCACTAGCCTGAACCATTGATACAAGTCACGATGGATCTACAGTATTTATGTTGTTTGCAACAACTTCTGTATGATCCACAGCAGTAATACAGACTTGTCAGATTAGACAATGTTTTTCCAATCTTCTATTCGCCAATTTTGGACCATGCCCATGCCTCAGTTCCCTGTTCTTACAGTAGCTGACAGGAGCACCACCTGGTCTTCTGATGCTGTAGCCCATCTGTATCAAGGTTGAACATGTTGTGCATTCAGAAATGCTCTTCGACATACCTCTGTTGTAACAAGGTCTTATTTGAGGTACAGTTGCCTTTCTATCAGCGTAAAACAATCTGACCATTCTCCTCTGACTTCTGGCATCAAGTCCTTAGAGTTGATTGTGTGTGAAAATCCCAGTAGATCAGAAGTTTCGGAAAAACTCAGACCAGCCCATCTGGCACTAACAAGCAGGCCAAGCTCAAAGTCACTTAAACCACCCTGCTCCTACATTCTGTTGCTCTGTTTAAACTTTAGCAGATCATCTTAAGAAACTGGCTGGAACTTCTGGAACATTCCAGTAGTGTAAAAAGAATAAAACACTTGTTGTGATGTGCTATTACAGGATAATAGTTTCAGTCTAGTGTAACAGTAACTTCATCACTCGTTTCACTTCATCACACCACCCTTTTGTTGTTTATTTTCTTGTAACAGCATGACATTTAGGAAGTAAGAAATTAATAAATGCTATGATTTAGGTCATGTGCCATTAGTAATAATAAAGTTTAATATTAACATCCGACCTCTAAGCCTTACATTTATGCATTTTTGACAGCATTCATAGGAATTAGATTTTCAACTCCACCAGCCCTGGTTCATTCCAACTGTCAATTTCAAATCACGTGACTTTTTTTTTATTATCGTAAATTCAAGACATTAAGACTTGATGCATTTTACTTCCAGTGATGTTCATCAACTCAAAGACAGAAACGGAAAACTGATAATTTTTTTCACCGTCTGATGTTTGTGTGCATAATACGTTTGACACAAGATGAGCTGAGACTGTTTAGCTGCAGCGCTAACCCGTACGGGCATCATGTCCATGTCTGTCAAGAGCGAAAAGCGTTGAAGCATGGCTTTCTGTTTATAAATGCTACTGAACCCTGAGGGCCAAAAAAAGAAAATCAATAGACACTTTTCAGACCGAGTAAACTGAAGCCCAGATTTATTTCTGTCTGAAATCACTGATTAATTTTAGACTCAAACATAGGGAGATATTTTACTTCTTAAAAAAAAAGAAAACTGAAAAACTAAATGAAACCCTGAGAAAGAGTATAATATAGTACTATAATAATATTAGCATGGAAAAACACAACTTTGAAATGTTTTAAATATATAAAAAAAACCAACATTTAATTTTTATTTTCTTCAAGGATATGTATATATTTATTTATTTGTTTTAATAAATTGCATAATAATGAAAAAATACTACTAATAACCACAGTTAAGAAGGTGGTGTATTGGTAGCACAGTTTCCTTCCACCTCCAGGGACTGGGTTTGAATCCCACCCTTAGGTATGTGTGCATGTTCTCTCCATGCTTGTTGGGGTTTCTCCAGGTACTCTGGTTTCTTCCACAAATTTGGTAATTAGGTTAATTGGTGTTCAAGCCCGGATAAAATGGGAGGGTTGCGTCAGGAAGGGCATCCGGCGTAAAACCTGTGCCAAGTTGTAGTGCGGACTGGATACCCCGCTGTGGCGACCCCTTGCCGGGAGCAGCCGAAAGACCAACAACAGGTTAATTGGTGTTCCGTAGTGTGTGAATGGGCATGTGAATGTTGAACGGAGGTCTACCATGGTTGTAAAAAATGGGAATAAATACAGTACAATGGTCACTATTAGCCTTCATGGTTCCTGGATGGATGGAAGGAATGAATGTATGTTTTGCTAATGCTAACTGTACGAACTACACACACTCAGCCGAGACACCAACAACTCTTCTACTTCCTGCAAAACATCTATTTTCCTTTCCAACATCTTTATAGACAGTTAATGAGCCTAAGTTGTGTACGACAAGATAAACTGAAACCATGGTTGTATGATTTTTGTCCATTGTTGCACATCAAACAGTCAGTAATTGCATGTAGGAGCTAAAGTTTGCATTATAACTAATTTGCATAGAATTCAGCTTTCTGCAAACTGTTTTTAAGAACTCATTTACCAACAAAGTGAAATGTTCATGCCAGCATGACTTTAACATAAATACTGTTTGTAAATGAATACTATTCTATTTTTATCTTCAGAATAATGTATTCCTATTTGGTTAATTGTCTTGTGCATAATCAATGGTCACCTATCACTTTGTCTTCGGATACAAATGAGAAGAATATTCAAGGCTGCACACTTTTACCAAGATAAACGTCTCGGGTTACTTTGCTGTAACCCTGTTCCCTGAAAGGCGGGAATGAGATGCTGCGTGAAAACGCTATGGGAAACATGTCGGCGGTTGTGAAGCATGTGTGTACAAACACACCAAATTTTGGCTTATATAACCTCGGTCAGGTGACGTCATCTGATTAGACTCAGCTGCAGGTTATAAATACCGGTGAGCCGGCGACAACCTCAGATTCATTTGTCTGAACGGATGTCCGGTCACGTGGCAGTGCGGCATTGGGACGCAGCATCTCGTTCACGCCTTTCAGGGAACAGGGTTACAGCAAAGTAATCCGAGACGTTCCCTTTCAAGGCTACACTCGATGCTGCGTGAAAACGCTATGGGAACGAGAATACCAACGCCGCCGCACTGCAGGTGTCTGGACCCCAAGGTTGTGTAGCATGTGTGCACAAGGCCGCGTAGTCTCAGAACTATGTCTGGGAGCTACGTGGACATCCAGACTATAAATTTTACAAATGTGTGCGGGGAGGAAAAACCTGCCGCATCACACACTTGCTGCAGGGAGTACCTCTTGCAGGAGCAATAGATGAGGTGACCCCTCTGGTTGAATGGGCCCTGACTCCTAGAGGCAAAGTGAGCTCATGCGCATCATAGGAGAGGGCAGTAGCATCTTTCATCCAGTGACAAGGTATGTGTAGTGGCGGACGCACCCCCCCCCTCCCCCCCTGGTGGCGGCCTCCATAGCATACAGTAAGTTGCCCTGACTTTCGCCACTGGCTGGTTCGGTGGACGTAGGTCTGAAGGGCACATACTGGGCACAGTAGGTCCAGGCAAGATGGGGAGACTGACAAGTACGCAGATCTCCGATCCTCTTGAGAGAGGAAATGGCCATAAGAAAAACCGTCCTAAGCGTCAGAGGCCTGTCAGGTGCTGACTCTAGTGGCTTCAATCAGAGCGTGGCAGACTGAAATAGCGAGTGCGTACGTTCTGAGGGTACTAGGGCACAAGCCTGAAGACAATTCTCTTAGAGAAACTCCAGCACTGGAGCAATTTAGCAGAGGACTGGGTCAGCCTGGTTAGCACACACTTGCTGTAGGAGGGATACCCCTTGCTAGTGCAATATATGGGGCGATCCCCTTGGTTGAATGAGCCCTGATTCCTAGAGGTGAAGTGAGCTCATGTGTCTCATAGGAGGGGGCAATAGCACTCTCATCCAGTATAGTGGGGGAGGCACCGCAGGTTGCGGTCCCAAACATGTAAAAGCTGCTCTGGTTTACGCTACCGGCTGATGTGGTGCACGTAAATCTGAAGAGCGTGTACTGGACATAGTCAGTGAAATCTCTTCTGTTCCGAAGCTGTAAAGGCGGAGGACAGGATGTTTCAAAAACAATATCAAAAGATAGTTGAGTGAGAATGCAATTAAGTACGTCCTGAGAGTACTAGGGCACAAGCTCGAGGACAAACTTTTTTTTTTTGCAGCAGCAGCAGTTCCAGCACTGAACACTTCGGCAGTGAACTGAGTCTACCCGCTTAGCACACACTTGCTGCAGGGGAATACCTCTTGCTAGTGCAATAGATGAGGCGATCTCCTGGTTGAATGAGCCCCGCTTCCTAGAGGTGACGTGGTACTGTGCGGCTCATAGGAGAGGGCAATAGCATCTTTCACCCAAAGGGCACATACTGGACACTGTAAGTGAAGTCTTTCCTGCTCCGAAGCTGTAACAGGCGGAGGACAGAGGCTTCAAGCTATATGGGCTGAAACACTTCGTATGTACGAATCTTTCACATACATTCATTTCTGAGGGCATAAGCTCTTCTAGGAGAGGGAGCCCTAGAATAGTCTTAATTATGCTGGCTGGAAGACCAGCTTGACTTAGACTCCCGGAAGCAGAGTTATCAGGAAAAATTAATAGAGACGTAACCTGGGCCACGTAAGGGCCAAGGTGTCCAGACCCAGGGGTGGGGCTGGAAGAGTCAGAGAGCAGCAAAGGGGACATTTGCTGGTCTTACGAGGCAAAGAGGTCCACCTCTGCTAGCTGAAATCTCTCCCGGATTGACTGACTACTTCAGGGTGGGGTTTCCAATCCCCGTGTGTCAGAGCTTGACTGGACAGTACAGATGCTCCTTATTTATATGCCCTGAAATGTAAATCACCCTGAGGGAGAGGGATCTGGTGCGCTAGCTGTTTAGTGGCGCGAGCACAGTCCGCCCTGGCGATAATATGTGACTGCAATAGTGTTGCACATCCACATTAGGGCATGGTAGCCTCTCAATTGCTGGAGGAAGTGCTTTAGGGCCAGAAATAGGGCCATTATTTCGAGGCAATTGATGTGCCGCGCGAGATGAAAGCCTTTCCAGCTCCATGGGGCTGGATGGTCATCCAAAACCGCATCTTAGCCCGTGAGGGAAACGTCTGTCGTTAGCATCTGTGACGACATGACGAACTTAGAGTGGGACCCAAAGTTAGAGTTAGGGACCCGGGATCTGAGCCACATAGGGAGGGTACGAAGCACCTGGTGCGTAACCCTTATTGGGGATTGGCCCTAGGTTGAAATCCCCTATCTTAGCCACATCTGGAGTGCTCCCATGTGCAGGCGGCCCAAAGGTGTCACTGTGGATACAGCTGCCATGAGAACCTTTGCTGGTCTAGCTTGATTTCCTTGTCTCAATCTTAAAATTGAAAGATGAGCTAGGACGACATGCTGATGTCGAAGCGCTAGCTACTGAGACTGGGCCAGCCAGTCGTACGGTATATGTAATTCAATACATTCATGTAGAGAGCTAGGCAAAAATGGAAGGATCTGATACTGGTAAGCTTCGCCCCCGAAGTGAACCTCAGGTCCTTCCCTGTGTTGTGGCAATATGAAAGTAAGCGTCCTTCAATCGATTGTCACAAATCAATCGCTTGGTAGGATTTGAGAGCAATCACTTTGACAGTCAATTTTGAAACTGTATTTATTTATTTAGATGTTGGTAAAAACCACAAAATGTAAAAATTGGACGCAGCGCCACTGTTCCTATAGGAACTAAGCAATACCTGACTCACTATCTGGTAGGGGAACATGTTCTATGGCCCCGTTCCTCCAGCAGCCTCTGTCAGGAGATGCACACTTTCCGGTTTCATGGAAGTGGAGACCACGCCATTCTGAAACATGGAGAGTGATGTGATGCGGGGGGGGGCGGCGGGGTTGTTTGGGGTCTTGTTAGCTGCTCGGCATCCTGGAATACAGCAGGAATTTAACCGAAGAGCTAACATGTCGTTGAGGACCGAAACACCAAAGGCGGCGGAACTAAACATCAGTCCCGTGGTTTGCCCGGGGGGGGCATGTTCTTAAAGAAGAAAATTACGTGCTCTCCCCCGGGGGCCTCTTCAGGGCCTCTTCTTAGAGAAGAAGACGGCGCGGCGGTCTGAGCTTTTAGAGGCGATCTGTGAGGGGCGGCGAGCCGTACCCCAGTCCTTACGGGGGGGTGCGCGGCTACTGACGCTCTCTTTCTGCACTTCTCGCCTTTCTGCGAGACTCAGCTTTGGTCGAGGCTGGGTGGCCGACGGCCTCGGCTCCTGAGCACGGCGAGGGAGAAATTTCCCAAAAGCCTGTTCATAGACATTGGCATCTCGAAACTTGGTGGCGACGGAATTAACGGTGTCGCCAAATAGGCCTGATGGTGAGACAGGGACATCAAGGAGGAATGATCGATCCTTATCCTTGATGCCCGTCAGATTAAGCCATAAATGTCTTTCTGCACACACCAGGGATGCCATAGTACGGCCAATAGCACGGGCTGTTTGTTTAGTCACACGCAGGGACAGATCAGTAGCCCGGCGTATCTCTGTGAATGCTTCTTGATCCACAGTGCCGCTCGTGCTCAAATCATTCAGCAGATCAGCCTGACCTGTTGCTTGAAACGCCTTCCCTACCAGGTTAGAAGAAATTCTACACGGCTTGGAGGGGAGGGTTGGCTTCTTCAATGATGATGATGTTCCAGGAGCGAGATAGCTAGCTAGCGTCTCCTCAACCTGGGGCATCACCACATAGCCTCGTGTCTTAGCATCAACGATGTTGGAAAAGAACGAGGTTAGTGGTACAAAAATACGGGATGAAAAAGGTTTATCCCATGAACGGGATAGTTCACTATGGAGATCATCAAAGAATGGGAGAGAGCGGTGTTTTGGCGCCTTCTCCTGGCTACCCGACAGAAATCTGTCATCTAATTTTGAGTGTGTGGTGTGAGCTTGCTCCTGTGGCCAGTCAATGTGAAGCCGTTCGACTGCACGTGTTATGACTTCCAGCAACCTTTCATACTTTCTGTCATCTCTAGAGGGTCGTTCTGAGGTGGCTGCTGCCATTTCTACAGAAGCAAGGGAAAGGGTCTCTTCCATCGACTCACGAGAAGCACTGGTGTGCGCTCGTGAAGTGGAGGGAGAGACTACATGATCGGGGGAGGAGGCGAGAGAAAGGAGAGGCTCCGTCTCTCGTGCCTCGGCCAGATCAACCTGTGATCCCCAGGAGTGCAGCGCGGCACGTGGTTCCCTGAAGAACGCGAGCCGCGCGCGGAGCATTTTTACCGGGAGATTGTCACAATGCTCACACTCTCCTTTAAATCCATCGAGAGAGTGGCTCTCACCCAAGCATTCAAAACAAAGAGTGTGCGTGTCGCCTTCAGAGAGATAATTCTCACACGGACATACAGCGCTAAACTCCGCCATTATCTCAGTGATAATGTATATATATATACAGTGGTGTGAAAAACTATTTGCCCCCTTCCTGATTTCTTATTCTTTTGCATGTTTGTCACACTTAAATGTTTCTGCTCATCAAAAACCGTTAACTATTAGTCAAAGATAACATAATTGAACACAAAGTACAGTTTTTAAATGAAGGTTTACGTTATTAAGGGAGAAAAAAAACTCAAAATCTACATGGCCCTGTGTGAAAAAGTGATTGCCCCCCTTGTTAAAAAATAACTTAACTGTGGTTTATCACACCTGAGTTCAATTTCTGTAGTCACCCCCAGCCCTGATTACTGCCACACCTGTTTCAATCAAGAAGAAATCACTTAAATAGGAGCTACCTGACACAGAGAAGTCGACCAAAAGCACCTCAAAAGCTAGACATCATGCCAAGATCCAAAGAAATTCAGGAACAAATGAGAACAAAAGTAATTGAGATCTATCAGTCTGGTAAAGGTTATAAAGCCATTTCTAAAGCTTTGGGACTCCAGAGAACCACAGTGAGAGCCATTATCCACAAATGGCAAAAACATGGAACAGTGGTGAACCTTCCCAGGAGCGGCCGGCCGACCAAAATTACCCCAAGAGCCCAGAGACAACTCATCCGAGAGGCCACAAAAGACCCCAGGACAACATCTAAAGAACTGCAGGCCTCACTTGCCTCAATTAAGGTCAGTGTTCACGACTCCACCATAAGAAAGAGACTGGGCAAAAATGGCCTGCATGGCAGATTTCCAAGGCACAAACCACTTTTAAGCAAAAAGAACATTAAGGCTCGTCTCAATTTTGCTAAAAAACATCTCAATGATTGCCAAGACTTTTGGGAAAATACCTTGTGGATATATATATATATATATATATATTTTAAGATATCTTTGTTTTAAATGTGTTTTGTGCTTGCACACGTTGCGTTCACAATGTCGTGAAGACAAATGAATCTGAGGTTGTCGCCGGCTCACTGGTATTTATAACCTGCAGCTGAGTCTAATCAGATGACATCACCTGACCGAGGTTATATAAGCCAAAATTTGGCGTCTTTGTACACACATGCTTCACAACCGCCGACATGTTTCCCATAGCGTTTTCACGTAGCAAAGAGTGTAGCCTTGAAAGGGAACAAGATGCAGCCTTTTTAAAATCCACACAGAGACAATTTCTCAAGTCAGCATGTCTCCAGCTCTACAAACAGAATCTCATTTTGCTAAACCGCATCCTACTGATCCACGCCATGTTCCAATAAATCAGCTCATACTGACTTAAAACGCAGTTCAGGTTGAAGGTAATTTTGCTTAGAACCCTGCAGTCACACCCGCCTTTCAATTTATCAATCCTTCCAAAGGCTTCAGTTTATTTCGTCTTTCCAAGGAATGCAGAGTTTCCCACAAAATGAACAGCTTTATGAGTCGCAGACATGCTGCAGCAGATTTATAAACATCGACAGACAAAAAAAAAAGCAACATGAATAGAAAAACGTTCTTAATTTGAAGCAATAAAATAATAAATCTTGGTTATTAAATGCCAAACATCTTCATATTAAATGTTAGTTCTGTCTGAGAAAGGCACAATTATACACAGCAAAACATTAAGTGCTGGAATTCATCATTGTGTCCACCATCTTTAATCACCGTACACACACACAAAGAAAATCACTGACTTTGGTCTGAAAATTGGACAGAAAATACTGTTTCTAAGTCAGTTCATTAGACTGATGTTGGAACATCTGTTCTCACTTGACAGAAGAAAATGTAACCAGTATATATGCACATAATCGTAGTAGTGTGACTCAAATGCTATCTATCTACCTACTCACTCACTCACTCACTCACCCACCCACTCACTCACTCAGCAGCTAAAACATCAAAGCCTGAACTCCACTTAACCTCTGAAGGTATGCTGTGTTGTCTGGCACCAATCTGTCAATAGAAGATCCTTAAAGTTGCGAGGTGGGACCTCTATAGATCAGACTTGTTTTTCCAATTTTTTAGACTTCATTGTGATCTGGAGAATTTGGAGGCCAAGTGATCACCTTAAACTCTGTCATGTTCCACAAACCATTCTTGAACAGTATTTGCAGTGTGCAGGGACGCATTATCCTACAGAAAGAGGCCACTGTTATCAGTAACTTAAGTTAGCAACAATGTTTAGGTAGGTAGCATCCAGGCGACATTGCCCAGAGCAACACACAGCCTCTGCTTGCCAGGGTTTCTCCCATAGTTCATCCCAATCCAGGTCTTACCCATGGTAAGTGACCCACACACCTAGCCATTTACAATCCACATGATATGAAAGAAAATGATTCATCAGACCGGGCCACACCCTTCCATTGCTCTATGGTCCAGTTCTGATGCTGTCATGCCAACTGTAGATGCTTTCAGTGGTGGACACCCATCAGCATGGGCACCCTGACAGGTCTTCAGCTAGCCTTCACTCTCCATATAAATCATGAGCCTTGGAAGCCCATGACCCTGTCACTGGTTGACTGGGTGTCCTTCTTTGGAGCACATTTTTCTTGCTCAGATCCTGCACATCAACTTGACTCTTCACTTACTTCCTAATATATCTCGCTCCTTGAAAGATACAAGACAGATATTATTATTCACTTTAGCTGTCACTGGTTCTAATGTTATGGCTGATCATTGTACTGTATACAGTATACATAAAGTTGATGCTTTAATGTGAGCAATAACATGAACTAACTTTCCCATAAACTATAAATAGATTAAAAAAGAGTAATCTAATAAAAATGTACTGTATGTAGTGATGTATAAGAGAAGCACAACACTTTGGGGCGTATATTGTTAAAGGAATATAAATGACTTTAGGGCAGTAACCATGACTCCACTGCATCAGAGTACTAGGATGAGCAATTGATTAAAACTGTTTAACTTCTTAGATACCAAATGATACTTCGTTTACAGCAAATGGATGTCAGGTACAACCATTTGCATATATATATATATATATAAAATTTGCACAAATCAATGGTTAATAAAAAATATATATATATTGGAATCCATTGACATCAATGCAAAAGTTTGCCATTGATACCTCTTGGCAATGTAAAGGCCTAATTAGTCTATTTGTTGAATAACTAGACTAGTCATCCTTCTTTGTAGATTTTCTGTCTTCTTTCCTGACACAATATCTACAGTACAGTATGTAGAATGTCCCAAGCAACCCGAGTAACAATCCTGACTCATTAGAACAGCTTAGTCTTTCAGATAACGACTTTAAACCTTCATAGTCACAGATTGCTAATCATTGCTAAGTGCGAGGTGACTTTGCTCGGTTCTCCTTCCTCATCCATGACACCCTTTGTACTGTCCTTAGTCACCATGGTTAGCCTGCTGTAGGCCAGTCCTGTGGCAGAGCGTAATTGGAGCACAACAGAGTGACCCAGTATAATAGGATTACACCGAAAGCACTTCTGAGGAGAACCGCAACGTGGCTAATCCTGTTCTGCTCCATGTCCTTTTCCCGCTTCCGCTTTGAAGGACCGAGATGTAGGTTGAAAGCGAATCTGTGCCATCAAGATGATGAGTTCTTGGAGAACTACAGGTCTGAATGGAATAAAGATATTAGTTGTATTGAGACTTTGATCTAACAGAAAGAAGCTTGCATCAGTATTAAGGAAACTAGTTAACACCATATTGGGAAATTATTTTGTAAAAACGCTTTTTTTTTAATTATGCACTGTAAAAAAAAAACATTCAGTTATGCATTTATGGGGAAAATGACCAATTTCAGGCTGGTAAAAGTAAGTCTGTCATCACACTACCCTGTCATTGATTATTTTCCCATATCACAGTGGTTAACCAGTGATGCATTTCATCCATCCATTCAAAATTATATCATTAGGACCTGGAGCTTATTCCAGGGAATTTAAAAAACAAACCAGGAGACACCCAGGATGGGGTCTCAACCCAAATCATGGCACAAGCAAACACACTTACACACCCAATCAAACTAAACCGAAAGTGTGGGACAAAACCAGAGTACCTCAAGGGAACCGTTCAAGCACAGGGAGAACATGCAAATTCCATTCACATAGACACGATGTGAGATTCGAACCCTCAACCCCTAAGCTACAATGTTCAAGTAAGTTCCTGCTTTCAAATTATCATACCTGTAAACATTCATTCATTTTCTATACCGCTTAATCCTGAGTTCAGGGTCGCGGGGGACCTGGAGCCTATCACACACTACGGGCAATTTAGGAACGCCAATTAGCCTAATCTGCATGTCTTTGGACTGTGGGAGGAAACCGGAGTACCCGGAGGAAACCCACCAAGCACGGGGAGAACATGCAAACTCCATGCACACAGAGACGGGAATCGAGCCTGGCTGGGGAATCGAACCCAGACCCTGGAGGTGCAAGGCGACAGTGCTAACCACTACACTACCGCGCCGCCTTACCTGTAAACAGTCCTTCTTAAAGTTGAAAACCAATTGTTGAAAAATTGGACATGTTGGAAAAATGAAAGTTATAGGTTTAATGCTGACTGTTACAAAGAACTGAAACTGAAGGCTCCTTCATACAATCTGCTTACAGAAAATGTACTACCAAACAAATCCATTACTATAGTTATCCATTACTATAGAAACAACATATTTCAATAATCATACTATAAACCTATGATTGACTGCTGTTGTAGAAAAAAACTAAATTCTGACCAATCAGAATCCAGAATTACTCAGCACTTAACTAAACCATCCTGCATGGAACAAAGCAAGGTGAACGAGCTCCAAGCGTGTCGGTTGTCCCCAAATGAAGCGCTAATGTGTCCCGCGAGGAACGTCAGCGAGCCTCATGTTGGCAAAACGTATTCATTAACACCTGCAGGTTTTTGAGCAAGCAGATCGGTCTAAAAGCTCTACTTCACCCTGCCAGAAGAGCGTCGTAAATCAAAGTGGCAGGAGCGATGCAGCGTGCCAGTCGAGGCATGCACATCTCTGCGCTGATTTTAGTCATTTACAGCTAGAGATAAACACCTTAACACCTACAGGCCCGTGGACGCGGTGGGAAATATCAGGAAATGGCGAGGTCATGTTAGGAGGTCGATATCAAGATGTTGCAATTTTTCTCGTTGATAAGTTTAGCCTTATCATGAGCGATGGTGCTTTCACATCTTGTCGTAATTACAGTCTTGGTAATTACAGCATCAGTAGTTATAGTAATGACTGTAATTATGATATCTAGTATCGCGTTTGTAATTTACAGAACATTACACAGTTTTTTTTCTTTCAAAAGCAGTGTGAAATCTGGATTTTCTGTAAACTGATTCTGACAACATGGTTTATGATAAACATATTTTATATATTTGTTCTATGCCTTATAAATATATACTGATTGTATATACCTCCTATAATCCTAGATGTTTGAAAGTAATGCTTGAACATGAATATGCTTTAGATGTATTACAACCTGTGCTATTGACACATACACAAGTTGCCATAGAAACATTTTTAAATATAATAAATTCCAAGTAGAATCTTCAACAAGTGACCTTGCAATTACAATTATTCCAAAAAATAAATAATAAATAAGACCCACAGATTCCTACCATGACTGTGTGTAATGTTTAAACCTGGCTGTGAAAAGTCTGTAGTGGTTAAAAAAATAAAAAGGTGGGTAAACTAAAATTAATTGTGTGATTAAGGTAAGGCAGACCACGACATACCACTTAAAAATATCTATTATGAATATTTCTTGGGGATAAAAAAAAAAAACATAAATTGAAGGTGAAATTCATTATTAATCATCATTATGAGTATAAAACAATGAAAGCCAGCATGGAAGTTTTTTTTTTAATATATTTAGCAGACGCTCTTATCTAGAGCAACTTACATTTAATGTACAAGGGCCCAACAGTGGCAACTTGGTGGTTGTGGGTTTGAACCTGGGATCTTCGGAAATGTAGTCCAATGCCTTAACCACTGAGCTACCCCTGGCCCAACAGCTACCCCTTTTTACCAACAGCAACCATTCAAAAAACTGAACAATCCATTATGCTTTTCAATGGGGGGAAAAAAGTGGAATATTATCCTTTTAGCCCCACTTTAGCCTCTCTGTGTGGTCCATTATTCCTTACTTTACTAACGTTAATGACATTTGTAACTTGTTAAGTTAATCGCATAAGTCAAACCATTAGACCAATAAAAAGTAACACGACAACAACAACACATAGCAGAAACTGCCAACTCGATCATCAAAAACTACACTATTATTATTATTATTATTATTATTATTACAAAATGGTTTAGATATATGTTTTTTCTCTACAGTAAATGCTAAATGCTAGGCAGAGGAGGGGAAACGCTAATCAGAGGTGGGTGAATTCAAGTTATAGGAGCGTGAAAGCCAGGGAGAGGTGGGTGAACACTAGTCAGAGGTGGGAACTTCTTCTTCTTTGACTTTCGGCTGTTCCCTTTCAGGGGTCACCACAGCGAATCATCTGCCTCCATCTAACCCTATCCTCTGCATCCTCTTCTCTCACACCAACTAACTTCATGTCCTCTCTCACTGCATCCATAAATCTGCTCTTTGGTCTTCCTCTAGACCTCCTGCCTGGCAGTTCCAACCTCAGCATCCTTCTACCGATATATTCACCATCTCTCCTCTGAACATGTCCAAACCACCTCAATCTGGCCTCTCTGATTTTATCTCCAAAACATCTGACATGGGTTGTCCATCTGATGAACTCATTCTTGATCCTATCCATCCTTGTCACTCCTAAGGAGAACTTCAACATCTTCAGCTTTGCTACCTCCAACTCTGCCTCCTGTCTTTTCTTCAGTGCCACCGTCTCTAAGCCGTAGAGCATCGCTGGTCTCACCACTGTCCTGTACACCTTTCCTTTCATTCTCGCCG
This sequence comes from Channallabes apus, assembly GCA_030522415.1. Classification (NCBI taxonomy): domain Eukaryota; kingdom Metazoa; phylum Chordata; class Actinopteri; order Siluriformes; family Clariidae; genus Channallabes; species Channallabes apus. The sequence continues at coordinate 58,029,750 of CM060106.1, read as the reverse complement.
ATACTCTTTTATCGCACAACACACCTGAAACTTTTCTCCACCCATTCCAACCTGCCTGTACCCGCCTCTTCACCTCCTTTCCACACTCTCCGTTGCTCTGGACCGTTGACCCTAAGTACTTAAAGTCCTGCACCTTCTTTACCTCTGCTCCCTGTAGCCTCACTGTTCCTATTGGGTTCCTCTCATTTACACACATGTATTCCGTCTTGCTGCGGCTAACCTTCATTCCTCTGCTTTCCAGAGCATACTGTACCTCCACCTCTCCAAATTTTCCTCCACCTGTTCCCTGCTCTCGCTACAAAGCACAATGTCATCTCCAAACATCATAGTCCATGGAGACTCCTGTCTAACCTCATCTGTCATCCTGTCCATCACCAGAGCAAACAAAAAGGGGCTTAGAGCCGATCCTTGATGCAGACCCACCTCCACCTTGAACTCTTCTGTCACACCTACAGCACATCTTACCACTGTCTTAGCACTCTCATACATGTCCTGCACCACTCTAACATACTTCTCTGCCACTCCAGACTTCCTCATATAATAACACAATATTCCAGAAATTTAAGAGTTACCTACAGTAAATGCCATTTACAGTACATGCATTTAGCCTCAACTACTTGGCTTTTGACCAATTAACAACAGATGTCTAATGATGTGAAAATCATTAATGAATGAGTACAAAAATGGCTCCATGACCACCTACTGTAAGTCAAAGACATTACGAATAATAGTATTACTCGTATTAGTCATTAGAGTCATTACTATAACTCATATTGGATAAAAATGTGGTTAAAAAATATGCATGACATCATAGTTAACTGCTACATTAACTAGCAGTTAACTATGCTAGTTTACTTAGCATATATTTATATGCTATATTTAATAATAATAATAAAAATAATAATAATAATAAATGATAACTTCTTAGTCTTGCCTTTGCCTTTACATTGTTTATGGCTTTGTAGAAAATAAAAAAAGAAGAAAGAGAGAAAGAAAATAGTATTTAGAAGATGCATAAGTCACATAAGAGCGAAAAACAATAAGTTAATTAAATATTAACATAATTGTCTTAACTTTTATTTACTTTATCATCTTATCAGAGTTTAAATGTTACAACTTTTTTTTCTTCCAAAGTGTCTTGATTATTGGAGCAGATTCTCAGACTCTGCTAGAGGCGAGTGCATAATAATGATTTATGGCCACCACTATTCTGTCAAATTAGTGCAAAGTTTTTGGCCATTTTCATCACACCTAGAATAGCAGGTTTTGTGTAATTACTAGCTGCTTATCTCTTCTTACTCATACACCTTCACCAATGCCTGAGCACAGTTTAATTTCCAAACCATTCCACTCTTGACAACTCCCTCCGGATGAAGAGGTCCCTCGAGATCCTGAGTCGCGAGAACGCGATTAGTGTGGCAGGTGTAATTGCGTGGTTTTATGTCCAGAGCGTTGTATTGCTCTCTCAACTTTATTGACCCAACAGCCTGACTAAGATCTGCATTGTTCCCCTTTTCCAATGTGGGTTTCTGCAATAACGACGGCCCAGGATCCAATTATAACGCAAGATATGCTGGCTGTTATAGGGAACCTGCAGTAGTTATTAGAGTAGGACTAGGGAAAATAAAAAAAGAGATTTTTTCTCAGCGAGAAATTCAGGGCAGGATTTTCCATTGCCTACCTTAAAATGCAGAGCGACTATCCATCCCAATTTAAGGTGGTTGACTGACAGGATGGAGCGCATTTACATACTGATGACCAGCATATATGCAACCTGTCCAGCTCAGAAAAAACCCTGGGTAGGATATAAACACAACCCACACTGAACCTGAGACATAGAAACTGAGCAGGAGATTGGGGTTTCTGAGTGCCATATTAAAATCTGATTTTAGATTTAATCAGAACCAACCCTCGACACTCGCTCTGTTGTCTGATCTCGCTCGGCACACCAGAGAGATTGATGGCTTTGACTCGAGTTCTCGATTTCAGCCTGCTCTCCCTATTCCCTTCTGACAGTGTTCTATAAACTGCTTCCTCCACTAAATCTGGTGGCTCCCACTCCATCTGTCTTTGTCAAGGGACCCAGACAGACTCCCAATCCCTCTCTCCATATCTCCTGCCTCCCCGTTTTTGACATTCTCTCTCTCTCTCTCTTTCTCTCTCTACTTTTTTCCCCTAAAACACATCTTTCAATCTCTAGATACCTTTCAGTCGTCACATCAAATCTTAGTTATAATCACGGTTGTAGTCGTTCATCAGGGCTTTAGGTTAGCAGAGATGCTGAATGGTGGGGAATCATGTTCATCTCCATTTCTCTTTGTCTTCTTCCTCTCTTCCTTTCTCTCTTCCTCTCTCTTTAACTCCACATGAATCTCTACCAACCTTCCCCTATACACATAGTCAACAGAGGAACATACTGTATGTATTTCTAGCAATCCTGATTAGCATATATATATATTTTATTATTGTGCATACTTTCAACCACCTACATTTCAATAATCCATGCCATATAACATTTCCTTCTTTTTTTCTTCCAATCCTCCTTACAAAACCATTGATCATTATTAACATTGAGGCCATTTCTAATTGTGAACAGCTACATATTACCGCCTTTACCAACCCACGCCTTCTGTGTGGTTCTCTCTTTCTGTGTCTGAATCTGTCTCTTCTCAGTAATGTCTCTGAATATCCAGTCCTCATTCTTTCCTTATCCCAAAGCAATACATGCTTGTATAATCATTCATTAGCATTTTGGATTAGCAAACATCCTGAGTGGCAACAATCCCAGTCCCAAGCTCTATTATTTTTCCATCTTGTCTCTTTTTAACACACTCATTTAGATTCAGGTAAATTTGTTCAATAATGCTTTTTACTGAAGCTGTTGTCAAAACTCTATTTAGAGAACAAAGCAATCCACTACACTCATTTTATATGATATGTAGCTTTTGTGTTATATTAGGTATCCAATATATCTTGATGAACACACGGGCCAAGTGAATTTAACAACACTGATCACCAACTATACATCAGTAAACTGGTGACAGGATCATGGCAACCCAAGGCTCACCCTTGCCTGTGGGGAGCAAAGACTAGTCCATCCTGTCCAATTTCATAGAAAAGCCAATGCAACACAAAAAATGCTGGCTATGAGAGAAAGGCTCCAGAACACATAGTGCACTACAGCCAGTCTGTCATGGGGTCCAGAAGGCACAGAGCATAAGGACACCCACCTAACCTCCAAACCTCCTAGATGCCAACACATAGGATGTGCTGTACAAACAAGACACGACACCACACCCACAGCACCCAAAGGATCTGTGTCCTGGTGCCAGGCACTACGGCACATCTCCGGAGGCCCTGCGGAGGCATGCCCCTAAGGGGCCAGAGCTGCCTGGCTACACAAGGGGAATAGTATATTAGTCAGTGTAACTTTGATTTCATCCGAATTTTACTAATGAGATATGACCATTGTGGAGGAGTATGACCTTATTCTTTCCTGAGCTGACGCTTTGCCCTGAATTTTTTTATGTCTGAAATTTGGAAAATCGAATTACTGTAAATTTTGCTTTGAACTTTGAAGTTTGAGTACAATTGATTGCAGCAAATCCATTTAAATCCAAAAAGAAAAGCCAGAGCTGATAGTGGTGAGGAAAACCTCCCTAAGGCAATATAAGAAAGAAACCCCTGATGTGAAAGGGAACCCATGACATTTGACCATGACATAAAGCAAGGTTGGTTTTAAGTACAAATCTTTATGATGCAAATTCATTCACAGAACCATCCACAGAAGCAACACATGCAGGAAGCTCCAAAAAGAAGAAGCCCTTTCCTGCTCTAGATATCTTCTTGTGGTCACACTACACTCAACGTCCCCATTTCTTTTATGGGCTTGTCCTTACTTTATCTGTCTGAACCTGTCTCACTTCAAAAGCATCTTCAAAGCTGTAGAACTGACACCATAAGTCTTTTCCATAATTCCATAATTGTTCTTTCCCCTTCATCTTGTTGTTTCATGCCTTTCTTGCACACTTTTTTCCCCAAACCATTCCCCAGTCTCTGGATACCTCCTTGTATAATGTTGGTGTATCCATAACCAATTCCATTCTAAGTACTTTACTGCCAACTCTTTCATCTGCCTTTCTTATTTCCCGTAAAAACAAACCTCTTCCAGTTTTTTTTCCTTTTCCTCTCTCAAGTCTGACAGGAAAAATCTCTTAGATTTTTGAGACACTTTACCTAATGATCTTAGATGAACGAAGATGCTGAATGGCTGCTCAATTTCAGCTTGTGTGCAACATGTGTTTAGTCCAACATGGCTGTTCAATTTTGGCCTGCATGTGTTTAGTCCAACATCTTTTGTTTTTGCAGTGTTGCTCTTACATTTCTTTTGACCAAACATACATCTCTCAGTTTCTACTCACCTTTCTTTTTGGATTACCAAATATTCTGAACAGTTGCTATCTTCATTACAATCCATCATTACATCTCTTTTCAACAAAGTTCCACCAACTTGCGGCATCATCTACTTTATCTTACTCAGAGGTCATACCATTGTCCTACAAGTTATCCATCCATCCATCTACCCATCCATCCATCCATCCATCTAGGAATCTCTGTAGTCCAACTAGTGACTGTAGAGTATTTATTCCCATCTTGTAGCACCATGGTATGACCTCTGGTCAACATTCACACACATTCACACACTACGGGCAATTAAGGAATGTCAATTAGTCTAATCTGCATGTCTTTGGACTGTGGGAGGAAACCAGAGAACCCAGAGGAAACCCACCAAGCATGGGGAGAACATTCAAACTACATACATGCAGAGCCAACATGGGAATCGAACCCAAGACCTGAGGGTGCAAGGCGACAGTGCTAACCAGTAAGCTACTGAGCTGCCTTTATCTTTACTATGGATTAGCAAAATTCCAAAATGGCAGAATGAGTGAGTGCCTGTCCATACCACCATCCCTCTCCTGACATCTGTCTGTGTGAACTTTCCTGAGCACTGAAACAGGACATCAGCAGCTGGAAACCTGAACTCTTCCATCATCAGGTGAGGCTTGGGAGCACAGAGTCAGGATTATCAATCTAGTTCTGTAAACACAAGAGAGAAGGATTTCTTTCCAATGTGGTGGAAAAGTTTCTCCAGGGTTCTCCAGAGAGACTCTCAAGTGAAGAACCCAATTAACCTGTCTAACCCAATACATCTTCTCAAATTACGACATGCTCCCTGATGACTTGCTCGCTCAATTAGGAAATGACTTATCGACACACAGAGGTGGTCAGGTAAAGTGTGTCGTTCACTTTATGAACCAAATTACCTGCTCAATTAGCATTTACATTCTGTATTTTACTGTACATTCCTGACTAATGAAGAGAATTTAAAAAGTTGTCATGCTAATACAGTGATAAGCAACAACTTCAATGACTTCTCACTAGTTCTAATTGGAAGACTGGAAGACTAGTTTGTTGCTTTTGGTGGGAGATGTTTGGCTCAGGAATGTGCAATAATATTTTGTATGTTTTAGTAACCAAGTAGCCGGATTCTATCTCCAGTCCTGGATTTATTCTTGACCTTGAACTCCATCCTCTTCATAGAAAGTTTTATTCACTGTACAAACTGTACCTTCACTTTTTTAATATTTAAAACATATAATAACTAAACAAGTTCACTTCTGACTGATCTTATTCTTGCTGCGTCTCATAAATATACAAGCATTTTTTTTTTTTGCCTGAAGACATTGTCGGGGTTGATTCACAGATCCCTGAGGATACAGAATGGTAAAATACACGAGGTTTACATAAAGAACGGCTCTCTTTCCTTCTTAAAAGCATTTCCTAACATGAACTCTGGCAGAGATGGAGATTTACACTTCCAGAAGGTACTTTCAAGTTGTTTAGAATTTAGACGAAAAAAATCTAAAGAATTAATGAGTGATTTGAGTCTCCAATAACTACCTGGACTCCATATTAACATCAAGTAATATAATTCAACTGTTATACCTGTAGTTGAACTGGCTGCCACCTAACACACTGTATAAATGCAGATAATTTCCTGCTATCCGTTATCACCCAGATGAGGATGGATTCCCTGCTGAGTCTGGTTCCTCTCAAGGTTTCTTCCTGTTACCATCTCAGGGAGTTTTTTTTGCCACTGTCGCCCGCGGCTTGCTCACCAGGGATTATCTGACCATTTTGATTCATACACATTTCATACACATTTCATACAAAGTTAAATAATTCTTTTGAGTGTGTAAAGCTGCTTTGCGACAACGACACTTGTTAAAAGCGCTGTACAAATAAAATTTAATTGAATTGTATAAATACAGTATATCAGTGACGTGTCAAACAAGCATTACAGTTTAGCCCCATCATGGCACTCCAGAGACAACTAGTGTCTGCCTATTTCTAGCAGGGTATATTAGTGTTCCTGGAAAAACATCAACAGGACACGTTTTGTACTAATTTGATTGGATGAACGTTTTTTGGGAGTGTTAATTTGTAGTACATAATCACTAGGACATTTTACAGCAGCATGTGTATCACTTTGCTCATCTGTGTTCACTGCATAAAATTACAATTCTACCAATGGCTAATTTTAAGAAAACTGTTAACTGTTACTACACGTACTATGGGCCATCAGTCAGGCTGTAAGCATTACCATGGAAACACCCAACAATCCAGGGGTGGCTTCTTCTGCAACTACAGGATATCCAAAAAAAAAAAAATATATATATATATATATACAGTGGTGTGAAAAACTATTTGCCCCCCTCCTGATTTCTTATTCTTTTGCATGTTTGTCACACAAAATGTTTCTGATCATCAAACACATTTAAATATTAGTCAAAGATAACACAAGTAAACACAAAATGCAGTTTTTAAATGAGGGGTTTTATTATTTAGGGAGAAAAAAAAATCCAAACCTACATGGCCCTGTGTGAAAAAGTAATTGCCCCCTGAACCTAATAACTGGTTGGGCCACCCTTAGCAGCAATAACTGCAATCAAGCGTTTGCGATAACTTACAACGAGTCTTTTACAGCGCTCTGGAGGAATTTTGGCCCACTCATCTTTGCAGAATTGTTGTAATTCAGCTTTATTTGAGAGTTTTCTAGCATGAACCGCCTTTTTAAGGTCATGCCACAACATCTCAATAGGATTCAGGTCAGGACTTTGACTAGGCCACTCCAAAGTCTTCATTTTGTTTTTCTTCAGCCATTCAGAGGTGGATTTGCTGGTGTGTTTTGGGTCATTGTCCTGCTGCAGCACCCAAGATCGCTTCAGCTTGATTTGACGAACAGATGGCCGGACATTCTCCTTCAGGATTTTTTGGTAGACAGTAGAATTCATGGTTCCATCTATCACAGCAAGCCTTCCAGGTCCTGAAGCAGCAAAACAACCCCAGACCATCACACTACCACCACCATATTTTACTGTTGGTATGATGTTCTTTTTCTGAAATGCTGTGTTACTTTTACGCCAGATGTAACGGGACACGCACCTTCCATAAAGTTCAACTTTTGTCTCGTCGGTCCACAAGGTATTTTCCCAAAAGTCTCGGCAATCATTGAGATGTTTTTTAGAAAAATTGAGACGAGCCTTAATGTTCTTTTTGCTTAAAAGTGGTTTGCGCCTTAGAAATCTGCCATGCAGGCCGTTTTTGCCCAGTCTCTTTCTTATGGTGGAGTCGTGAACACTGACCTTAATTGAGGCAAGTGAGGCCTGCAGTTCTTTAGATGTTGTCCTGGGGTCTTTTGTGGCCTCTCGGATGAGTTGTCGCTGTGCTCTTGGGGTAATTTTGGTCGGCCGGCCACTCCTGGGAAGGTTCACCACTGTTCCATGTTTTTGCCATTTGTGGATAATGGCTCTCACTGTGGTTCGCTGGAGTCCCAAAGCTTTAGAAATGGCTTTATAACCTTTACCAGACTGATATATCTCAATTATTTTTGTTCTCATTTGTTCCTGAATTTCTTTGGATCTTGGCATGATATCTAGGTTTTGAGGTGCTTTTGGTCTACTTCTCTGTGTCAGGTAGCTCCTATTTAAGTGATTTCTTGATTGAAACAGGTGTGGCAGTAATCAGGCCTGGGGGTGACTACAGAAATTGAACTCAGGTGTGATAAACCACAGTTAAGTTATTTTTTAACAAGGGGGGCAATCACTTTTTCACACAGGGCCATGTAGATTTTGAGTTTTTTTTCTCCCTTAATAACGTAAACCTTCATTTAAAAACTGCATTTTGTGTCCAATTATGTTATCTTTGACTAATAGTTAACGTTTTTTGATGAGCAGAAACATTTTGTGTGACAAACATGCAAAAGAATAAGAAATCAGGAAGGGGGCAAATAGTTTTTCACACCACTGTATATATATATATATATATATATATATATATATATATATATATATATATATATATATATAAATTTTCTTATATACGTATATATATACACTCACCTAAAGGATTATTAGGAACACCACACTAATACGGTGTTTAACCCCCTTTCGCCTTCAGAACTGCCTTAATTCTATGTGGCATTGATTCTACAAGGTGCTGAAAGCATTCTTTAGAAATGTTGGCCCATATTGATAGGATAGTATCTTGTAGTTGATGGAGATTTTTGGGATGCACATCCAAGGCACGAAGCTCCCGTTCCACCACATCCCAAAGATGCTCTATTGGGTTGAGATCTGGCGACTGTGGGGGCCATTTTAGTACAGTGAACTCATTGTCATGGTCAAGAAACCAATTTGAGATGATTCGAGTTTTGTGACATGGTGCATTATCCATTATCTTTGAACATTTTATCAAAGTCATTCTAACTTCCAAAAACAACATTGTCCTGATGTCGTGTGATTGTTGGTTGCAAAGGCCATGACGAGGCCCTAAACTTATGGCAAAAACTGGCTAATCACGTCTTTGGTTATATACATAATTATGTAGTTATGTAATATATTATGTGATAATGGTATTCCTATTTCTCCTTTAAGTGCACGTGCCTACTGTTCCCACTGTCTTTATGGTGCTCCCGAGCCAGAGGTGTCAAGTAACGAAGTACAAATACTTCGTTACCTTACTTAAGTAGAAACTTTGGGTATCTATACTTTACTGGAGTAATTATTTTTCAGCCGACTTTTTACTTCGACTCCTTACATTTTCACGCAATTATCTGTACTTTCTACTCCTTACATTTTAAAAATAGCCTCGTTACTCCTATTTTATTTCAGCTTGTCATTCAAAAAACAAACAAACCAAGAAAAAACATCCGGATAAATCGCGCCATCCGGATGGAGCCAATTTGATTGTGGTTGGATGATGTAATGTTTGCATGTAGTTCTGTTCCAGGTTTTCTGTTCAGCATCCTGACTCTGACGTAAGCACGTAAGCACGTCGAGTGGGATGAGGTAACTAAGCGTGTGTAATCTGTCACTGGGCATGCGCATGAGAGAACAAAAAAGTAAACGGCACATTTGCTAACAACTCCGTTTGTCTATGTGATCTTTATTTTCTTCTATACTGAAGGATGTTACAGATGAGAAGTATAAACATACCATTCCGACCCCCTGTTGGTTGGTACGCGATCCATCGCACCTGCACATGACGTTATGTCACACACTCCAGCAAGGACGTTTGAATAAATTAGCATTTTCGGTTGATAAGGTTGTGATAAGTAGACGAAGCTGTCCGTGATAGGGACTCAAGTTTCGAGCGAAATGTCACAACCAAGCACCAGCGAGGAAGGTAACAGAACCAGTAGGGTTACAGGAATGATATATACTGTATACACACAAACACACACACAAACACACACACATACACATATATATGTATGTGTATATATATATTGGCAAATCACATCTTTGGTTTTATTATTATCTACACATTTTTCTCACACATACACACTTCCAATTATTTTCTTTTCTAAAATTATTTATTTATTTCTTTTTCTTTCTTTTTCTTTTTTTTTGTGTTTTGTTTTTTGTACATTTTCTTTCATTTTTGTGAAACTGCGTTGAGACAATGACCATTGTTAAAAGCGCTATATAAATAAAATTGAATTGAATACATAATTATGTAGTTATATAATATATTATGTGATAATGGTATTTCTATTTCTCCTTTAAGTGTATGTGCCCACTGTTCCCACTGTCTTTGTGGTGCTCCCGGGCAGTGATGGTGCAGGTGCTTGGGCCCAATCACTGTTGCTTGCAACTATATATATTTTTTTAATCTAATGTCATTACAGTTGTGATGCAGCATGTAATCACAGCCCTCACAATAGAGGCACTGCCATTCTTGCACTCTTGCTTGTGCTTGCTTAGTACTTAAATATATTTGGTAGTGTACATTTTAATGAGCTGTTGCAGTAATCCTTTAAAGGGTAGTCCCTAAGGTTCAATCATTTACCCTTAATTAATATTTAAAAGTGAAACCATAGACAGGAAAGGCACTACCAATGCATATACTCTTGATTGCACATTTCTAACCTTTATTTAAAAAAGTTTAGTTGCTCCTATTTTTTTCCAGGTCTAAATCAGTACTGAACAAAATAAATATCTCAAAGCACATACTGCAGGCATTTTAGTGTGAGCAGTGTGTTATTAATCCCTGCAGGATTTCGTTCTGCTTTCCTAAAGTGGATTTCAAACACCTTTAAATGTGAATAATGAAAAACATGTGCACTATGTTTCTATTTCTTTTTTCCTTTCCCTAAATAGCTGGCACATTAGGAGCAAGAACTTGTTGTTGTAAAATGTGGCTCTTGGACCTGGGGAAGTTGTTCCTTTCAATTTGTGAGTGTGATTCATTTTCATTTCATGCAAAATGTTTGATTTGAGACAAAAATTCCAGGTGCCAGATGCTCAAGGACATATTTTTTCTCAGTCACTCTCATTCATTCTCTATAATACATATTCTATACAGCAGCACAGGAGGCCTAGAGCCTATCCCAGGAGATTTGGGGCATACAGGACAGAAATATTCAAGGTATACATTATGGACAGTTTGCCGAACCATTGCAGAGAACAAAAACATCTGCATGTTTTTGGCTGTGTGCATACCCTGAGGAAACCATAAGGGACAACATGCGAACATGTACCCAGACCTGAAGGTTGGGATTTGAACCCTCGACCCTGGAGGTTTAAGGCAACAGAGATGGACATTTTGTTTGAGATGCTGCAGTGTTTGATAGTCAGGGGAGATGTGTTCAATTTCCCCCATGTTTATAGAAGGGTGTTACTGGTTCGATCCGGAGCTCAAGTTAATGTCTGGGTGGAATTTCTGCACATGTCTGAATACATTTCCTCTGGTTCTAGATGCTGTCTATATTCCCTGTCTTACTTTGTAGGCTTTAGATCTCAAGTATCACAATCCTGACCAAGATAATGTTTTCTCCCCCCTTTTTTTCTGTGAAACAGACAACATTCATAGATCCAGGAGCTTTTCTTGCACTTCCAGTGAAATGTAATGTAATGTAATGTAGCATGTCATAGTGCCTGAAAAAAAAACTAAAAAGCCTAGTGCCTTTTTGCTCTTGTAGCATAAATACCTGTTCTTTACTGTTATAGAGTTTGTAGAAATAGTTTAAAATGTTAAAGCTAAAAATAATCTGCTGGTTTTTAATGTAATCAGTGATATTATTATTATTACAGGTTGGAGCCCACGTGTCTTTCTGTACAGCAGAACTCTCTGTCTAACTTATTAATACAAAGAAATCACATTCTGTAAGGTTGATTATCTTTCGCCTTGTTTACACTAAGTTGTCTGTTCCCTTTCAAAGGCTACACTCAATGCTGCGTGAAAACGCTATGGGAAACATCTTGTCATGTTGCCGTTTTTTGAAGCATGTGTGTATCAAACACGCCAAATTTTGGCTTATATAACCTCGGTCATGTGACGTCATCTTGATGAGCCGCACCTGTAGGTTATAAATAGTAGTGAGCCGGAAACATTCCTCAGATCATTTGTCTTCACCGACATTGTGAAAGCGTGTCTGCAGCAAGCAGTAAAAATACATTTAAAACAGAGAGAGAAACTATAAAACTCACCAGACAAAATGGCGGAGTTTAGCGCTAGATGCCCTTGCGAAAACTATCTTTCCGAAGGTGACTCACATATCCTCTGTTTTGAATGTTTGGGTGAGAGCCACGCTCTCGATGGACTTAAAGGAGAGTGTGAGCACTGTCATAATCTCCCGATGAAAGTGCACCATGTGCGCCTCGGGTTCTTTAGGGAACCACGAGCCGCGCTGCACTCTTGGGGATCACAAGTTGATCTGGCCGAGGCACGAGAGACGGAGTCCCTCCTTTCTCTCGCCCTCTCCCGCGATCACGAAATCTCTCCCTCCACTTCACGAGCGCACTCCGGTGTTTCTCGTGAGTGTATGAAAGAGACTCCTTCCCTTACTTCTGTGGAAATGGAAGTAGCTACCTCAGAACAACCCTCTAAAGATGATACAGAGTATGAGGAGTTGCTTGAAGTCATAACGCGTGCAGTCGAATGATTAAACATTGATTGGCCACAGGAGCAAGCTCACTCCAAACGGTCAAAATTAGACAACAGATTTCTGTTGGGTGGCCAGGAGAGGGTGCCACAACGCAGCACTCTCCCCTTTTTTGAGGACCTCCACAACGAATTTTCTCATCCCGTGTTTTTGTACCATCGACAGCGTTCTTTTTGAACATCGTTGATGCAAAGGCACAAGGTGATGCCCCAGATTGAAGAGAGGCTGGCTGGCTATCTCTCTCCTGGAACATCATCATCATTAAAGAAGCCAATCGTTCCCTCCAAGCCATGTAGAACTTCTTCTAACCTGGTAGGGAAGGCATTCCAATCAGCAGGTCAGGCTTCCATGCACACCATAGCGGTTTTGCAGGCGTACCAGGCTGATCTGCTGAATGATTTGATCACGAGCGGCACTGTGAATCAGAAGGCATTTACAGAATTATGCCGGGCTACTGATTTGTCACTAAACGAACAGCCCGTGCTATCGGCCATTCTATGGCATCCTTGGTGTGCGCAGAAAGGCACCTATGGCTAAATCTGACGCGCATCAATGATAGGGATCGATCATTCCTCCTTGATGCCCCTGTCTCACCCTCAGGCCTATTTGGCGACGCTGTTAGTTCCATCGCCACCAGGTTTCGAGAGGCCAATCTATATGAACAGGCTTTTGGGAAATTTCTCCCACGCCGTGCTCAGGAGTCGACACCGTCAGACACCCAGCCTCGACCAGATCTGATTCCGGCAAAAGGAGAGCTTCAGTAGCCGGGCACCCCCCCCCGTAAGGACTGGGGTACGGCTAGCTGCCCCTCACAGGCCGCCTCTAAAAGTTCAGATCGCCGTGCCGTCTTCTTTTCTAAGAAGAAGTCCTGAAGGCTTACGCCCAGGGCCGTGGGGGTGACCCGCCGTACCCCCCCCGGGGAGGGGCACATAACGTTCTTTCCTATAAGAGCATGCCCTCCCGGGCACCCCAGGGGATCAGTGTTTAGTTTCAGCGCCTTTGGTGTTTCGGACGACACCGGTCCTCACCAACACGTTAGTTCTTCGGTCAGATCCTGCTATATTCCAGGATGCCGAACCTCTAACACCCCCCACCCGCCAAATCGAAGTACTCGTACCCCTTTTGGATAAACTGGCAGCGTGGAAGCTACTGCCAAGTATACAGTGGTGTGAAAAACTATTTGCCCCCCTCCTGATTTTTTATTCTTTTGCATGTTTGTCACACAAAATGTTTCTGATCATCAAACACATTTAACTATTAGTCAAAGATAACACAAGTAAACACAAAATGCAGTTTTTAAATGAGGGGTTTTATTATTTAGGGAGAAAAAAAATCCAAACCTACATGGCCCTGTGTGAAAAAGTAATTGCCCTCTGAACCTAATAACTGGTTGGGCCACCCTTAGCAGCAATAACTGCAATCAAGCGTTTGCGATAACTTGCAACGAGTCTTTTACAGCGCTCTGGAGGAATTTTGGCCCACTCATCTTTGCAGAATTGTTGTAATTCAGCTTTATTTGAGGGTTGCGGTTCTGGATTCTAGCATGAACCGCCTTTTTAAGGTCATGCCACAACATCTCAATAGGATTCAGGTCAGGACTTTGACTAGGCCACTCAAGTCTTCATTTTGTTTTTCTTCAGCCATTCAGAGGTGGATTTGCTGGTGTGTTTTGGGTCATTGTCCTGCTGCAGCACCCAAGATCGCTTCAGCTTGAGTTGACAAACAGATGGCCGGACATTCTCCTTCAGGATTTTTTGGTAGACAGTAGAATTCATGGTTCCATCTATCACAGCAAGCCTTCCAGGTCCTGAAGCAGCAAAACAACCCCAGACCACCACACTACCACCACCATATTTTACTGTTGGTATGATGTTCTTTTTCTGAAATGCTGTGTTACTTTTACGCCAGATTTAACGGGACACGCACCTTCCAAAAAGTTCAACTTTTGTCTCGTCTGTCCACAAGGCATTTTCCCAAAAGTCTTGGCAATCATTGAGATGTTTTTTTAGCAAAATTGAGACGAGCCTTAATGTTCTTTTTGCTTAAAAGTGGTTTGCGCCTTGGAAATCTGCCATGCAGGCCGTTTTTGCCCAGTCTCTTTCTTATGGTGGAGTCGTGAACACTGACCTTAATTGAGGCAAGTGAGGCCTGCAGTTCTTTAGATGTTGTCCTGGGGTCTTTTGTGGCCTCTCGGATGAGTTGTCTCTGCGCTCTTGGGGTAATTTTGGTCGGCCGGCCACTCCTGGGAAGGTTCACCACTGTTCCATGTTTTTGCCATTTGTGGATAATGGCTCTCACTGTGGTACGCTGGAGTCCCCAAGCTTTAGAAATGGCTTTATAACCTTTACCAGACTGATAGATCTCAATTACTTTTGTTCTCATTTGTTCCTGAATTTCTTTGGCTCTTGGCATGATGTCTAGCTTTTGAGGTGCTTTTGGTCTACTTCTCTGTGTCAGGTAGCTCCTATTTAAGTGATTTCTTGATTGAAACAGGTGTGGCAGTAATCAGGCCTGGGGGTGACTACAGAAATTGAACTCAGGTGTGATAAACCACAGTTAAGTTATTTTTTAACAAGGGGGGCAATCACTTTTTCACACAGGGCCATGTATATTTGGAGTTTTTTTCTCCCTTAATAACGTAAACCTTCATTTAAAAACTGCATTTTGTGTTCAATTATGTTATCTTTGACTAATAGTTAATGGTTTTTGATGAGCAGAAACATTTAAGTGTGACAAACATGCAAAAGAATAAGAAATCAGGAAGGGGGCAAATAGTTTTTCACACCACTGTATCTCCTTGGGTACTAAGCACTGTAGAGAAACTACAGTATTCAGTTATCACATCACTCTCCGCGTTTCAAAATGTCATGGTCTCCACTTCCATGAAACCGGAAAGTGCGCATCTCCTGACAGAAGCTGCTGGGGGAATGGGGCCATGGAACATGTTCCCCTACCAGACAGTGAGTCAGGCTACTACAGTCTGTATTGCTTAGTTCCTAGATGCTGCGTCCAATTTTTAGATTTCGCGGGTTGTACCGCTATCTAAAATAATTAAATACAGTTTAAAAAATTTGACTGTCAAAGTGATTGCTCTCAAATCCTACCGAGTGATTGATTTGTGACAATCGATTGAAGGACGATTACTTTCATATAGAAATATTGCCACAACACGGGGAAAGACGCGAAGTTCACTTTCGGGGTCGAAGCCTACCAGTATCGGGTCTTTCCATTTGGTCTAGCTCTCTACATATCTACAGATTTAGAATTACTACAATTACTGGCTGGCCCAGTCTCAGTAGCTAGTGCTTCGACATCAGCATGTCGTCCTACCTCATCTTTGGTTCTAGGATTGAGACCCAAAGTAAAATTAATCTATTCTACAAGGAAATCAAGCAAGACCAGAAAGTGACCATCATTTTCAGGAATTTTAGCTCTCAGGGCAACTATATCCATGGTGACACCTTTGGGCCTTCTGCACATGAGAGCATTTTAGTTGTGGCCAAGACAGGGGATTTCACTCTATATAATAATCCCCAATAAATATATAATCCCCAATAAAGGTTACGCGCCAAGTGCTTCGTACCCTTCCTATGTGGTTCAGACCCCGGTTTCTACTCTGGGTCCCACTCTAAGTTCGTCTTGTCGTCGCAGATGCTAATGACAGACGCTTCCCTCATGGGCCGGGGTGCGGTCTTAGATGACCGTCCAGCCCAAGGGTAACTGGAGAGGCCTTCTTCTCGCGCGGCACATCAATTGCCTCGAAATGATGGCTCTATTTCTGGCCCTAAAGCACTTCCTCCAGCAGTTGAGAGGCTACCATGTCCTAGTGCGGATGGACAACACTATGGCAGTCTCATATATTATCGGCAGGGCGGACTGTGCTCGCGCCGCTAAACAGCAAGCGCACCAGGTTCCTCTCCCTCAGGGCGATTTACATTTCAGGGCATATGAATGTGGGAGCAATTGTACTGTCCAGTCAAGCTCTGACATACGGGGATTGGAAATCCCACCCCAAAGTAGCCAGTCAATCTGGGAAAGATTTCAGCTAGCAGAGGTGGACCTCTTTGCCTCGTAAGATCAGCAAATGTCCCCTTTGCTACTCTTTGACTCTTCCTGCCCCCCACTGGGTGTGGACACCTTGGCCCGTGTAAAACGCGTTTATTCGTTTTTCCTGATAGCTCTGTTCCCGGGAGTCTAAGTCAAGCTGGTCTTCCAGCCAGCATAATTAAGACTATTCTAGAAGAGCTTATGCCCTCAAAAAGGAATGTATGTGAAAAGTCGTGCATGACGAAGCAGGTAGACCCAGTCCACTGCCGAATTGTTTCAGTGCTGGAGTTTCTGCAAGAAAACTTGTACTTGGGCTTGTGCCCTAGTACTCTCAGGACGTACGTAACTGCTATTCAGCGTGCCACATCAGAGAGTTCCATTTCAACAGGCACCCTATTGTTTTGAAGCCTTCTGTCCTCCACCTTTTACAGCTTCGGAGCAGGACAGACTTCACTTACTGTGTCCAGTACGTGCTCTTCAGATTTACGTCCATAGCATCAGCCAGTGGCATAAGTCAGAGCAGCTTTTACATGTTTTGGGCCACAACCAGGCGGGCGGCCGCCACTACACTGGGTGAGAGATGCTATTGCCCTCTCCTATGAGGTGCGTGGGATCACGTTGCCTCTAGGAATCAGGGCTCATTCAACCAGGAGATCGCCTCATCTATTGCACTAACAAGAGGTATTCCCCTGCAGCAAGTGTGTGCGAAGCAGGTAGACCCAGTCCACCGCTTAATTGCTTCAGTGCTGGAGTTCCTGCAAGAGAAATTGTCTTCGGGCTTGTGCCCTAGTACCCTCAGAACGTACATGGCCACTATTTCAGCATGCCACGTTCTGATTGAAGCCACTAGAGTCAGCACCTGACAGGCTTCTGACTCTCAAGATGATTTTTCTTATGGCCATTCCCTTTCTCAAGAGGATCGGAGATCTGCGTACCTTGTCAGTCTCCCCATCTTGCCTGGACTTTGCCCCTGGGCTAGTGAAGGTCATTCTGCATCCTCACCCGAACTATCTTCCGAAAGTTCCTTTTTCAACCATGCACCCTGTTGTTCTTGACGCCTTCTGTCCTCCGCCTTTTATAGATTCGGAGCAGGAGAAACTTCACCTACTGTGCCCAGTACATCCTCTTCAGATCTACGTCCACCGCACCAGCCAGTGGTGTAAGTCAGAGCAAATTTTTTGTATGCTATGGAGGCCGCAACCGGGGGCGGCCGCCACTACACAGTCCATGTCACTGGGTGAGAGATGCTATTGCCCTCTCCTATGACGCGCGTGGACTCACTTCGCCTCTAGGAATCAGGGCCCATTTGACCAGAGGGGTCGCCTCATCTATTGCTCTTGCAAGAGGTACTCCCCTGCAGAAAGTGTGTGACGCGGCGGATTGGTCCTCTCCGCACACATTTGTAAAATTTTATAGTCTGGATGTCCATGCCACTCCGGGCTCACGAATCCTCGAGTCAGCTTCCCAGACATAGTTCTGAGGCTTCTCGGCCTTGTGCGCACACTCTACACAACCTTGGGGTCCAAACACGGCGGCATTGGTACTCTCGTTCCCATAGCGTTTTCACACAGCATCGAGTGTAGCCTTTGAAAGGGAACGTCTTACTTTGCTGTAACCCTGTTACCTGAAAAGGCGGGAACGAGATGCTGCGTCCCAATGTCGCACTGCCCCGTGACTGGATGTCCGTTCAGACAAATCATCTGAGGAATGTTTCCAGCTCACTACTATTTATAACCTACAGGTGCGTCTCATCAAGATGACGTCACCAGACCGAGGTTATATAAGCCAAAATTTGGCGTGTTTGATACACACATGCTTCACAACCGGCAACATGACAAGATCTTTCCCATAGCGTTTTCACGCAGCATCTCGTTCCCGTCTTTTCAGGGAACAGGGTTACAGCAAAGTAACCCGAGATGTTTTTCATCATCAGACAAATACACTCCCTGTTCGGTAATCGGGGAGAGAATCACAGGTGAGAAATGGAAAAGGTTGACCAGATAATAATTCACTTATACCATTTCATCTGTGAAAATATGATCTAACCCCAGTTAAAAAATATTCAGTTTTTCAGCTTTTCTAATTAATATCTACTGATGCAGGTGTGTGCAGGTGCCGGATCTGTCCCAATTTCTTATTAGACCCCTAAATGCAGATGATCTAGATGAAGTGACTAGCAGCATGGGCACTATTTTTACCAGTACATTAGACACTGTTGCTCCCATCAGATTAAAAAAAGTCAGAGATAAAACATTGGCACCGTGGTACAACAGTCATACTCGCGCCCTAAAGAGAGCAACCCGTAACCTCGAGCGAAAATGGAGGAAAACTAAATTAGAAGTTTTTCGAATTGCGTATAAAGACAGTATGTGCAGCTATAGACAGGCTCTAAAAACTGCTAGGACCGAGCATCTTAGCCAACTGATAGCAAGAAACCAAAACAATCCCAGGTTCTTATTTAGTACAGTGGCTCGCTTAACAAAACCTAAGATGCCCGCAGAGAGTATCCCATCACAGTTTAGAAGTGAAGACTTTATGGACTTCTTTAATGAAAAAATCAATAATATCAGGAAGAAAATAATGGAGGTTCAACCTCTAATAGTATCTCACGATCCAGTTCAGCCTATAGCTTCACATTTAGATTTTCACTGCTTTACAGGTATAGGACAGGAAGAGCTGTATAAACTCATCACCTCGGCTAAATCAACAACGTGCCTGTTAGACCCAATCCCAACCAGATTTTTAAAAGAAGTGATGCTTACGGTTGGAGAGCCACTCCTAAACATTATTAATTCTTCATTACATCTAGGTCACGTCCCTAAACCTTTCAAGTTAGCAGTTATTAAGCCGCTTCTTAAAAAATCTAATTTGGACGCGAATGAAATAAAAAATTACAGACCGATCTCAAACCTCCCGTTCATATCAAAAATACTAGAAAAAGTAGTATCAGCTCAAATTTGCACATTCTTGCAGGATAACAACATCCTTGAAGAATTTCAGTCAGGTTTCAGGCCCCATCATAGCACAGAAACTGCACTAGTTAAGATTACAAATGACTTGTTTTTAGCTTCAGACCAAGGCTGCATCTCATTGCTAGTCCTGCTCGATCTTAGTGCTGCATTCGACACTATAGATCATAATATTCTCATAGATCGCTTACAAAATTATATAGGCATTCAGGGACAGGCACTAAAATGGTTTAGATCTTACCTGTCTGATCGCTACCATTTTGTAGATCTAAATGGAGAACCGTCTGGTATAATGCCAGTGAAATATGGGGTCCCACAAGGGTCAGTTTTAGGACCTCTGTTGTTCTCAATATACATGCTTCCCTTGGGTAACATCATTAGAAGACATGGGATTAGTTTCCATTGTTATGCTGATGATACCCAATTATATATCTCAACTAAACCAGACGAAATACCTAAGCTGTCTAGATTAACTGAGTGTGTCCAGGACATAAAAGATTGGATGACCAATAACTTTCTTTTATTAAATTCAGATAAGACAGAGATATTACTTATTGGCCCAAAAACCAGCACACAACAGCTTTCACAATTCAGCTTGCGCTTAGAAGGATGTACTGTTATTACCAGCTCAGCAGTAAAAGATCTGGGAGTAATATTAGACAGTAACTTGTCTTTTGAAAATCACATTTCAAATATCACAAAAACAGCCTTTTTCCATCTTCGAAATATTGCTAAACTTAGGAACATCTTATCCGTATCTGATGCAGAAAAACTAGTTCATGCATTCATGACCTCCAGACTGGACTATTGTAATGCATTACTAGGTGGTTGTCCTGCATCCTCAATAAACAAGCTTCAGTTAATCCAAAATGCAGCTGCCAGGGTTCTCACTAGATCCAGAAAATATGATCATATAACCCCAATATTATCATCCCTGCACTGGCTACCTGTTCAGTTTAGAATAAATTACAAAATAGTATTACTTACATACAAGGCCTTAAATGGTTTAGCTCCCACATACCTAACCAGTCTTCTGATACGCTACAATCCACCACGCGCCTTAAGATCACAAAACTCCGGACTTCTGGTAGTTCCCAGAATTTCAAAATCTACAAAAGGGGGTAGGGCTTTTTCATATTTAGCTCCAAAGCTTTGGAATAGCCTTCCAGACAGTGTTCGGGGAGCAGACACGGTTTCTCAGTTCAAAAGTAGACTCAAGACGCATCTTTTTAATCTGGCATACACATAACTCATCCCAGTACTCATACTCCAGTACACCTATACCGAATGGCAACTACGCTAATTCTCCCCATCTGTTCTGTATTTCTCTACCCATCCCGAGGCATCGGGAGATTTTGCCAGCTTCAGTAGACAAAGGCCGACCCTGCGAGGTTCCTGAGGCACCCAGAGACGGACCAGCTCCAACTGGATTCAGCTTTATGATGGTTGGAGCTACACATGCTGCTCCTGTGCTTCCAGTGATCCAGACCTCATCTGCCCTCTGCACCTACTGACTCGTCCATATGCTGAACTGGTCTTCATGTCAATTTAAATAATTTCTGTCATATTGAATTTTCACCTGCACAACACACAAGATGTTATATCATTTCTATCTGTTATCGCCCAAATGAGGATGGGTTCCCTGTTGAGTCTGGTTCCTCTCAAGGTTTCTTCCTAATGCCATCTCAGGGAGTTTTTCCTTGCCACCGTCGCCGTCACCCTTGGCTTGCTCATCAGAGAAATTTCATTCATTCGTCTCATTATTATCTGCACATTTTTCTCACACATCCACACTTCCAATTATTTTCTTTTCTATAATTATTATTATTATTTGTTCTTATTTATTTATTTTCTATTATAATTTTATTTATTTATTTATTACTTTATATATATATATATATATATATATATATATTTTTTTTTTTTTTTGTTAAATTTCTTAAATTTTTGTGAAGCTGCTTTGAGACAATGACCATTGTTAAAAGCGCTATATAAATAAAATTGAATTGAATTGAATTGTTTACATTGAGTAAGTAGCACATTAGTATCTTATTTTAAAGTAAATTATTTAATCCAGCACAACTGTTCATAACATCGCTTGTATTTCAAATAAAAATTTTACCATAATGACCTTAAAAATGTAAAAAACAATTAATAAGAAATAAGAGAGAAATAAATAGCTGAACTATAAGAAAGTTCAGACAAAATATAAAAACTTTGAAAAATATATAATAAATATAAAACCTATCTGTACAAAAGACAAAATAAATGTAAATGCAAATAAAAAGTGGGAAAAAAAATAGAAATGTCCAGAAAGTGTGCAAATGTGCTATGTCCATGATTGCCCGGTCTACAGTGTACTGGGGTACTGTATGTGCACAGATGAATAATGTCCATATTTACCTCCTTTACACTCTATTTTTTATATATGCAAATTATTCTGCACTGGGAAAATGCACTTCTGATTAGATTCTAATCTAATCTAATCTAATCTAGATTTCACTTATGTTGCAGGTTGCACTTTCAGAAGATATCTAAGTACTGCAAAAGTCTCATTAAATTCTGCTCTGTCGATTTAAGATGCGCTCACATTTTCATCTGCACCCATGCGCAGTACGCTGTCAAACCTTGAGCTTTAGAATCTGGCACAAAACTGCTCATAACTTGACTTCTACTCAACATTTTGATTTCGCTTATGGTGCAGGTTGATGTCTAAGTACTGCCAAAATGTCGTTAAATTCCGCCCGGTCAGTTTTGCGTGATGCTGTGATAAATTGAGCTGGACAAACATACAGACAGAACATCTTTTGAGAGGTTTCTAATCCTCTAATGTATGAGACTTAAATGTATTATTGAAAGAGAGAGTTTAAACCTAGTACAGTTTTATCTGTATAGAAAAAAAAAAATCAAAAGCAAAAAGGTAGATAGTGTATAAAAGCAGCATGTACAGTATGTTTTTGGCACACTTCTCGTCCTTCCGAATCATTGTGAAACGTCTAACAGTAACTCAAGGTGACTGAGATGCTCGGACCTTACATTAATCTTGATGATGTTTATCTACTCATTCAACGTGCTTCATCAGTTCCATTCAGGATTGATGAAACCCCTGAGGCGAGTGCCAAAACATCTCTAAGATTAAAGCAGACGTCCACTCTTCCTCGTCCTCCTCCTCCTCGTCCTCCTGCAGTCTTTTCCTCCGTCCCCATTCCTTTTCTGATCCCGAACCTAACAGCGGCGTTATTTGCCGTAAGTAAGAACAAATCACCCATTCGCCTTTCATCACCTTCTGCCAGAAAGACAAAAGAGCTTGCGGCTGAAGATAACTGCCCCTGTAAGCGCAGTGTTCTCACCTGCTCATGCCCTTTTCCATCAACCTGGCACCAGCTCCATGTTCTCTCCTTACTACTTTTATGTTTTTGCCCCTTTTTTAAAACATTGTTTCTAAACCTCATTATGCAATTAAACCAGTAAATGTCAATAAAGCCCTGTTAAGGCTGCTGTGTTTTATGTAAGAAATATAGAAATGGTTCACGAAAAATATAAAAGTACATTGTGTTTGTACTCCACTGTTCTTTTTTTTATTTAATTATTTATTTATTTGTTTATTTATTTATTTCGGGTGGGGGGCGGGGTAAAAGTCTACTAACTTATCACACCTTGATTTGGTTATTTTATCCTCTCTTCTTAAAAAAAAAAAATCTCTGGATGTATTACAGTAGATTGTGAGAGGTTCTCCAGTACACACACACACACACACACACACAGACACACACATACCTTTTCATGTCACTCCACAGATTTTCAAAAGGATTTAGATCTGGGCTCTGTCTGGGCCAGAGCATTCATCTTCTCCTTCTGAAGCCGTTTCTTTGTCGACTGATTATTTGTGCTTTGGGTCGTTATCATGCTGGAAGGAAAAAAAGAAATCCTAAAAGAGGCCTGAAATTTGAAGCCGTCCATAATTCACTCTATCTCCACTCGAGCCCCAGCCACAGCTGAAGAGAAGCCGCTTTATAGTGTGAGGCTAACACCGGTGTTAAGGGTGTAATGATGGGTCAATGATTGGGAGTTTAATCTGGAAACACTGGCACACTGGCCATAAGTCCCTGAATTGTAGACACCTTTTCTTTCTGTAGACAAAACATACCTCCAGGTAACTAGATGCACTAAATTGTTTAGGAACAGTAACAGCACTGTCTATAGCAAATGTGCAAACAATGGTTCTTTTAAATAATGCAAATTAAAGGATATTTCTTGAACATTATTTCACATTATTCATTCTCTAAAGTGCATTGTTTTTGCTCGGTTTTTCAGTGTTTTTTTAAGAGTTTTTTAGAGAGTAAACGGAAGTGTGTTTAAAGTGTGATAATAAATCATGATTAGTCGAATGACCAATGAATGTCATTCTGACCAGCGCTTTACTACTTACAGTAGGATGGAACACTGAATTCATCGTCATGGTCTATACTGCTTTATCCTGTATACAGTGGGAGGACTACCCCAGGTGGCTAGGAAACACTGAAGTATATTATTTATTTATGGATTCTGACTTTATCTGGCTCTTCAAATTCTACATCTCACTCACTTACTCACTCACTCATCATCTCTACCGCTTTATCCTGTATTCAGGGTTGAGGGGACCTGGAGCCTATCCCAGGAGGCTTAGGGCATGAGGCAGGATACACCCTGGACAAGGTGCCATTCCATCGCAGGGCACACACACACACTACGGGCAATTTTGGGAACGCCAATTAGCCTAACCTGCATATCTTTGGACTGTTGGAGGACACCGGAGTACCAGGAGGAAACCCACCAAGCACGGGGAGAACATGAAAACTCCATGCACACAGAGACGGGAATCAAGCCTGGCTGGGAATTGAACCCAGACCCTGGAGATACAAGGCAACAGCACTAACCACTACACCACCATGCCGCCAATTCTACATCTCTGAACTGTTATTTAAATCTATTTAAATATAATGTGCACTGTGGTGTCTGGCACCAGGACATTGGCAGTAAATAATTTTGGTGCAATGACTTGTCGGATTGGGCCTCCATGTATCGGACTTGTTTGTATGGCGCATCACCTGGGTGCTTAACCGGATTGGAATCTGGGGGGAGGTGGCCTGGGCCCTGTGCACAGTGGACTGGGTGTTCTGGTATTGTTTTATTGTTGTCAGTATTGACTTTTTTTTATTTTGTTTTGTGGGATTGGACCGGAGAGTCTGGCCTTGGGTGCCCATGATCCTGTCACCCGTTCACTGGTATATAATTAGAGTATTCTGAAACTCATGTTAAAACATTAATTCCAGATCACCCGGATTAAATCAAGAAAGGTGGGCAGATCTAGAACCGAGCGTCCTGTACTGATTCCAAATTAGAATACTCAAAGTACATTTACACTTCTATCCAGAATGTCTCAAACTGCTTGTGATGCTGTTTTGGTTATGAGTGCTCTTGTCTTTGTGCCAAACCATCTCTTTTAGAATTCTGCTCCAAAACTTCATTATTGTTTTTATCATAATAATAATAATAATAATAATAATATCTCAGTTTTATATAGCGCCTTTCAAAATACCCAAGGTCGCTTTACAGTATGAGGCGTGTGTAATGTAAGCATGTACGTGGGGGAGGGAGGGAGGGAGGGACTAGAGGCCAAAGGCCTCTGTGAAGAGATGTGTTTTGAGGTACTTTTTGAACAGGGGTAGAACAATAGGTCTCTATTTGTCCCTTAGCATGGCCTTCATAGGTTTTCTGATTGTACTTTGGTAACGTCACTGTTGTGCTCGTTCTTCACACGTCTATTGTGGCACTGGCTGACCGCTTTCCAGGACATTAATGTTATGGAAATTATTTTGTACTCCTATGCTGACTGATACCTTAACAGTTGTTCTGTTTAGGGGACCATGGCTTCAGTGGTCTGATGAAACCAAGACGATTTCAAGAAAAAACAAGCCATCACATGACCCATTAGAAACGTTGCTGCACACTTGTGAACTTTTCCTTCTTCTCAGAATCTTTCATTTGTTTTCGCTAAACTTTTGGTGGCTGCTTTATAACATTAAAGATGGAATGAAAAAAAAAAAGATATGGCCTGATGTTTAATTTGTTGCTTTATCAGAACCATGTGAAATAAAGCTCTGAGTGGTTATTGGTTTTATGAATTTTTAATTCGAAATCAAGACTTCACTTAAAATCACTTCAGCTTGCTGCACTGGATGGACGCGAGTGCTTTCATAATCTATAACTTAAGATATTATTTGCTGATGCAGCTGAGTGATGGAAACCCCAGAGACTGGGCAAAGTTCCTGTGTATAGTTTGGTATAAAGTGCACACTGTGATCCATGCTGTGCTGGAGTTTTATTTTGAACAATTGTACTGTACAGCCACTGGATAATGTGAGACTCATGGAAGGAACTTTTAATTTGAATTTAAATAATACCCTATTCATTAATTATTAATTAGGCAAATTAGCATATTCTAATATTTAACCATAAGATTTACCATTGATTTATTTGATTCTAAAGCAATAATTTTCCTGAAATACATTATTTTTACAGCTAAGCTTATGAAAGGCCTCATTAAGCATGAGAATCTGAATTACACCCCAACTTGTGTTATCATTATCATTATCGTTATCATCAAGGCGAAGTTAATGAACTTAACACACCTTTCCTTGTACAATGTTTCTTGCTGTAAAACTTCAAAAGGACAGAACTTAAATCCTCCTACATCTTTTCACTGCCTCTTCATGGCAGACGTGCCTAAAAGGACACTTCCTTTCCAAGTGTCCAAGGTCAAGTCCAACACCGCCTGCCGTTTAAGCAAATTCACAAGGACGGCCGCCCCGATGCCAGCGGGCTTTCAGTCGTCTTCCTCTCCTCCAGGTGGGACCGAGTGATGCTGAGCTCTTCTCCTCCCCTCCATCTGCTCCAGAAAGCTTCAGCTTCTTTATGGTAATGAACGGTCTTAGCAAGGTTGCACTCAGTCGCTTCCTTCACTAAAAATCCACTAAATCTAATAAATCCAGCGGATGCAGGAGACAGCCTCCTGAAGCTTTCCCAATTGTCCCGCTTTGGTGATTTAATTCCAAAAGTGGTGCTGTAACTGATTTAGGCAGGAACACTGTTGGCTGAACAGATTCTCTGCATTTGTCACCTGATTTTATAGGTGAAGTAACTGACAAGTCTGGCTCGGTGTAACATACAGTAGAAGGTTAGTTTAATTTTTGCAAAATGCAATCCAGTTCATTTATTAATTTAAAAGAGTAATACATAAATATTGGGTGTG
Source organism: Channallabes apus (assembly GCA_030522415.1). Lineage (NCBI taxonomy): Eukaryota > Metazoa > Chordata > Actinopteri > Siluriformes > Clariidae > Channallabes > Channallabes apus. The sequence continues at coordinate 58,002,935 of CM060106.1, read as the reverse complement.
TGAGTGTGTGTATGTGTGTGTGCCCTGCGATGGAATGGCACCCTGTCCAGGGTGTACCCCGCCTAGTGCCCGAAGTCTCCTGGGATAGGCTCCAGGTCCCCCGCGACCCTGAACACAGGATTAAGCGGTATAGAAAATGAATGAATGAATAATACATAAATTCATACAGACACGTTTGTTTGTTTATTGTTTAAGTTTGAACTGACTGAACTTTTTATTTACAACTTAAGCTATTTCTAATGCACAAGTAACAATAACCATAATAAAAAATAAACTTTATTTATTTATTTATTTTCCCATTTGTTTGTTTATTTTACAGTTTGACTATAGTGGTCAGGGGCTAAAACATGTACTGTCAATTTTCAGTTATTCCTTACTTCAGGAACGGCTTTATTAAAATAATAATTAAAAATAATAAATAAATAAATAAATAAATGAATAAATAAATCTCAGTCATAATGGAAATAAGGAAATCACTTTGTATAATAGATCTAAAAATAAATAAAATTAAATTCATCACCAAATGTAAATACAAACAAAAATAAACATTTGAGAATTTTTTTTTGTTTAATATTGAATTCTTCTTTTTTAATTAAAAGTATTTCTAAAATCAGATTTTTTTTTCACACATTTTTGTCTGCAAAAAAGCTAGATTTTTTTTACATTATTATTTTAATGAGACTAAGTGAGTTTTGTGGTAATATATAAATATTACAGTAATGGTATTTACTATAATATGATGAACTTTGTTGATACTCAGTGAGTCCGTGGTGTATTTAAGGTCTTCGAGTGTAGCATCCTGCGCAGTCGCACCATCAGCACTTTATTGCGACTGACCTGCTGTTCATCTCCTCAATCCTCTGCAACATTCCTCATTCTCAGCTCTGATGTAGAGAATCTTTAATCTGCCTTCAGTATTCAGTCGGTGTGAGCTAAAGCTGAGTAAACACGCGTGCTAATCCCACCGCGCTAACGCTGCATGCAGATTTCAGCTCGATTGGATGAATCGAATCCCGAGCAAACACAAGCTGTCAGGATTTTTTTTTTTTTTTTTTTTTTTTTACACAAGCCAGCGTGTGCTACTGTCACCTTTCTGCAGAAAATAAACAGCTTTCACTTTCAAGAAGCTGAAACGCGAAAATATTGAATTTGTAATGTTTTACGGGAAGTCTGCAGAGACTGAATCACTTCTCAATGAAGTGACTTCAGCATGTTTTAATCCGAGCAACAACAACAACAACAACGTTTGGAATCATCACCAGTATTTGCAAGTCATGAATTGAATCATTAGAATGAATCATTCAAAATCGAAGAACCATTAAAAGAGCAAATAAATCTCTTTAAATCATTTTGATTCATTTGAGTTAATTCGCACAAATGATTCATTTAAATTCAGAGGGCAGGAAAACTGCTGATTAATCTTTTGCAATTTTTTTTTAATCATGAGTCAAATCATTGGAGTTCATTAAGTTAAATGATTCAAGTGAACCATGATTTGAGACATTTGAATTCACTCAGTCACATGATTTATTCAGAATCAGAGGTCTTTTTTGAATCATGACTCGATTTACTATATTTCAGTCTAAAACATCTAGTAATCACAGTTAAATCTCGATTATATCTCTGTAATTTGCCTCAGCATGCAAAGTATTTTTAGCATACTGTGTGAGCGACTGATCCAAGCTTGCGCGTACATCCGGGAGCCGTTCAATACTTATTTGCGTCAGTGGAAAGCCAAGCAAAGTGAGTTTACATATTTTTAAGGGGTATTTTTGTTGCATTTTGAGCAAGATTTATACCCCTATCTCACCTGTGCGGTTTGACTCAGGGTTAGATGCGGTGTCGGGCACCGTGAGTTGCCGCGATTGCCCGCCGATGTTCCGCTGACGTTCCGCGAAGTTTGGCAAGGTCTGTAAACTTCTGCGAGGCCCACCAAAAAACTTAAACATGTTTAGTTTTCCGCGCGGAAAGATGGAATGTACTCACAATGCCAAAAACTCACGGTGAGTCATACTGAACCGTATTTACGGCCACTGTGCGAAACCACATAGGTGTGTTACGTGCAGAAGTAGTGCACGTATGTTTGTTGGTTTGGTGGGAGAGAGAGCCTGTGTGGCGCGCCTTGCCTCTCTCCTTTCTGTTTGTTGTTTTTGGGTTTTCTTATTGTTTTTGTCTTAGCGTGGATGGAAGTGTTCCTCCCGCTAGTATATATAGTTTATTTTTTTCTTTATTGTAAATATTGTATATATATTGTTTTGTTCTTTTTGTACTTGTACATAGTTGCAAGGAAGCAGTAGGGGTTGAGCGCCATTTTTGTTGTCCCCTGTTTTTGTAGAAGAAGAAGAATATTCAATTATTGTCACATGTACTTTTTACAGCACAGCGAAATTTCTTCTTCGCATATCCCAATTAGGAAACTGGGGTCAGAGCGCAGGGTCAGCCAGCTTACAGCGCCCCTGGAGCAGATAGGGTTAAGGGCCTTGCTCAAGGGCTCAACAGTGGCAACTTGCCGATGCTGGGGTTCGAACCCCCGACCTTCCGATCAGTAACCCACAGCCTTAACCGATTGAGCCACCACTGCCTTGTAAGTAGCTCTAGTTAGTTTAGTTGCTGTATTTTGATTTATATTCTTTTCTTTTGGTAGTTTAGTTAGCTTGAGGGTGGAGATAGAGGGGGGGGGGTTGTTTATTGTTTTGGCTTGGCTCAATCCTGAAGCCCAGAGCTTCCTGTATGTGTGAGTGCGTGTGTACAAAAATAAAAACTCACGCACTGAATTCTTGGTTGCAAGATTCATTTATTTATAATCAATTTATTATTTTCTATGTTGCGTCCCTTGACCCTAGACCGGGGGTCGTAACAAGTGGGGGCTCGTCCGTTGCCAGTCACCGGCTAACAAGTGGGGGCTTGTCCATTGCCAGTTGCTGGTTAGCAAGTGGGGGCTCGTCTGTTGCCAGTCACTGGCTAATAAGTGGTGGCTTGTTTGTTTTCGAGTATACCCTGCCCTTTTGTTTGTTTGGCTGCCTTCGTAGGTTGGACGGTAGTGGGAGAATGGTGTTTGACTTAATTGCCTTTACACTGGCTCCTACCATGGAACAGTTTGACCAGTGCCGTAAGGACGATTTGTTCAACGTTGCTGACTTTTTTGAAGTTGAGGTGCCAAGAAAAGGTCTAAAAAAGGAGATTAAAAAAATATTGCTTGTCAAATTAATTGAACAGCAGATTTTGCCTGGAGAGCCTGGAGAGTGTGCTGAGGACAGGGACACTTCAACGCCGATGGAGGTCGACGGTAGGCCATTACCTGCGCCGCAATCACCTTCCACGCCCCCCAAGCATAAGGTAATAACACCACCCATAACATCACCAATTGGGGAATCAAACCTACTTTTGGTCCAAAAAAGAGGGAGGTGGAGCTGGAAATAAAACGAGAGGAAACAGAAGCTCAAAGGTTACGGTTGCGGGAGCTGGAGCTTGAGATGGAGAGGGAGCATTTTCGGCGAGAGTTCACCTGCTTTTCCATCATTCGCACAGCTACCTGCAACGGCTGCGCCGGGCTCTTCTTCTCCGGTTTCTGCCCCAGTGACTACCTCCCCACCCCATTTCGATGTAAGCAAGCATATTGTTTTAGTACCTCCTTTTAGAGAGACAGAGGTGGATAGCTATTTCATAGCTTTTGAACGTGTGGCAGCTACGTTACAGTGGCCAAGAGCAATGTGGGCTCTCTTGTTACAATGTAAATTGACTGGTAAAGCGCAGGATGTGTGCTCTGCGTTGCCTGTTGAACAAAGCCTGGATTACGACACGGTTAAGCAAACTGTTCTACGTGCGTATGAGTTAGTTCCAGAGGCTTATAGACAAAAATGTAGGTCCCATAAAAAGACAGACAGACAAACATTTGTGGAATTTGCCCATGAAAAGCAAACACTGTTTGAAAAGTGGTGTGCTGCAACTAAAGCTACCACTTTTGAGGCTCTTAAAGAGTTAATTCTGTTGGAGGACTTTAAGGATTGTGTCTTTGAAAATGTTGTATTGCACTTGAATGAGCAAAAAGTCACGTCATTATCAGCAGCCGCGGTATTGGCTGATGAATTTGAGTTGACGCACCGTACTGTATTTTCTCCTACTGTGAGAACGGATAAATTCGCTGTCCGTGGGGTTGAAGGGCAGGTGAAACCTTCAGCAGGCAGTGTGAAACCTGCAAGAGGGGGTATGTTTAGAACTTCTCAGTATCGCTCAGGGGGGTGTAGAGTATGTTTTTACTGTTTGAGTGCTGATCATCTGATCTCAGACTGTGATGCCTGGAAGAAAAAAAATACAGCAGTAAAGTCAAAATCTGTGGGGTTTTCACAGGAAGCCCCGCCCCGATGGAACGTGCCGTGACGTGCGCCGCGATTGGCTGACTGTGGATCTGCGCGTCCTTAAAAGCTGACGAGTGGAAGCAGACAATGCGCGACTTATGCCTGGTGTATGACTTACGTGCTCAAAGTGTTTGGTTGATTGTTGGTTGGTTGTTGGAGTGTTGAAGTGTTGGTTGGAGTGTTGGTTGGAGTGTGACTGTTTGATTGAGTGATTGACTGTGTATTTCTTTGTTATTTTTGTATTTTGTTTTGAGTGATTGCGTGTGTTTGTGTGTTATTGTTTGTTTGTTTGGTGGGAGAGAGAGCCTTGCCTCTCTCCTTCCTGTTTGTTGTTTTTGGGTTTTCTTATTGTTTTTGTGTTAGCGTGGATGGAAGTGTTCCTCCCGCTAGTGTATATAGTTTCTTTTTTTCTTTATTGTAAATATTGTATATATATTGTTTTGTTCGTTTTGTACTTGTACATAGTTGCAAGGAAGCAGTAGGGGTTGAGCGCCATTTTTGTTGTCCCCTGTTTTCTCCTGTTTTTGTAAGTAGCTAGGTAGTTAGTTTAGTTGCTGTATTTTGATTTATATTCTTTTCTTTTGGTAGTTTAGTTAGCTTGAGGTTGGAGATAGAGGGGGGGGTTTGTTTATTGTTTTGGCTTGGCTCAATCCTGAAGCCCAGAGCTTCCTGTATGTGTGAGTGCGTGTGTACAAAAATAAAAACTCACGCACTGAATTCTTGGTTGCAAGATTCATTTATTTATAATCAATTTATTATTTTCTTTGTTGCGTCCCTTGACCCTAGACCGGGGGTCGTAACAGGTGAGATAGGGGTATTAGCGAAGACATAGCTCCATGGGTCACAAGAATGTTATCAAGGATGGTAGCAAGAAGGAAAGAGAGTTTGTTTTTTTAAAGCAGTTGTGCCAAGAGGAAGCATAATTTAAGGCAAAGTAAAGTTTAATGTCTATTTATTTCATATTTTACTTTATTTACATGTCTTTTCTAAAGGTTTTGATTGTTTTTATATGCAAAATTATGATTATAGTGCTGGAACTTGGTAATATGGGTAATATCTTTGGGTGGCTGAAACGGATTATACACATTTACATTATTTTCTATGGGAAAATGTGTTTTGCAATACACTCTTCACCTTTTTGCCTCCAGAATGGATTAAAGCGATTTAAGATTTACTAATTCAAAAGATTTACTGATACTGAAAGAGAGAAGAGGCGAAGTAAACATATAATATTAATAAGGTTATATAAATATATAACTTTTTTTTCATATCTATTATGTAATCACTAAAACATTTATTGATTCAAATACTGAATGAGAGCTGACTGAGGCTAAGAATTGAATCAGATTCACCAAACACTGCAGACATGCATAAAAAAAAAATAAACACATAAACAAACCTACATAACATATCTGTTTAATCAAGGTGAAAGCTGAAGCACAACATGTCCGTTCTTCTCCACAACCCACTTCCTGTTTATCAGACATGTGGTTCACAATAAAATTACTCTGTGAATTGATTATTTTACCTTTGTGACTCATTTTAGCATTAACTTACGCCCGGATGACACAGGAGCCATATTTTTTATTATTATATTAATAATTACATTTAACAGAATTAGTCAAAATGTGTGTGTGGGGGGGGGGCTGAAAAAATGTGAAATACAGTATGTGTCCTTTTTTATCCTCCTATGATTCAAACACTTTTAATTTTTTTCTGAAATAAAAAACAGAAATGTGGGAGAACATGTTCTTTGAGATTATTTCTTCCCTTTGATTTCTACATAAGCTGTAAAATAAAAAAATTAAAAAAAGTTTCCAGTTAAATGTAATAAATAAAAAATGTCAATAAGGGGAGAGAAGAAGACAAGAAATGTATTGTTGAGATTAAAACTGCTGCACTTTCGAAGCTGAATATTGATGTACTGTAAGAGGTTTAGAGTTTTTGTGTTTAGCTTTAGCGCTGTAACGCAGCTTTAGTTACAGTATGATGGAGAAAAGATTGGACATTTACTGATGATGCTAACATAGCTATCTAGCTAATTCTGAGCCATTGAGAGAGGAGCTGTGAGGAGCACGACAAGGTCGAACTAGTTCGTGTTCAGGGATGACTGAAGAGTCTCAGTAGTCATATTTTCTCATGCTAAGTGGACTTGCTAGGCTAATGAAACGTAATGGTCTTTCCCACTCAAGCACTGAACTAGCGCTCGACTTTGTCATTCAGCCGCTCTCTCTCTGCTTTTGGTCAAGGGCAAACTTCCTACACGAGGTCCGTGCCAGTGTCTAATAGTGTAATCCCAGCAGGAATGTCGGTGCTCTTCTGTCTTTAAACCAGCTCAGGGAGCGTACGGCTCAGTACTGTACAGTATGTCAGATACTCGACTGATGCGATGGAGAACGCTGCTGTATGTATGGTGAGAATGTCAACTCTATTCCTACAGGGCATCTCACTGGCAATCATCAAATAAATGTTTTATGTTTGGAAATATATCGTAAAAATTTATTAATTAATTCATTTCAAACAAAAGCAGACAGCCAAAACAAACACATAAAAAAGTTTGTTTAATAATAATAATAATAATAATAATAATAATAATAATGTAAAGCTAGATACCCTGCAAAAATAACAAACTTGAAATGCAAAAATAAACTAAAAAATATTATTATTATTATTATTATTATTATTATTATTATTATTATATTAATTATTATTATTATTTTCACATTATTATGTATTATCCATGTCAAAAATTCTAAGTGTTCTAAGTATTAACTAAGCAAATAAAGTAAATAAAAAATAAGTAAATAAATAACAAAAATAAAACATATTTCGAAGATATATAAGAAGTAAATACAGTAAAAAAAAAAAAAAAGAAATGACATATTAATAGGGGAAATAAAAATACTTGAAACCCCAGATGCATGCTCATGTCCAGATGACATGACTGGCAGAGGCGTGTGTGTGTGTGTGTGTGTTCATCACTGAGCTGTTGCTCATGCAGTGACCACTGTAGAGATTTTGCGCGGGCGTTAGCGATGAGCGCTACAGCAGTACAGCAGTGCCGTGTGCTCAGTTTAGCTCGCTCATTCATTTCCAGCATGTCGCCTGTGATGTATGGGCCAATTGGGTGAACATGGCGGCTCGGGCAGGCCGACCTTGCGGGGCGTCACTCAGGGTCGAGCGTTCCCACAAGGCCCAACACCAATTAAGAGCAGTACATCAGCTTGACAGAGCACAAGGTGATTAATCCCTCTGCATTGCGAGTCAGCATTGTGCTGTTGAGGACAAAGCGTGATTGTGTGCCTAAAAAAAAAAAAAAAAAAAAAAAAAAAAAACACCTACGTTGGGTGACATGCAGTCGTAAAAAGTAGCGAGATTTACTTTTACAAGTCCTTGGCCAAACTAGAGAGGCGCGTTCTTTTCTTTTTATGCAGGAGGTCGTGAGTTATTACCTAGATTCTTTGAAAAACATGGATCATGTTATTTTTCCCTTGATTGAAAAGGGAAAGTTATGGTTGTACCTAATAAATAATGACAGCTGATGACGTAATAAATGATGGCTTTGTGTGTGTGTGTGTGTGTGCATGCTGTTACTTACATGTCCTTGTCCTTGGTACACCAACATTCAAGTCCACACGTATTTGGAAAGTGACACAGTGAAGAAATCTAGGCTTGCTCACTCACTTAAGTTAAGCCTTTATTTGTCACATATACATTATAGCACAGTGAAATTCCTTCTTCGCATATCCCAGAATAACTGGGGTCAGAGCGCAGGGTCAGCCATGATCAGTGGTGTCAAAAGTATTCACATTCATTACTTGAGTAGAAGTATAGATACTAGGGTTTAAAAAGACTTCTTTAGAAGTTGAAGTATCAACCCAAGCTTTTTACTTAAAAGTAAAAGTGTAAAAGTACTGGTTTCAAAACTACTTAAAGTATAAAAGTAAAAGTACAGTGAGGGGGGAAAAATCATTAAGATCTCGCATTCTGATCATATCAAGGGGGGTTGTGGGCGTTCCGATCATGCGACGGGGGGGGGGGGGGGGGTGTTGGAAGGGGGGCGGTGTTTAGGTGCGCGTTCTGATCATGCGACGGGGGGGGGATGGGGGGGAGGTGCGGAGGGCGGTGTTAGGGTGCGCGTTCTTATCATGCGACCAGGGGGATGGGGGGGGGGCGCGTTCTGATAATTGAGTAACGAGGCTATTTTTAAAATGTAAGGAGTAGAAAGTACAGATAATTGCTTAAAAATGTAAGGAGTAGAAGTAAAAAGTCGGCTGAAAAATAATTACTCCGGTAAAGTATAGATACCCAAAATTTCTACTTAAGTGAGGTAACGAAGTATTTGTACTTCGTTACTTGACAACTCTGGCCATGATACAGAGCAGATAGGGTCCAACAGTGGAACCTGGTGGAGCTGGGGATTGAACCGCCGATCTTCCGGTCGGTAACTCAGTGCCTTAGCCTTCTTAGCCACCACTGCCCCATTCATGCTTTATATTGTGTATCCTGTTCATGCTTGTACAACACCTGGAGCCTAGGTGACCCGGGGCATGAGATGGGTACCACCAATCCACAGGGCACATAAGCACACACACTAAAAAACTCCATTACAAACTAAAGGGAATTTGGAAACGGCAATTAGCCGTTAACTGATGTGTTTGGACTGTGTGAGGAAACCTGGAGGTATTAACAGGTATTTTTTACAAAATCTCTCCATTTTCACAGACTCAAGATTAGTTAAACAAACTAAGATTTTTTTTAACCTGGATGCAAATTACTAAGCATTCTGAACATCACCAAATGCTGAGCTTCCAGCCTTGAGCTGCTTAGCCTTTGCACCAGTCGCTGCTTGTTTCTGAGTATTCCTGCCTTCACTTTTGAAGTGGAAAATAGCTTAGTTGGTTTGAGGTCAGGCGACTGAATTAGGCCTTTAAAAGCACTTTGTTTCTTTGCCTTGGGTTGCTTTTGTGGTGCATTTTCCCCATTATACAGTACATGTCTACTGTGAAGCACTGCCAGTCCTACAGTATCAGTTGCAAATGTATCTAAGCTGAAAGTAGAAACCTCTATACATACACTTCAGAATTCATGCTGCTACTTCTGTCAGCACATCATCAATAAACACCAGTGACCCGCTTCCACTGGCAGCCGAACAAACCCAGGCCTTAAACCTGCCTTCACCATGTTTAACAGATCATATGGTGCACTTTGAAACATGAGACCTTCCTTTCCTTCTCCATATTCTTGTCCTTCGAACATTTCAACACTTGAACAAATTAAGCTTTTATCAGAAGTTGGCAGGATTTATAAATGTATTTATTCATGTATTCTGATATTTCAGTCCTTGAGTGTCCCCAGTGGTTAGCATCTTGAAGTAAACCTTCTTTATATATCATACGTGCCCAGATGCACCTCGGTGGTTAAGGTGTTGGATTGCCGGTCAGGATATCCCGTGTTTGAGTTCCAACGCTGTTGGGCTGCCACTGTTGGACCCTCGAGCAAGTTATTCACCCCCAATTGCTCAGATACAATCGGATGTCTAGCTGGAAACCCACATACGTAAGTAACTGCCACAGAAATGGCTGATATATCTCCAGGGTGGGGAGTTCCTGTCACCAGATGTGCCGGATGGCGTGTGGACCTTATCACCTATCCACTTTCACTTCATACTTCATGATTGTAGACTTTAACACTGATACTCCAACCTCACCCAGAGTGATCTTGACTTGGCTAAAATTGATTTTCTTTCTCCTTATACCTTATATGGCAATTCTCCCTATGGGCGGCCCTAAGCTTTTACTTCCCCGGATCTCAATAGAACTTTGGTTGCTGAGGTCAACAAATCGTTCATTTGGCCTTACAGTACCTAAAGTTTTTGCTACACATTTATTTATTCATTTATTTATTTATTAATTTCTCAGCCTATTGATGGCCTCTTTCACTTGTCCTGACACCTCTTTGGACTGCACATTAGTGTTAATTTTGCCAATGAAAATAATGACAAAGAATATTGGTTGACGACATTTTATCCTGTGACTGAGATGAGATGATGACTAGACGTCATGAATATCAGTGAACAGTGACCGTGACAAAATCTGCATGCAGTATTGTTGACAAAAATAGACAAGACTAGTGGTGCAGTGGTAAAGCGCTCGCCCTACCATCAGGAGAGCGCTGGTTCGAACCCTGAGTGATGATATTTTCCTCTCACAGCCGGAGGCACAGAGAGAGCTGATTGGCCGAGCTCTCTCAGGCGGGAGGGATGAGAGGTACTTGTGCTCCCACATTAATCATGGCTCTACAGCCAATCAATGGCGTCTGTGAGCTCGTGAACGCATTCTCTCCTCCGAGTGTGTTACTCCGCCCCTAATGGTGCGTGAGCAAGCAGTTCGAAAAGATGCGGTCGGCTGACGTCACGTGGGTTCGGAGGAAACACGTGATAGTCTTCAGCCCTCCTGACTGAGTGGTAGTGGTAGCCTTAATGTGTGAGCCCCCTAGTGACGGGGAGGAATTGGCCACGACTAAATTGGGGAGAAAATTGGAAAAACCCAAAAAATAAATAAATAAATAAATAAAAAAACTAATAAAACATCTGTCTTTATTTTTCGTCAACATATAATTTTCATCACAAGCCACTGCGATACGATGCTCATTCATTCAGCAGTGTTTCTTGGGTCACGGCGCGCGCCGTTTCAGGAATAGTTTTGATGGGATCTTAGCTCAGTCATCTTTAAGTCTTCGTCATGACAGCAATATTATTCAGGCAAAAGAGAAGTGATGATATTTGGGCCCATTTTCTTCATATTGATCTGGAGAGGGAAAAAAAGCAGATTTGTCATAATATTGGAGGGGAAACAGTGGGGGCACACTATCGCTGGGAAAAATACCACAAACCTGAAGAGACGCATCGAGGCATACCATAAAAATCACCCTGTTTTACAGCCTCTTTGTGGTAATTACGTACTGTACCATAATAATGTTGTGATGTTAATTTTATTTTATCATAAAACCAGTGCCAAATACATTAAGCTAATAGGTTAGTAAATGATTGTGATACCTACAGCAGTCCAAGTGTGTAAATTGATTTAAAAAAAAAATTGACAAAAATTACAAAAATACTGCACATATTGTAGTTAAAAATATGGACATGCAGCAGTTGTTATGATGTTAAAAATATATAATTAGCTGAAAACATCAGATGAAAAGATGCATTTTAAATGGTTTTGGCTAGACTAGATTGACTGTAGGGTTAATTAAAAATAATCGTATTGCTAAAATGTTATGTTTTCATTGTCTAATACTAGACTAAAATGCCCAGACTTTTATTTCACTAAAACTTGACTAAACAAAAATAGGAAAAGATTGATTAAATATGAACACGGTGGTGTAGTGGTTAGCACTGTCACCTTGCACTTCCAGGGTCCGGGTTCGATTCCTGGCCAGGCTCAATTCCGTTTCTGTGTGCATGGAGTTTGCATGTCCTCTCTGTGCTTAGTGGGTTCCCTCCGGGTACTCCAGTTTCCTCCCAAAGACATGCAGGTTAGGCTAATTGGCGTTCCCAAATTGCCCGTAGTGTGTAATTGAGTGTATGTATGTGTGTGTACCCTGCGATGGATTGGCGCCCTGTGCATGGTTTACCCCACCTTATGCCCTAAGCCAGCTGTGATAGGCTCCAGCCCCCCCCCCCCCTTTCATCATGATTAGATATTTATCCCAGGACTAAGACTAAAATTGAAAAGAGCTGACATAATTAACACTTACTGCACACTGAGGGTTCCCATGAACAGCTACCAGATGCGGATGTGATTTTATAGAACTGTCTACAGGCATATACTTTAGATGTTTTGTGAACTATTTAGTATACGGTCTAATTGGTGATTGTTTAAAACTAATTAAAGAATTGTGAGAAGTGTCACTGCACCTTGATACAGTATGATGACTGGTCGCTTCGTCACACACAAGGAGACAAACACACACACAGATGCACATGATGATATCTGAATGTTCTCTCAAGTTTATTCACCAGAAATAAATAATATAAATAAATATATAAGCTTGTACAATATGTATAAGCACTAATCCATTTCCCGAGTCTAGTAAATTACAGGCATTTGCATGTTCTATAGAAATCTGTGGATTGGAGAAGCTAGTTTGTAAACTCTTTCAGCTAGACAAATACAACGTGTCCAGTACCATGATCATGTTACACAATGTTTATTGTGGTTTTTAACTCACTAACTGTTTTAAGCAGCCAATCATGTCACATCAGCATAATGCACAAAAACATACAAATACAGGTCAAGAGTTCTGGGAAATGTCCACTTTGAACATCACAGTGAGGACAAAATTGGATCCCAGTGATTTCAGTCATTTGATTCTCGCTCATGTGTGTACATTCGCTCTCATTGATATTCATGCTAAATCCTTGCTGAGTAACTGTTTCCATTTTGCCGAGAAATAACCTTGATTTGAGCTCTCTGTAAATGCTTTGGCATCCACTACACAGCGATGAAATGATCCTTGAAAGTGCCAAGTGATTCAGAGAATTTATTCCAGCGCTCCTGAATGGACCACCTGCCGGAGAATGGGTGGTTTGTTTCCCATCTTTCTCTGCATTTCTGTTTTTGCAGTGCCAAGTTGTGAGGGGGGGTGGGGGTGAGCCGTCTCCTCATCAGAGCAAAGGCATCTTTGCAAACTTCATCCAATCACCCTTGATCATCATTATTGATTAAAAAATATCGATGTCACTAGCATCACAAAATCACTATATGATGATATATTTTTTCTTTTATTTACTGTAAGAACATGTGGGTAAAGTAATAGCTTTCTTGTTAGGAGCTTAAAACAAAACATCCCCAGGTATCTGATAAAGCACTTCTCCAAGCACGTAAAGAGTAGTTGTTGTGTTGAAAAACCATAAAGGATTTATAGCTCTCTCTAAATGTGTTTGTTACTGTAGCACAGGTTTTAGCAGACCTTTGTCTTCACTATTCCAGGCTAGGAGACTAGTGATGTCTAAACTAGTGGTAACATTAGATATGAAATAAATAAATAAATAAATAAATCACCCATCATGCATAGTGTCCACTGTACAAGCCTCTGGAGACAGTGGTATGATCTGGGGTTGATCAGTTACTCAGGTCTGGACTCTGGGGCAATAAAATGAAGTCAGCTGACGACCTGAATGTACTGAATCACCAGGTTATCATATCTATGGAATTTCTCTTATCATTAAATATTCGATCTTACGTCCTTCGATAATAGAATTGTGCCTTAAATGTTTATTTGATTAAACAATGCATGATCTTAATCTAGGATTATAGCAGTTCAGCTTTTATGACTGTGTCGTATTGACTCAACCGGATAGCTGTGAGTTCAAATCCCAGGACTGCCAGAGGTCAGAGGTTCATAACCCTCACTCTGCTTGGATTAGCTCAGGACTTGGATTGAATTTCACCTCATTTGAACTAAAATGCTGGCAAATCAATAAGTTACAGTACGTAGTTTAAAAAAAAAATCAATGGACAGGATTTGAAGGTGAGAACAGAGAAAATATGATCATATCCAAGTTGGGATATTAATTAGTTATATTATAAAGGAGGCATGAATGTTTTTTCTCAAGCTATCAAAAAAGATGAGCTAATTATTAATGATGGATATAAAGGCAAAGCAGACTACAAAATGTTCTCTGAAAACCTTGAAATGATCAGATAACGACAAGCACCAGCAGAGATCGTTGGACAGGTGATCAAAACCCACAGAGGATGCTGATGCTCTGTTATTGAAAGTAAGAGTTACTGTACGTACTGAATGCTTTGACAAAACCCACTTTCAAAACCAGTCATGGGAGCACTTACTCACCTAGACACCACATCTGAAAAAGTTGTCATCTCAGAGCGTTTTCACATTGGGCATGATTATACCATGTCCTACTGTATCCGCTATGACTGTGTAGGTCAGACGATGAGACTGGTGTGTGCTGATGATGTCATATCTAAACAGTTATCCACTTCCGTGATTGGCTGCCATATCCAAACACAAGAAATCCCAAAATCCCTCTCTAACCCCTGATCAAGTCAACTACTTGGTGTAGGGATTCTAACACACTACTGTAGCTTTCCATTTTACACTATTTGGGATTCGTGTCGAGAACGGTTAATAAGTTGTAGTTAGTTAAAATTACCTGCACATCATTTTATACATAGTGGCCTAATCATCTGCTTTAGTGACTGATGTCAACATGTCTGCTAAAGGTCAACAATAAGCTGCAATCAGAGCTATCTAGTTAACGCGATAAAACACGAGCCATGTAGCTGAAGTGTACTATGTAATCCAGATAACTTGAGGGAAGCTGGATATCAATGCATGGTGCCTCTGATTAATTAATGCTAAGTAAGTTACTCATTTTGTTTTTTTTTGCCATCTTGAGGAATAAAACAACATGTATAAAATATCATCACTGTGGTTTGGTTTCTTGATTTTTCTCCAAGCACGAATTAAAAATCCGTTTTTTTTTTTTTTGGCTCTATTTCTTTCGAAACCTTTGAATACATTTGAAGCTTCATAAATATGCAGCGATTTTCCTCATTTCCATGATCTCCCATGCAAACACGCACGTGTTCTTGTTCGCGAGTACAACGGTTTGCATTGCTCAGGAAGAGAGGAAGAGAATCCCAATTTCCTCGCCTGGGCCTCAGACTAGTAATCATAGTGACAGATAAAGAGCGCGAGAGCTCAGGACCGAGCCAGCTCGAGCAATTCTCAGCTAAACGAATTCAGATTTCTTGCCCAACCCAAGGACACGAGCGAATATAACTCCAGCAGAAACATCTTCAGACAGATTATTTCCTATCTCAGCCCATCATAGTTGGAAGCATGCATTATATTTTTATCCTTGAGGGTGTTTTTTTTTTCCCTTCTGCGCCTCCCACTAGTCACCTGAACAGAAGACAGATGTGATTAAACATGTTCTCTCCACTCTGAAATCCCAGAGTCATCATATCCACACAGCCGTACATTACCCTCTCTCTCCCTCTCTCTCTCCCTCTCTCTCCCTCTCTCTCTCTCTCTCTCCGCAACTGTACTGCAGGAAAGAGAGAGTTGTTTTCCACAACCTTGCAAATGAGACACCAATGAGTCAGGACACATTGTTTAAATAGAGCAGGAAAGCAGGTTATTTTGTTTAATGATTTTGTTTAAGGGTTCGACAATATGGAGCTGCTCGGTCTCAAAACGGCAACTGGGAAAACTCTATTACTGAAGAATCTAAAATACTTATTTTAATTAAATAATTTTACACTGGGGCTAAATGTTATGCCAAGAAACAATCTATTAGCAAAAATATTAAGTGTACAGTTTAATTAATTAAAAGCAAAAACAAGGTCTCACGTTTTTAAACCCGCAAATAATCAAGGTATTGTTTTTTATGAAATTGTTTTTAGCAAAAAATAAATAAATAAAATATCAAACAAACTTTCTCTAGCATAGGCAAAATGCTAGAATCTTATTTAAAAAATCTTCCTTTTTTTTACATTTGTATGCAGTTCATAGACTACGTACTACTTCTACTTAAAATACTTACAAAATGTCTAGGATTTTTATTTAATTTTGTTTTTATTGTTTTTTTTAAGGTAGATTTATCTGCTATCATCGGGCACATAGGGCAGGGCATTGGTGACTCAGTGGGTAGTTTCTACTGAGCAGGAGACCTGGGTTTACTTCCCACCTAATACCCAAAACCCAGCCACTGGATGCAGTGCCTGTCCCAAGCCTGGATGAAAATGAAAGGGTTGCATTAGGAAGAGCATCCTGTATAAAACCTATGTCAAGGTGTGTGTGGATCGGGTGGTTCGCTGTGTCGACGCCCTCGACAGGAGCAGCTGAAAGACCTTTTTTCTCCATTCCTAATATTAATTATGAAAGTATATGAATAGATTTGAGGAAGAAAAAAAACCAATCACAATAAGGTAAACTTTTGAAAGTACTTTACATTATTTAATTATTTTATTATATGTTTCCTTTCTTTATTTTTCTTTTTTTTTTTGTAAAGGGTTTGTGAAGAGGTCCATAGTCACTATGGAGGAGGAAATATTCAATAAATAACACATTTCTGAAAATCGGTAAAATGCTAAACACAGTGCAGCGGCTTGGTTTAATTAGAATTATTTAATAATTATGTTTTAATGGTAGGTTCCTTGGTTAAATCTTATGTAATCGTGTAAGTCTATGTACTTTGCGTTAACTGCTTTTGCTTTAAATAATTCGCATTAGTTCTACAAATGCATTTACAGACCATTAATATGTAAACTAATCGATTGATTTAGTTTGGTCTTCTTTATTAATTAATTTTGATTAGATATCTTTTATTTTATTTTTAATTAGTGACAGCACCATTAAACAAGCTGTGCATCTTGTCTATGAATGTCTATGAATTATCCTTCTGCAGTTAGTTCTCCTGTCTTGGTTTCCCCTTCTTGTGTTCTCGTCTTTGTGGACTCTTATGTTGACATTTGTCCCCAGACTTGAGTCCTCAGAATTTATTGCACCTCACCTGTCACAGTCGTCATATCTATTAATAGTCTGTGTTTTAGTTGTGGTCGTGTCTTGTTTGCTTCAGTATTTATTTGTGTTGTAGCTATTAGTGGAGCATTCTGTGTTTAGCTTTTTGCTTTTCATTAATAAGCATAAGCATTACCTACAGTAGTCTCGTCCTCATTTTCATGTTGCTGTTTGTCTTATTTTTATAATGTTTAAACTAGACTTTAATAAAGAACCATCTGCCCCAGCTGCCTTCAAGTCAACTACACTTTGGAGGTTAGTTGACATGCTAGAATTTTTGTGTCATCTATGATAAATCTGTCCAATTTCTATTTAAACGAACAAAGAACACTCCCTGACCACTTCAGGATCTGTCACAGATGACCAGAACTCAGGCCCGGCTTCAGAGCAGTGAATCTCTGATGTGTGCGGCACAAGCGTTCAGAATAGTTGACCTTCTCCGTGTTAACTTCATTCGCTAAGTTTCTCTGAGTGCTAACGTTGCAGGATGGAGCCGCGCAGGTCGCCCATCTGTCGCACGGGAGCACACTCGGCTGACTAACGCAGCCTTTTAGTTTATTTATTCTGGCCGGTAAGCAACTTTTTTTTTTTTTTAGTCTTGGTGAGAACAGAGTGGCTTTTTAAGATGAGGAGACATCGACGGAGGCCAGGTGGTGTGGAAAACAGGCACACCTGGAAAAAAACCCAGAAAACTCGCAAGTCAGGAGAAAAAAAAGTAATACATCACAGATCAAATGCTAATGTGTGGAGCTAGTTCAGCACATGCCTACGCAAACAGAAGACCGGAGTTAATGGCAAGGCAGGTTGAACTGTGGTCATTTGCATAAAGTTAATTTGCAGGTATTTGCTGGGTGCAATGTTTATCAGGGGTCCAAGCACCATAATCATTCTATTTGCGTATGTACTATATACATCTACTGTAAGAACCACCGACAGCCCACATTCTATCACATAAAAACATCAAACAAATTTAAATACAGTCCAAAGACATCCAGATTAGGCTAAGTGACAGTCCCAAATTGCCCATAGTGTTTGAGTGAGTGTGAATATGTGAGTGTGTGGCTGTGAGATGTACTGTACCTGTTTTAGTTTCCTTGGTCCAGTGTTTTCCCCCCGCCTCTTGCCTAAAGTCTACTGGGATAAGCTCCAGCCCACCTGTGACCCTACACAGGATAATAAGAATTGCTATAGAATAGGAATGAAAGAATAAATTGTGTAAGAATAAAGAATTTTGTGTAGCGTGTTGTTTGCTTCATATACTGTACTTGCGCAATGTCTCATTTGCTATCCAAACAACATAACTGTTTATTTTCAGATAGATGTCCAGCATCTTTTCCATAATTTTCCCAAAATATTGCCTACAAAATGACAGTTTTAATTAGTGTTCCTTTATCATGTATGTCCAAATCAATAACTAAATTGTGTTCTATAATAAATAATTAAATCTCACGAAAGCAGAGAGAATAAACGTAGCCTAGATGCTTTTTTTCACTATAATTATTTGCTTTAATTGTTCTGTTTGTTAGCGTTCAATTCACAGTTTCTCTAATTTAGTGTTCATGTTTTAATCACACTGTAAGAATTTAGCAATCAAAGTGAAAAAAATGTCTTATTCATAAATTATGAATATATTAACTAGGCAAGTGTGTTTTATTTAGCATCAGATACCTGTAAGCATAATGGTGTTTATTAACATTGTCTGATTTTTACTGGAGATACTTATCCTAGTCTACTGCCCATACAATGGACGACTTTCCAGTTTGGCACCTCGAGAGGAATTGACAGGAATATACATGTATAAATATGAAATGTCTATTTGCTGAATCTGTAGAAAAACTAATTAAGATCTAAAGGAAAGATCATTCACAAAGTCTGTTGCTTCAGTGTTTTTATATATTTTTGTCAGATGTTACTTTGGTATACTGATGTACAATTACAAGCATTTCATAAGTGTCAAAATATTTTACTGACTATTACAATAAGTTTATGCAAAGAGTGAATATTATTTGCAGTGTTTACCCCATTCACCCTGGCATGCTGTCAATCAACTTCTGATGATGGTGGTCCTTTCCGGCAAGCTGTAATCAATGCTTGGAGTTTGTCAGAATTTGTTTGTTTTTGTTTGTCCTTTTAAGGATTGACCACAAGTTCTCAATGGGATTAATGTCTGGGGAGTTTGCTGGCCATGGACACAAAATTTAAAGTTTTGTTCCCTGAGCCACTTAGTTTAACACATCACTTTTTC
This sequence comes from Channallabes apus, assembly GCA_030522415.1. Lineage (NCBI taxonomy): Eukaryota > Metazoa > Chordata > Actinopteri > Siluriformes > Clariidae > Channallabes > Channallabes apus. The sequence continues at coordinate 57,983,777 of CM060106.1, read as the reverse complement.
CTTATGGCAAGGAGGGGACCAAAGAAGCTACTTCTCTTTATTAAAAACATCAGCAACAGACTTATATTCTGCAAAAGGTACAGGGATTGGACTGCTGAGGACCAGGGCGAAGTAATTTTCTCTGATTAATTCCCTTTATAATTGTTTGGGGCATCAGGAAAAGCTCGTTTGGGTGAATAAAAGGTGACCGCTACCATCATTCTCCAAACTGGTTGTACACCATACTTAAATGACTTGATTAATGGCCATTTTGATACACCTACAGTATGAGATTATGTCCACTAGGGGTGCTAAACTGGAAAAAGTTTCTTCATTGCTTGACTCAGAACTCATTACCCCATGTGGCATTTAGTTTTTCGCTCAAGGTGCTCGACTAGAAAGTGATGCATTATTAAAGATATTCTCACTGATTTTGATTATTTTAAATGCAATTTGCATGCCCTCATTTTGTGATTGATTTGGGCTCTATGTGAGTTGGAATAAGAATACTCAAGTAATCCTGGATAATCCTATACGATGCAGCACTCAAGATCTAATTCTCAGTATCAGTCTTGGTGTTTGTATATTCTGGATTTTTTTTTTTGAATGCTCGTGCATCATATGCAAATAAATAAACCTTTTTTTTTTCATTATTCAGAGAGAATTGTGATGTTCGCACAATCTGAAGTGTGAGTTTATTTATACATAAAGAAATGGAAATCCTGTCAGTAGACTTTCAAAACACCAATTATCAGCCTGTCGTGCTATAATCGTTAGAAGATTAGGAATGAACACATCACAGAAAAAGAGAGCGAGAGAGAGAAATAAATAACAGCCTAGACATAGCTTTTTCTCACCACCGTGCTTCTGTTCAGTCGTAATCCAAATGTCTGGCAGCCGAACCGAGCCAGATGACTGGACGGGTTCCGATATGAACATTGTCGCCACCGATCATCACAAGCTAGGTCAGATGGAAGCAAAGAAGGTAGTGGCTGTGTTCCTAATCTACTAAAGAAGGAGTCTGCTTGGGAAAAAGGCCTGAGGATGGAACGCTGGTGGCCCTCTTTCATCATGCATATGTGCCAAAATCTCATCGTATCCGACCATATGGTCCGGAGCAGAAAGTTCAGTCTGCTTGTCCATCCTGGCATTAAAGAAAAGATAAGTCTGTGTGAGAAAGAGAGAGAGAGAGAGCGAGAGAGAGAGGTGTCGTTCTCAACATGGCACCAGCAGTGTTGGGAGATGTTACATTTTAAAGTAACTAATTACATTACAAAATGAATGTCATTAAAAAATAGTTACATTACAGCATTACTTTCTGATAAAAGTAACCAGTTTGAGTACTTTTCCATCGTTGAAAATGAAAACTCCTTTGCGATCGCTCTACTGACGAAAAGCGTCAAATAGTGCAATACCTTGGACAAGGTATAAAAACATTAGATTTTTCACGAAAACGTAAATGTGATCATCGTACTGTGAAGACATTTGTGGATGATTCAGAGCACAGACAGGTTCGTGAAGATAAAGGCAGAATGAAGAAGGTTTCTGCAAGACAAATTCATCGGATTAAGAGAGCAGCTGCAAAAAATACCATTTCAAAGCAGCAAGCAGGTATTTGAAGCTGCTGGTGCCTCTGGAGTCCCGCGAACCTCAAGGTGTAGGATCCTTTAGAGGCTTGCAGTTGTGCATAAACCTATTCGGCCCCTAACCAATGCTCACAAGCAGAAATGGTTGCAGTGGGCACAGGCATACATGAAGACTAGTCTTGTTTGCTGATGAATGTCGTGCAACTCTGGATGGTCCAAGTGGATGAAGTAGTTGATGGTTGGTGGATGGCCACCATGTCCCAACAAGCCTGCGGCATCAACAAGGAGGTGCCGGAGTCATGTTTTATGCCGGAATCATGGGGAGAGAGCTGGTAGGCCGCTTTAGGGCCCCTGAAGGTGTGAAAATGACCTCGGCAAAGTATATAGAGTTTTTGACTTTCTTCCATTGTACAAAAAGAAGAACCGTGCCTTCCGTAACAAAATCATCTTCATGCACGACAATGCACCATCTCATGCTGCAAAGAATACCTCTGTGTCATTGGCTGCTATGGGCATAAAAGATGAGAAACTCATGGGGTGGCCACCATCCTCCGCTGACCTCAACCCCATTGAGAACCTTTGGAGCATCCTCAAGCAAAAGATCTCGGATAGGAAGCAGTTCACATCAAAACAGCAGCTCTGGGAGGCTATTCTGACATCCTGCAAAGAAATTCAAGCAGAAACTGTCCAAAAACTCACAAGTTCAAAGGATGCAAGAATTGTGAAAGTGATATCAAAGAAGGGGTCCTATGTTAAGATATAACATGTAGCCCTGTTAGGATGTTTTTGATTTAAATAGCTTTTGATTTCAGTAAATATGACCTCATAATGCTGCAAATTCAACCAAAGCCCATTTTCAGTTTTTTTTAATTTTTTAATTTTTTTAATAAATATCATCATTAGGTTTGTTCAATAAAATTTGAATTATACCCTAATGTTTGATGACTTGAAAATTATACTGACTGTCATTTGCATTGACTATTTATCAGAGAAAGATATAATTTTCGTAATAATTTAGAAAAATTTTAGTGTCTATGAGAGTCACGTGACAAAAGAATGAACGATTCAGACCAAAGACTCAAAGGTAAGTACTCATTTCTGTTTCCTGTATACGTATAACCTATGGAGGTTTTGCGATGCTTTGCGCATTCGCGTCCAGTAAGAAATAAACAAATCACTGTCTGAGACTACTCGCTCTTCTGAGTCATGTTAAAGACTCGATAAAAAATAATGAATCATTCATGAACGACACATCACTAGTCTGCAACACTTAATGTCAGAAATCTGCTCTCAGACATTAAGCGGAATACACAGCATTAACCTTTTGAGGTCAGCCTCAGCAGTGTATTAACATACTGTATGCCGCGCTCTCTGCTTCATAAAAATATCTAGACTTTATGGGTATTGTGTGTACAATACCTTGTTCCGCACACCAAGTAGTCCCTTTGATCAGGGGTTAGAGAGGGATTTGGGATTCAGCCTTGTGTTAGACGCTAGTTAGCTTTGTAGCTCATATTAGCCATGAACAGAACAACATGGGTGGTTCAGAGGCCGATTCTGAACGACTTCTAAGGTTAACTAAGGAGACGACGTGTTGTTTAAGATGATAAAGCGTTATCAGACATGTTTTCTTGGTGAAAGTCCTTCCGTGACTGGCTTAGAATGTGGGTTTTCAGACAGGAATTTGATAAGTAACATTCCTTTTGTCATGCAGAAGTGGGTGAGATCATCTTCTCAAAGCCATCCCACTTTCAAAAAACAACCTTCTGTTGTGACTGCAGGTTAGGGGTCCTTTTCAGGTACTTGATATCATATTGTCTGTCAATTTGAACACAGTTTAGTGGGGATCAATAATGATGAAGTGGCGTATCCTGTTAAAAAGTATCCCTAGATGTTTTCCCTCTTCTAGCACCATGTGGAAATATCCAACAGTTTACATAACAAAGTTATACTGCTGACACTTACTATACAGTGGGAGCCACGCCAAATAGCCGCGACCGTGTGGCTGACGTGTGAATGCCCTTTGCACGCGGTAATCCCACCTCCCTTTTCTGCCAGAAAGGCGTGTCAAGATTTCACAGTAAACACGCGCATTCAAGCCCTATTTATTCATTGACCTGGTGCCACCACTAGATGGCGCTTCGTTCTCAAGAACACGTTAAAACAAGCCAGCTGCGCTGAGTTGCAATCACGTGATTTTAACAACCCGCCTCCACCCCCGCTGAACTGACGCTACCAAACTACAGAGATGAAGATGGCGGCTTAACGGACTATTCGCGGTAAGTGATGTTTTATTTTATAAAATGTGTTTGGGGTAGTTTACTGTTTATTTTCCAGTTAATTTTTTTATTGGCCGTTTTAAATATCACTGGCAGCACCAGCAGCGGTCAGATGTGACTTTAGAGAACTTAATGTTCTGTTTACCAAGTCTGGAGTTAATATTACAGCTTACTGTCAGTGTCACAAACTCACAATGTCACTCCACTTTAACTCAAAAACATGCTCAAGCTTCGACAATACTATTAATGTCCCTATTACAAGAGCTGCACTACCCGATGAAGAGTGTTTGTGTTCTCTGTAAATACTGAGAGAATCTCACCGCGTGTTGTCTGGATACATTCAGCGGTTATTTATTCTTTGGTTAAGAGTTAATCTGCAGGTTATTTCTGTGACTGTAATATAACGTGATGCAGTTCATGAGGGACACAGACTGAGGGTAGCTGTACAGGAGCTAGTAACTCTCATAACCGTGTTTATATTTTATACACTTTGGCCGTGACTTTCCGCGGTAGCGCGAGCGCTTAGTTAACGAGCTGAATAACAACACTGAAGTGTTTATTAGTTAGGAGGAGGGGGAGGGGGGTGTGTGTGTGGGGGGAGGTGTGTGTGGGGGGGTATGAGGGGCTTCAGTAAGTTATAGTTTGGCTTCAGGGATGAACTAATGCTCATATACGAGTGTTATATCGCTTAACTTATTTGTATGAGAAGCGCATTAAGTAAATTCTCGGTTAATTTAATTCAGACGATAATACAGACAGACCTGGTTAACACTAACACTGTTCACTGGATAACATTAGCACAGGCAGTTTATTTACATTCCAGAATTCCCAAAACAGTATTTTACACCCTCTGTGGTAAATAGACTTATTAATATATTTTATTTTTATTAGAACTATATGTTCTGTGAAGTTTATTTACCTTTGTCTTCACTAAATTCTCCTGTTGTCTTTAAGCAGAGCCCCGCTGTGGAGGATTGGGGGGTCAGACGGCTGACGGCTGGACTTTTGGACTTTGGACTGGAGGAGCCTGAACAAGCTGTTGAGGGAGCTGTAGGAAGGATGACGTCACAGTCCGACAGCTTTAGAATGATGTTTGGTCAGGTCTACTGTATATTCTGAACACAGAACTGCAAAATGTTTGATACAGTACTTTGGGGGGAAACAAAGACTTAAACTGTTCCATGTTTAATAGTTTTGATATTTGAAAAATTTATATTTTAATATAAAAGAACTATAGATAGAGACTTATAAGCAGCTGGTGTATCCGGGTAGTTTAATGAACTTTAAGCAAAAAGACAACATGTATTCACCTGTTTTATACAAATTACTGTTTTAACTTTGACTAGTTTTGGAAGAATAAATTGAATTGTTAAAGTCATGTTTGCATGTTTTAATTTTGGGGGATTGTTTGGGTATTTAAAAAACGTTTAGTTGAACCAACAACTTCAATGGGCAAAAAATGGGACACAACTTTGTTTTACATAGTCAAAGAGTTGGGCTGAAAATCATAATAATAATAATAATAATTATTGGTCATAGAAACAAAATAAACAGTTAAACACTTGATCATATGTATTTGTGTTTGTGATTATGTGACCCATAATAATTTTTTCTCAGTATAAATACATTTTTTGGGTTTTAAGAACTCCAAAAGAGCAACGACAAACTTAGGAGTGGAAGGTGTGTAACCTCAATGGAGAATACTGAGTACTGTATGACATGTTGTTAATTGCTCTGTGTGTGTGTGTGTTTTTGGCGGGGGGATGGGTGTGCGTGTTAAAGCCAACGGAGAAATGCGGGAGAGCGCGCGCGCACACACATATACACACACACACCTCCATTCATCCATCATTGATTAAACCTATGAACATGGCTGTTCAGCAGTTCTAAACACAAGCGCAGGGTCTGTTTTTGTCTTTAACTAAAATACTTCAATACGTTAATAATTAATTTATTTTGCTGAATAAGGTAATAAGCGATATTTAAACCAAACCAGTAAGTTAAGTAAGTGTTCCGTACATTAAAGTACTGTGTATAACCAAGTGCCCTAGCAAACACAGTTACAGTTTGCAGTACAAACAGTGTGTGCGCTGGGGGGATTGGAAAGTGAGTGAGAATACTCATTTACAAGACAAAAGACGGTCAGAGGCAGGGACGTTCTAGACCAGACCATACGGGGGGGGGGGGCAATCAGAAATTTGAAGGGGGCATCATGTTCGAGCACTGTTTTTCCCTGGGCTTATAGTAACAGTATTGTCCTTGCTGAATTGTGTTGAGGCACGCAAACCACCTGACCACAATAAGGTGGCAATCCCTCAGAGAGGAAACTAAAAAATTAAAATTTAATAAATAAAATAAAATATCCTTAATCCAGATTTTAGCAATCAATGACAACATTTATCTAAGCTGGATGGTCAAATTCTCAAAAACGTTTGACCTAAAGTAAGACTTAAAACACTATAACGAAAATATTTACAAAATTGAAAGGTTGTCTTATGAATAATAAAAAATACAAACTAAATTAAAACAGATGGGCTATTGAACAGATCATAATATGTTTTGTGTTTTCTGATTATAAATGATAGATGGGTTGATTTTAGAAAGGCTAAATGAAATAGCTAGTTTTGGTCATGTCAGTCCAATAACTATACTATGTAAAAGTAATTATAATATGAATTAATTAAGGGCAGGACCTAACCTAATGTTAATAATTTACACCATGATAACATTAGTATTTACTGTATGTTTTTGTATATATTTTTAAATGTTCAAATGAACGTTTCAGAGTTTATAATTTGTCATGTCATCTGTGATTGAGACCCGTGAGTTAAATTGAAAAAATGTTTATAGGTAGTATAAGCCAGGTTTTAGTAACCTTGGACAAATCACCATGTAAGCCCTCTCTCGCGCACGCGCTCTCACGCTATCTCTCGCGCACACACACATACACACACTGTACACACACAGACACACATGAAATCGCGTAAAACCAAATGAAACTAGGGTAAAAAATATGAGCAGTAAAAATACAGTAGTATCCTGTAGGTGATTCCTGTCCTGTGATAACAGGCACTAACACTCTAGAACTGTTTACTTCTGTTAGTTTTGTTTTCAAGTGTGAATGTTTATGGGGATTAAATCTGTCTCTGCTGCCGCATCTATTCACCGTTGTGATAAGTGATTTTTGATGTGGGACGTTACGCTGGTTAAATAACTAAAGAAATACTGATCCGTATGGACAGATATTTGTTCCAGATATTATGCGCCATTAATCAATTTGTTATGCCAATTTGACTATCAGCGAAAACATCAAAAATATAACGAAAACAAACCCAAGCAGAAGTTAAATTTTAAGCTTTACTTTCAAATTCAAATTTTATTTGTCACATACACAGCGCGATATGCAGTAAAATGCTTTGGGTGCTTTAGGTGAGGCTCGAACTCGGCACTGCTTCACCTGTACTGCTTTATAAGTACCACGCGCTAACCGATTGCGCCACGGGAGCCACACGGAAGTAGCTCTTGTCAGAGTATCCTCTCTCTCGTGCACACACACACACACACACACACACACACAAACATGAAATTGCGTAAAACCAAACGAAATATAAGCAGTAAAAAAATCAGTATATCAGTATAAGTATAAGCGCCTGTATAATGAGTATAACAGGCGCTAACCCTCTGGAACTTTTTTACTCTTGTTTCCAAGTGTTTATGGGGATTTAATGTGTCTCTGCTGCCGCATCCATTCACAGTTGTGATAAGTGATTAATGCCCCATAAGATCTTTTGACGGGGGAGCATTATGCATGATTAAATGACAAAAGAAATACTGATCCATATGGGCAGATATTTGTTCCAGGTTGCATGCGCCATTAATTGCCTTTCTTATGCCACTTGTTGACTATCAGTGAAAAAAAAAAACATCAGCGAAAACATCATCAAAAATATAACGAGAAAACAAACCCAAGCAGACGTTACATTTTGAGCTTTACTTTGCAGCAAAATATTATCTATATTAAATATATAGTATATTAAATGGAACTAGGTAAAATACACCGTAATATAAAATACTGTACATAGCCCGCATAACATTTGTATTCCGTACCTACAATGATCGGTATAGACAAATTACAGCCGCTACCGTGGCTTTAAGGATTATTTCAGGATGTCTTAAAAAATATTTCACTAACTAGTTTTATTAATTCATTATTAAATAATAAATAGCATAATCATCATGGGTTATGTATTGAGTGATTTAGCAAATCTGTTTTATTAATCGGTTTGTTGTTGTTTTTTACCGCATCATCTATTTATGAAACTATGGTGACAATCCAAGAGCTGTCTGTATATTAAAGATAAGGTATTGGGCTAACTGGAAACTGCAGTTAACTGTGCCAGTCAATGCTCCATCTGGCGGAATTATACGGCATTGCAACCATCTTTTTAGAAAGCACATGGGGGCGTTTATGGGGCGGGGCATCGTTAACTGCATCATCGCGGGGGATCACATTCCGTGCACGGACCGTGCATTAACCCTTCATGGTCCTGCCATGGATCCATCATGCTCCCAAGCGGCTGTTTGACGTGGCTCCCACTGTACTTTTATAGTTAAAGTTAGTTCCTGTTCTCACTTACACTATAGCTTCTACAGTATAAACACTTGTTTTTTCACCGGCCTCAAGCAGAATAAAACGCAGCATATCTTGTTACCCGAAAAACCATGAGGGAACACAAACTCTTCTGTCCTTAAGGTGACGGAAAGCATTGAGTTACAGCTTTACCTTTGAGCTCTGATATTGGAGACTCCTTCCAACAACTCCTGTACAGCTCACTGTTGTTTTAAACAGTTACTACACAAAGTATGAGGTATCAGAAGGGGGTACAGTAGTACAAACATATGGAAAATCCTATACCTTGAATCGGAAGCCAGAACTCAACAGCGCTGTGGTGTGAAAAAAAAACAGCATGTTGCTTATGGTATGTACAAGTGGTTCACGGTGATAATTTTGATAGGATAATCTCTGTCTCTGCACTTTTCCTCTACATGCGCACACACACACGCAAACTCATACTCCTCCACCCTGGATCTGCACCTGTGCATTATGATGATGCAGCGGATTCACACATCACGCCTAGCCGTCTAATTTATTCCACTGCGAAAAAAAGTGAGTCACGTGGCGTGGCTCGCCTGTGAGTCAGCCCCATTTGTCATTCTAATCGTGTTCCCTCCTTCCCAGCATCGATTTATTCCACCTAGAGAAAAGCAATTCAGTTCAGAAGTGACAGTGTGGCCACTGAGGACTGACGGATGTTATTTACTGGTTTGTCTGGTCATTATTTTTAATACTTAATGCAGCTTCGAACGACTTCCCTGATGGCTGAAACAACGGAGCTTAATTAAACAAGCCATGCATTTAACGTTACACCCGAGCACTTAAAATATGTCCGAGTTCCACTTATTTGTCATATATATATAATATATAAATTATATATATAATATATAAATTATATATATATATATATATATATATATATATATATATATATATATATATATATATATATATATATAAATGAATTATTAATTATTCAAATGGCTCATTTTGCAGTGCGTCTCTCTGTGGTCGCCGCTGTCAGTCGATATTTCCTCTCAGTAATGCAGAAAAGGCTGTTATTTGAGCTGTGTGTATTCAAGCCTGTGTCCATGTTTTTCATTCACATCTCCTTACTTACATTAAATTCCCATTTGTTTTGCCCTTGCAGAAACGGCCCTAGGGTTGTCAATATCTTTTTTTTTTCTTTTTTTTAAAGACGATGGGCTTTAGACGGAAGTATTGGATTAGGAAGGATTTTCTTGAGGACAATGCTTTGGGTCGGACCCAAAAAGGACATAATCCACTCTCGTATTAAGCTTCAACTCATTGCCAAGAGGATGTCCCTTTTTCGTAGAATCGCACAAAGTCAAATTTGCGTGTGTGTGTGTGTGTGTGTGTGTGTGTATGTGTGTGTAAAATGACAAACAGGTATAATTATGATCTGTGTTTTAATGAATCTCACAGCATGAGCTTTTAATTATCAACAACAGAGAGAAACCTGGTTTGCCAAGATGATGGAAATAGACTTCCATTTGTTCCAAATTGTTAAGTAAGCACATGGGGGCCTGTTTTCACAGGTAAATAATGAACAACTGAGTTAATGTTACTACCCTGATGTTGATTATTTTCCTAAACTAGTACATTCTGATGTTTTCTGTTCTTTTTCTACTACAGCAATTCCCAATGCATTTTTAATTTTTAAAAAGGAATTTATTATTATTATTATTATTATTATTATTATTATTTTATTTCTTATCCATGCACAGTATTCCTCTTGGTGGGGGAAACTGTCTCAGATTACTTTGCTGTAACCCTGTTCCCTAAAACGCTATGGGAAATGCCTCTTTGTTGCCTGGTTGTGAAGCACGTGTGTCAAATACGGCAAAAACTTATATAACCTCTGTCAGGTGACGTCATCTGATAAGGTGCACCTGCAGGTTATACCGGAAACATCCTCAGGTCAATTTTTGTCTGAAAGAACGTTCAGTCATGCTCGCAGTGCGGCATTAGAGCGCAGCATCTCCTTCCCACTTTTTCAGGGAACAAGGTTACAGCAAAGTAACCAGAGAAATTCCCTTTCAAAACTACACTCTGTGTGCGCACAGTCCATCAAGGTTTCTCAGACATACTTCTGGGATGCTAGCATTGCTTGGACATCCAACTATAAAATCTGACAAATGTGTGCGGAGAGGACCAACCTGCCGCATAACTCACTTGCAAGGGGATGCCTCTTGTGAGGCCTTAATGAGGCAAGCCCCCTGGTCGAATGGGCCCTAATTATTAGAGGCAAAGTCTTCCACGTGCCTCATAGGCTAGGGCAATAGCATCTCTCACCCAATGTGACAGCATTTGGCCAGTGGCGACCGCCCTTCGGCTGCAGCCCCATGACATATAAAAACCTGCTCTGATTTACGTCACTGGCTAGTGCAGTGGATGTACTGTAAATCTGAAGAGCATGAAATGGAGGTAGTAAGTAAAGTCTTTCCTGCTCCGGAGCTGTAAAAGGCGGAGGACAGAGGCTTCGAGAACAACTGGGTGAATAGTCGAGAATGCAATATTCGGAAGATGGCATGACAGGCCGAAATAGTGGCTACATACATTCTGAGAATACTAGGGCATGAGCCCGAGGTGAACTTTCTTGTAGGAACTCCAGCACTAAAACAATTTGGCAGTGGACTAGGTCTGCATCTTTTACTATGCACCAATTTTCAATACATTCCATTTGATGTCATATGTTCTTCTAGAGGACTGACTACTTCGGGGTGGGGTTTCCAAACCCCGTGTGTCACAGCTTGCCTGGACAGCAAGTCTGCTCCCATATTCATCTGCCTTGGAATGTAAATCATTCTGAGGGACAGGAACTTGTCCTGTGCCCCAAAGCAGAATCTGGTGCGCTAGCTTTTCCCAGCGGCGCAAGCACAGTCTGCCCAGGGGATTATTTACGAGACTACCGTAGTGTTGTCCACCCACACTAGGACATGGTAGCCTCTTAACTGCTGGAGAAAGTATTTCAGGGCCAGAAATAGAGTCATCGTTTCGAAGCAATTGATGTGCCACGCGAGATGACCTCTCCAGATCCCTTGGGCTGGACGGCCATCTAAGACCGCACTCCAGCCCGTGAGGGAAGCATCTGTTGTTAGCAGCTTGCAATGCCAACACCGACCTAGAGTGGGACCCAGAGTCAAACACCGGGGTCTGAATCACATAGAAAGGGTACGAAGCTCTCTGCACATAACCCTCATTGCCTCTGGGGATTGGCCCTTGGATGAAATCCCCTGGCTCTTAGCCACAACTTAAGCGATCTCATGTACAGAAGGTCCAAGGGTATCACCGTGGATACAGCTGCCATGAGACTCTCTGAAAGTAGTAAAAAGTTACTTTCTGGCCTAGCTTGATCTCCTTTAGGATATTGAGAATGGATTCGACACGCGCAGGAGACAGCTGTGCCCGCATTGCGGTTGAATCCCATGTGACACCCATAATATGTCGTACTTAAGCAGGAAAGAGAACAACGTGGCATTGAGTCTCAATCCTAAGAATCGAAGTGAGCTAGGATGACATCTCGATGTCAAAGCGCTAGCTGATAAGACTGAGCCAGAATGAGCCAGTCGTCTATGTAATTCAGGATATGGTTGCCGTGGAATCATTAAGCCAGGGCTACATCCGTACATTTTATATATGTGCAGGGTGACATGGCTAGGCCAAATGGAAAGACCCGATACTGGTAGGCTTCGCCCCCGAAAGCAAACCTCAGGTTGTGGCAATATTTCTATATGAAAATATGCGTCCTTCAGATCGATTGTCACAAACCAAAGTTCTGGTTGGATTTGAGAAACAATCATTTTGGCTGTCAGCATTTTGATATTCAGCCCTCAAAAATGTAAAATTGGACGCAACCCCCATGTCCCTTGGAAACCAAGAAATACTGACTATAATAGCCTGATTCTCTGTCTGGCAGGGGAGCATGTTCTATGGCACCTTTATCCAGCGAAGTCTGTAATCTCCACAGTGCTTTGTACCTAAAGAGACATTCCTGGCAGTAGGTACCACACAAGTTTTGACACTATGACTAGATGCGGGGGGGGGGGGGGGGGTATTGGGGGGATAGATGTTCAGCATCCTGAAACATGACAGGAAGGAACTGAACACCTAACATTTCGCTGGAGACCGCTGCTGCCCGAAACACCAGTGGTGGCGGAATTGAACCATGGCCTTCTGAGGGTGCCAGGTAGGAGTTTGTATTGGAATGTTTATGCGCCGTCCCCGGGGAGACACCTCAATGGTCCTGGGCACGTAAGCCTAAACTATCCTTTTTTAGAAGAGATGATACTCCTCAGGTCTGGCCTCCTTGAGGCTGACTGTGAAGCACGGCGAGTCCCACCCCAATCTTTATGAGGGGGTTCTGGGCTCACCACACTCTCCTTTTGTGCTTCACGCCTGGTGAGAACCGGACCTGGTCAGGACTGGGTGGCTGACAGGTAAAAACCTCAAAAAGGCCTGCTCATAGAGCTTCGTCTCCCAAAACCTAGTGGCGTATGCCGTACATTGCCAAAAAGGTCGGAAGGTGAGATTGGGGCATCAAGGAGTAAAGCGCAATCTCTGTCCTTGATGTCCGTGAGGTTAAGCCACAGCTGTCTCTCCGTGGCGTCCATGGCAGCCATAAAACGGCCAATAGCACAGGCCGTCTGCTTGGTGGCACAGACAAATGTCGATAGACCCGCCAGTGCTCAGATCTCTCAGTAGTTCAGCCTGGTATGCCTGTAAGGCCATGGTGTACAGGGCAGGAACAGCCTGACCCGCTGCCTGAAAAAGCTTTTCCCACCAATGAAGATGTTAATGTACACGGCTTGGTGGGGAGTGTGGACTTTTTCAGGGAGGATGAGTTCCAGGAGAGAGATAAATCTGGGGCATCATCATATAAAACCGCCTTTTCGCATCAACGACATTGGATTAAATCAATGTCAATAGCAAAAACCACGGGATGAATACGGCTTATTCCATGAATGAGTTAACTCTTCATGGAGGTCCCCAAAGAAGGGGAGGTTGAGGCCCCATAGTTGAGGCCCATCCTCCGGCCACCCAACAGAAACCTGTCATCTAACTTTGAGCGTTTGGGGGATTTTTATTTTATTTTAATTTTACGGCGAATCGAGGTGTAAGCGTTCACTAGAGGAGCACTCTGAAGTGATAGTTTCCATCTCCGCGGAAGCGAGAAAAAGTTTCTTCTGCGAGAAAAAGGTGAGCTGAGCGCGAGGGACTTTAATAGGGAGGAGATCGCAATACTCACATGCGCCGTCAAGCACGAGGATAGCGTGCTCTTCCCCCAACCACTGCAAACAGAAAGTGTGGAGATCCCCCTCAGTGGATCTGAGGCACAGCATTTCCTTTCTAACTCTGCCATCTTTCTCGTGAGTAATAAGACACTTTCTATTTTCGCTTTCTTTTTGCTTTGAAAAAGTGCTTGCACACGAGCGCACATACACAATGCAGTTCTTGAAGACAAAAAGACCTGAGGATGTTTTTGGTTCAGTCCTATTTATAACCTGCAGGTGCACCTTATCAGATGACATCACCTGACAGAGGTTAAATAAGCCAAAGTTTTTGCCGTGTTTGATACACACATGCTTCACAACCAGGCAACAAAGAGACGTTTCCCATAGCGTTTTCACACAGCATTGAGTGTAGCTTTTGAAAGGGAACAAAAGTACCCTGGGGAACCCTCCATGCAAGGAGAGAACATGAAAACTCCACACACAGATCCAAGCGGGACTCAAACCCTCAACTCTACGCCACCATAATGACTTAATTTAATTCATTTAATGGTATGAATTGTCTGTTAAGCAATTTAGTTCCTGTTCTCATTTACATTACAGCAAATACTATACAGTATAAACACTTGTTTTGGTCATTCTTTCTTTTTTCTAATCTAATTTGCATTAAAAATAAAAGTTACAGAGAAACTGCAAGGTAGCCAAACTCATTCTATGCTTAAAGCTATTGTACAGCTTTAATAAGTTCAGTCTTTATTCATCACATATACATTACTGCTCAGTGAAATCTTTTATTCTTTGCATATCCCAGCTTTGTAAGGTTCAGATGGGGATAGAGTCAGAGCGTAGGTTCAGCCATTTTTATGGCATCCCTGGAGCAGACAGGGTTAAGGGCCTTGCTCAAGAGCCCAACAGCAGCAACCTGCCTGAGCTGGGGCTCGAACTGCCGACCTTCCGATCAGTAACTCAAAGTCTTAAAACACTGAGTCACCACCACACCAAACTGCAAGGTAGCCAAACTCCCTTCCTTAAAGCTACAGCTTTAATTTTGCCCCTGGGGATTCCAGTGAAATAAAATAGACATCTGCTTACTACAGGCCTGTTACTACAGAAACTATAACATGTATTACAACGAGCGCATTAATCAACACCATACTGTAGCTGCTCTAGTGTAAAACTATAGACACATCATATTATAGACAATTAATCACAACGTTCTGACCAGGAAGGATTCAAAATGAATTTAACAGGATTTATTTAGAATACAAATTAGTGGAAAAGTAAAAAAAAAAAAAAGCTAAAATTCTGTGAAAGTCTCTAACTTCTATAACATGAAACAAATGCCTTTATTATGATGAAACGGACTGGAACATAAAACAATTACAGTGGTGTGAAAAAATATTTGCACCCTTCATGATTTCTTATTCTTTTGCATGTTTGTCACACTTAAATGTTTCTGCTCATCAAAAATCGTTAACTATTAGTCAAAGATAACATAATTGAGCACAAAATGCAGTTTTTAAATGAAGGTTTACGTTGTTAAGGGAGAAAAAAACTCCAAATCTACATGGCCCTGTGTGAAAAAGTGATTGCCCCCCTTGTTAAAAAATAACTTAACTGTGGTTTATCACACCTGAGTTAAATTTCTGTAGTCACCCCCAGGCCTGATTACTGCCACACCTGTTTCAATCAAGAAATCACTTAAATAGGAGGTACCTGACACAGAGAAGTAGACCAAAAGCACCTCAAAAGCTAGACATCATGACAAGATCCAAAGAAATTCAGGAACAAATGAGAACAAAAGTAATTGAGATCTATCAGTCTGGTAAAGGTTATAAAGCCATTTCTAAAGCTTTGGGACTCCAGCGAACCACAGTGAGAGCCATTATCCACAAATGGCAAAAACATGGAACAGTGGTGAACCTTCCCAGGAGTGGCCAGCCGATCAAAATTACCTCAAGAGCGCAGAGACAACATCTAAAGAACTGCAGGCCTCACTTGCCTCAATTAAGGTCAGTGTTCACGACTCCATCATAAGAAAGAGACTGGGCAAAAACGGCCTGCATGGCAGATTTCCAAGGCGCAAACCACTTTTAAGCAAAAAGAACATTAAGGCTTGTCTCAATTTTGCTAAAAAACATCTCAATGATTGCCAAGACTTTTGGGAAAATACCTTGTGGACCGACGAGACAGAAGTTGAACTTTTTGGAAGGTGCGTATCCCGTTACATCTGGCGTAAAAGTAACACAGAATTTCAGAAAAAGAACATCATACCAACAGTAAAATATGGTGGTGGTAGTGTGATGGTCTGGGGTTGTTTTGCTGCTTCAGGACCTGGAAGGCTTGCTGTGATAGATGGAACCATGAATTCTACTGTCTACCAAAAAATCCTGAAGGAGAATGTCCGGCCATCTGTTCGTCAGCTCAAGCTGAAGCGATCTTGGGTGCTGCAGCAGGACAATGACCCAAAACACGCCAGCAAATCCACCTCTGAATGGCTGAAGAAAAACAAAATGAAGACTTTGGAGTGGCCTAGTCAAAGTCCTGACCTGAATCCTATTGAGATGTTGTGGCATGACCTTAAAAAGGCGGTTCATGCTAGAAAACCCTCAAATAAAGCTGAATTACAACAATTCTGCAAAGATGAGTGGGCCAAAATTCCTCCAGAGCGCTGTAAAAGACTCGTTGCAAGTTATCGCAAACGATTGATTGCAGTTATTGCTGCTAAGGGTGGCCCAAACAGTCATTAGATTCAGGGGGCAATTATTTTTCACACAGGGCCATGCAGGTTTGGATTTTTTTTCTCCCTAAATAATAAAACCCCTCATTTAAAAACTGCATTTTTTTGTTTACTTGTGTTGTCTTTGACTAATAGTTAAATGTGTTTGATGATCAGAAACATTTTGTGTGACAAACATGCAAAAGAATAAGAAATCAGGAGGGGGGCAAATAGTTTTTCACACCACTGTATATCCTTAGCCATGTTAGAAAAATGGAGAAATCTTGGCCAAATCAATAGATTCTATGCCTTTAAAAGACACTTTCCAGGAGAAACAAAAAAAGGGTACTTGATCACCATGATCAATGATCTAATGGCTGAAAAAAAAGATAATAAGAAAAAGAACAAACGAATAGTGTGAGAAGAGGGTTTTTTTTTCACCCTTGACCTGTTCTTTTTCTGATGCATCAACACAGTTCCTTTTAATTTGCCTTTCCTCTCCTGCTATTTTCTTTGAAAGCTCACTTGATTATAAGTGCCCGACTGCATGGTGTATTATTAAAATCTGCGCTATAATGCAGAAATTGTTACACGTCTTCACCCCTTCTTTAAGAGTCACATTTCCTATAAATTCCTAAAGGACCCTTAACTAACAAGCAATCCAGAGCTTTTCTTGATTAGGTGATGTATAATGTTAAACCCGATGATTTAAAAAAAAAAAAAAAAGCCCATTATGCTCTTTTAAAACACTGCAGGTTCTCAGTCATGACTCATGGCCTAGAAAATTCAATTCCATCCCACAGGATACAGCAACAGTAATTATTTTACACTGTCGCCCTCACCACGCATCGCGTTAAGTGTGCATCTGTAGGTTTCAAGTGTTTGTGTCTGCTTTCCGACTGCCATGTATAGGACAGGAAGCATGTGTTCATATCCTGCTGAGGGAGGCTGAGGTTAACTTCAAGTTGGAAACGACCAAAGCCACCCAATCTGTCGCATTGGCATTAAAACTCAGATTTTTTTTAACACCTCTACAGATCCAAACAGGAAGTGCTGGTAACACAATGTCCTTCAGATGATGCATGAATGGATGGATGGACAGAACTCACAGATTGGCTGACAAATTATCATTAAACCAAAACACTGTTGCTAAAGTTTCTAATAATAAATCTGAAACATGCAGCTCCTAGTTCAGATAGACAGATAGAGAGATTGATGTAGGGATGAATGATAAGGCTTATGGATAGACAGATGGTCTTGATTCAACTCATGCATGCATAATAGAGCCAGTGATTACATAACAAATAACTTTTCCATTGAAAGCACAATTGAATTTGTAGATCACATTCCATGTCACTATTACTCTATCCAAACATTTTTTTCATCCATTATTTTTCTATCCATCCATCCATCAATCCATCCATCCATCAATTCAACTATATAATCATTTATTCTTATTTCCCCAACCACCCACCATATATTCATTTGGATATACAGTGGTGTGAAAAACTATTTGCCCCCCTCCTGATTTCTTATTCTTTTGCATGTTTGTCACACAAAATGTTTCTGATCATCAAACACATTTAACTATTAGTCAAAGATAACACAAGTAAACACAAAATGCAGTTTTTAAATGAGGGGTTTTATTATTTAGGGAGAAAAAAAATCCAAACCTACATGGCCCTGTGTGAAAAAGTAATTGCCCCCTGAACCTAATAACTGGTTGGGCCACCCTTAGCAGCAATAACTGCAATCAAGCGTTTGCGATAACTTGCAACGAGTCTTTTACAGCGCTCTGGAGGAATTTTGGCCCACTCATCTTTGCAGAATTGTTGTAATTCAGCTTTATTTGAGGGTTTTCTAGCATGAACCGCCTTTTTAAGGTCATGCCACAACATCTCAATAGGATTCAGGTCAGGACTTTGACTAGGCCACTCAAAAGTCTTCATTTTGTTTTTCTTCAGCCATTCAGAGGTGGATTTGCTGGTGTGTTTTGGGTCATTGTCCTGCTGCAGCACCCAAGATCGCTTCAGCTTGAGTTGACAAACAGATGGCCGGACATTCTCCTTCAGGATTTTTTGGTAGACAGTAGAATTCATGGTTCCATCTATCACAGCAAGCCTTCCAGGTCCTGAAGCAGCAAAACAACCCCAGACCACCACACTACCACCACCATATTTTACTGTTGGTATGATGTTCTTTTTCTGAAATGCTGTGTTACTTTTACGCCAGATTTAACGGGACACGCACCTTCCAAAAAGTTCAACTTTTGTCTCGTCTGTCCACAAGGCATTTTCCCAAAAGTCTTGGCAATCATTGAGATGTTTTTTTTAGCAAAATTGAGACGAGCCTTAATGTTCTTTTTGCTTAAAAGTGGTTTGCGCCTTGGAAATCTGCCATGCAGGCCGTTTTTGCCCAGTCTCTTTCTTATGGTGGAGTCATGAACACTGACCTTAATTGAGGCAAGTGAGGCCTGCAGTTCTTTAGATGTTGTCCTGGGGTCTTTTGTGGCCTCTCGGATGAGTTGTCTCTGCGCTCTTGGGGTAATTTTGGTCGGCCGGCCACTCCTGGGAAGGTTCACCACTGTTCCATGTTTTTGCCATTTGTGGATAATGGCTCTCACTGTGGTTCGCTGGAGTCCCCAAGCTTTAGAAATGGCTTTATAACCTTTACCAGACTGATAGATCTCAATTACTTTTGTTCTCATTTGTTCCTGAATTTCTTTGGCTCTTGGCATGATGTCTAGCTTTTGAGGTGCTTTTGGTCTACTTCTCTGTGTCAGGTAGCTCCTATTTAAGTGATTTCTTCATTGAAACAGGTGTGGCAGTAATCAGGCCTGGGGGTGACTACAGAAATTGAACTCAGGTGTGATAAACCACAGTTACAGTAAGTTATTTTTTAACAAGGGGGGCAATCACTTTTTCACACAGGGCCATGTAGATTTGGAGTTTTTTTCTCCCTTAATAACGTAAACCTTCATTTAAAAACTGCATTTTGTGTTAAATTATGTTATCTTTGACTAATAGTTAATGGTTTTTGATGACCAGAAACATTTAAGTGTGACAAACATGCAAAAGAATAAGAAATCAGGAAGGGGGCAAATAGTTTTTCACACCACTGTATAGATCCATCCATCTATCCTACCATACAATCACATATTCACATATCACAATCACATATACAAACATTGTACCATCCATCCATCCATCCATTCATGAATTTTACACAGTCATCCTAACAAAATGACCTATCTATTTATATATTACATCCATCATCTATTCATCTATCCAACCATATAAATCGCCATCCATCCATCAATCCATCCATCTATTAATCCGTCCATCCATTTATCCCTTCCATACATCCCCCAAATATGTTAACATATCCATTTATTCATCTCAGCATCCATCCAAGTCATCTATTCAACTATACATCCATACATGCATCCATCCATCCATGCATCCATCCATCCAATCATCTTTCGATGCAAATGCTCTGTTCACTCATCTACCCAATCATTCATCTATCCTTTGAAACATCATTCAAGTGTTATATAGTACATTTGTCACCACATGTTACAATATTGCATTTATTTGTTTTTGGTGTGTCTGGTTATGCTGGCTTTGTCTCTGCTATGTCTCTGCTGGTGGTGGGATAGGGTGTGTCTCCCCTTGCTTCAGGTTCCACCCTCTTCAGTGTGCCTGGAAATCTATTGGCTGCTGCTCTGCCTGTCCTTTGTTGGTCCCGCCTCCTCCCAGCTGATTGGTTCTCCAGGACACCCAGAGGCCTACTTAAGGCCTTCAGACCACCATGCTACAGACCGTGTCTTTGCTTACTGCTTATCTTATGCTTGATCCTAAATGTTACTCTGTGTATGACCCTTTTGCTTCGTTTCTGACTACTCTTTGATTTTCCCCTTTTTTGATAATTGCTTGGTTTTCGATTGCCTATTCTGTGTATGACCATTTTGCTTGTTTTGACTACGCTTTTGTGTTTGCCCTCTTTGTTTTTGTTCGTTTGGTTGTTGATACTTTTGTATATATTTGTATTTACTTTATTTAGTGGCTTAGTAAGGAGTCGACGCCATTTTGTTTGCACTTTGTTTTTCTTGGTTTGTGGTTAGTTAGGGAGTTGAGTGAAGAATTTTGTAATTCTGTTTCTTTATTTTCGGTGCAGGTTAGTTGTGTCCCTTTGATATTAGATAGAGGTAATTTTGTTTATTGTTTTGGCCTTGTCGGCTTCTGAACAGCCGCCCTTTTGGGATTTGCTTATTCACCTTATTGTAAATAAACACTAAGCAAACGCACTTTAGGTCTCACCCCCTTCTTTCTTTTTTTTCACTCCTGTTACGGCCCGACCTAGACCGGGGCGTAACAGAATTGGGGGCTCGTCCGTTGCTTTTCCGCGCTCCGTCCCGTTTGTTTCAGTGTGCCTGTGTTTGTCTGGCGGCATTTGTCTTTGTGGTAGGGGAGTGTTTGTTCTTCTTAGAAATGGCTACAAAGTTTAACTTGGACCAGTTTACCATTTGCCCGACGGTAGAGCAGTTTGAGAAGTGCCGTAAGGATGACCTATTGTTGCTCGCCGATTTCTATCAGATTTCAGTGTCACGGAGTGCTACTAAGCGCGATATTAAGAAGCTGCTGTATGTTGAGCTGTTTGAACAGCGCATTATTTGTGAGCATCCCGAGGCGGGTGTTGCAACTCACTCAGGTGATCCAGAGGATTTGGTTGCAGCGGAGGCTGGCGCCAGGCCCAAGGATCCCGCACGCATAGATCCCGCTGTAGGAAGCTCACCATTAGAGGAACCCATGATTGCGCTGCAATTAAAACAGCTGGACTTGGAGTTAAGTCGGCAGCAGTACAAAGCTCAGCAGCTACAGTTCCAAACATTGGAGCTGGAAACTAAGAAGGAGATGAGGCTGAAGGAGATGAGGCTGAAGGAGATGAGGCTGAAGGAGATGAGGCTGAAGGAGCTGGAGTTGGCCTCAAGGTTTGGGCCCACCAGTGCATCTGTGTCTCCTGTACCTGTTCGCGCATCCTCGCCTGTGCCTGCACCCGTGCCTGTATCTGAGTCGTCACCTGTGCTAGGACCCATCCCTTCAGTTAGTTCTGGATTTGATGTAAGTAAGCACATTGCTTTGGTGCCTATGTTCAGAGAAAGTGAGGTGGATACTTATTTCCCTGTGTTTGAGCGTATCGCTGCCACTCTGCAGTGGCCTAGGAGTATTTGGTCCTTACTTTTACAGTGCAAGTTTGTGGGTAAAGCTCAAGAAGGATGTTCTCACTTGAACAAAATATTGATTATGAAACTGTTAAGTCAGCTGTGTTACGGGCATATGAACTTGTCCCTGAAGCTTATCGCCAGAAGTTTAGAAAACATGCCAAATACGCCAGCCAAACATTTGTAGAATTCGCCCGTGAAAAATGCGCTTTGTTTGACAAGTGGTGTGCAGCCAGTAAAGTCACCACCTTTGACCAGTTAAAACAATTGATACTTTTAGAAGAGTTCAAAGACTGTATTTCTGACAAAATAGTTGTTTATTTAAATTAACAAAAAGTCTCGTCGCTTGCTGATGCTGCCGTTTTGGCTGAAGAGTTTGTGCTCACTCACAAAACTGTGTTTTCGCCTCCGCGCCGTGATATGGCAAATCGTAGCCCTAAAGTTTCCGCTAGTGCGTCTAAGAATGGTAGTGATTCCCGTGAATGTTTCTATTGTCATGAATCTGGACATTTCATCGCTACCTGTCCTACGTTATCTCGTAAGAACCGTCGTAAGGCACAGAACACTAAGAGTGTGGCTTTAGTTAATGTACCACCGCAGCCAGCAGAAAGTTCAACTTCGCTTTTGTCAGTGGATGCTGCGTTTAACCCATTTATCTTGGATGGAATGGTTTCACTTTCGGATGCAGATTCTGAGCCTACGCCACTTCGTATTCTGAGAGACACCGGCACTGCTCAGTCATTTATTTTGGAAGGTGTCTTGCCTTTATCTTACCAGTCTAGTTGTGGTGCAGATGTTTTAGTTCAGGGAATTGAACTTGGAGTTGTGAAAGCTCCGTTACATATGATTTATCTTAACTGTGATATCGTGTCTGGCTTTGTTAAGGTTGCAGTTCGTCCTCAGTTGCCAATTAAAGGAGTTTCTCTTATATTGGGTAACGATTTAGCTGGTGGTAAGGTTTTTCACTTGCCTGTTGTAACGGATGCTCCTGAGGTGCATGAAAGTGACGCGCTGTCACGTGAGTTTCCCTCTGTTTTTAGTACCTGTGTGGTGACGCGCGCTCAGGCTCGTAAAATGAAGGATGTTGATCTTTCTAATTCATTTATGTGTAGTGATAACCCAGTATTTGAAGACGAGAATATGTCTGCCAGTCCACATGTGTCACCGGAGGATAAGGCCTCCTCCGTACAAGATGATGTCACTACATGGGGTGTTGGGCGAGAGCAGCTCGTTGCTGCTCAGAAATCTGACGCGTCTCTCTCTCGTTGTATTGCTGCAGCTGTAGATAGTGCTGAGTTACCTCAACACTCAATGGCATATTTCTTTGACAATGATGTTTTAATGCGAAAGTGGTCACCCTCTGATGTTAAGCATGAGTCAAAGGCTGTTTTCCAGGTTGTGGTTCCAAAACCATATAGAACACAAGTTTTGCGTATTGCCCATGACCATGATCTCGCTGGTCACCTTGGTGTAAGGAAGACCCACCTCCGCATTTTAAATAATTTCTTTTGGCCTGCCATGAAGTCTGATGTTGCTAAGTACTGTCGGTCATGTCATGTTTGTCAAATTGCAGGGAAACCTAACCAGGTTATTCCCCCTGCTCCACTTAAACCTATCCCTGTTCTGGGAGAGCCTTTTGAGAGACTTTTGTTAGATTGTGTTGGTCCCCTTCCTCGAACTAAGTCTGGTAATGTGTATCTGCTAACCCTGATGTGTGCTGCCACGCGATATCCTGAAGCCATACCCCTGCGTAGCATCAAATCACATGCCATCATTCGAGCACTTATTAAATTTTGCACCACCTTTGGTTTGCCCAAATATGTTCAGTCGGACCAAGGTTCAAATTTTATATCTGCTTTGTTCAAAAAGGTTATGAACCAGCTGAACATACAACACCAGGTTTCTAGTGCCTATCACCCGGAGTCCCAAGGTGCATTAGAGCGTTTCCACCAAACCTTAAAATCGATGCTCCGAACATTCTGTTTGAACCATGAAAGAGATTGGGATGAAGGAGTACCATTAGTTCTGTTTGCTATTCGTGATGCTGTGCAGGAGTCTCTTGGATTCAGCCCTGCAGAATTGGTTTTCGGTCACTCTGTTCGTGGTCCCCTAAAAGTACTGCAGGAAGAGCTACTGTCTCCGAATCCTGGGAAAGGTCCAACTATGAATGTTTTGGATTATGTGAGTTCCTTTCGTGAACGCCTACATGCAGCATGTGAGGTAGCAAAACGTTCCCTTGCCTCCTCACAAACTCGTATGAAGAATCATTTTGATAAAAAGGCTGTTGTGCGTCATTTCCAAGCAGGTGACAAAGTGTTGGTTTTGCTACCAGTGCCGGGTTCTGCTCTCCAGGCTAGGTTTTCTGGCCCTTATGTTATTGAGTCAAAATTGAGCGATACAGATTATGTTGTAAAAACTCCTGACCGTAAGAGGAAATCTCGTGTGTGCCATATCAATATGCTTAAACCTTATATCACTCGTTCCACCCCAGAGGTCTCCGTCCCAGTGGCCAGTTCAGTAACTGCCTCAGTGGAATCGTCACCCGATGACTATTCTCCCGAGTTTGATGGTCTCAGATTGGGTCGAGCTTGTTTTTCCTGTGCTAGCCTGCCAAATTCAGAATGGTTGTCAGATATTCAATCTAAACTTAGTCATTTGTCTGAGTCCGCCCAAAAGGACATAGTCAGTCTCATTGATAGTTACCCTAAGCTTTTTTCTGATACGCCCTCTCGCACTACTGTCCTTCAACATGACATTGATGTTGGTGAGCACTCTCCTGTGAAGCAGAATACATATAGAATTAATCCCACAAAACGTGCTCTTATGAAACAAGAAACTGATTATTTACTTAAGAATGGTCTTGCTGTTCCTAGCTGCAGTCCTTGGAGTTCTCCTTGTCTCCTAGTTCCAAAACCTGACAAAAGCTACCGTTTTTGTACAGATTATCGAAAAGTTAATGCTTTAACTAAAGCAGATTCGTTTCCGCTTCCTAGAATGGAAGATTGTGTTGATCGTATAGGAAATGCAAAATTTGTTACAAAGTTAGACCTGTTAAAAGGTTACTGGCAAGTTCCTCTAAGGGTGCTTTCACACCTATAGTTCGATTGCTTTAGTCCGCACCAGTCAGAAAAATGTTACAATGTAGTAAACAGACGTTGGTACGGTTTGCTTTCACATATGTAGAGTTCTAAACGAACCAAAATAGACCGCGAAGCCCATCGGCACCGGAAACAGACTATTTTCAGAAAATCGCGCCACTTTCAATAATCAAGGAGGAACAGCTTTGCTTTGCGCTCATGGTGCTGATCCTCGCGCACTGCATTGTACGTGCAAATCATTATTTTCAGATAATTAATTTCGAACACGATTCGCGGCTGCGACTCCAAACCAGCTTCCCGGTTTATTCATCTCGCCGACTGCGCATCGCCGCCACTTCAGGCAGAGACTTGTCCTCCTCCTGAATGATCACTTTGTTATTAGCCGGCGATCTTCCTGCTGATCCATCAGGTAATCCGTTGGCCTATCGAAACAGCCCAGCCACACATTTTTTCATCTTTAATGTGAATACAGAGAGGCACTTAATTTCTTCTGCACTCCACGTTTCTCCGCGGTTTGATTTCATCGCGAGTCGAGCTTGAAAAATTTAATCGAGTCATCAGGAAGGGAAAATAATTTTACCCGCAACCCCGTATCTTATATCCAAAGTGCATTAAACTATACCATTTCATCAGATTTGGTTTGGTTGCTTTCACATCAGGCGACCTGCACCAAAGTAGAGCGGATAAAGCGGTCCGAGACCACCCCTTCAGGCAGGTCTCGGATCGATTGATTTGGTGCGCACCAAAGTACCGAGATTGCATTCACATCAGCGCAAACGAACCGAACCAAGGGACCAAACACGTTTGGTGCGCACCAAATGCTGTAGGTGTGAAAGCACCCTAACATCACGTGCATCTGAAATATCTGCTTTTGTCACCCCGGACAGGTTCCTTCAGTATACTGTGATGGCATTTGGACTTAGAAACGCACCTGCTACATTTCAGCGTTTGATGACCCAGGTTCTGGGTGATGTGCCTAATTGTGAAGCCTACCTTGATGATGTGGTAGTATTCTCTGATACTTGGGATGCACATGTCCGTACATTAGACTCTGTATTATCTCGCCTTCAGAAAGCTTCCTTAACATTAAACCTAGCAAAATGTGAGTTTGGTCATGCCACCGTTACATACCTTGGTAAACAGGTGGGACAAGGTACAGTTCGCCCGCTAGATGCCAAAGTTAAGGCAATTGTTGCATTTCCCGCACCCAAAACAAAAAGAGAGCTTCGACGTTTTCTCGGTATGGCAGGCTATTACAGAAGCTTTTGTAGAAATTTTTCTGATGTTTTGCCTCTTTGCCATCTCTCCTCCGTAACTCTGTCCCTTTTGTTTGGTCACCTAGTTGTGAAGCAGCATTTGAGTCTGCTAAATCGCTTTTATGTATTGCACCTGTCCTTTTTGCTCCTGACTTTTCCAAACCTTTCAAACTTGAGGTGGATGCCAGTGGTACAGGTGCTGTGTTGATTCAGGAGGATGCAGATGGTATAGATCATCCCGTAAGTTACTTTTCTCATAAGTTTAACCGTCACCAGCTGAACTACAGCACTATTGAGAAGGAAGCCCTTGCGCTTTTGCTTGCACTTCAACACTTTGAGGTTTACATCGGTTCCAGCTCGGACCCCATTACAGTTTATACAGATCATAACCCCCTCGTATTCTTGCATCGTATGTCAAACAGCAACCAACGTCTCATGCGTTGGTGTTTAATTGTGCAAGGTTTTAACCTGAATATTCGACATAAGAAAGGGTCTGAAAACGTAGTAGCTGACTCATTGTCTCGATGCCATGATTATAATTGTGAACAGGGTGTTCACTCTTAAGGGAGGGGGTGTTACAATATTGCATTTATTTGTTTTTGGTGTGTCTGGTTATGCTGGCTTTGTCTCTGCTATGTCTCTGCTGGTGGTGGGATAGGGTGTGTCTCCCCTTGCTTCAGGTTCCACCCTCTTCAGTGTGCCTGGAAATCTATTGGCTGCTGCTCTGCCTGTCCTTTGTTGGTCCCGCCTCCTCCCAGCTGATTGGTTCTCCAGGACACCCAGAGGCCTACTTAAGGCCTTCAGACCACCATGCTACAGACCGTGTCTTTGCTTACTGCTTATCTTATGCTTGATCCTAAATGTTACTCTGTGTATGACCCTTTTGCTTCGTTTCTGATTACTCTTTGATTTTCCCCTTTTTTGATAATTGCTTGGTTTTCGATTGCCTATTCTGTGTATGACCATTTTGCTTGTTTTGACTACGCTTTTGTGTTTGCCCTCTTTGTTTTTGTTCGTTTGGTTGTTGATACTTTTGTATATATTTGTATTTACTTTATTTAGTGGCTTAGTAAGGAGTCGACGCCATTTTGTTTGCACTTTGTTTTTCTTGGTTTGTGGTTAGTTAGGGAGTTGAGGGAAGAACTTTGTAATTCTGTTTCTTTATTTTCGGTGCAGGGGGGTATTCTTCGTACGTCGCTTGAAACATCCGGGATGAATTGACACATCTAAGATGAGATCATCGTGCTAATTAAGACCTGGCTAAGTCGGTTCTTCCAGCACACCTGTTGTTGATGATTAGTATGGCCGGATTGAGTTGTCTAGGATTATTGCGCGCTCGTGCGTTGGTTTAAAAGGCGATATGCATCGACAGTAGAAACACTGATCACAAGTCCTTTGATTGGTTGACGAAATGACAAAAGAACAAGCTCTATTTTTTTTGTAACACCTGTTATGCGCTGAAATGCCCCCCCCCCACGTGTTATGCGCTGAAATGCTCCCCTGCCATGGATTCCCCCTCCTCACACACACACACACACACATAATCGCTATCAAATATTATATTAGAACATTCAAGATTCAAGATTCAAGATTCTTTATTTGTCACATGCATAGTTATACAAGTACAACACGCAGTGAAATGTATCATAATATGCACATATGTTTTACAAATTACATGAGACAATAAAATAAAATAAGAAATATGAAAATAAATATGTTGTATATGGAAAAATAGAAATATGAATATTTTTTTAAAAAAACATGTATACTTTTATATTGTTTACTTTATAATAAAATTAGTTTTGTCAATTTTTTCATTATAAAAAATTATTTTTATTATATATATATATATATATATATATATATTTTTTTTTTTTTCATATTTATAACGAACCCCTGAAAAATAAATGTGTTACAAAATAAACATTATACAAGAATTTGAATTAATTGTCTTGAGGGCTGTCTCAAGAGTTTATTATAATAATAGAAAATCTATGAATTTATGTTCTAATATATATATATATTATGGCAAGCCGTATATATGCATGCAAGATACTTTTCTTTCCCCACGTGAGTCAGTCCACGTCAGCGCTCTTTAACCAATCAGATGTGACCTCACCATTTCAACCAATCATAACCCGGCGGGAGCGCAGCCTTAATCCTGTTTACATGAAATAAACCTGCTACCGAGCAGGTTCAAGCTTACGGACATGTTGCTATGACAACAAGTGCGAGATGAGCATCGGAGAACGAAACAATCCAAGATCAGGACAAATCCACAACAATCAAATCCAGCTAACTGAGTTAGCGACGTACGAAGAACACCCCCCAGGTTAGTTGTGTCCCTTTGATATTAGATAGAGGTAATTTTGTTTATTGTTTTGGCCTTGTCGGCTTCTGAAGCTTACAGCCGCCCTTTTGGGATTTGCTTATTCACCTTATTGTAAATAAACACTAAGCAAACGCACTTTAGGTCTCACCCCCTTCTTTCTTTTTTTTCACTCCTGTTACGGCCTGACCTAGACCGGGGCGTAACACCACAATTTAATCTTCCTTCACCATTCATTTATTGATCAACCATAACCCTCCTATTCATAAAGTCATACAGCTTATCCTTTTATTTTCTTTCATTCATCTATATCTTTTCACTCCATCCATTAATCCAATCTTTATTAATCTCAATCTCAAATAATATCTTCATCCTGCAGATGTCATAAATATATCCTTTTATAAATGTTTTGTGTTTGAGTGTAAAACGAAAGCTGGGGGGTATTCTTCGTACGTCGCTTGAAACATCCGGGATGAATTGACACATCTAAGATGAGATCATCGTGCTAATTAAGACCTGGCTAAGTCGGTTCTTCGAGCACACCTGTTGTTGATGATTAGTATGGCCGGATTGAGTTGTCTAGGATTATTGCGCGTTCGTGCGTTGGTTTAAAAGGCGATATGCATCGACAGTAGAAACACTGATCACAAGCCCTTTGATTGGTTGATGAAATGACAAAAAGAACAAGCTAATTTTTTTTTGTAACACCTGCGCTGAAATGCTCCCCCACCCCACGTGTTATGCGCTGAAATGCTTCCCTGCCATGGATCCCCCCCTCCCACCAGACACACATAATCACTATCAAATATTATATTAGAACATAATATGCACATATGTTTTACAAATTACATGAGACAATAAAATAAGAAATATGAAAAAAATATGTTGTATATGGAAAAATTTAAATATGAATATTTTTTAAAAAACATGTATACTTTTATATTGTTTACTTTATAATAAAATTAGTTTTGTCCAATTTTTCATTATAAAAAAATTATTTTTATTATACATGTCTCTCTCTCTCTCTCTCTCTCTCTATATATATATATATATATATCATATATCTATATTTGCATATTTATAACGAACCCCTGAAAAATAAATGTGTTACAAAATAAACATTATACAAGAATTTGAATTAATGGTCTTGAGGGCTGTCTCGTGCCTAGAGTTTATTATAATAATAGAAAACCTATGAATTTATGTTCTAATATAATATTTGATATCAATTATATATATATATATATATATATATATATATATATATATACCTATATATATATATATATATATATATATATATATATATATATATATATATTATGGCAAGACGTATATAAGCATGCAAGATACTTTTCTTTCCCCACGTGAGTCAGTCCACGTCAGCGCTCTTTAACCAATCAGATGTGACCTCACCATTTCAACCAATCATAACCCGGCAGGAGCGCAGCCTTAATCCTGTTTACATGAAATAAACCTGCTACCGAGCAGGTTCAAGCTTACGGACATGTTGCTATGACAACAAGTGCGAGATGAGCATCGGAGAACGAAACAATCCAAGATCAGGACAAATCCACAACAATCAAATCCAGCTAACTGAGTTAGCGAGGTACGAAGAACACCCCCCTGATCAGGGTTCGGCATGAATACTGTAAAGGCCTCACAGAGCTTTCTGATACAAGGCTATTTGTACACATCTATTGTGAGCTATTCAGTGGTTTAATTTGCCCTCATTTTTAAGCCGGAGGGACTCAAATCTCAAAACCACCTCGCTCCACTGGCCCAGGCGTCTTAACCCGCCTAAAACAAACGACCTTCCCTCTGAGAACAAGAGTCAGTCTAATTGAGGCAAGAGGACTTATCCAGAAGCCAGAGAATGTTTTCAGACATCACTCTGGCTCTGACATTAAGGCCAACACTTCTGCTGCTCCTCTCCCCAAAGCCCAACACTGTGTCAGTGAACTGGAGTCTGTGCACCGCAGATTGTGAGGTAACAAGCTGGTACTTCTGACTAAAGGCGTGAGTGAAGCTGCAGTGTGTCAAATTATGCCGGGCAAAACAGTTCAGATGGAATATGACCAGAAATATATATATATATTTGAAACACATGCCCTTGCAAAGACAGAACCTTGGTTGACTCTGGCCAGATGTGATTACACATCATGTTGTATTTGTTTTGGATATTCTTTGATGGATTTTGTTAAATGTTAAACACTTGCCAACAGCGGCAGATGTGAATACATTAACACCTCGAAACTAAAACAATTATTACAAACATGGCAAGATAACAAAATTACTATTACTTGTCAAATGTGTTACTATGATATTTATTTATTTATTTATTATAATTTTTTTATTATTTAATTATTTTGTATTTTTTTTATTGTGCATTGAAAACCAAATACAGGTTATGATGTCAAAGGATGCCAATAAAGAAATGAAATTAATTTGGCATTGATTATTATTTTAAAGGCCTGTGCTTCTCTGTCAGACTGGAGGTGTGGCTTGCATTGCCATTATTTCAACTGAAAGAACCGTAACCATTCTGCCTGTCAGTAATATCCAAACACCAGTCTATCTATTCATTACTTACATTTATATATATTGTGGTATTTATCTACCCACCCAACCCACCTCTGCTGAATCTATACAAAAACATATGTATCTGCACAAACATCTATCCATCCTCCTCCATCTGTCTACATATATAATCATTCTGCCATCAACACACTGATAAATTCACTTTTTTCTTCTGTCCGTTGATCTATCCGTCCAGTCATCGGTCTATTATTTATCCATCCATCCATCCATCCATCCATCTATCAATTGTTCCATTTGTCTGAATATTCACCACTGATTTTTTTAATTTGTCCATCCATTCAAGCATCCATCTCCCTCTAACACATACATTGTTCAAAAACTGTTCAAAACA
Source organism: Channallabes apus (assembly GCA_030522415.1). NCBI lineage: Eukaryota > Metazoa > Chordata > Actinopteri > Siluriformes > Clariidae > Channallabes > Channallabes apus. The sequence continues at coordinate 57,952,511 of CM060106.1, read as the reverse complement.
TTTAACCGCACACCCTCTACCAGTGGTGGAAGGTAATTAATGCTTTGTTAATGTGCTTAAATATGCATTTCACATGTCTGTTGTTGACTTGAGTAGTTTTATTAGTGGATACTTTTTAATTTTATTACACTACATCCTACAGCAAATATCTGTACTTTCTACTTCACTACATTTCTGCATAGCATTGCGATACATAAACAGTGGCAGAAACAAACAGCATGTCCACAGTCAGAAAGCAGAGAGAGAGAGAGAGAGAGAGAGAGGCTTTAAACCTCTTAACTACCCATACTACAGGATTTTTTGCCTACATCCTCCATTGATTTTCATCCATCCATTAATTCTTCCATTTATTGATCTATTCACATTCATCCATTCATGCCTTAAAACATTTATCTATCTATTCAGCCATCAGTCTATTTGTACATTCGTATAAATTTGTCCAAACTTCAAATACTACATATTTATCCATTGTTGCAATAAAAACATCCATTATTTTTTCAACCATTTTTCAATCCATTAACAAATCATTCCAAACAACATCCAACTAATAATCTAACCATCTGAACACCCATCCATCTGGACATCTATTTTTTATTTCATTCAAACATTTATCTATTGTTCCAAACATCAATCCATTGATTTTCCATCCATTTATCCATCAATCCATCAATCCACCTCTCATCTATTTTTCCAAAAAAGAAATGGTTCAGAATTTTTCGGGAATTCGAATCCATTCATCTACACAATAATCCATCCATCTCTTCATGCAGTGATGGAAGGATGGCCTATTTGCGTATCAGTCCAAGCTGGAGTCTAGACCTTAAATGAGAATCTTTGTCTCTCAGTCATATTTCTACTCCTTTTATCCTCATATGAAATAAAACCATGAACATCTCTAAGCAAAGGGTTATATTGAATTTTCAAACAGATTGGCTTTAAAGGCGAGTAAATATACGAACAGCCTCTGATTTAATATGTCATGGTAAAGGTTCACATGGACGGTTCGATAGAAGGCAAAACCGAAGACACCATCTTCAAAGCAGGCTTCAAAGGAGACTGCAGTAATTTATACTTATTTCAATCACGCCCAGATCAGGCATGTTGATTTGCATGGCTTTTTATCTGCCATGTGGGCTCCTAATTACGATCTCGCCTACGGTGCTGCTTTTGTGTCATTAGCACAGAGCCTGTGAGACATGTCTGTAATTGTCCGATCGTCTCCCTTAGCGGTCAGCATCCCAAGACAACATGCTGATTAAAGAACACACTTTCTATGGAAAAGGCCTGAAGTCTATTTCTGATGATGGAAACTATTTCTGAGATGGCATCTCCTGCAGTCTCACATCCATTCCTTTATTTTAAGAGGTCTGATTATACAGCAGGTGTGATAGTCATGAAAGAGCATGTACAGAGTGATAGAAAAATTCTGTTTTAGAATATTAATGTGCACTTAATAAAGATTTAGAGACTTATGGCAGTTCTAAATAAGTCAACTTTCAGCATTATTTGTTTTAACACCAAGAGATTGAGGTTGAATAAAAACTATGATTTGGAAAGTAGGAAGTTATGAGTTGGAAAATCCCAAGTTCCTAAATGTCATGAACAAAATGTAAAGCACTTCCACAGTCTTCCATGCTGTTAAGTGACAGGTTAAAAACTGTTTTTTTTTATATTATTATTATTATTTATTTATGTACATTTTGAAAAACTAGAGATTGTAAATTTCTCAGAGTGCAGTCAAGTACTATTGCCTAAACCCTGAGAGGAAAACAAAACAATCCGCTCATACAGTTCCGTTTCTTGGTGCTTGAGAAATAGCAACGTAGCAACTTCTTCGACTGAAACCTGTGCGGTTTAAAGATTCACGGTGCCAAATCGTCAAACGTCAGAGCGTGAAATCTCAGTCGGAGTGGAAAGAATCGGATTAGTCCCAGTTCTGTCAAGGAAAAAGGGTAAAGTGATGGAAACTCTGGAGATTATTTTAGGTTTATTTTCCAAAAGGTGAAGCCTGCTTATTGCTGCGGAAAGATGGAGGGCGTGCGGAGGAAATGCGAAGCTTTTTGTGGGAACAGATGAAAGCAGGATAGGATGAAAAATAGCCCGAAGTTTTGAAACACAGGCTGATAAAAGCGAAGACGGGACAATCGATGGGGCAGCACTCTTCCTCTCAACCCTATTGTGCTCCTGTTATATATAGAATACGCTATTGTCGCTATGTCGAGGCTGAGTTATTGCGAGCTATTGTGCGACTGAGACAAGACATTTAAGTTGGCAGCAAAACACGAGTATTTACGAGGCCAAGCTCTGTCTTTGAAACCCATTTTGTTTTTTGTAGAGATTTTTAGGGTCCCAAGCACCAGGATTGTTTAAACTCTATTGTTTTTAGGAGTTCAAGCACTGATTTTCTTCAAACACTAATGATTTTTAAAGGATTAGTCTTCTTTACTGCCATGATTGGAGGCATCTTGATTGTCTTTGTTTCCATTAACATTGATTATGTGGACCAAACTGTACGTTCGTACTGGTCAAATTATTTTGTTGTACATTGTTGCATACTGTTTGTACAGTTATAGTCACTGCACCTTCTGTACAAAATACACTCCCACCCCTGCTTATACAGTATGGATCCATACCATTACTACATATGTTATTTATTGTAAATAGGCCACTTACAGTGTGTATTTGTGTTTAGATGTGCTGCATTTTTAGGAAATATGCATTTTTTTGTGGCTTAATCTCAAATGTTAGTGTACAACATCCTGAGATATGCACTAATATTTGTCACTTTGTATAATGACAAAGTTCAATCAAAACAAATCTAATCTAATCTCATTTGATTAAATGTTAGTGTACAGCTTCCTGATATCAATAATATTTGTTCCTTTGCGTAGTTGAAAAGTTGAATCTAAGATAATAAAGTTGAATCTAAGATAATCTAATCTAATCTGATTGGATGCTAGTGTACAACTTCCTGACATGTTCACTAATAATCGATCCCATTGCATAATGACAATATAATCTAATTTAATCTAATCTAATCTAATCTGATTGAATGTTAGTGTACAACTTCCTGCTATGTCCTCTACTATTGAATCACTGTGCATAATGAAAAAGTTGAATCTAATCTAATCTAATTTGATTATTTTTTAGTGTACAGCTTCCTGATATTGTCACTAATATTTGTTACTTTGCATAGTGACAAAGTTGAATGTACTCTAATCTAATCGCATCTAATCTAATCTAATCTAATCTAATCTAATCTAATCAGATGTTAGTGTACAACTTCCTGACATGTTCACTAATATTCGATCCCTTTCCATAATAATAAAGTTAAGTCAAATCTAATCTAATTAGATCGAATGCTAGTGTACAACGTCCTGATATGTTCACTAATATTCAATCCATTTGCATAATGCCAATAAAGTAGAATCTAATCTAATCTAACCTAGTCTAATCTAATATTAGTGTTCATCTTTTTGGGACATGATTGACCTGATGGTGGTGCTATAACACACCATTTTACAAGTACCATGTGTCCTATAGACAATTTTGACAATCCGTAGGTTTACATGAACAGTGAAGTCGCGCTATGGTCCTAGCTTGACAGCCTTTGATGGGCTTGCAATTAAACAACTAGGCTACATCTAACCTGTGTTAGTGCTCTATGTAGACTATTCATTTAGAACTTCTTCAACTTTGCCAGGAGGGGTGCACTATTTTGTTCCCATTCAAAGGCTACACTCGATGCTGCGTGAAAACGCTATGGGAACATCTTGTCATGTTGCCGGTTGTGAAGCATGTGTGTATCAAACGCCAAATTTTGGCTTATATAACCTCGGTCGGGTGATGTCATCTGATGAGATGCACCAGCAGGCTATAAATAGGGGTGAACCGGAAACATACCTCAGATTCTTTGACTTCACCTAGTTGTGTTGAGCGTGTCTATGTTGAAAACAGGAAAATAAGAAATGTTTAACTCACCGATATGGCAGAGTTTTAAGCGAGATGTCCCTCCGTGTGATAATCCATATTGGAGGGCGATCTCTACACTTTACTGCTTCGATTAAAGTGCTCGTGCACGCCCCTCATTCCTTGAGAAGCTTCGGGCCACGGCGCATTTTTGGGGCTTAAAATGGATCCGGCAGAGCTGTGAGAGACGGATTTAAAACCTCCTATCTCTCACTTCCTCGTTGGATCGGGAAATCCCTCTGTCCGCTCTCAAGCGCGCCCTGCGCTTCTTGTGAATGGGCAAGGATGAACAGCCTCCAAGCACTTGGAAAACATTACACGGCAGTTCCTGTCGGGTGGTGGAGCCTCAACGACGCTCTCTCCCCTCTCTTAGCTATCTCCATATAAGTTAACCCTTTCATGGAGTAAGCCGTGTTTTCCTGCCATCAACTTATTTATTTGTTTAAATATAGTTGATGTGGAAGCGTGGAGTTATATGATGACGCCCAGATAGAAGAGACACTTCCATCTCTCTCCTGGGACATCATCCTTCCTGAAAAGCTAATACTTCCTTTCAAGCTGTGTAGACATTCATCTTCCCAGGAGGGAAAAGCTTTTCAGGCAGCAGGTCAGGTTGGTGCTCCTTTGCACTCCATGGTGGTTTTGCAGGCCTACCAGGCTGACCTGCTGAGAGACTTGAGCACTGGCAGGGCTCTTCACATAGGGCGTATTGAAATTACGCCGGGCCACAGACTTGTCTCTGCATGCAACAAGCAGTGTTATCGGCCGTTTTATGGCTGCAATGGTTTTCGCCGGGAGGCACTTGTGGCTGAATCTCAGCCGCATCAAGGATAAGGATCGTGACATTCCTACTTGATGCCCCTATCTTTCCGGCCTGTTTGGCTATATCGTTAACTCGGTCGCCACTAGGTTCATGAGGCGAAGTTATATGAACAAGCCTTCGGGAAATTCCTTCCCTGCTATGCTCAAGAGTCAGGACTGTCGGCCACCCAGCCTCGACCGGGTCTGACTTTTGCGAGGCGTGAAACACAAGGAGAGTGTTCTTGAGCCGCCCACCACCTCGTAAAGATTGGCATGCGACGCGCCTGACAATCCACCTCAAAAGAGGTCAGACTGGCATATTGTCTTCTTTACAAAGATGCCCTGAGGTTCATCTGCCATGGGGATGGCCCTCCAATGGGGAGAGGCACGCATAATTCCTTTCAAGAATGAAGTGTTCTCCCTGACACCCCCAGGAGGTCAGTGTTTTGCTCCGCCACCACTGGTGTTTCGGCAACACCAGTCTCCAATAAAGTGTTAATTCTTCTGTTCTTTCCTGCCATGCTTCAGGATGCCGATCATCTATTCAATTCAATTCAATTTAATTTGTATAGCGCTTTTAACAATTGACATCAGAATCAGAATCAGAATCAGAAAGAGTTTTATTGCCAAGTACGCTTGCACGTACAAGGAATTTGTTTTAGTGACGGAGCTTCCAGAACAAAAAAAACAAATGACAAGACAAAAACAGCATGACGCAAAAAAAAAAAAAAGAATTTTTTTTTAAATGGTTGACATCAAATGGAGTACGATGTGAGATACTTTTAAATAAGTTACATCAATATCTGAAGTCTGTGGTATTATACAGTATATTGCACAGTGGTGTTGTACACAATATTGCACATATATTTATTGACCGTTTGAATGATGTTTATCTGTTAAGGAGGTAGATTGCCTGGGGGAAAAAACTGTTCTTATGCCTGACTGTCCTGGTGTTCGGTGCTCTGTAGCGTCGACCCGATGGCAAAAGTTCAAAAAGAAGGTGGCTTGGGTGTGAGGGGTCCAAAGTGATATTCCGTGCCCTTTTCTTCACTCTGGATATATACAGTTCTTGCAGCGTGGGCAGGGGAGTGCCAATAATTCTTTCAGCAGTCCGGACCGTCCTTTGTAGTCTTCTGATGTCTGCTTTCGTAGCTGAGCCAAACCAGACAGTTATTGAAGTGCACAGGACGGATTCAATGACGGCTGAGTAGAACTGTGTGAGCAGCTCCTGTGGCAGGTTGAATTTCTTCAGCTGGCGAAGGAAATACAACCTCTGGTGGGCCTTTTTAACAATGGAGTCAATGTGAATGTCCCACTTCAGGTCCTGAGAGATGGTCGTGCCCAGGAACCGGAATGACTCCACTGCCGTCACAGTGCTGTTCATGATGGTGAGTGGGGGAAGTGCAGGTGGGTTTCTCCTGAAGTCCACGATCATCTCCACTGTTTTGAGCGTGTTTAGCTCCAGGTTGTTGTGACTGCACCAGACAGCCAACTGCTTGACCTCCCTTCCTTTGAGACATTGTCTCAAACTTTACACAATCAAAAGAATTATTTGAGTTTGTATGGAATGTGAATGTGTATGAATCAAAATGGTCAGATAGTCCCTGGTGAGCAAGCCGAGGGCGACAGTGGCAAGGAAAAACTCCCTGAGATGGTAATAGGAAGAAACCTTGAGGGGAACCGGACTCAACAGGGAACCCATCCTCATTTGGGTGAAACAGATAGCAGTAAATGATCTGCATTTATACATTGTGTTAGGTGGCAGGCAGTTCAGCTATAATAGTTGATCTTAATTGATGTTAAAATGGAGTCCAGGTAGTTATTGGAGACTCAGATAGACTTGTAGAAAGTTCCTGAACTATCGAATTGTCAAGTCCTCAGAGAAACAGCTGACAACACCAGTTGAGGCCAGAACCATCTTCTAAGTAGATAGAATCATCCCCAGACACCAGACGCTTCCCAAAGAGACACACGGGGCATCCATGCGACGAGACCTCCAACCAGAAACGGGGCACAAGGATGGATCAGACAGGTGTACTGTAGCTCGACAGAATGACATGTGTAGCTCGACAGAGAGAGAGAGAAAGAGTGAAAGGAGGAGACAGGGGGAGAGAGGAAAGAGAAAGAGGGGGAGGAAGAGAAGAAGAGGAGAGATGGCAATTAGGTATGGTCACAGTCACATAATGTATAATGTGAATGCATATTTAATGTAGAGTGCAAGCAGGGACTCCGGCAGGACTAACTATGACAGCATAACTAAAAGGGAGAGCCAGAAGGAAACACAAACATGAGGGCTCCCTGAGATGTAAAGCAAACAATCACCTCACAGTCAACAAACCTGAGTGATCAAATGAGAGTGAGGAAGACAGCATCTAAACATACCAGTTCAAAATAATTCTCTACGTCCATGAGTCCCCTAGATCTGCTCCTTTATCTAAGGCAAATCTATTTATAAAAATGCTTGGCTAAATAAATAGGTCTTTAGCCTAGACTTAAACACTGAGACTGTGTCTGAGTCCCGAACACTATTTGGAAGACTATTCCATAATTTTGGGGCTTTGTAAGAAAAAGCTCTGCCCCCAACTGTAGTTTTTATAATACGCGGTACTGACAAGCAGCCTGCATCCTTTGATCGAAGTAGGCGTGGCGGATCGTAAGACACTAGCAGTTTGCTCAGATATGATCCATCATCATCCCCCCCCCTTTAACCAAGCCGCCGAGACTTTTGCCCTTTCTGAGAAACTGTCCGCGTGGAAATTACAAGTATATCTCCTTGGGTACTAAGCGCTGTAGAGAGAAACTACAGGATTCAGTTCTCACATCAACCTCCGCGTTTCAATGGCGTGGTCTCCACTTACATGAAACTGGAAAGTGCGCATCTGCTGACAGAAGTTGCTGGGAATGGGGCCATGGATTTTTCCAAGATGGCGCCGGTGAGGTCGGCTGCCGTCACGACTGCTCCGACCACCTTTTCTTTGTTTTTGTTATTTACGTTATTCAGTGTTTTAAAATCGGCAAAATCACCACCATTGAGTACATTAGGTATGATAGAGACACTCTTGTTTCTATTGGTATACAATGTACTCACAATTCGACGTTTTTAACTCCGGAGCCGAGCTGGCCGAGTGAGATCCTGAGGGAGAACAATGGACGCGATGCGAAGCGGAGGCCTCGAGGGAAACGAGCTGGGGTGAGGAACCGGCTCAGAGCCCGTGCACACCGCACACCTCTGCCTAGCATCCTGCTCGCCAACGTCCAGTCACTGGAGAACAAACTTGATGACCTCAGGGCCAGGATAAAGTTCCAGAGAGACATTCGGGACTGCAATCTCCTCTGCTTCACCGAGACATGGCTGAAGCCAGCGGTGCCAGACCACGCCATACAACCAGCCGAGTTCTTCTCGGTTCACCGCATGGACAGGACGCGGGACTCGGGGAAGTCAAGGGGAGGCGGCGTGTGCTTAATGGTGAACAACAGCTGGTGCAACAGCGCGAGCGTTGTTCCTCTTACACGCTCCTGCACACCAAACCTGGAACTAGTGTCCATCATGTGTCGTCCTTTTTATCTTCCACGGGAGTTCACATCGGTCATAATCAGTGCCGTTTACATCCCACCACAAGCAGACACTGAAACTGCCTTATGCGAGCTGCATGAGGCACTCACACAGCACCAGACACAACACCGGGACGCTGTGCTCATTGTGGCGGGGGACTTTATTAGTGCCAACCTCAAACGCGCAGCGCCGAATTTTTATCAGCACATCACCTGCCCCACCAGGGGCGAAAGGACACTGGACCATTGTTATACCACGGTCAAAGACGGTTACAAGGCACAATCTCGTCCAGCATTTGGTAAATCCGACCACGCCGCCATCTTCCTCATGCCAAAATATAAACAAAGGCTGAAACAGGAAGTTCCGGTCCAGAGGGAGGTCGCGCGCTGGACGGACCAATCGGTGGCCGCGTTACAGGACGCACTCGATGACGCAGACTGGGACATGTTCAGAAACAGCTCCGATGATGACGTCAGCGTGTTTACGGAAGCGGTTGTGGGATTTATTGGGAAGCTAGTAGACGATACAGTGGAGAAAAAGACTATCAGAACGTTTCCCAACCAGAAGCCGTGGGTGGATAAAACCATCCGCGATGCTCTGAGATCTCGCACAGCTGCCTACAACACGGGACTTGCGTCGGGGGACATGGAACCGTACAAGGCTGCGGCATATAGCGTGCGGAAGGCGGTGAAAGAGGCGAAGCAGCGCTACGGGAGAAAACTAGAGTCACAGCTTCAACAGAGTGACTCTAGGAGCCTGTGGCAGGGACTACGGACAATAACGGACTATAAAGCACCAACATCCGGTATGACGAACGCGGACGCGACTCTGGTAGACGAGCTCAACACCTTCTATGCTCGCTTCGAGGCTGCAGCTAAAGACGCTAGCGATGCTAATGCTAACGGCACTAATGCTAACGGCGCTAATTCTAACGGCGCTAACTGCTGCAGACAGGAAGACACTGCCAGTACCGGGAACGCGCTCATCATCTCCGAGCACGACGTGAGGAGAGCCTTCAAGAGAGTGAACACCAGGAAAGCAGCAGGACCAGACGGCATCTCAGGTCGTATCCTCAGATCCTGCGCAGACCAGCTAGCACCTGTGTTCACTGAGATATTCAACATCTCCTTATTCAATTCAATTCAGTTTTATTTGTATAGCGCTTTTAACAATTGACATTGTCTCAAAACAGCTTTACACAATCAAAAGAATTATTTAAGTTTGTATGGAATGTGAATGTGTATGAATCAAAATGTTCAGATATTCCCTGGTGAGCAAGCCCGAGGGCGACAGTGGCAAGGAAAAACTCCCTGAGATGGTAATAGGAAGAAATCTTGAGAGGAACCAGACTCGACAGGGAACCCAACCTCATCTGGGTGAAACAGATAGCAGGAAATGATCTGCATTCATACAGTGTTAGGTTCAGCTATAATAGTTGATGTTAATTGATGTTATAATAGTTGATGTAAAATGGAGTCCAGTAGTTATTCGAGACTCAGATAGACTTGTAGAAAGTTCCAGTCCTGAACTATCGATTTGTCAAGTCCTCAGAGAAACAGCTGACAACACCAGTCGAGGCCTGAACCATCTTCTAAGTAGATAGAATCATCCCCGGACACCAGGCGCATCCTAAAGAGACACACGGGGCATCCATGAGACCTCCAACCAGAAACCGGGCACCAGGATGGATCAGACAGGTCCGGAGGGCAGAGGGAGTCTGGATCACTGGTAGGTCAGGAACCACATGTGTAGCTCGACAGAGAGAGAGAGAGAGAAAGAGTGAAAGGGGGAGACAGGGGGAGAGAGGAAAGAGAAAGAGGGGGAGGAAGAGAAGAGGAGGAGAGATTGCAATTAGGTATGGTCACAGTCACAATGTCTAATGTGAATGTATATTTACTGTAGAGTGCAAGCAGGGACTCCGGCAGGACTAACTATGACAGCATAACTAAAAGGGAGAGCCAGAAGGAAACACAAACATGAGGGCTCCCTGAGATGTAAAGCAAACAATCACCTCATAGTCAACAAATCTAAATGATCAAATGAGACTGAGGAAGACAGCATCTAAACATACAAACTTATCCCAGTCGGTGATCCCCACGTGCTTCAAAGAGTCCATCATTGTTCCTGTCCCGAAGAAACCACATCCTGCTTCCCTCAATGACTATCGCCCTGTAGCCCTCACCTCAGTAGTGATGAAGTGCTTTGAACGCCTTATCAGAGACTTCATCATTTCTTCACTACCCGACACACTGGACCCACTACAGTTCGCATACCGTCAGAACCGCTCCACAGACTATGCAATCTCTCATCTCCTCCACACATCACTCACTCACCTGGACACTAGGAAAGGGAATTATGTTAAAATGCTCTTCATCGACTACAGCTCTGCTGTTAATACCATAATTCCCTCCACACTCACCACCAAGCTGGAGCACCTGGGACTGAGCTCATCTATATGTCAGTGGATCTCCAATTTTCTGACTGGCAGACCACAGGCAGTAAGGATGGGCAGACATGTCTCAGCTACACTCACTCTCAGCACTGGAGCCCCCCAGGGTTGTGTTCTGAGCCCCCTGCTGTACTCTTTGTACACCACTTTGGCCATTACCAACTCCACCTCCATCATCAAGTTTGCTGACGACACCGTCGTGGTCGGACTGATCACCAACAATGATGAGTCGGACTACCTAGAGGAGATTGTAAATCTGGAGAACTGGTGCCAGAGGAACAATCTCCTCCTGAACGTCAGTAAGACAAAGGAGCTGATAGTGGACTTTAGTACAAAGCAGGAGAGGAACTACCAGACCCCCGTCATCAACAGGAGCCCAGTGGAGAGAGTGGACAGCTTCAGATACCTCGGTGTTCACATCACGCAGGACCTGTCATGGTCCTGTCACATCAACACCGTGGTGAAAAATCCCGGCAGCGTCTCTACCACCTCAGACGCTTGAGAGACTTTAGACTGCCCTCCAGGGTGCTCAGGAACTTCTACTCCTGCACCATAGAGATCATCCTGATGGGAAACATCACGACCTGGTTCGGGAACAGCACCATGCAGGACAGACGAGCTCTACAGAGGGTGGTGCGATCAGCCGAGCGCATCATCCGCACTGAGCTCCCTGACCTGCACTCGATCTACAGCAAGCGGTGCTGGACTAAGGCCAGGAAGATCATGAAGGACCTCAGTCACCCCAGTAATGGACTGTTCTCTTTGTTGCGGTCTGGGAAGCGATTCCGCTCCCTAAAGGCCAACACAGAGAGGCTGAGGAGGAGCTTCTTCCCGCAGGCGATAAGGTCTCTCAATCACACCTCCACACAGGACTAATAACATCTTTTTAAGCTCACAACACTGACTGGACAATCTTGGATACATTCATACACACTTGCACTAAATATTTATACATCTGGACAATTGCACATGTCACTTTCATTAGTCACCTTTCATGCATATTTGCACAACCACTGACACTTTAAATTCTATATACATATACCCTATATTTCTATACTTTGCAATATTTTATTATGCCCTTATTGTACAGTTAATTTTACTAGTTAAATTTATTTCTTTATTATTTCCTTTTTATTGATTATTTATTTTACGTACAAGCTTTTATTTTCTTTTTTAAGGTCACTGGCAGTCGTGCAAGCATTTCACTGCATATTATACTGTGAATGACTGTGTATGTGACAAATAAAATTTGAATTTGAATTTGGAACATGTTCCCCTACCAGACAGTGAGTCAGGCTACTACAGTCGGTATTTCTTGGTTCCCAAGAGGAACGGGGGGGCTGCGTCCAATTTTTAGATTTTGCGGGCTGTTCCGTTATCTAAAATTAATAAATACAGCTTCAAAATGTTGACTGTCAAAGTGATTGCTCTCAAATCCTACCAAGCGATTGATTTGTGACAATCGATTGAAGGACGCTTACGTTCATATAGAAATATTGGCACAACACAGGAGGTTCCTGAGGTTCGCTTTCGGGAGCAAAGCTTACCAGTATCGGGTCTTTCCATTTGGTCTAGCTCTCTCACCCGCACATATACTGGCTGGCTGGCTGGCCCAGCCTCATTAGCTAGCGCTTCGTCATCAGTATGTCGTCCTAGCTCATCTGTGTTTCTGAGGATTAAGACCCAACGCCACGAAAGCGTGCTCTTTCCTGTTCTGAGGATTTGGGTGTCACATGGGATTCGATCGTAAGCAGGCACAGTTGTCTCCTGCTCATGTCGAATCCATTCTCAACACCCTCAAAGAGATCAAGCTAGACCAGAAAGTGACTATCACTTTCAGAGATCTTAGCTCTCATGGCAGCTGTATCCACGGTGACACCTTTGGGCCTTCTGCACATGAGAGCATTTCAGTTGTGGCTAAGACAGGAGATTTCAATCTAGGGCCAATCCCCAATAAGGGTTATGCGCCAGGTGCTTCGTACCCTTCCTATGTGGTTCAGACCCCGGTTTCTGACTCTAGGTCCCACTTTAAGTTCGTCTTGTCATCATAGATGCTAACGACAGACGCTTCCTTCACGGGCTTGGGTGCAGTCTTAGATAACCGTCCAGCCCAAGGGAGCTGGAGAGGCTTGTTCTCATCACATCAATTGCCTCGAAATGATGGCTCTATTTCTGGCCCTAAAGCACTTCCTCCAGCAGTTGAGAGGCTATCATGTCCTAGTGTGGGGGGACAACACTATGGCAGTTTCATATATTAATCACCAGGGTGGACTGTGCTCGCGCCGCTAAATAGCTAGCGCACCTGGTTCCTGTCCCTCAGGGCGATTTACATTCCAGGGCATATGAATGTGAGAGCAGTTGTACTGTCCAGTCAATCTCTGACAGACAGGGAATGGAAACCCCACCCCCGAAGTTGTCAGTCAATCTGGGAGAGATTTCATGTAGCAGAGGTCGGGTCTCAAGTCTCAAGTCTCATTTATTTATATAGCCCTTTATGCTACAATGTAGACCAAAGGACTGAACATCAAAGAAACTATAAAATAGAATAAAATAAAATAAAAAACAAACATAACATAAAAACAAAGTCAAGAATTAAAAGCAACAGAGTACAAATACGTTTGAATACGCGATTTAAAAACCTCAACTGAGGATGCAGATCTAACATCAGGGGGGAGCGCATTCCACAGCCTAGGACCAACAACTGAAAAGACTCGATCCCCTTTTGTTTTAAGGCGAGTTCTCGGTACAAACAACTGAAAACAATTGGAGTACCTTTGTGCTCTACAAGAGTTCCTTAATATATTCCGGGGCCAGCTCATGAACAGCTTTGTAAATGTGCAACACCTTGTACTGAATTCGTTGTTTCACAGGAAGCCAATGAAGCCTTTCTAGAACCGGAGTAATGTGCTCCCTTTACTTGACACCAGTAAGGAGCCTCGCTGCAGCATTTTGAACTATCTGCAGCTTCGAAATAAGTGATTGACTGATACCTACATAAAGAGCATTACAATAATCCAAACAACAAGAGATGAATGCATGAATCAAGTCGGGAACAGACAGAAAATACTTCATTTTCGCAATAGTCCTTAACTGGTAATAGCAATTTTTACCACATTTTTGACCTGATGATCGAACATAAGAGCAGAGTCAAAAATTACACCTAAATTTCTTATTTTGGGTCGAACATATGTTTTCCAAGAGCCAAGAAAATACCGTGTTTTTTGAAAATATGACCCAATGGCAGAAGAAACAAAGAAAAAAGAATGGGTCCCAGAATTGAACCTTGTGGTACTCCACACTCCAAAGCAATTGACTTCGAGGAAAAATCCCCAACCCTAACAGAAAATGAGCGCCCCTTTAGATATGAGGAAAAGCATCTCGTTCCAAACGATCGATAAGAATATCATGATTGATTAAATCAAAAGCTGCACTAAGATCCAGCATAATTAAAGCTCCTCTATTACCTGAGTCTGCAATGAGTAATAAGTCATTTGAAACTCGCAGTAAAGTTGATTCAGTGCTATGTCCTACCCTGAAGCCAGACTGAAAAACGTCTAACACCTCATTATTGGCCAAAAAAGAACTTAAGTTAAAACCACGTTTTCCAATACTTTGGAAATACAAGGCAGCTTTGAAATGGGCCGGTAATTGTTAAAATCCAGAGGATCAAGGTTAGGCTTTTTAAGAAGGGGCTGAGTAACCGCCTGCTTAAAACTAAGAGGAAAAGTGCCTGTATAAAGACTGCAATTAACAATAGCAGTAATACAAGACCCAGTATGATCAAACGTCGCGGACAACAAGTCAGAAGGCAAAATATCCCAACTTGCAGCGGGGCGTTTCAGCTTATCAATGATCAGTTTAATATCCTCAGTAGTAACCAAATCAAATTGATCAAAATTTCTAACACTTGTTAAAATACCTCCTGTCGAGCCCTTTGAAAGACGAAAACTAGCTCTGATTGTATTAACTTTTTCTGAAAATACACTTTCGCAACATTCTGTAGATGGCGGTATTGACGCAGTGTGTGAGTTCAAGAATCTATTAATTGATTGAAACAAGGTTTTTGGTGAATGTGAGTGCTGCGATATATCCTTCACAGCCTTCTGATAGCCCTTACGTAAATCTAATAAAATCTGCTGCGAGATCGTAAGTTTATCCTTTTTCCAGGCCCGTTTTGCTCGCCTACACTGCTGTCTAAGCGTTAAATGTGTATGCTCATTTAACCAAGGCTGATGATTGACCTTGCTAGACCTGATCTTGCATGGGGCAACAGAGTCTAATATTCCAGAACACACCGAATTAAAAGCAAAAAGTAAT
This sequence comes from Channallabes apus, assembly GCA_030522415.1. Lineage (NCBI taxonomy): Eukaryota > Metazoa > Chordata > Actinopteri > Siluriformes > Clariidae > Channallabes > Channallabes apus. Next base: position 57,937,422 of record CM060106.1, on the reverse strand, counting down.
TAATCAAGGTCAGCCGTAGTAGATTGTCAGCTGTTTCTCTGAGGACTTGACAATTCGATAGTTCAGGACTGGAACTTTCTACAAGTCTATCTGAGTCTCGAATAACTACTGGACTCCATTTTACATCAAGTATTATAACATCAATTAACATCAACTATTATAGCTGAACCTAACACTTAACACTGTATAAATGCAGATCATTTCCTACTATCTGTTTCACCCAGATGAGGATGGGTTCCCTGTCGAGTCTGGTTCCTCTCAAGGTTTCTTCCTATTACCGTCTCAGGGAGTTTTTCCTTGCCACTGTCGCCCTCGGGCTTGCTCGCCAGGGAATATCTGAACATTTTGATTCATACATATTCACATTCCATACAAACTTAAATAATTCTTTTGATTGTGTAAAGCTGTTTTGAGACAATGTCAATTGTTAAAAGCGCTATACAAATAAAACTGAATTGAATTGAATTGAATAGATGCAGACTCCAGCCAGGATACATCAGAAAGAGAGCTAAAAATATCACCGGGTCCTCTTTGCCTCGCAAGATCAGCAAATGTCCCCTTTGCTACTCTCTGACTGTGGATCTAGTATCTTTCTTCAACGGCTAACCATGGGTGATTCCAATGAGGTGGGATCTTCTGTCTCAGGCGCAAGGGGCGATATTTCATCCCTGGCCCGAGCTTTGGAACCTTCAAAGAGCTTATGCCCTCAAATGGAATGTATTTAAAGTTGATGCACGACAAAGCAAGCCACCACTACACTGGGTGAGAGATGCTATTGCCCTCTCCTATGAGGCACGTGGGCTCACTTCGCCTCTAGGAATCAGGGCTCATTCAACCAAGGGGATAGCCTCATCTATTGCACTAGCAAGAGGTATTCCCCTGCAGCAAGTGTGTGACGCAGAGGGTCGGTCCTCTCCGCACACATTTGTTACATTTTAGTCTGGATGTGCATGCTACTCCGGGCTCACGGGTCCTCGAGTCAGCTGCCCAGACATAGTTCTGAGACCTTCTCGGCCTTGTGTGCACACGCTACACAATCTTGGGGGTCCAGACACTTGCAGTGCGGCGACGTTGGTACTCTCGTTCCCATAGCATTTTTACGCAGCATCGAGTGTAGCCTTTGAATGGGAACGTCTCGGGTTACTTTGCTGTAACCCTGTTCCCTGAAAAGGCGGGAGCGAGATGCTGTGTCCCAATGCCGCACTGCGTACGTGACCAGACATCCGTTCAGACAAATCAATCTGAGGAATGTTTCCGGTTCACCCCTATTTATAACCTGCAGGTGCGTCTCATCAGATGATGTCACCCGACCGAGGTTATATAAGCCAAAATTTGTTGTGTTTGATAAACACATGCTTCACAACCGGCAACATAGCATTTTTCACGCAGCATCTCATTCCCGCTTTTTCAGGGAACAGGGTTACAGCAAAGTAACCCGAGACGATTTCATTACCTAAGCATTTCAAGGTTAGATTTTTTCTTCAACCAAGTTAATCCTAACAGCAATTTCTCCACCTTTCTCATTATTCTCTTGTTGTGACATGACCGACGTGTGAAGGTCAAAACGTCCTGTCTGCATTCACAGAGAGCTCGCATTAGGAAACGGTTCTCACATCCGACACGATAAGCTGCGAGCCGCTTTATTCTATATAATCATTTCTCTTTAGGGAGGCTGCTGTGAGTTCACACTGTGAAACACGGCTCACTTGTGACATTGCGCCGACTGGATTATTATTCTTTTTTTAATTAGAAGGTGATGTTTCAGGGTCTTGGAATGCCACTACGGGGCAATAATGAATTCGGCCGCTGTTAATCAGAATCCATGAGTAAAATTGCGGCTAGCCTGAATGTCTGCCAGCTTTGCAAATTTTAATTAGCAAAGCCATAAATCTTAAGCTGGCTCATGTACATTTTGTGTGTGTGTGTGTGTTTGTAAAATACAGCAAGCAGAAGTTACCCAAGCTTGGGAGATTCATCAGGCAAGGTGTGTGTGTGTGTGTGTCTTATTTGTGTCACAAATTATTTAAGTAGGCCCTATATACAGTACGTTCACAAAGACCATAACATTATGCCATAGTGATACAATGATATTTCAGGAAAATTGTTCATCCTTGAACTTTTACCAACAATTATGTATATTTTTATTTATATTATATCGCAACACTTTAGAACCCTGGATTCTGACTGGTCAATTCATTTGCTATAAGAGCAGCTCTGCCAGTAGCACAGCTGCACATCATATATACACATAATATATCAATTAGGACGTGTCCCAGTGAACAAGCTGTTACTATAGACATTATAGACATGATAACATATTAGAGCGAGTACATTATATATATATATATATATATATATATATATATATATACACACAGTATACACCTTGATGTTTGTTATCGATTGTTACACCAATAACACTACGTTTGCACTACGCGCTGGTCATTACTGTACACCACCATCCTGATGAGAAGTCGAGTGACTGAGTGAAGGGGCATGTCTGGGCAGTACGGTGTTAAATGGCACAATGGCTATCTGCCACTTACTGTATCTTATCGTTCCCACTTGGGGCATTCCGGCGTGTTCGTAGCTCCATATAGCGAGGAGCACATTGTATATTGTTTCGTTCAAATTGCTTCGTCCTAGCGAGAGTTATTACATAATATTCGGGGCCTCTTTTGCCTGACTCACCCTGTAAATTTTATATAATTTCCTAATATATATAAATGAAAAAGGTGTATAATTACAATGGGAGATGCATAATGCATAATTACAGTGGGCGTCTCCAGTGACGGCGCTTCATAACGGTCAGGAAAGAACAAGCTTGTGAAGAAGCGAGTGATTATAAACACTTTAATCTGTAAGTTGCTTCAGGGTAAGTCGCTGATGTTTCACAATATTAATTAGAAATTGTTAAGATTATCATGTTTCATAGCCAGCAGTATGGATTAGCAATAGCATCACCTTGGTGCACTTGGACCTACAGGGCTGTGGTTGAATCATGCCTCTTTGTTTGTATGTTTTAGGTGGGTTCCTCTAGAAACTCTAGTTTCCTCCCAATTTCCAAAGACATGCAGTGGAGGCTGAAGTTGCTGTAGTGTGCAAGTGTGCATGTGGCCAGTAGTCTTGGGACCAGTAGATTCAATGTCATTTGCAACATTTAATACAGGTATTGAAAGTAGATTAAGCCTTTATTTTATCACATACTGTATATCACATATACTGCATAGTGAAATTCATTAATTTGCACATACAGTACTAGCTTGTTAGTTCAAAGCGCCGGGTCTGCCATAACACGGCCTCTGGAGCAAACAGGATTAAGCACCTTGCTCACAATGGTAGCCTTTTTAACTGCTGACCTTCTGATAAGTAACCCAGAGCCGTAACCCTCTGATCTAAAGTCATAGTGTTAATGTTTGTCGAAGGGCAGCTTGCAAATATTGCTGGTCCTACTGTACACAGGCCTAAAATCATCAATATTAGCTTAATTCAAGATGAGGGGAGCTAACACAGGCGAAAGCATGAAAAAAGTGGAAAAACAAAACAGAACAAATTTAAATGAAATGCAGGTAACCAAGGAAAACACTCCATTACCATTATTTATAAGCGCTTACTATTATTACAGTAAGTGCTCGCTGTGGTCGCCATCTTCTTCCTTTGATGTTGTAATTGGACTGGAAGTGTGTGAGTACAGTGGAGGTATATGTGTGTTGGAAGTACTTTATCCCTGGCTTAGACCCCCCCCCCCCCGCAACCCTACGCAGAATAATCAGTATAGATAATAGATGCATGGATCGTATGCCATTGTCTGTGTAATCCACATCATCAGACCTCCCTGCTGTTGATTAGTTTTTCCTTTTAGCACAACACACTGTTTCATCCCTTATGTACCGTATTACAGCATGCAGATTCACTTCATCCACTTTTAAACAGTACTCATCTTTAATAGCGTATGGTAAGAGTAAAGAGAGAGAGAGAGATGATAAAACACACCCAGGTACATCCAGAAGAAATGTGATTTTTGTGCGGTTTAATTTCACGTTTTATACACTCAGGATCCCTGTGAAGCACCTGAGAGCAACAAGAGGGAAAAGCAAACCTCACGACATCTGTGTGTGTCTGTCTGTGTGTGTGTGTGTGTGTGTGTGTGTGTGTGTGTGTGGCACCGTGAAAAAAATGTCACTTTTTAATTTTAACAAAGCGTAGTGACGGCTGCGTGACACACCGTCAAACACATGCAGCGAGCTGAGGGCAGAATAGAATATGTGTGTTTGTGCATGTGTGTGTGTGTGCGCTTGCCGCAAGATTCAAACGTCAGCGTTATCAAAGAGCTGGGAGGGGAAGGAACATGAAGGGTGTCAGAGCGGTGAGAGGTGACAGAGAAGAGTCGAGACACTCTATGCTGGAGTTCAGAGCGGCACTGAACTCACACACACCCGTGCGCTCGCTGCAAAACACAAATCACAAGCCGGTTAGGCGCCAAAGGTGTGCATTATGCTTGGGTTTAACTCGTGTGTGCGCGATAGCGTATGACCCAAATGTGACACGTGCAGTCATACAATCCAAGCAGAGAGATGCTAAATGGGCCGAAGAGCAACACAACAAACCGAGAGAGGCTAGCTTCACGGGTCTGATTGAGGCTCTAGAATCCGTGCTTGTAGATACTACAGTAGTACATTACATTATGCAGGTGTTACATTTATACCAGCTACAATAGACATTGCTAAGTTAGGCAACACAGAAAAAAAAATATGTGTGAGTTTAACAAAGCGGATCCAGAAGATGCATGAGGTTTTATTCATGGTGTGCACAGTCAGGAGAACAGACAGGGATAATCCAAACATCAAATAGTGAGGAGACGAAAAACAAGCAATGCATTCTGGTTAAAATCAAACAAAAAATGCAATAGGATTGTATAGGCTTCACAGTCACACTGGCTATGAGACCACCATATGAAACTGGATGTCAAAAACTCTGTGATTGTGAGTTTCATGTGTTGGATGGAGTTCTGTCCTGACTTGTTGGTATATGGTATGTATTGGTATGTATTGTGTTCAAATCTCAGCCAAAACAAATGAGTAATGCCTACTTCAAAGTACTTTTTGTGAAAGTTAAAATGTGGCTACTTTTTTATATAATATAATAACTCAATTCAAAAGAAAGCATGTGTTTTATAAAAAATTTGGATTAGCACTAGGGACATGTTAGTTTTTGCCTGGTGAAGTCAGTAAACTCTAAATGTAAAGGATCAACCTCGATTTTAGTGCTGTGACATAAAAAGTGACATGAAAGACTCATTCTGTCCCATTCGTTATCCTATACAGGGTCTTTACAGTACCCCAGTAGAGCCTATACAGTACCCGGGGGACTCGGGGCATGAGGTATGAAACCAACCTGGATGGGATGCCAATCCACTGCAGGTCACACAAGTACAGTACACACACTCTCACTCATACACTCCTGAAAATTAGGAAATTTGTCCATTTAGCCAGATCTAATGGGAGAAAACCAGAGTACACAGAGTTCTGTGAGATTGCATGGATTTCATTTTGCATGTTTGGTTCACGCTAGTAAAGGCCAGTGCGATTTACACATTGTCATATCTGATGGTAGATTTTAGGATATAAGGCCTGTAACATGGTTCATGCAAGTACATACCTGTACATTTACATTTAGGCATTTGGCAGATGGTCTTATCCAGAGCGACGTACAAAAGTGCTTTGTAGTTAAAGGGAATCAACATTGCTCAGATAAGTGGGTCCACACGCTGATCCTGGACCCGCTGTCCTGCACATTTTAGGGTTTTCTCAGTTCCCAGTACACCTGGTTAGTTAAATCAGATCATTGGCAACATAATGAAATGTGTGGAACAGAGCAGGGAGTCGCCCAGGACCAGGGTTAAGATCCGTTGGTTTAGATAGTGAGCTTTCATCAGACACTGTTAATACATGAAAGTAGGAAAGGTTTCTTTAGAGGTGCTGAGGTCGAGACAAGTAATAGGTTTAATTATCATCATAGTGATGCTCAAATTTCCATAAGAGCGAGTTGACTCGTTGAAACCTTTGCCTTTAGTCATAGCTCTCATAAATAGAAGCTGAGAACAGAATTACACTTTAACACATGTTCCCTGTTCTATCAGACATGAATATATTTAATTAACACCTATAACTTTCTCTTAAAGCTTCTTACAAGTTAATGACTTTATTATAATGATCTGATAATCGCAAGCATGCACATGGTTCAGGAAATCCAGGAGATCTGCGAACAGAGGAATTTCAATAAATATACCTCGATTTCTGCACAAAGGCTCCGTTCAGCGATTCACAGGGTTCAGTGGAGTGATAATGATAGTTCATGAACCTGTATACTCTGGCAGTGTCCTACGCTAATTTCGCAAACGTTTTCTTGGCTTACATGAACCAGTCTGAGATATTAATGCAGTGATTAGGGCTTGGTCAAGGAGTTGAGAAAAAGAGAGAGAGAGAGAGAGAGAGAGAGAGAGTGAAAATCCATTAGAAGCTTTCACACTTTACCAATCCACTAAATGTTAAAAGCTCCTGACCTCGTGAAAAAGGGGCCAGGTTGCAGCAAGTACATCTCATACAGAGGGGACCATGCACAAAACAGGTACAAGTGGTCAGTTTAAGAGCATTGGTTCTAAACGTTTCTCTCTCAATCATTATTGAGAAAAGTGTTTGGTAAATTATTTTCACTTTGAAAAAGAGTTGGAAGCCATGTGCCTCCAAAATAGAGGCAAAAAAAAGGACAAAAGATATACAGTAGGTCCAATGGAACTACTAACCCAGCCGGAATGGTTTTGGTTGTCAGAATGTTGTATTGACGATAATTTGGTTACGTATGACGCTAATATGTCCGTCCGTTCTGAGTTTGTATTTGCATTTGGGTTGTTCATTCAATGCTATCTCAGCATCGTTTTTATCAAAGTCATTTTAACACTCAAAGTCATCGCAATTCCTTTGGAACTATATTATAATGCTCAACATTGGGGTTTCTGCGGGAACCTTATCCCATAACTGATGAGAAGTGATCACATGACATCAGAGCTATACCAAATAGTTCCCTTTCAAAAGCTACACTCGATGCTGCGTGAAAACCCTATGGGAACATCTTTCTGTGTTGCCGGTTGTGAAGCATGTGTGTATCAAACACGCCAAATCTTGGCATATATAACCTCAGTCAGGTGACGTCATCTGATGAAGCGCACCTTCAGGTTATAAATAGGAGTGAACCGGAAACATTCCTTAGATCTTTTTGTCTTCAGGAACGCATTGTGTTCGCGCGTGTGTGTGTACAAACTAAAAGGAAGAAAAGTATTAACTCACCGATAAGATGGCTGAGCTTCATGTGAGATGTGTGCCTCCATGTGAGAGACCTCTCCCAGAGGGCGATCTCCACGATTACTGTTTCCAGTGTTTGGGTGAAAATCACGCTCTCCTTGGGCTTCAAGGAGACTGTGAGCACTGTGACCTCCTCCCCATAAGGATGCTTCGCACGTGCCTCGCTTCCTTTAAAGAGAAAGCGCGAGCCGCGGCGCATTCTTGCGGTTCACGTGCAGATCTGGAAGAGGAGCTCGAGACGGCGCCTTCTCTCCTTTCTCTCGTGCTCTCACCGGATCGAGAAGTTTCTCCGTTCATTTCGCAAGCGCGCCTCGGTGCTTCTCGTGAGTGTGCAGGAGAGACTTCCTTCCTTGGTTCTGGAGAAAGGGAAATAGCCTCCTCAGAACCCTCCTCTATTCAAGACAAAGAGATTGAGGAGCTCCTTGAAGTAATAACGCGTACAGTTGAGCGGCTGCATATTGACTGGCCGCAGCAGCAAGCTTTCCCCAAGCATTCTAACCTAGACAACAGATTTCTGTCGGGTGGTCTGGGGGCAGAGCCTCAACGACACTCTCTCCCTTTCTTTAATGACCTCTATAGTGAATTAACTCGCTCTTGGAGCAAGCCCTATTCATCCCGTGTTTTCGTGCCATCGACTTCGATTTATTCGAATATCGTTGATGCGGAAACGCGGGGTTATACAATGATGCCCCAGATAGAAGAGACGGTTGCGGGTTATCTCTCTCCTGCGACATCATCCTCCCTGAAAAAGACAACACTTCCCTCCAAGCTGTGCAGACTCTCATCTGCCCTTCATCTGTTTTTCAGGCAGCAGGTCAGCAGGCTTCATGCATACTATGGCAAGCATACCAGGCTGATCTGCTAAAAGACTTGAGCACTGGTGGCATTGTGGGTTATACGCCGTTTCTGGAATTACGCAGAGCTACAAACCTGTCTCTCCGCGCAACCAAGCAGACGGCCCATGTTATCGGCCATTCTATTGCTGTCCTGGTATCCGCGGAGAGGCACCTGTGGTTAAACCTTACGGGCATCAAGGATAAGGATAGTGCATTCCTCCTTGATGACTCTGTGTCGCCCTCTGGCCACTACACAATCGTTGTCACATTGGGTGAGAGATGCTATTGCCCTAGCCTATGAGGCGTGTGGTCTCACTTTGCCTCTAGGAATTAGGGCTCATTCGACCAGGGGGATTGCCTCATCTATTGAGTTGGAAAGAGGTGTTCCCCTGCAGCAAGTGTGTGATGTGGCAGGTTGGTCCTCTCCGCACACATTTGTTACATTTTAGTCTGGATGTTCATGCTACTCCGGGCTCACGGGTATTCAAGTCAGCTTCCCAGAGCTAGCTCTGAGACCTCCTCGGTATTGTGCGCACACGCTACACAACTTTGGGGGTCCAGACACTTGCATTGTGGTGGCATTGATATTCTCGTTCCCATAGCGTTTTCATGCAACATCAAGTGTAGCTTTTGAAAGGGAATGTCTTGGGTTACTTTGCTGTAACCCTGTTCCCTGAAAAAGTGGGAACAAGATGGTATGCTCCAATGCCACACTGCTTGCGTGACTGGATGTCCTTTCAGAAAAAAATTGATCTGAGGAATGTTTCCGGTTCACTCCTATTTATAACCTGCAGGTGCGTCTCATCAGATGATGTCACCTGACTGAGGTTATATATATGCCAAGATTTGGCGAGTTTGATCCACACATGCTTCACAACCGGCAATACAAAATGATGTTCCCATAGCGTTTTCACGCAGCATCTCGTTCCCGCTTTTTCAGGGAACAGGGTTACAGCAAAGTAACCAGAGATGTTTTGACATACAACAATGAAATTTATTTAAGAAATTTTCCCTGTATATATACCCTTGCAATTTTTGCCTCTCCTATTCATGAAAAGTAAAATCTGCCACTCCTGTCACAGTCGTACATAATGCCTTCTGCCTGTATCTGCTAAACGTATTCAGTTTATTAGAGACTAAGCATGTGGGTGATTTAGTATTTTTTTTAAACCTCCTGCTGCCACGTGGAGACTCTGAATTGTTCCAAAAATGCCTCATTTGTAGAAGCCCAGGCGTGCCTTTGTCTCCTGTCTCTCTGATAAAGCGTGTCTCTGAATGGTTTGTTCTCAGGTGACAAACATGAAATGGAGTTACAGATTCGACTGCAGAGCATCAGAGTGCAATCACAGTAAGCGGGCCGTTCACAAACACACTAAATTGGGATTATTAAGAAACAAGGCTGTATGTGGCTCCGCAGACACGACACCAAAGTTTGCAGTTTGTACAGAAACCTTCATTCTCGGCTTAACGCCCAGGATTGAACTTAAATGAGTATCATTATTAAAGATATTTTCATGAATTAAAGCTACAAATAAGTTAATATATTACTCATAAATTCATCATTCTTTAATAATATATGGTTCTGATAAAAAGGGTGTTAAAATTACAAACAACATTGGATCATGCCTCTGATCCATGACTCCATTTATAAATACATTATAAATATTTCTGTAAGGTGTTTTCTTTTTTTCCTCGCTCTGGTACATTTTGGCCCAGAGACAAATCTAATTGTAAAACCCTGTGTAACACCTCTGCTACCAATAACAACAAAAGAACAAACACAAGACGGATAAATTATTAAACGTGTTGGCTTAATAGAAAAAGTGTAAGTGATAAACGGGGCCCTTTTAGGGGGGTTTCAGCTGGACAAGTGCAATTAAAGCAGAATCAACAGTCGTGAGCCGTCATTTAGGATCGTTTACATGAGCGTATTCTTAGAAAAAAAAAAAAGCAGAAAGAAATCATGTTTTTTTTCTCCTCATGCTCTAATGTATTGATGGGAGCAGTGGTGGCTGGTGCAAATTTATCTGTCTTGCGGCGGGCGGGGGGAGTTGGGGGGGGGGGGGGCGAAAGGGTGCACAAACAAAATTTTATTTAAACTTTTAAATTGCCATAAGAAGTGCTGGAAAAGCACAGAGTGTAAGCTCGGCCGCGATCACTTGACCGCTGCTTAATTAGAAGATCAGGTCGATCTGGTCCAAGTTCTTTAACTTTTGTTCTTTCTTTGTCTGATCGCCTTGCGAAGGGGTATTTTAGCAAAGAAATTATACAATTTCCTCTCATATTCATCTGGCTTCCACGTCAATCACTATTCAATACATGAACTAACAATCTGCTGAGCGTTAATATGACTCGTTGAGAATGGTCCAATCACATGAGCCCAAATATTTAAAAACAATATTGATTCGCTAAGAACAAAAGTGGGAGGGTTCGGGGCACACAGAGCTCCGCCCCAAGGATGATTAGAAAAATCCAATTAGAGCTCAGCCTTAAATCACATGCTTTTCCAAAATTGACGTGCCTACATGGACACTCATTTGTCCGGAGCCCCGCGTACACAAACACAAATAAACGTAATATAATTGTCAGGATGAACTAACCTTGGTGACCAGAAGACGTAGCTTTAGCGGTTAGCCCAATGTAGCGTGGATGGTAAACCCAAACGCGGATGTAAGCGAGTAGGCAGGATAACCACGCGATTTAGTATAAGGACTCTCACGAAAAGGGAGCAAGGGAAAAACACAAATTTAACCCGCGTCCTATAGATACACACACAATGTCAGGAAACCAAACCAAAGATAATGAGTACTCACAGTTAGCAGACGGACAGCCGAAACCGACATGGGCCGAAACTCAATGACTGAGCGATAAGCCATCGTTTGTTTACCTCTTTTATACTTCCTGGTTTTGCGCCCGCCTTACTTCCGGGTCCTAGTGCCGGGCACAGATTGAGTGTGCATGACAATAATAGTTTAGATTTTTTTTTATTGTAAATTAATTATATTAAGAAATACAGTATATTGTGACTAAATTATTTTATTTCATTATTAAAATAAATAATTATTATCATAAATAATTACATGTTAAAGTAGGATTCTTCTCTGCCTAACTTTAAGGGGGCGGCTCCCCTGCACCTCTTATTGACCGACTGCCACTGGATGGGAGTAACGCATTACAAAAGTAAAGGTTTACTGTAATACATTACGTTTGTTAGGAACTAGTAATATAACGTTACTGTTCAGTAATAGTTATTCTTTTTTTAGCAACAAGTGTTGCAAATGTGCGTTACTTTTGTGATACATTTGCTGGAATCATACATCAAGAATTTTGACGCTGTACGTACAAACTTTTTCATTTAACATACTGTAAGATCAAAATCACTATATTGTAGACACTTTACAAACGGTTTAGCTAGTAATAATAAAAAATATACATTACTGTTCTAGAAATGTAGTAAAATATTACTTTCACTGAAACGTAGCAAGTCTTAGTAACTTTTTATAAGTAACTGCTCATGTTAACATTTTAATAAGCAATAATAAGCTTCCCAATAAACACGGTTCATGACAACTGATTTGCGATTTGTAATGCAGTTGAAGAAGTGCACTTGTACTTTACCATAGACACCCACTAACTGTCTTTTGATGGGGTGCCGTTACTTTTGTGATTGTTCAATTTGCTTTCATTCATTTTCATTCATTCCTTTCCCTTACATTGGTGCATTATTAAAATCTTTTTATTATTTTTAAACTTGACAGTGACAGTAATCCGTACAAAATCACAGGATTTGACAAACGATTTGTTATTGTACTTTATTTATACTGACGTATAAACAGTTCTTGTGTTAACATACTTAAAAGTGATTTACAAATAAGTTTCTGTATATAGCTTCATAAGCACGTTCAATCAGCCGACCACGCTTAGCCCCTCCCCCCTCGAGCTCCCCCTTCATCGCTGTATTTGTAAACATGCATTTACATTTTGCTTTCTTCCCTTCTTGCTATTGTATGACCCTGAATCCACATCCTTCATCTCCACAGAAAGGACATCATGACCACATATCCTCTATTATTAATGCGGTCAATGCGCTCCATTACGCTGAGGCTCTTTTTTTAAGTTTCATACCTCTCCTCTATCCATTAATATTCCATTTTTTTTCCACTTCAGACCCCATTATGGTCGTCCTCCAATATGCAGAAATTCAATTGTGACCATCACGTTTATTGATGGATGGAAATTACATGCCCTAATGCATTTGATCTGTTTTATCAAAGTGGTGGCTGCATTTTTTTTCTTTCTTTACTTATTCAATTATTTATTTGATTTATTTTATGGTGTACTATTAACCGAGGCACAGTCTGTTATGTAGAGATTTTTGGTTTAGTGAAATCTAGAAATTAGGTACTTAATTAAGTCCCAGTGTGTCCTAATGAGCAATTGTTCACTAAATGTAATCAGATGTAATGTAACTTCTATTTAACCTCACTTTACCCCTTCAAAGAATCTTTATCTTTACAGGGTGCTCAATGAAATATTTGGAAATGCAAAATGTTAAATTGGTCTCAGTTGTGGTCTACTAATATCACCACTATTTCTACTACACCTACTGTACTAATACTAATACCATTACTACTACTAATGTTAATAATAATAATAATAATAATAATAATAATATAATGGATATAATAATAATAATAATAATAATAATAATAGTATAATGGATATAATAATAATAATAATAATAATAATAATAATAATAATAGTATAATGGATATAATAATAATAATAATAATAATAATAATAATAATAATAATAATAATAACTATGACACTCACTGACATTCGTAGAAGTTCTAGAATTTCTTTTGAGCCTTTTGAGTTCAGATTATTTTACACCACAGCACTGTTGATTTCTGCATTCTGATTGGTCACATGATCTTGATGCTGGTGTTGTTTCCTTATAACAGCAGCTTTGACAGTAGTGTAGCTTTTAAAGGAAGCTCTCCAGCAAATGCTCCACATAATTAGAAAAAGTGTAATTATTGATTCTGTGATTTAGGTATTTTTTGTAACCTACATGGAAGGAGTCTCCAGTATCAGTGCTTAGCAACAATAAGAGGTAAAATTGTAATAAGTTTACTTAAGTTTTGGGGTTTATCAGTAACATGACCAGTTGTAATTATTTTAAAAATGAAAATGATTAGCTTTAATGAAAAGGAAAAGAGAGACACTGGTGAGGGAGTGACTACTGCAAAAAGAAAACACTCTTGTTTTGGTAACCTTTTTACAACATATGATCTACAGTACATGTAGCTACAAATGGATAAATGTATGACATGTTGTTCTTTAATAGCAAATAATTCTCAGTTTTGGTCAGTGTTGTGATATAAGAGGAATGAAACCCGTTTTACTAAATGCTGTAACGGAAATAATCAATGTCTGGATGGTAACAGTAGCTCGTCTTCCACCATGGATGTAACAAAGTTTAATATTTATCCTGTTAGTTTTGCATTTCGTCTTGGCAAGCGGCGATTTACACTGAATGCGTGTGATTCACATTGTTAACAGCTTTTGTTTAAAGCTTGCTGGTAAAATAACTCTAATTTCTTGAGATTCCGCTGTGGGATTTTCAGTTGCATGTTAAAACCAAGCTAACGTTAGTGCTAATTGACCACATGGGGTGACTAACTATGAACGCTAATTGCTGCACTAGCACTACTATGCTAAATACACTAATAAATGGGTTTTGTTGTAGAATTTGTACAACCAACTGAGTTCAACAGGATCCATGTGGAGCTTTGATTTTTTTTTCTCCTTGTTTTATTTTCGTGATAATGTTTGTGGACAAACTGAGCTACTCTTACAAAGAAGGATTAAAAAATGACTCCTGTAATTTACACTTTTCCATTTCCTGTTAGCACTGAGTTTAAAATACTGCTGTAGATATAAACGCTGTAATTTTACAGAAAGTCTTGTTCACTAGCCACATGTCGAACATGTTAAGACTCTAAATGTAGTTTTTTCCAAAGAAAGTTCAGATTCTATGTTTTCACTCACTGCCAAATTTGTGTTTCTGGCTAATTAAAACTGATTTTTGTAGTGTTTTAGTGTTGTTGAGTTAATGTTAGATTTTAAATGTTCACAGATGCTGCATGTCTGTTGATTTGCTGAAGGAGCCTTATTATAGATGTAAATGTGTATTTCTGGTGAGAGAAGATCCATTTTGTGTATTATTGCAAAGACTTTTGACATTTAGACCTGCTGGGGGGGGGGGGGGACTAATCTTTGCTTTGAGAGACATTGCTCAGTATTGGTTAGACCTTTAAATATTATTTTTTAAATAAAATTGTAATTTATTTACAGCTGTTCAATTTGTTTCTTATTAAATTTCCACATTTGCATTTATTGTATTTTGCATTGCATTAAATATTTCATTTTTATTTCTTTATTTGTAAAATAAATATTTGTGAAATCAATATTTGATTGTTTACTTTTGGTTAGTTAGTTAGATTGTTTATATATTCCTCCACAAGTTAATGCTGACAAAATCAATATTGTTGTATTTATTTATTTATTTATTTGTTTGTTTTTTAATATAAACTTCTACATGAATAAATGTATTTTTACTGAATGAAAACAAGATTAAAAACATAAATAACATTTTACAAAAGGTGAAGACTAGAAAATTTAACTAGTTCATTAATTAATTATTTAAATTAAATTATATATGAATGTACAGTGGGGCAAAAAAATATTTTGTCAGGCACCAATTGTGCAAGTTCTCCCACATTATTATTATATTTTTTGCTTGCTTCAGAATTGATGACAATAATCTATTTCGTGTACCTCAGTGTGTTCATAAATCCAAAGTGATGGACTGTATAAATTGGACGTTATTTTCATGTCTTAACCTCTGTCCCCATCGTCATCACTGCGGTCTCTATGGACATTGTATCTCATACTGTATCTCGGCTCGCTCAGTCTAACGTGGAATAAATGAAAGCCACACACACACACACACACACACACACACACACACACACACACACACACCACTCAACGTATGTGTACTATGGAGAGGGATGTATTGTTTTCCTTTAAATCTAAAAGAGCTCCTCTTACAATAAAGGGATGAGATGTCTTCCATTCATTAGGACTCGGGATCAATAGAGTCTCCTGCTTTTGTTTTTGGCCAGTGAAGGAGGAAGCCGAGCCAATGTATACTGTATCTCTTTTCAATTTATTTTTCAGTAATGGAAACATATTTTCTCAATCCACTCAGCAGTCAGAGTGAACAGATTTTAGATATACGATGCACTTTATGTCAATTAAATAAAATAAAGCCACAAACAATATGAGTCTGAAGTTTAAAAAGTAGTTATGATCAGATCTAGAACGATGCTGAATCCTTACAGCAGTTACTTAGCAACTGATTTGCTCCAGTAGAAAAGAGGACAAAAAGGCGGTGGAATAAAAATAAATAAATAAAAAAACATGAAAATCTTTCAAAAGACTCGGCATACAGTGCTAGCGCTGCTAAATGCTTGGTCAAAAGGTGTACCATATAAGTTGGTCTGTAATAATTTTTAGATCTTATAATTTCTATAGTAACAATATACTCAGAGCTTTAGGCATTACATCATTTATGGTAGGAGTCTCTAATGGAATGAGTCTCCAGTGTCAGTGATCACATAATAAATGTTGCTTTACAGTTTTCCAAATAATGGACTTTCTTCTATGTAAGGAGAATAAAACACTTAAAGAAAAAAAAATTACATTGGGGTGGTAATAATAACTCCACTTTATAAGGTTGATATAACAGCATGAAATACACATTGTTTTACAAAGGGTGTTCAAGTCAAAACGGAACTTTTTCATTGTGCAGAATAACAGGACGCAGTTCTGAGAGTAAAAACTCCCTTTATTTATTGAGACCCTGATCAGCCATTTTATCTATAACCAAAATGCCATGACAAATATTGCAGTTTCCACCTTGTGCCACAAGCGTGGTTTGACTTGGCAGGGCCTCTAGGAATATGCTTGACAGTCCATGGATGTTAATGTCAGATAATTTGGGTTATGGTGTGAGAGCTCTATGGATTGGATTTGTTTTCCTAGCACAGTCCATGGGTGCTTGATCAGATTGGGATCTGATGAGTTTGGAAGCTGGGTCGACAGCCTTGGGCTGTTTTAGCTGCTGAAACCCATGTGTGGTGAACTGTGATGCACTGAGTTGTCTGGTGCCTTTTTCCCTTTCAGCAATTTGTGATACATTGGCCTTTCTGTGGGATCGAACCACACAGGTTGACCTTTGGTTCCCGCAGGCATAACGAAGCCTTGGGTGCCCATGATTCTGTCGCCAGTTTACTGGTATATAATTGATAATCAAAGGCATTCAAATCACCTATTGATGGTGTTAGTGTAGTGTTGTTCACAACTGCACTTACTGTATCCCAGCCTTTCACTAATGCTTGGATACCATTAAGGTAAAAAGTTTTGTCAGTACGCCAGAGCCATAATCAGACATCCTGGCCTTCGGTGTCAAATCGTTCATTTAACTCACTGCAGATTAGCAATCTTCTGTTCCGATTGAGAGCGGAGAGCTCTCTCAGTTCCCAGCATGCACTCAGCTTCTGCAAATGCAGGGGCTGGTGAATGATTGTGTTTACACTTGCTACAGACAGATGCGTCTCTTCTGCAAGTTTGCGATTAAACTGTGTTGAAGTGTTTAGCCTCCGTGTTGAGCTATAAGTTTG
This sequence comes from Channallabes apus, assembly GCA_030522415.1. Lineage (NCBI taxonomy): Eukaryota > Metazoa > Chordata > Actinopteri > Siluriformes > Clariidae > Channallabes > Channallabes apus. Next base: position 57,920,473 of record CM060106.1, on the reverse strand, counting down.
AGCCTTTTTCAGATTTTTTACTTTTTTTTTTTAAACAAAGCTTTTTGTGATTAACATCCATTACTCGTTAACATAATGTTGTAGCCTTGCAATACTAAGCCAGCAAATTTCTAATAAAAAAAAAAGTCATTTCCAATTTTAAAAAGCAATGAAGTGTGTGTCATTTTTTGTACAGGAAAATTATCTCCCATTCTTCCTGTTTCCTCAAGGGTAAAACAAACCTAAAACGTTCAGACGCTTTCCCGCTAAAGGGAAATTTAGTGTGATGGAAATACGGCAGTAATGCTTTGGCAGTGTTCACTTCATTACAATATGCAGTGGATTTCTATAGCGCTCAGAACGATGGGGTCCCTCCGGACGACTCTGGCTCTGACTCGGCCTATTGGATATTGATGAGAGACATGCAATCGCAGTGATGGAATTCGCGTCACGCCTAGCGCTTCCAGTAGTCGAGATTTACCGAGCCGCTGCTCAGTGGGCGATTGCTCGCATTCATCCTAATCGCTCCACAACAACAGTACGAGGAGAAGTGGAGGTTATGGGGAAACGAGGAGTGCATTCAGGAGATGGAGGGCCTGGGTGAGCGAAAGAGAGAGAGAGAGCAGAGTGTTTCTTTCAATACGGCAATGTGCGTGTGAAAGCAGGCATGACGACGATGGAGACAGAAAGAGAGAGCCTAACGGATGTAAGGGTAGCAGTCCAGATGCAGGAGAAAGAGTCGGGTTTATCAGCACTGGATGGAAGAGATGGGCGGTAGATTAGTTATTATTTATGGGCGGGGCTTACAGCATGTGACAACACAGTGCCATGGTAAATTAGATGTGTTATTGCGCTTGCATGCACTTAACTTAATAAACATAAAACATTCACTTGTCAGCTGATGTTACAGTATACATTGCCAAGAGTATAAAAGTAAAAAAGGGCAAAAAGCTCTCACCCCGACTAACTTCATGTCCTCTCTCACTGCATCCATAAATCTCCTCTTTGGTCTTCCTCTAGACCTCCTGCCTGGCAGTTCCAACCTCAGCATCCTTCTGCCGATATATTCACCATCTCTCCTCTGAACATGTCCAAACCACCTCAGTCTGACCCCTCTGACTTTATCTCCAAAACATCGAACATGGGTTGCCCCTCTGGTGAACTTATTCTCAATTCTATCCATCCTTGTCACTCCCAAAGAGAACCTCAACACCTTCTTCTCTGCTACCTCCAACTCTGCCTCCTGTCTTTTCTTCAGTTCCACTGTCTCTAAACCGTAAAGCATCGATGGTGAGACTGTCCTGTATTCACTGATACTCTCACACCTTTCCATTCACTGATACTCTTTTGTCACATAACACAGCTGACACTTTCCTCCACTCATTCCAACCCGCCTGCTTTGGACCGTTGACCCTAAGTACTTAAAGTCCTTCACCCTCTTTACCTCTGCTCCCTGTAACCTTACCGTTCCATTTAGGTTCCTCTCATTCACACACATGTATTCTGTCTTGCTGCAGCTAACCTTCATTCCTCTGCTTTCCAGAGCATACAGTACCTCCATCTCTCTAGATTTTCCTCCATCTGTTCCCTGCTCTCGCTACAAAGCACAATGTCATCTGCAAACATCATTGTCCATGGAGACTCCTGTCTTACCTCATCTGTCATCCTGTCCATCACCAGAGCTAACAAGAAGGGGCTCAGAGCCGATCCTTGATGCAGACCAACTGCCTTCCCACTCTTCATCCTCTTTAACACCCTCCTCACCTCACTCTTACTGAGTTTTGCTACTTCTTGTTCCTGCCTCTTTCGATTTGGCAAATTTTTACGTCGGGTGCCCTTCCTGCCACAACCGTCTGCATTTATCCAGACTTGGGACTGGCACAAGAAGACACTGGATGGTGCCCCCCTGTGGTTACATTATTATTATTATTATTATTATTATTATTATTATTATTATTATTATAATGCTGTTGTTGTACAAACAATTAAGATAAATATGTAAATAAATACATAAATAATTACATTTGAAAAATAATAATAAAGTTTTGTTTTTCTGTGTGTGTGATGGAAAATGCCCTATTAAAAATTATTTACTTAACATTAGAGACATATGCATTAGCATATGTATTATGTACTGTAAAAAAAAAATGCAATACTACAACTACTACTATTATTATTAATACTACTACTACGTCCTACCACTACTAATATGGTGTTATGCAAAACATAAAATGGGGGAAAAACACTCACAGCTCTACAATTTTTCATTTTTTTTACCGAATCTTTCTTCAAAGCTAGCCCCCCATTTCTTAAAACAAGATGCTTACATAGCTAGCTAATGAAACTGAACATGTACGTAGTGTGTATACTTTATGATTAGCATGATTAGATTGCTAGTGGGCAATAGTGAGTGGAGTGTGAGGAGGAGGAAGTCGAGGCGTTCCTAAAAGAAAACAAAAACTCTGCTTACGCCAGTTTTCACGCTCACGGTCGGATTTACCAACAGTGAAATTAACGTGAGAATGTGCGTTCTTCCACACCAGCTTCCTGTCTGGCGTACGTGTATTTCTTGTGTGTGTTTGTTTTATTTCCGTTGGCGACTCCTAGAGGCAATTATGTTAAATTGCACACTACAAAGTATCGCACCAACACGTGAAAAACATTGCTATTCATTTATAATTGATAAAATGGGTTAATTGACACTATTTTTCTACCAATTATTTGATTTAGAACATATAAATGCATTTTCAAATGTATACAACCTTTAGTCTATGGCAATGGCAGTGTTGGCCTTATTAGAGGACATTGTCGATGGCTGAATCCGAAGGGAACGCATTTTTAGGGATCACAGTGATTTCTGGCCCATGATGATGACTGGCTTATTAGCCGTTTCAGATTTCTAAGAGCTATCCTCTTGGAGCTCTGTGCTGAGTTGGGTCCAAATTCGGAAAGAGAGACAGCGAGGAGCCACGCATTACCCGTTCCCTTACAGGTGCTGACAACGCTTGGTTTCCTGGCAACTGGTTCTTTCCAAAGGGAACTGGCAGACCGCTCGGGGTTAAGCCAGTCGTCTTTGAGCCGTGCAATGCCAGCTGTATGGGACGGGATCATCCGCATGTCTAGCAGGTATATAAGGTTTCCATACCATGCAGTTGACCAGCCAAACATTAAAGCGCAATTTTCAGCGATCGCCGGTTTTCCTAATGTAATCGGAGCGATCGACTGCATGCACATTGCTATAAAGGCGCCATCTGAAGATGAATTTGCATACGTGAATCGGAAACATTTCCATTCAATAAATGTGCAAATAATATGTGATGCTCAAACAGGTTGCATGATCTGACCGCACGCACACACCCCGCCCCGTTGCATGATCTGACTGCGCGCCCCGCCGCATGATCTGGGGAAAAAACAATGCTAGACCAGGATGCCCCCTTCAAATTTCTCACTGCCCCTCCATATGGTCAGGTCTAGAACCGGCCCTGCTCAAATGCGCCTAACAATTATTGTGGCGAGGTGGCCTGGGTCAACCAATGATTCGTTCATGCTCACAAACAGCATGGTTGGGATGAGGCTCCAAGGTGGCAGGGTGCGGGATGGGTGGTTTCTTGGTGAGTGATGTATTTAAAGATATTATTCCAGCTAAGTTTATTTTTTTGTTATTAATTCTGGAGGACAAACTTGCAAATAACACAGTTTTTCTCCGGTCTACCTCCGATAGGAGCACCTCCAATTCACATTCTGTGCAGTTTCTCGTCTTGCTTGCTTTTGCCATTGCTTTTATCGTTTGGTTTTGCCAAAGTGGAGTCATTACCATATTTATATGGCAGGGAGGGGTTTTGCGCTCGTGCACGTGCGCTCAATTTCACGTTAATTCGGATGTACAAAGAGAATCTGCATGGGATTCCGCGTACGCCGTGTTTCATACATCAGATTTTTTTACTGCGTACGCACATTTACAGCTTTGTCCGTACGCAATGTTTTAGTATGAATTCAACGCAAGTCTTTGTACATGAGGCCCCAGGACACCGTTTAATTTCCTTCCATTTGTTTATGCTGGAGTAAGTTAAATGATTTTTCAGCGCAGCACTCAGTGTAATTAAATCCGGTTCATTTAACGAGTCTGCTGTCTGAGTGACACACGTCTCATAACCAGATCCCGTGCTGTATTTAAAACTCAACAAACAAACAAGTAAATAAATCATCCCATGAAAAGTCCAGTTACCATGGTTACCTTCGAGGAGGCTTTTAAAACCATCTCCGTGACTAAAAAGGGGCTCAGACGTTTCTTTTATTCACGAGATTTTGCCGTTAATGCCAACACCAGCATGTCACAAAGAAGTCACGTGTCATGCAGAGGATATAACAGCGTCACGTCTGCAATGCTTCTAGTTTACTTGACAGCTGAGATTATGTGTGATTTCAAGAGGGCTAGCATAGTGTCATACAGTGTGTGCTACATGCTAATTCTTCCTGGTTGCTCTTAGCGAACACACTTTCATTTCTTAAAAGCGATTTGAAGACGGCTCCTTTGTAACAACTGTCACAAACCTCTCAGCATCTGTCAAAAATCCTCACGACGGTTTTCCTCTGATTACTTAAAGAGTTGCTTTATCATAATGCAGACGGGGCAAATATTTCCCAGAATATTATAACATTTAGTCAGGTTTATCAAACTGAATTTGGCAAGACACCTAAGCCTTAAAATGTCTTTCTTCTCTCAGCTCTAGTTTATTAGTTACATGAATATTATTGTGTCTTCTCTTTGCTGGTTTCTAGAGAGAGACACAAGTATTTGTAGATACTTATTTATTTATTTGTTTGTTTGTTTGTTTGTTTGTTTATTCCTTTATTTGTTAGCTTTTAATGTCAAACACCCTTATATTTAATATCCATCTTATTTCTTATTCATAATAAATAATAAGAGTCTTTTTGCAGGAGTCATTAAAAAATATATATATTAAATGACATTCATTATTAAATACTTTAATTAATTCCTTATTATACTATATAATACATATTATATTATATAATATTATATTATATTATATTAAGGTAGTTAATTATTTTATTTTTATTTTGAACTGTACAATCCAAATGAATCATGAATGAATCACACTCTCCTGCTTTCTCTTACCTCATTTATGTTTGTCGTAACATTCTGTCGTATCTTGAGTCCCTGAGCTGCTTATCAGCATCGATTCTAGCAGAGAAGAGCTTCTGTTCGCAGACACGGCAGCACACTCAGACACAACATATGGATCTGAGAAGGACATCGTAGAGGGTCAGACTAGAATCTACTGATCCAACAGTTGTGCAAATAATGATTCAAGTATATAAAGATTCTGGCTACAAAATAAATGTCATTATTGGACTTAAACTTAGTTTGGAAAATTTCCCTCTTAAACACATTGTCTCCAACATAACATGTTGACGTGTCATCGACTGCCGAAAAGACACCAAAGTAAAACAGGCACAGTTATAACTTTGTTACAACTCGCCGTTCCGTAGGAAAGGCACAGAGACTGAATCTATAATTCTTATAGCGTTTTGCAAAATAATACAAAATAATAATAATTCCAAAATGTTTGTGCTATTTAAGATGTGCTTTGTAATGAACAATGCACTAAATATTCTCTATCAGCTTGTCATGTTCAGGCTTAAAATATAATCATTTAAATAAAATTAAAATAAATAACTTTTCACTTCCATCCACTCATCTTCAACCACGTGAACCGAGAAGCCGTTCCAGCAGGAAACCCCAAACTGTCCTTTCCCCTGCCACCTCAGCTAACTCTGACTGCAGGATCCTGAGACATTCCCAAGCCATTGTGAAGATATAATCTCTCACCCCGGTCCTTGGTCTGTCCCGTGGCCTCCTCCTAACTGGACGTGTCAAGAACGCAAAAAAGACGTTTCCACACAAAGGAATAGTTGTTCTACTCTGAGTTTCTCATCTCACATCCAATCTCTAAGAGAAAAGCCAGATACATTTCTGAGAAAACCAAAGCGACTCCAATACCATCCCTGCTGTTCTGATTCTCTGGCCAACCTCATGCTCCAATGTCTCCTCTCTCATAAACAAGACCCTGAGATACTGAAACTCCCATCACTTCGGGTGATGACTCGCTCCCTACCTGGAGTAGACAATCCTTCGGTTTCGTTCTGAGAACCATGGCTACAGACTTCAAGGTGTTGATCATCATCCCTGCTGTTTCACACTTGGCTGCAAACCGATCCAGCGAGCACTGCAGGTCACAGATTGATGATGACATCAGGACCACATCATCTGCAATCCTCAGCCCACCAAACTGGATACCTTCTCCTCTATGGCTGTGCCTTGACATCCAGTCCATGAAAATCACAAACAGGTTTGGAGACAGAGCACAACCCTGGTGAACACCCACCAGAAACAAGTCTGACTTACTGCCGAGAACCCGAATACAGCTCTCACATTGGCATAAAGCAATTAGATGGCCCTGAGAAGTGACCCCATTACCCCAGCACAGAGAGAGCACCTCCCACAGAAAACACAAAATGCATGTAGACTGGATGGGCGAGGATGCCAAGCCATCGCAGGGCACACACACAGACATTCAATTTGGACCCGCCAATTAGCATAGCCTGCATGTCTTTGAACTGTAGGAAGAAACTGGAGTACCCGGAGAAAACCCACAAAGCATGGGGAGAACATCCAGACTCCATGCACACAGACCTCAAGGCAGGAATCAAACTCAGACCGGCAAGGCGGCAGTGCTAACCAATACAGTACATTACTACCCCGCCCAAAACTATATGTATGTTTTTACATTATTAATATATATAAAGAATATAGTGTGCATACAATATATATAAATTAAATAATAAAATATTAATTAATTAAATCATTAATTATATTTACATTTTTTAAAGTTGTTAATTGCAAAAGAAACTGAGCTAATTATAATTAAACAGGTAGTTCTATTTAGTTCAGTTCAGTTTTATTCATATGGCACATTGTCAAAGTAAGAAAGAAACAAAGTTTAAGAAGCAGAAATGCTCAAAGCAAAATACCAGCCCTTAAGAAAATAAAACAAAGACTTATAGACAAAAAAAATTAATAAACTAATAAAAATAAATAAATAAATAAATAACATTAATTATCTGCACTACAGCACGGCTATAAAGTCTCTACGATTTCCTGACATCATGGATTTGTAAAGACAATAGAAATAGAGCTGTCTTGAGGAACTTATACGGCTTTGACTTATACGGAAATCACAAGAAAAGAAAATATGTTTATACCAGAGTTATTTTTGTGCAGGTTTTGCAAGCCGTGACATTTGTTACTCTTTTCATAGTGAACAGACAAACCCAAGTTCAGCCTCTTGCAGCACTCGTGCTGACTTTTCAATTCTTTTCTTTTCTTTTTATATTAGATGCCAGTCTACTGAACTTTACCGAAGAGACTTTGCAGTAAGTCAGTCAGTAGATTCATAGAAAATGTTATATATTTGTATGTTTCATCCTTTATTACCTTGAAACATCAGGGTTAATTTTAAGGTAAGTTAAAGATTCTATTCATATACTATTCAAAGAAATAAATACAGCAACTTGATCCCTGTGTCATGAAGAAAAATGAAATAACCAGATGATAAACATATGCGGAATGTGTTCAGTTGTACAACAACCTTATTTTACCATTACTAGTAATGTTAACTGTAATACTCATTCTGAGGTTGGGTAAGACTTCTGTGTAGACTGGATGTCATAAGCAGATTATAAACATTCACAGTTTTCTGACAAATTACGTACAGTAATTATTATAGCAGTCTTATTTTCACATGAATACAAAAGAAAGAAAGAAAGAAAGAAAGAAGCCCAGTGCCGTAAGACTGACATAAGCATATTGTTAACATATCAGGACATTTTTCCGATTGTGTCCGGTCCTGACAAATATATCTAGATCTTATTTTATCATAACTAGCAAGTAGAAATAGAAATGTACGTGCATGTTATTCCACAAGTTCTGATGCGTATCTTTCTTATTGCACCCGTTTACTCACGACTCGGATGTCCATGAATTCTTTGTCTCTTCGTTTATTTTCAACATCAAACGTTCAACACTTCTTACAGTTTTCATGCGTAAATCCACTATGGTTACAACAACTTGTTTGCTGTATCTTATTTGCAACTTATGGTTTTAGACTACGGTCAAAAGCTTGTGTTCTCCACAACTTCATTATCTTAACAACTTCTACCGTGCGTAATAATCCTTAACAACTTCTACCGTGCGTAATAGTCCTGCAACTACGCAATTATGGGATGATGTCACACAACAACTTACGATTATCATAAAAGAATGCTTAACAAATAAAATTGAAATAAACACAATAACAGAATCATAAAAATTAAATATGGCTCTTACAAGAAATCTTAACCGAAGTTACTGTAGCATTAGAAATGACTTATGTCATAAAAAAGTCATACATAACGTGATAGTAAAAATACCAGGCCAATTTCCCGATTCTATCATAATAATAGATTATGTCTAATTGTTTTAGAGTCTTATTTTGAAATTCCTACTAAAAGTAGTACTAAAATAGCAATCAACCTAAGTAAGGGGAGAAATTTTATGAAGTCCGTTGTCATAAGACTGACATAACCAAATTATGAACATGAAAATTGGTAATGACATGTTCATAATTTGGTTATGTCAGTCTTATGACAATGGATCTAGTTGTCCGTTGTCAGTAAACAATCATTTTCTTACAATGGTAGCATGAACTTGCACTATGCGTTGAATCTGTCATGACTAGTACAAGAAGACCGAAGCCTTACAGTATAAGACTGACATTAACATTTCCAACCACTTTTCTTTGATACAGTCTGAAATACCATCTCATATAAGTTGGAATAAGTTTTTGCTTTGGTAACACTTTGATTATGTTATAAGACATAAGCATACATGTATCGTAGAAGTTAATTTATGGTGACTTATTACAGGTTATGTCAAGCTGAATAGGAGCCCATAGGGTGACACCACCAGTAATAGTAAAAATGCTCAATGTAATAATTGACTTGGATGTTGCATTATAAGTCTGACATGATTATGTTATAAATTATAGGCATGTAAACATACTGTTAGCTAAAAAGTGCTTTCTCTACTTACAGTATCTTACAGTATAATGCATGTTATGATAAATGTATGGGAAATGTTATAAGACATGACATGAGACTTCCTGTTGGTGACGTAGATTCCTATTTTTGTATCGTTGCCGCGAAAGTTTCGCTTTTTTATCAGCGTTTAAATTACATAGCTTTTTCATTTATACAATAACAATATTAATAGCAACTAGCTTTTACATCTTCGTATTATTCGGCTTCGTCTTTTTTTTCTGCAATTTTTGGAGAACGCGCGAGGTCCTTCGTCTAAGAACAACAAACGGAATTTTAAATTTTCAATTCAAATCAGTTTTATTTGTATAGCGCTTTTAACAATTGACATTGTCTCAAAACAGCTTTACACAATCAAAAGAATTATTTAAGTTTGTATGGAATGTGAATGTGTATGAATCAAAATTGTCAGATAGTCCCTGGTGAGCAAGCCCGAGGGCGACAGTGGCAAGGAAAAACTCCCTGAGATGGTAATAGGAAGAAACCTTGATAGGAACCAGACTCAACAGGGAACCCATCCTCATCTGGGTGAAACAGATAGCAGGAAATGATCTGCATTTATACAGTGTTAAGTATTAGGTTCAGCTATAATAGTTGATGTTAATTGATGTTAAAATGGAGTTCAGTAGTTATTGGAGACTCAGATAGACTTGTAGAAAGTTCCAGTCCTGAACTATCAAATTGTCAAGTCCCCAGAGAAACAGCTGACAACACCAGTCGAGGCCAGAACCATCTTCTAAGTATAGAGAATCATCCCCAGACACCAGACGCATCCCAAAGAGACACACGGGGCATCCATGCGACGAGACCTCCAACCAGAAACGGGGCACCAGGATGGATCAGACAGGTCCGGAGGGCAGAGGGAGTCTGGATCACTGGCAGCTCAGGAACCACATGTGTAGCTCGACAGAAAGAGAGAGAGAAAGAAAGAGTGAAAGGGGGAGACAGGGGGAGAGAGAAAAGAGAAAGAGGGGGAGGAAGAGAAGAGGAGGAGAGATGGCAGTTAGGTATGGTCACAGTCACAATGTATAATGTGAATGTATATTTACTGTAGAGTGCAAGCAGGAACTCCGGCAGGACTAACTATGACAGCATAACTAAAAGGGAGAGCCAGAAGGAAACACAAACATGAGGGCTCCCTGAGATGTAAAGTAAACAATCACCTCACCGTCAACAAACCTGAGTGATCAAATGAGACTGAGGAAGACAGCATCTAAACATACCAGTTCACCATAATACTCTACGTCCATGAGTCCCCCAGATCTCCTCCAAACAACTAAAACTCCGACACAGAGGTACGTTATCATGTCTACTATTCAGCTCATTCAGTGTGTAGAGTGCAGGATGTTTAGACATTCTTCCTCCGTCATTAGTGATAATTATATTTGTCATAGGTGTGTGTTAGTGAGCACTCTGACGGAGAAGATATCAGCGTTAGAGGAGCGCATCCAGACTTTAGAGAGGGTTAGAGAGTGTGAAAGCAGCGTTATTCCCGTAGCGGACAGTCTAGGTGCCACAGGCGGAGATAAACAGCCCCCGACTCCGGCATTAGAGCCCTCACAGCGGGGCGAGTGGGTGACGACTCGACGGCATACTCGTTCAGCCAAAGCTAACGCTAAGGCTAGCCCACCGGAGCACACCTCCTCTGCGCGTCACGTGTCCAACAGGTTTGCTCTCCTCAGTGCTGCACCCGCTGAGAAACCTGAAAGAGCTCTGGTTATAGGAGACTCTATACTGAGGCACGTGACATTAGCTAGACCTTTAGGGGCGCCAGCGGCAGTGGTTAGGTGTATCCCGGGGGGCCGAGCACCGGACATAGCAGGTAATCTTAGGGCTCTAGGACAGCATAGGTTCGATATACGCCTTCGTCAGTCAGAGGTTAGTAAGAGTAACTTTACAGAGGTGTTTAAATTAGCGAAGGCGATGTCCGATGAAGTAATATGCTCTGGTCCCATCCCAATGAGACGTGGCGACATAGCTTACAGCAGGTTATGGTCGCTTGAATCACATAACAACATCATACAATTGGCAAGGGAAATGACTTATGATGTTACATATTCGGTTACATGTTTTCATCATTAAGCTGTAGCTGTTGACAAGGATAATTCTAGCTTATGTAACATGCTAATTTTTGAGGTTCACTGTGTTGCTCCATGAGCCTGGAAGCCTGATATTTCTAAACTGAATGATCGAACTTGACTCGATGTTCCATGGCTTGAGAACAATGTAAAATTGCGAAACACAAAGAGAGAAAAAAGGAAGTTGAAATGTCGCATTAAATCTTGTACATGATTTGTACAAGTTGGCAGTTTAAATAAAGTGAAGTCCACTGGTCAGTGTCATAACAGATTATTACAGCTGCTGAAATAATAAATAAAGGTCTGCTCTCCATTTTGAAAACAAGATCAGGTTAAAACAAAAAAAGGTCCTCTGTCCAACTTCATCTATATCCACATAACATTTTTTCACTAGAGGAAGAAAGGAATTTTCTACAAAAACAGCTCTCTTTGTAACAAACTCTGAATACTTATGAGTGCTATAAGGAGGAATCTACTGATGCTAAGCATCTAATGTTCTATACAATATGCACTCTTTAAAAACATTTTAAATAAAATGTCCTTAATAACAAAAGTATAAATTTCCCTCAAGCTTCATAAAACTGACATAATTGTTTTATAAACACTTGACACCATTTTTATGATCTCTCTAATTGTACCATTACCTTTAATTGAAAACTTAATTTAAAACTGAATTGGAAAACCTCAGCCTAATTATTGACAGATTTCTTGAAATCCAGTGTCATAATGCTGACTTAACTAGATTATGCCATACCAGGTTTCTAATGGCGCTTTTCCACTGCATAGTACGGCACGACACGATTCAGTTCAGCTCACTTTTGGGGGGTTTTCCACTGGGAACAGTACCTGGTACCTGGTCCTTTTTTTAGTACCACCTCAGCCGAGGTTCCAAGCGCGCCGAACCGTTACCAAAACGTGACGTGTAAACTCTGCTGGTCACTGATTGGCCGGAGAAAATCGTCATTACTGCGTCACTGAGCTTGCGACACGAGACACAACAGAACCGCTATATTTAGAACAGCCAGAGAAAGATCGGACGCACCTTTTTGTATTAACCAAAAATTTTCTTTGGCTGCCATCAGCCTCTTTTGAAACAAACTCCTTTGTCTCGCTGTTAAAAACATCCGCATGCCGAGAATGAAGAACACCATTCCGTCGATATGCTCCATTGTTGTGTGTTTGTTTGTGATGATGTCATGGCAGTAGAGGCGCCGCAACTATAACGACACGTGAATAATCCCGCCCACTCTAAAGCGGTACTAAACTGCAGTGGAAGCGCAAACCGAGCCGAACTGAGCCGAACCAAAGTGAGCTGTACTGAGCCGTGCTGTGCCGTACTATGCAGTGGAAAAGAGGCATAATAGTGCCAGTCATTTGTATACATATTGTAGCAGTACCATGTTACCATTCAATTTTCAACTAAAGCTACGGTAAACGCATAATGAATGTAGTATCATAAAGCAGACATAACTGTCTTATAAACATGTTTTGATTCTGTCCTGTCATGACAAATTTTGTCAAGTTGTTAAGCTGTGTATTTGTTTTTTCTGCTGCCATAGTTTAGTTTGGGCGTAATTTGCAACCTAAATTTTAAGGATAGAATTTTGTCATAAGTCTGACATAATCATATCATAGCCATATCATGCCGTCTTATTTAGCACTTATTTATCTGATTAACTAAATTAATATAAATATGAAAATAAAGGACCAAATATCTATGTCAGGTGTTGAAATGCATTTCTTATAAATACAGACTCTATATAACACTTATTTATTACGTCTGGTTTTATAGCTACAATAATCATATTAGTAATACTTAATGTAGTAAAGAATTATCTCGTGTCACAACACTGACATAACCATGTTATAAACATGTCAGTAATTCTTTTGGCAGTATATGACATCACTCTTGCTAACAACCACTACAGGCACTTTATCCAGAGTATATGTTATGATACTGACACACTTCTTGCAAGGCCTATACTAAAAGTATTTAAACAGGATTTTACTTTTCCATTGTATCCTAACACCGACATATTCATGTCATAAACATGTCATGCTTGTCTTGACCAGTTGCATATCACTGTTTATAATTAAGTATGCCAAACTGTGAGACATGCAGCAGGGAGTAAAATGGTCCTCATTTATCCTTTATAACCCAGTGGTCTGATCACGCACAGCACTCACGCTCACGGCTCTCAGCGCATGACGGACAGCTGCACCATTTTGTCCTTATAATTGTGACAAGGTCCAGAACCTGCAGCTTAATAATGCCAGCACTGTCACTTAGCACGCCGCAGTGCTCTGTTGATTTTCCGAACATGCTGGTGAGTCTAAAATAACTTGTTTTGTTGTAGCCTTACAAAATCTTGTGCTCTAATTTGGCTAACCTTAAATAAAAATAAATTGCATGTCCACTTGCTCTGCTTGTTAAATTATGAGCTAATAAGTGCTTATGGAAAATTTGATGTTATTTATAGCAAGAAACAATATAATAACGTACATTTAGAATATAGTGAAATAAACTCTATAATAAAAGAGGAACAAATGTTACATAAATTTCTTTCAAAGTGGTATTTTTTTTTATTTGATCATTTTATTAAATGCTTGCTTTTGTTGGTAGAGAAAATAAAGAATTTTCAATAACCAGAATGTAACAATTAAAGACTATTTATGAACGACTAAATACATTTCAATAATGTCAAGAAATATAAAGATTTCAACTCGTAATTAGTCAAAAATTCACACGGTTCTCCTAAGAACTCTACTATGCTGCTACAAGCATCAGGTTTGTGCTCATGATCACGTAACAACACGGGCCATATTGGATGATGGCGAGATGATTCAGTAACATCACAGCGCAATAACTAGTCTGTCTGGCTGCATTTCAAACCGACATGCAGTGCACTACATAGGACTATAGTGTGCTTTATTTCCAATAGTAGAGTAGTGCATTAAACAGAGAGAATGAAGAGATTTGAGGCTCAGCCCTGGAATGTTTGAGAACCGTGTGTGTGTGGGGGGGGGGGGGCAGTTAAGACATCCTTATCATTGGAGAAATAATTATTTTACAATCCAAAATTTTTCAAAGTTAATAGTTAAACATTAAAACAGTAAAACATTTACTCTGTTAAGAGTCATGAGCCAGCACTGAAAACAGTCGAAAATCCGTGGCAGGATTCTGGTCTGACAGTCCATCAGTGTCAGGACGGAGTAAGCGTTAATTATCTGGCGTTTTTTGCTGAACAGCAGGTCAAATGGCTCGGCATGAAAAATGCCCTCGGCTCCATGTGCTCTGCCAGGGGAAATTGGTACTATCAGCGACAAACATTCACACTTAATCCTGAGCGGACGTGCTTGTCTAGTTCACGAGGTGTGAAGACAATCAGGAGCGTTTGCCGGCCTTTTCCCCTCCTCCTGCTTCACACTCGGTTATCAGGTTTTTATGTGTGGTGTGTGTGTGTGTGTGTGTGTGTGTGTGTGTGTGAGGATGTGTGACGGTGACAGGGTAAATCACAAGTGAGCTCAGCTGAAAAGGGTAAACGTGTTGACCATAGATTAATTTATGGTAATTAGTTGGTTAATTTCTACTGAGGAGAATGGATTTCGATTGAAGGTTTAAGGTTTAGGATACAACAAACAAAGTCGCTGCTTTAAGGACTAAATAGCTAAACTGCTAGCAGCCATATCAATATCATATAAATGTTCACTATACCACCAACAACCCATGCTTACTGTATGTTTACCATTATTGACGGTGCTAAAGATATGCAAAATGTATATATTCCTTTTTTCCTTGAGCCACATAACTGTGCTTGTATTAAATTAATAAAAAAAACAATCCTTTTTTAAAATTTTTATTTCATCGCCAATTGGTGGCACGGTGGCTTAGTGGTTAGTACTGTCACCTTGCACCTCGAGGGTCTACTGTAGGATTGTTTACCGCCTCTGTGTACATGGAGTTTGCATGACACCCCCCCCCCCCCCTCCAGACATAGTCTCCTGACATACTGTAGGCTCCAGGCCCACTCCCACGACCCTGTATACAGGATTAAGCGGTATAGACGATGAGTGGGAATAAGTGTTCCCCAATTAATCGTCACCATCCACCATGCTAAATGCTAACAGATGCTTTTTCTGAGAAGCAGAACTCAGTCAAATACCTCCTACTGTATCTCATAGCACACACTCTAAATGACTCTTACACTCTAGCTCTTGTTCGTTCTCAAATGATGGATTTTCATGCTATTTTGAGTGTCCTAGAGCAGTTATTAATATGCGGGAGTCTCCGGGAACATCTGGGAGAAGGTGGATATCTGCAGACCCATTTCCTGCTTAAACTCCTGTTTTCGTTTGTTTGGTTATTTGTTCATTTTTCATACATCAAGTGGTGCATCCCTGGCATTAACTAGCTAGGTAATGATGAACCTTGTCAACCCCAACCTCTACTGTTGTGGATGTTGTGATTTCTCCTTAATGCTAATGGTTATAAGCAATTGATAACTGTTAAACTTGACTAATTTCTTGCACAAAATGGCTAAATATTATATACAAATGATTTAGGTCATATCTATGTAAAACTTTCTATTATTTTGCACAACACACAGGATAAACACACCGTGATGTGCCTGTTAAATAAGCAATCAATAACAAGGTGTTCTGATGGACTACACTGTTCATAGTTACATATGATATGATATGATATATGTTATAATAATCTTTTTGTCTCTCTTTTTCTGTGTATACATTATATTATATATGCATTTTATTATTTTAAGTGATGTTTAGATGATGAATAGAATAAAAATCACAATAGATGGCTCATACAGTATGGATTATAGGGTTTTTAATTCATTCCTGTTTAAAATTTCCATAAATATTTGGGTGGGATTATCGACCCATATGGCTTGGATACATTAATAAGCTTTTATCTTATTCTTGAAGCAGGTACAGGAGAAATAACAAGGCAAAAAAAAAGGCAAGTTGTGTTTTTTTTCCTTTCTTTTCTGTGTGCAGTATTTCTTTCCAGGATCCTATCTTTTTTTGAGCATGATTTACACTTGGGTTTAAAATAAACCTGTTCTGAAGCATGCAATGATTTGAATGCATCTGAAATTAAATTCATCCTGTAAACGACTGGATACCTGCTTTTTTCAATCTTCCCAATTAAACCCCTAGATTAAATTCTAAACTCTGTATGCTTGCATGATGCAGATGTCTCAGCTCGGCTTCCTTCAGGCTCCCATACAACATTTGAGTGATTGGGTTTTCGTAGAAACAGATAAATCTGGACCGGTTTCAATCACCAGCATCTGAAGGGGCATCTGCCGATGCAGATGTTAGCAGACAATGGTCTCATAAACAATCACAAAAAGCTCCACAACAGATGAAATGAACAATAGATAAATTTGTACAAACCTTGCCTGGATTCCAATCTGTCTTCATATATGAATGCAATAATCACTTATTTGTGGTTGTCTTCTTTATGATGTCGCTCCAGCTCAGAAAAAAAGAAGAAAAAAAAAAACTTTGTACTATTGAAAATCATTCAATTATTTGGACGGGAAGCCAGTTAATGAAAAACATGTCAATTATTGTCGTTTTAAATAGATTGCCTTTTATCGAGTCGTCTCTGTAAACACCACCAGTGCCCTAGGACATGTCGTTTATTTTTCTTGTCCCTTTTCCAATTTTATTTTTGGGAGTAAAAATTAGAGCCGTGAACCGATATATTTAAAAGCTATCTTAATTAAAAGCATGCACAATAGATTAGCCAAAATGAGCACCATTAATCAAGAAGTCTATTTTGCAAAGACTCATTGGTTTTTATAATTAAGCAAGATGGGTGAGGAAAGACTGCTAGCATGTTGCGCTAGCTGCATATTACTAGCCTATAAAATTATGATGATGATGATGTCATCTTTTTATATCTAGCCAAGACAAAAACACATATTTGAAAAGAACCAGTTTAGTCATTAAATATGTTTTGTTGCTTTAAGAGAGCATAAGTAAAGGAAAATAAGACTGCACCTTCAATGTTGGTAATTTTTACACAATCTTGCGGTATTTTATTCTTTCTCAACTACAGCAATTTGCCAATAATTACAACATCTACTTGCTAAGAACAACAAGCAAGCAAGTCTACACTTGTTAATGTGCAATACGAGTAAAATAATTACCCTCAGTCTTTTCCAATGTTTATTATTATTATTATTATTATTATTATTATATCTGTGGCTCAATGGCTTTCTTTTTTTAATTATGTCACAATTGTATGTTTTTTTCTGTCTTGGTTTGTAAAAAAAATCATGATTGTGTCCAGCCACGGCAGCCCTCTTAATAAAGAATACAACACAATAAGGTATTTGCAAATGGATCACGACAATCAATAGTCAGCAGATAGCTAGAAAAAACACTATATGGCCATGTCCTAGCTAACAAAAGCACTACACGTTATCAACTACGTACTGTAGCAAAAACACTACAGATCATCAGCTATCTACCTAAAACACTACATCTCATCACCTATGTACCTACTGTAGCTACCTAACAAATACACGCATAAAATGCTAGCTAGCTAGCTAGCTAAAACAGTACACATCACCTACCTAGCAAAAAACTCTACACGTTATCATGTAGCTAGCAAAAACACTACAGGTAATCATCTAGCTAGCAAAAACACTATGCACCATCACCTACAGTAGCTAGCACAAGTACTACTACTGTACAATACATAAACGAATTAAAGATTTCTATTACATTCCATTGAGAATACATAGGGATCATTATTCTAAATTATTATAGTTATGACTGATAACATGCAAAGGTATTACACAAAATCTTTGACTTGGATGACTTTTGACCCATGTTGTGCCTCACAGGGATTAAAAAACAATTATATATATATATAGTTCCTTTTATTACTGTACGATCCACAAAACAAGCTACAGTATAACAGTTACACAGTAACAAATTCCACCAGTTCCAGCCTTACATAAAAACGTTGGAAAGTATTTAATGATTCATCTCTGTAAACACAATCATAGCCTTAGGACATGGCATCCCTTTTATATTTTTCCCTCCAATTTTAATTTTGTGTTTAAAGATTGCATGCAGAAAAAATTAAGATATTTCCAAACCATCTTAATTAAAACCTTGCAAAATAGATTAGACGAAAATGAGCGCCATTAATCAACAAGTCTATTTTGCAAAGACTCATTGGTTTTATAATTAGGCGTGACCAAAAAGTTATCCCAGAGATCTGAGTTTGGGAGCAACGATCTGTGAAAGAATCTGTAAAAGAAAAATGAACAGAGTTTAAACAGCGTATGGCCAGCATTATATATATATATATATATATATATATATATATATATGTCCACATAAAACTTTAAAGAAAATGTGTAAACTGTGGTAGCATTTTGGCCTTCTTAAGTGCACTTACGGAAAAAAAGTGTTGACAGTGTAGAAAATGAGCAAGGAGACGGGTACATAGGAAGGAGGACGAGGCGGCGGAGGAGGAAGGAGGAGTGTAATGGCATATCTGCTAAATGGGAGAGTGATGGGGTGATTGTGCAACTATGAAGGGGAGTCATTAATTAACCTGGCTAATCTGTTGTGATGGTAAGCAGTTTGTGAGCCACTGTATCAGGCAGTGTGCCCACACTTCCCTTCCCTTTCCTTCATTTCCCTTCACTTCACTTTCTTCTTCCTAAACACTGAAGGATGGTCTATAAATCCAGAATGTGAAATAACCTTGGTGAAACTTTTACAGTAACAACCTGGAGTCGAAAAATTTCTAAATGTATCTAAATGTAATTTTACAGCAAAATACATTATTACTGTTATTTATAAGAAGTAGAGAACCCTTAAATATCCCATGAACTCTTCGAGAAAGGTTTTGTTTGTTAGATTGTTTTAAATAAAGAGAATAAACTAAATACAAGGGTTTGCTGAAGTTTGAAAATTTTGTAACTATTAATAAAATTTTTTTAATTGCTTTAATTGACTCATTGCAGTAAGTCACAGACAGCAAATTAGAACATGGAAAAATATTTTATTGCACACAAACCGTTTTAAAGGTTTAACATTGTTGAAGATTAAGAGACACACAAAAACAGTTTGCAACTACCCGTCTCATCAACAGCACTAATATCCCTCTAGTAGTTGATGACAGCACCTCAGTATGGAAGTCCATGACTGCTGGGGAAACTGCAATGGCAATAACAGAAGGTAAATCTTTTTTTTTTTTTCAACAAATGTATTTAGTTTATTAATGACATTTATGGCTTTCATAAAATGTTGCAGTCAAACCATGTAATGTTATTACATGACTAATAATTCTATGTTCATTGTTCATTGGTATGGTTTATGCGGAGCAATATGCTTCCATCTGCTGACAAGCTTCATGGAGATGCTGAGTTCCATTACCAGGAGGACTTACCATCTGCTCACAGTGCCAAAACTTTCACTAACTGGTTTGATGACCATATTCAATTCAATTCAATTCAGTTTTATTTGCATAGCGCTTTTAACAATTGACATTGTCTCAAAACAGCTTTACACAATCAAAAGAATTATTTAAGTTTGTATGGAATGTGAATGTGTATGAATCAAAATGTTCAGATAGTCCCTGGTGAGCAAGCCGAGGGCGACAGTGGCAAGGAAAAACTCCCTGAGATGGTAATAGGAAGAAACCTTGAGAGGAACCAGACTCGACAGGGAACCCATCCTCATCTGGGTGAAACAGATAGCAGGAAATGATCTGCATTTATACAGTATTAGGTTCAGCTATAATAGTTGATGTTAATTGATGTTATAATAGTTGATGTAAAATGGAGTCCAGTAGTTATTCATAGGATTCATAGTTATTCATAGGATTTCTGTGCTTTATCTGCCAGCCATTTCTCCTGACATAAAGCAAAATCTTGAGATTTAGAAAATCTATGGGCTTTTGTCTAGAGTGAGTTGAAAGTCACCTAAGCCAACAATACAGAAGAGATGAAGGCTGCAATCAAAGAAACCAGGTCTTCCAAAACACCACAGTTGTGCCACAGGCTGATCACCTCCATGCCATGCACCACTGAAGCAGTGATTTATGATAAAGCAGCACTGAACAAATATCAAGTGCACAAATGAACACAATAATCAGAGATTTATGTATTGTAAATCCTTTTTTGTAAAATATTAAAATTTGCATGTAGTGAGTTTAGAACATATGAGTTTTACTTTTTGAATTAAATTACCCCAAAAAAATCTTGATGATCTATTTTTTTATGAACTGTGTATATAGATAAATACAATTAATGTAGAATTTAAATACAAAATATTAAGCCCAATATTGTGACAGTTTCGCTGGTGCCACGTGGGCCCCTCTGGTCCCTCTGGACTCATCTCTGCAGGGCCTCTGGGGAGTGCTGTGATGTCTGGCAAAGGACATTAGTGGTGGATCCTTGGGGTGCTGTGCATTGTGGGAGGGCTCCATGGATCGGATTGAATTCAATTCAATTTTATTTATATAGCGCTTTTAACAATGGTCATTGTCTCAAAGTAGCTTAACAAAAATGAAAAGAAAATTTGAAAAGAAAATTTGTGGAAGTGTGTATGTGTGAGAAAAATGTGTCTAGATAATATTGAGATTGTCCCTGTTGAGCAAGTCAAGGGTGAAGGCAACATGTGGCAAGGACAAACTCCCTGAGATGGCAATAGGAAGAAACTTTGAGAGGAACCAGACTCAACAGGGAACCCATCCTCATCTGGCTGATTAATGAATAGAAATTATATAACGTCATGTGTGTTATGTAGTCCAGTTCAACACATGATGGTCAGCAGGTGCAGAGGGCAGATGGGGTTTGGATCACTGGAAGCACAGGAGCAGCATGTGTAGCTCCAACCATCATAAAGCTGAATCCAGCTGGAGCTGGTCCTTCTCTGGATGCCTCAGGAACCTCGCAGGGTCTGCCTTTGTCTACTGAAGCTGGCAAAATCTCCAGATGCCTCGGGATGGGTAGAAAAATACAGAACAGGTGGAAAGAATTAGCGTAGTTGCCATTCACGATACATAGATGTACTGGAGTATGAGATTATGGGATGAGTTGCATGTATGCCAAATTAAAAAGATGCATCTTGAGCCCCGAACACTGTCTGGAAGTCTATTCCAAAGCTTTGATGTGAAATATGGATTTGTAGATTTTGATATTCTGGGAATTACCAGAAGTCTGGAGTTTTGTGATCTTAACGCGCGTGGTGGATTGTAGCGCATCAGAAGACTGGTTAGGTATGTGAGAGCTAAACCATTTAAAGCCTTGTATGTAAGTAATACTATTTTGTAATAAATTCTAAACTGAACAGGTAGCCAGTGCAGGGATGATAATATTGGGGTTATATGATCATATTTTCTTGATCTAGTGAGAACCCTGGCAGCTGCATTTTAGACCAACTGTATCTGGATCTGTTTCATAATCTGTTTATTGTTCTGTTACTGCTTTTCTGTGCTGGACTTTTTAGCCTTTGATCCCACCAGACATACATAGATGAGCTTTGAGTGCCCTTGATCAGTTTACTGACTGACAATCAGCATTATTCAATTCACCAGGACATGGTGTTAATAATAATTAATGTATGGTTTCTTAGAGTGACAAGCATGCGTGACTTATGAAGACATGCCCATCTCTATCTATTCTTTAACGTTAAATTCATGTCAAATTAAACTGATACATTTACACACCTTTGCCAAATTAATCTAATCTCCAAGGTTAAAGAGAAAAGTAACAGGCTATCCTAATTTTAGACAATGTTTCCGCAAACTTGGCTTACATTTAGCATCTAATACCTGACCACTTAAATGTAACATTTACATATTGTTTGCAAGAAATGATGTTTAATTGGAAGACAGAGACCGATATGGCGTCCATGTGGTTTCATCAACCATCACTGTTTTTATTACGAACACTAAACTCTAGCATTGCTTGTCTGATTTAGCGACACCTCCACAGTAAATAGAGATTAACGCAGGAATATTTGTAAGGCAGCTCAACGAGCAGCAGGAGATAAGTCTATTCAGAGGACGTCAGCTTTGGACACGTCGAAAGCCGTAAAACTGGACCGTAATCGGCTTTCGGTGTAGTGTGGCGGATTACGTTGTCCGACTCATTAAAATGTAATGCCAGTCCCAATGCTTGGTAAATTCCCATGAATAAAGGAGGACTATATGATTAGGGTTCAAAATTGAGCTGGATGTTTCTGGGTAGCCTCGGAGCACAGCTTGTCTTTCCCTGGAGCTCACGGTTGGCAAGAGAACATGAGATCTCTGGTTCGTGTTTAAACATGCCTGGCCTAGATTGCTGCTTTATCATAGAATGTTACTAAAGTGTGATGTCATTGCAGGCTGTGATTAGTGTCATGACAGCCACTGTACTTATAAAGCAGCGATGAGTCCTCTTTTCAGGTTGTCAGATTTGCAGGATTCCTAACTAAAGATTCTGAAGTTTGTACCCCAAAAAAGATACAGTTTACTGACATTTTTGGCATCTTATTTTCGCTAAATAAAATAACAAGGAAAAGAGTCTCTGTATCTTGTCAAGGAAGAAAAAGATTTCCTCTAACAGTTTGACAATGCTACAACAAAACTTTATTTCTCTGACATCGAGAACCCTTCTGCGCGCCTGTGTAGGTGACTTGGTTCCTTCAGGACTCCAGACAGCTCGAGGACAGAAAGTGCCACTCAGAAGGAAAAAAACCACCCACACACATGTCAGGACGCTGGAGTATTTGTCAATTGCAGCTGTGCTTTCAAAACCTTAAACCCTGCCAAACCTCAGATAAACCCCTCAGATCTGGCTGTAGAGACGTCTCCCTGCGGCTTTGGAGACACTCCAAGACATAGACACTGTCTGAAGCTGAAATCGGAGAATTGTTTTTGTAAAAAAAAAAATATATAATAATAAATAAATAAATTAGCTTTAAATGTCAGACGGTCTGGGTAAAGCTGTTGGACAGCACTGTGCCTGAATCCTTTCGAAACTTACGAAACAAACATTATGAAACATTGGATATGACAAAACTTTGGACAATGTAGAAGAACTTAAATTTGCTTTACAACTTGGGGTTCAAAATGTTAATTCTTTTGAAATGTTAAATTACTGACTTATTGTGTTCCCCTTACACAGTCAGGAATCAGGCGGCATAGTGGCTTAGTGGTTAGCGCTGTAGCATTGCACCTCCAGGATCTGGGTTCGATTCCTGTTTTTTGAGCTGTGTGCATGAAGTTTGTATGTTCTTGGTGGGTTTCCTCCCACAGTCCAAAGACAAGCAGATTAGGCTAATTGATGTGTGGCTAAGTGTGTGAATGAGCATGTGAGTGTGTGTGTGCCCTGCAGTGGATTGGCACCCCATCCAGGGTGTACCCCAGGGATCGGCTTCAGGCCCACTGATCCCTGTAAACAGGATAAATCAGTATAGATGATGAGTGAGTGAATGGATAGTTCACACTGTCATGCAATAGTAATTGAAAACTAGTGAACAAAATAACTTTAGCATGACAAACTCAAGTCAAAGAGCAAGTATCAAGAAACATATCAGTAATGTCAAGAGTGAAGTTGAGGTTCATGTTTTAAAGACTGATGTGAAATATGCTTATGATTGAATTGTTCCCAATGAGGTCTTATATCATTGTAGCCCATCACTCTCAAAGTTTGGAGTGTTATGAACTGCTTTTCTGCTCATCACGGTTGTAAAAAGTAGTTACTGAAGTTACTATAGCATTCCATTTAGGTTGAATCAGTCTGGCAATTCTCCTTAACATGTTTTTTCTTCAAGACTTTACTGTGTGATGATCACAGCTGACCGGCAGCAAGGCAAAGGCGACCAAGCCATGGTCAAAGTCACTGAAATGTGCATGTTTATAAAAAGTGTAAACTGATCAGGATTTTTAGCCAAACATTCAGTGCAACAATAACTCTGTTTTGTAATTTACATGATGGTGAATGTAAGGGATCATCTGTTGTTATGTTACTGAGACCGCTTTTGCCATATGGCACAGCTCTGTGTTGCAGTGACACCTCCGCCCAAGATACAAAGCCGTTAGGGAGTTGCGAAAGCGGCGCAGCTGATTGCTGGCTAAAGTTCATTACATTACAACAGATGAGACACTCGTTACAGTTAACAAGCTTTTATTAACAACATGCAATACACAAAAAGTTGCTTTTTAATTGATGCAAATAGGAAATATATTATATATATAGGAAAGCTCTTAGTGTAGCTACTGTAGATCAACATATCTCTCCACTCTTATAGAAGAAAATAAGAATAATCCTAGATTTTTATTTAATACCGTAGCCAAATTAACCAGAAATAAGACCACTACAGAAATCTCCACAACAACATCATGCAATAGTGAGGACTTCATGAACTTTTTTAATAATAAAATTGTAAATATCAGGCATAAAATTGAGGTGTTGAAGCCGAACAATGTAATTGATACAGATGTTAACCTAGCCATGTCAGATCGGAACCTAGAATACTCACCTTGAAGAGAATGAACTAATTTCACTCATCTCTTCTGCAAATTCATCAAACTGTATATTAGATCCTATACCGACACATTTTCTTAAACAGATAGTACCAGTAATAACAGAACCGCTGTTGAGAAAAATTAATTCCTCACTCAGCATTGGTTATGTTCCAAAATCTTTTAAATGAGCAGTTATCAAACCAATAATTAAGAAACCTGACCTCGACCCCTGTCAGCTGTCCAATTACAGGCCAATGTCAAACCTCCCCTTTATCTCTTAGATTCTGGAAAAGATAGAAGCGGAGCAGCTATGCTCATATCTACATAGAAATAGCATACATGAACTGTATCAGTCAGGATTTAGGCCTCATCACAGCACAGAAACAGCACTCATTAAAGTAGTAAATGACCTCCTATTGGCCTCTGATCAGGGTTGTGTAACTATGCTTGTATTACTCGACCTCAGTGCAGCAGATCATGCTAGTCTTCTTCACAGATTAGAAAATGTAGTAGGAATTAAGGGTACAGCCCTCTCCTGGCTCAGATCCTATTTGACCGATCGTTATCAGTATGTAGACTTAAATGGTGATTATTCTGCATGTTCTCTAGTGGAGTTTGGCGTTCCGCAGGGTTCAGTTATAGGCCCACTGCTTTTTTCCCTTTACATGCTTGGAGTGATCCAAGATGGTGGCGCGGCTGTAGCACGCAGCAGCCACTCCGGAGCCAAAATGGTGCTACGTTGTTTACGTTTTGTGTGTAGTGCGTTTATTTTACCGTGTGTATGGATATCGTCGCAACTGGTGTCCGTACATACAACAGCCAGACACTTTTCAACCTAAATAACCCGGTTAACGACATCTAAGATGAGCTGCAGGAAACGCTACGCGAACTCGGCTTGCTGTATAAGGGCACCGATGACGTCAATGTCTCCAAGAACATCATCTCACGACCCAACCAGAAACCGTGGATTACTGCGGAAGGGCGTGCACTTGAGGACCCGAGACTCTGCCTTCAAAGCGGGAGATAAGGTGGCGCTTAGAAGAGCAAGGGCCGAACTTTCTCGGGCCATCAGAGAGGCGAAGCACGCATACGCCCAGAGAATCCACAACCACTTCACAGACAGCGGCGACACACGGCGCATGTGGCAGGGCTTACAAGCCATCACTAACTACAGGACGACATCACTTGCCTGTGACGGTGACGGCTCCCTCCCAGAAGCGCTGAACAACTTCTACGCTCGGTTCGACAGACAGAACGACGTGGCGGCGAGGAAGACCACCTCTCCTCCGAACGACCAGGTGCTGTGTCTCACTACAGCTGAGGTGAGGAAAACTCTACGCAGAGTCAACCCACGTAAAGCTGCTGGACCGGACAACATCCCAGGCAGAGTGCTCAGAGAATATGCTGAACAGCTGGCAGATGTTCTCACCGACATCTTCAACATCTCTGTGCAGCGAAATGACAATAAAAGACTTTGAACTTGAACTTTTGAACTCTGGGCAACATAATCCATAAACATGGTATTAGTTTTCATTGTTATGCTGACGACACACAGTTATATTTCTCAGCGGAACCTGATGAGAAATAACAGCTTACTAAAGTTGAGCAATGTGTGCAGGATACAAGAAATTGGATGCTAATTAATTTCCTTTTGCTTAATACGGATAAGACAGAAGTTCTAGTCATAGGACCGCATACAGCTAGGAGTAAAATCTTAGATCACACCGTAACTTTAGATGGCCTTTCTGTTCCATCAAGTGCAACAGTAAAAGACCTCGGTGTGATTATAGATTCCAGCCTTTCATTTGAAGCTCATGTAGATAATATCACCAGGATAGCATTCTTTCACCTCAGAAATATTGCCAAGATAAGAAACATATTGTCGCTAAACAATGCTGAAAAAATAGTTCATGGTTTTATCACTTCTAGGTTGGACTATTGTAATGCGTTACTGTCTGTTTGTTCACAGCTAGGTGCATAAACAAGCTTCAGCTAGTCCAGAATGCAGCAGCGAGAGTCCTCACTAGAACTAGAAGATATGAGCACTTCACCCCTATCCTGTCTTCACTGCATTGGCTCCCTGTGAAATTTCGCATTGAATTTAAAATACTACTCTTGACATATAAAGCATTAAATGGTCTCGCGCCGCAGTATCTGAGCGGACTGCTAGTGTCTTACGATCCGCCACGCCTACTTCGATCAAAGGATGCAGGCTGCTTGTCAGTACCTCGTATTATGAAAACTCCAGCTGGGGGCAGAGCTTTTTCTTACAAAGCCCCAAAATTATGGAATAGTCTTCCAAATAGTGTTCGGGACTCAGACACAGTATCAGTGTTTAAGTCTAGGCTAAAAACCTATTTATTTAGCCAAGCATTTTTATAAATAGATTTGCCTTAGGGTCTGGGTTCGATTCCCCGGCCAGGCTCGATTCCCGTCTCTGTGTGCATGGAGTTTGCATGTTCTCCCCGTGCTTGGTGGGTTTCCTCCGGGTACTCCGGTTTCCTCCCACAGTCCAAAGATATGCAGGTCAGGCTAATTGGCGTTCCTAAAATTGCCCGCAGTGTGTGATTGGGTGTGTGAGTGTGTGTATGTGTGTGTGCCCTGCGATGGATTGGCACCCTGTCCAGGGTGTACCCCGCCTAGTGCCCGAAGTCTCCTGGGATAGGCTCCAGGTCCCCCGCGACGCTTAACACAGGACTAAGCGGTATAGAAAATGAATGAATGAATGAAAGGATTTGCCTTAGGTAAAGGAGCAGATCTGGGGGACTCATGGACGTAGAGTATTATGGTGAACTGGTATGTTTACGAGAGTCTTCCTCACTCTCATTTGATCACTCAGGTTTGTTGACGGTGAGGTGATTGTTTGCTTTACATCTCAGGGAGCCCTCATGTTTGTGTTTCCTTCTGATTCTCCCTTTTAGTTGTGCTGTCATAGTTAGTCCTGCCGGAGTTCCTGCTTGCACTCTACAGTAAATATGCATTCACATTATACATTATGTGACTGTGACCATACCTAACTGCCATCACTCCTCTTCTTTCTCCCCCTCTTTCTCTTTCCTCTCTCCCCCTGTCTCCCCCTTTCACTCTTTCTCTCTCTCTCTCTCTCTGTCGAGCTACACATGTCATCCCTGAGCTGCCAGTGATCCAGACTCCCTCTGCCCTCCGGACCTGTCTGATCCATCCTGGTGCCCCGCTTCTGGTTGGAGGTCTCGTCGCATGGATGCCCCATGTGTCTCTTTGGGATGCGTCTGGTGTCTGGGGATGATTCTCTGTACTTAGAAGACGGTTCTGGCCTCGACTGGTGTTAGCAGCTGTTTCTCTGAGGACTTGACAATTCGATAGTTCAGGATTGGAACTTTCTACAAGTCTATTTGAGTCTCCAATAACAACCTGGACTCCATTTTAACATCAATTAACATCAACTATTATAGCTGAACTGCCTGCCACCTAACACACTGTATAAATGCAGATCATTTCCTGCTATCTGTGTCACCCAGATGAGGATGGGTTCCCTGTTGAATCTGGTTCCTCTCAAGTTTTCTTCCTATTACCATCTCAGGGAGTTTTTCCTTGCCACTGTCGCCCGCGGCTTGCTCACCAGGGACTATTTGACCATTTTGATTCATACACATTCACATTCCATACAAACTTAAATAATTCTTTTGATTGTGTAAAGCCGTTTTGAGACAATGCCAATTGTTAAAAGCGCTATACAAATAAAATTGAATTGAATTGTGATCAGAGAAGTTGCGTGATGAGAATGTCCAGTAAAAGTAAGAGCATTTTCACATGCACACAATGTGATACGAACTCACAGGATTGGAACTAAACAGCTGTGTGTCCATAAATAAAATAAAAAAAAAACATTATAGTTAAACTCATCAGAAAAAAAGGCTTCAGTTTGCTGCCGACCTTAAAGATTAGACTTTGGAGCGATGGAAAAATGTCATGTCCCTTGATGAGTCCAGATTGATTTTATTCCAGAGTGATGATCACGTCAGGGTAATAAGGGAAGCGCATGAAGTTGTCCACTGTCCACTGCCTAAACCTCTGGAAGCAGTGTTATGATCTGGGTTTGATTCAGTTGCTCAGGTCTAGCTCGGCTGATGACCTGAATGTACTGAATAATCAGGTTATCACATCTATTCACACATAAATTGGACAACAAATTGTTTTGTAAACAAAGCTGAAAGCATTTAAACAAAATATTAGTAGTGTTTAGTAGTTCAACATTTTCCCTAGTTTTTTTTTTTTTCCAAAAAAACTTTTATTTTATGTCTTAATGCAATTTTCAGAGTGGGACTTGGTGAGATAATGTATTTTAAAAACAAATTATGTATACTGTTTGTCAATTTGTTGATGCTTTATAACAATTGGTATAAACTGTAATGTATTTAATAAAATAATTAAACAATATATATATGTATCTCATGTGTAATTTACATATGTCTTAAAATGCATTGTGTAATATTTGACAGGATTTCATTGGTATTGGTTTTATAATGTGTTATAAGGTGGCAAGTACTGTAGTCTCCTTGCACCTCCAGGTCATATGTCCGTTTCCTGTGTTGGGTCCGGTGCATGTTCACCCTATGCTTTGTGGGTTTCTCCAGGTTCTCCGACTTCCTCCAACAGTCCAAAAACAGCTGCCCGTAGTGTGTCAATGTGTGTGTGAATGTTGCCTGGAGGTCTTAGCATGGTTGTACAAATGGGAATAAATACAATGATCACCACTGGCTTCCACAGTCCCTATAGTTGGACTACAGAGGTTCCTTGATGGATAGATGGAAGGATGGATTGAATGTGTTATAAGGACTACTTTACACAAATCCTGTTAAATATGCCCAATACAGTACATACACCACATATCTGTAAAGTGTAATGTATTTGCATAAAATATTTAAACAATGTATACTGACTTATGGGTACATTGTAACGTTATAAATATTCATAATTTATAACACATACTGTATATTGATAGTTGCTGTTATAAAAACTGACCAATCAGATTTAAAAGTGGCATAAAACTGGTGGTGAGCTCAGCGTTTTGGAGGCAATTGAAGGCGACAGGTGAACAGTGACCTCACGAGGGTTTTTTTACACTGTGGTGAAATAAATGATCTTTCCTAAACAGGTTTTTTACTAATGAAACAGATGGCACCTTTTTAAAAAGCAACACTCAGTAAAGCATTGCGATTACCGCACTGAGCATTCTTTTCCCTGCTCTATCCTGCTTGAAATTTAGCATGTTATTTGCACAGGCTACTTATTAAAAAAACAATGTGTTTCTTTCTCTGATTTTAGTTCCATTCAATCGCATTCATATGGTAATGCACTGACTGCTGCTGAAATCAGAACCCGTGCCAATTACAGATCAGATCTTGCGTCGCTTCCAGCCAGTTCGCTCCGCCGCGGGCCTCCGTGGGGCATAAATTAAAACAAACTCCTCAGCGTGAGATTTTTTATCTCTTATTAGATTCATTGCCGCAACCAGAGTGAATAAATAGCCGGGTTTCAAAGTGGTGTACTGACAGCCGAGCTCGCCGGCTTGCTGAGATAATGGCACGCTTGCTGTGTGTTGTGCATGCACGCTCTTAAAACACTTACACATCAACAAATATCACCATATCCATCAAAGATTAGCCACGCAAAATACACGGTGTTTATCTTTGTTTAAAATCTATTTTTATTTTTTATTTTTGCTTGTCGCGAGCATTCAGAGATCAAAGCTGAAATTTGTTTTCGAGATGATTAAAAAAATAAATAAATTACCGTAATCTGATGTAATGTCGGGAATGACTCAGCAAAATTTTTATTCCATTGAATTACTTAATAATATAAAAACTTATTAAAAAGATTGTGAATTCTAGACGAAGTTTTGTACTATAAGCTCTTATTGGCCCTAGTGGTAAAAATTTCTTTAGCTAATATATATTGGGGGTTGGACAACAGACAGGACAGTTAATAACATAGTTTTGTTTTTTTACACCAAATTGGGTTCATTTAAAAATACTCCGCTAAGACAAAACTCTTGTTTCAGGGGAAATAATAAGAAATTATTGTAATTATATACAAAAAGTAAAGTGTAAGAATGTGTATTTATGAGCAAAATAACCATTGTTTGTTGTTCTTCTTCTTTGTCTTTCGGCTGTTCCCTTTCAGGCGTCGCCACAGCGAATCATCTGCCTCCATCTAACCCTATCCTCTGCTTCTTCTTCTCTCACACCAGCTAACTTCATGTCCTCTCTCACTGCATCCATAAATCTCCTCTTTGGTCTTCCTCTAGACCTCCTGCCTGGCAGTTCCAACCTCAGCATCCTTCTACCGATATATTCACCATCTCTCCTCTGAACATGTCCAAACCACCTCAATCTGGCCTCTCTGACTTTATCTCCAAAACATCTAACATGGGTTGTCCCTCTGATGAACTCATTCTTGATCCTATCCATCCTTGTCACTCCCAAAGAGAACCTCAACATCTTCAGCTCTGCTACCTCTAGCTCTGCCTCCTGTCTTTTCTTCAGTGCCACTGTCTCTAAGCCGTAGAGCATCGCTGGTCTCACCACTGTCCTGTACACCTTTCCTTTCATTCTCGCTGATGCTCTTTTATCGCACAACACAACTGACACTTTTCTCCACCCATTTCAACCTGCCTGTACTCGTCTCTTCACCTCCTTTGAACACTCTCCGTTGCTCTCGACCGTTGAGGCTAAGTACTTAAAGCCCTGCACCTTCTTTACCTCTGCTCCCTGTAGCCTCACTGTTCCTCTTGGGTCCCTCTCATTCACACACATGTATTCTGTCTTGCTGCGGCTAACCTTCATTCCTCTGCTTTCTAGAGCGTACCTCCACCTCTCCAAATTTTCTTCCACCTGATAGCAAAATAACCATTGTTTGTTATAATATTGAAAAAAAAGGCAAAAGGCATCACGTGGGAAGATCTTTCACATTATTTTTGATGATGATGTGAAAGATGTCAAATGTAAAATGTAATGTAAAATTAATTGTCCACCCATCCTTTTTCTATTCCGCATATCTTGTGTAGAGTAGTGGGGGCCTGGAGCCTGTCCGAGGGAACTTTCGGGCACAAGGTGGGGTACATGCTAGGTAAGGAACCAACCATCTATGAAGCACAAAGACTCAGATTGCCAATAATACAGTGGTAATGTAGTGTTGGCTCAGAGGACTAAGGCACTGAGTTACTTTTGGAAGGTTGCCGGATCAATCCCCACCTCCACCAGGTTTCTATTGTTGAGCCCTTGAGCAAGGCCCTTAACACTACCTGCTCCATGTGCACTGTATAATGGCTGACCCTGCACTCTGACCCCAGTTATACTGGGATATGCAAAGAAAGATTTTCATTGTGCAGTACAAACGTGTGACAAATAAAGGCTTAAATAAAGGCAATTTGGAAATGCCAATCAGCCTACAGTGCATGTCTTTGGAGTGTTGGAGAAAATCCATTAAACAGTGAGAAACCTCCACGCAGGACCGGTGGTGAGATTCAAACCCCCAACCCTGAAGGTGTGAAGTTATTATTAGGTATTGGAAAACTATTTGTGTCATGGTTTCTATGGCAGCAACCGCAATGAGCTTGTGTTGTTTTGGTTTGTGATCACCGGGTTTTGTGTTGACTCTTGATCCGCTTGTCTATTTACTGAAAACCCTGTTGTGTCTGTGAGCTTTTGTGAAGCCTGGTGAGATGTTGTACATGTTCATGATGCTGTCTGTTTCTGTTCTCCAAGTTCTCTTTGTTTTGTTCCATGTATTATTCAATGCTAAAAATGTTAATGTCTAGTTATGTCTTCTCAAGCCTTAACGTGCTGATCCATCCTGTAAGCACAGTAACATTTCATCATCATTGTCGTTGTTGTCGTTACATGTGCCAGGAATTTGTACATGCAACATGCTTGGCGAAATAAACTGATTCTAATTCAGATTGGGATTCTGATTACACCCCTACTTTGATTCCTAGATTGCACTTAATAAAACCCACGCTGAGTTTATGCACTCGCATCCTGCCTGCCTCATCAGCTTGAGAACTCCTTCTGATTACACAGCACACATTTCATGATTATGCTCATGTTTATTAGCGTATTAAATAGTTTCAGTTTCAGAATGTAAATGTGTCTGTTTTCATGACTATTTCGGATCATCATCTATCCTGAACAGCTTCACAACTCTGCTATAAATTACTACTGAATTAACTAAAGAAACATTCTGTGGTGCTTTTTATGGAGCAGAAGCAGCGAGTTCATGGTAGACAATTCAGTAGCTGGCACAAGTCAACAATTACAGTCAACGAGTGAGATGTTACAGCTTTATTTCTCACTTTATTTCTGCACATCAAAGACTCTTTGCCTGTTATTGGCCTGAAGCGAGGCTGCACGTATAAAAATGAGCCTGGACCCTGCTGGCTTTTTCTTCAGAATTAAAGCTGTGTGATGTAACAGCGTGTTGGTGTGTTTCATGTCTATAAGCTCCCGCAGTGTGTGTTCATAAAGTATTAACAGGGCTGTCCTGATTATAATGAACTCCATATGAACTTTCTTCATCTCAATTCCTGGAAAACGTGCCGTTAGGTGCAGATATCTTCACCGAGATTCAAGTTGAGTTTTGGAGGTTTCCTGGAGAAACACATCATTGTTTTAAAGTGAAAGTAAACTTTCATCTGTTCTAGTTTGATTGAAATGTAAATCAGGGAAGTGAATTGGGTATAAAACTATATATTATAATGAAACATAATCCCACTGTTGCTGTCACACACATCATCTAATTTCATACTCCATGTTTCACTCATACTGTACTGTTGCGGTTATACCTACTGTACAAGTCATATAATACCCTTTTTATTTTGCACATTCCATATAATTTATACATTTCATACTTTTTACATTATGCATTTAATATATTTCTATTAAAAACATTTTTTGTTTGAATTATTGCTCAGAAGGTCATCGGTTTGAGCCCCAGCTCCGCAAGGTTACCACTGTTGGGGCCTTGAGCAAGGCCCTTAACTCTGTCTGCTCCAGGGGCGCCATGAAAAAAATAAATCCTGACCCTGCGCTCTGACTCCTGCCTTCCAACAAAAATCTGTAGTATGTGAAGAATAACGTATTTCACTGTGACTGAACTGAAATTTAATTTTATTGTAGATTTTACGTACATTATTTGCATCTTCTTACCTATTTTCCTTTGTAGGTCATGAAATGTTGTATAAGCACTTCACTACATATCTTAATATGTGTGGTTGTGTACGTGGTTAAAAATTTTTTAATTTTAATATTTACAGGAAAACTGCTATAGCTCCCCATAAGACATTTTACCGTGCTATACGGATTATGGTAATCCGATGATACCTGTACCATATACTATACATGGGATTGTTTTACTTGCTCATATAGTACATATTGACCTACCAGAGTACATCATTTTATACAATACTACATATGACATGTTATGGTACATACAGTATAGTATGTACAGTAGTGTAGAACTTAGTGTGGTGTTTATATAGTTATCTTATAGCTGTAAATATTGTGTATGTATATAGTATTTTGTCATTGCATTGCGACACTAATGAAGAAACATATTGTATGTTGAAACTCTTAATATTACATGCAATAAGATGGTACAGCCTGTACTACACCACAACAAGTACAGTATGTACTAACATATCTACTATGGTACAAAACATACAACATTAGATACTTGCTGAATCAATAGCACCACTGTAGTACTGTACACAGAATAGAACTACAGTACCACGGTCTACTCTATAACAGGGGGACTCAAATATAAATTTGAAAGGTCCACTTACCACATTTCTATTCAGTCCGAGGTCCGGAAAAATTACAGTCCAATTTCAAATAGAGAACTACAAAAAAAAGTCAAACCCCAAATTTTCGAACATTACCCATTTATGACATGGTAGTCCTTTTAGTGTGAAAGGTGACATCATCTTTGTGCCACCAGTTGTTTGAACTTGAGCATAAAAGGTGTGAGGACCAGGTGGAGGCACTGATGTAAATGTTCATTGGTGAGGGAGCTGCGATATGTGTTTTGCTCATAGTTGAAACAACAGATTCATAGCAGTACATTGAGGAAATCATTGTGAGAATTTGAAGGGCCATTTTCTGCAGGACAGGAACACCTGCTGCAGTAACCATCTTCGTCCAGAAGGTGAGAAGGTGACCACTTTTGATTGCTAGATTAAGCACATTGGTTTTCTGCTTCCCACGGGGAGCACGAGTGCATATTTTTCTGTCCACTCACTCTTAAATTCGCTGTTTTCAAAATCAATTTATATCAATGGCCAGCTTTGAGGACACCATTAGGATATTAAGGACATATTATAATAAACAGAATGAGTAGTTCACCTCTTATATCTTCCATGAGTCGTTCGTTCTTTTGAATCTACTGCACCGCATAGCGTCTATGGGAGTCACGTGACAAAGGACTCGGGACTTGACGATTCGTTGAGAACCATTCAATACATAGCCTACGGTGGTTTTGCAATGATTTGCGCATGCGCGTCCAGTAGAAAATGAACGAATCACTCTCGGAGACGACTTGTTCTTCTGAGTCACGTTAAAGATTCGTTCTAAAAGAACGAATTGTTCATGAACGACCCATCACTAGAAGACTCAAAGATACATTGCGCAGAAACACAGTTGCGCAATTCATAGAGAACTCATTTGGATTATGATTAAATTAGCATGTGTGTTTTGGCGTCAGTCCAGATTTAACCGTATTTGGGTCCGGATGCGGACCGGAGTCCGACTATTGAGTACCCCGGCTCTATAAGGTCATATAGTGACTACCATGGTAATGTCTGAAGTATGATGGTAATACTTTGGTATATTATTGTATGTATTTCACTCTACCATAGTCAAGTAGGGTTAGTTGTACATTCCATAGTATGATTTCTTATGGGAGATAAATTAATAAAACACAAGGAAAAAAAAATATTTAAATATAACATTTCTGAACATTTTGCTAAAATTGTGCCAAATTGAGGTTCTTGATGCTTCCTGTTTATTTCACTCACATGTGCTTGAAACCAATTATTATTATTATTATTATATGCCTCAAGTTTTTTTTTTCCTATCAGAAAATCCTAGAGCTGCACTTACTGTACTTCATCTTGAAATCTAAACAGAATATGGCACTTGTGATGCCGTTTTTTTTCCCTTTTTTTTTTTTGAATGAACAAATCCGTCTCACTGTAGTAATTTGTCCTCCTTTTTCTGTGTGCAGCCTTTCAGCTCATTAGGATCTGTACAGTGGTGTATGTGTGGGTGTTTGTGTGTAAGATAGACGGCACAGAGGCTGTCAACATGGCCACGATGAGACATTTTTCACACAGACATCCATCCTGAATCGGTAGTCGGGTTTCGAGGGAAAGCGTGCTCAGGAAGGCCACTAATGAGGTGCTGTACATGTTGTACTGCATGGTCACAAAACTTCAGGAGCAGGCACGCTCGTGAAAACTGCGGCGTGTACATTCATGTTTTTGCCAGACGTGCCCATGATCTGATCATTTGTGTCCGTGATCTGATCATCAACACTGTAGGGTACAAACACATTGCGCTACATAAACCCGATTAACCATAACATTTTAACCATCCGCACTTATATTTGATGAGAGTATGGACCGGCCTTCTCTTCCCATGTTCACCATGACCCTTTTGCCAGTTAACTGGTTTTAATTCCTTTGCACCAGTTCCTGTCAATTCTCACCACTGCAGCCCAGGAATATCCCTCAAGTCCTGCAGTTTTGGTGTTGTACTGACTCAAATCCTTATGCCGGGTCGGAATAACTCCAAAACTGCGAGATGTTCCTGGTCTGCAGTGGACAAAACGTACCAAAAAGCGATCCAAGATATGAAAACTGGTGAACCAGCGACAGGCTCATGGATGGCCAAGGCTCATTGATGCACATGAGGGATGGACCTACTCAATATCAAGCAGGTGGTCATAACATTAGGGCTGTAGAACTGAGCCATACTTTTAAATAGAGCTACAGAGGATTGCAGAAAGGTCTTATTTTAGACATCACCCATTTTTTACTAAAACTATTACCTCTTTTCACTTCAATTTAGTCTATCTGCCAGTGTTAGAACAAAGCTGTATCTCACAAAGTAGCGTAAAACCTAGACAGGCATATACACACTCAAACACTCAATCATACACTACATGGTTATTTAGAAACACCAAGCAACCTACATGTCTTTGGATTCTGGGAGAAGAACAAGAGTCATCTATGGAAACCCGCCAAGCATGGGGAGAACATGCAAACTCCACAGACACAGACTCGAGGCAAGATTTAACCAAAGTCCCCCGTCCCCCGGCCAGAAGGTGTGAGGGGACAAAACTAGACTTTAAAGTGTGAATGAATTTGTCTTACATTCACCACCAACATAATATGTGTGTACGTATTCTCAGCCTTGGATTGAGTATTTGGATTCACCCATGTTGCAGTCCTGAGGAAATCTAAATAAGATATGAGCTGAAGCCAGGCCAAATGAGTCCAGATGTTTTCCTGGATATGAGTAGACAATTTGGCATGAACTGTCGCACCATGGTTCTGTCTCGTCCCTACAGGTCCTTAACATAAAATAATAAAAAAAAGTAAAATGTACATTTGGTACTTTTAAATCAGAATTTTATAAATGTTTATGAATATTTGGACTCAGAGAGTAGCCTGAGTGTTTTAATTTATTTATTATTGTCCACCGCTGGGAATAAAGTGCAAGCTAATGCAGCAATAAATATGGAGTCCAACAGCCTTTGCAACTCTTAGTGGATTCATTTCACAGTCAATTGGCACTGCAAGGCTGTCGAGCTGCCGTTATTGAGGAGCTGCGCTGCCAAGAGAGAGGTGCGAGGCAAAGTTTTTCATGCCTCCTGCCTCCCTTTTGTGGGAACGGTGCCGGGAGCTGACAGCTCTTACTAGCGGGCTTATCTGAACAACTTCTCTAAAGCTCTCTGAAGAATCGAATTGGCCTCTCTAGGGGGGCACAAAGGTGTCTCATCTTATTTTTCTTATATTTTATCTCAAGAGCTTTTGTTCAATTTTAGTTTAGGCTCTGAGAGCTGACTGTATCTATGGATAGATATTCATATGTTATGCAGTTGTTAAGTTGAATGATATACAGTATACATGGGTCATGGGTGACCTTCCTGCTTAATTCTGGTTCAAATTGTTTATAAATCTCATTGTCTTCAAACCTGAAACTTCAGAGGTCAACAAGTGATGTGACTATAAAGATCATTTAATCAAAATGTAATTATTGTCATATATAGTGGATGGAAAGTCTTTTAGACCCTTTTAAGTTTTAAAATGGATGTTTATTGTTTTTTGTTAATTTTCTGTAGGAAGTTTTCTCCAATCTTCTTGGCAGAATCATTCAATATCAACCAGGTTGAACAGGCTGGGTCAGTGCACAGCCACTTTTAGATCTCTCCAGAGATGCTCTGTTGGGTTCAGGTCCAGACTAGTGATGTGAAGTTTGGATCATTCCAGTGACTCGGTTCTTTCAATCTCTTTCATCAAAATAAACAAATCTTCATTTAGTTCATTTCGTTCTTTTGATCAGAAATACAATAAAATGTTACATTTCCAATAAACAGACCCCAACACATCTACATACACATTGTTTGGCTCAAGTTCCAGTAATGAAAATATTACAATGCAGCCAAGAACATATTATGATAAACAAAAAGACCAGCTCACCTCTCTTATCTTCTGGTCTGAAATGTTCATTCTTTTGTCACATGACAAAAGAACAAATGACTAGCACTAGAAGACTCATTGAGAAGAACCGCTCAATTACAGTATGTTTCCTGTGTCCTGCACTGCATGAGAATCACGTGACAAAAGAGCGAACGATTCAGACCAGAAGACTCGACATATCTAACCACTAATTTCTGTTTCCTGCACATAACCTATGGAGGTTTTGCGATGCTCTGCACATGTGCGCCCAGTAGAAAATGAATGAATGAGACTACTCGTTCCTCTGGGTCACGTTAAAGACTTGTTCAAAAAGAACAAATTGTTCATGAATGACCCATAACTAGTCCAGACTCTGGCTGGGCCACTCCAGGACTTCCACAGAGCTGTTCTGAAGCCACTTCTGTGTTTTTTTTCCAAAAACATCCCCACACCATGATGCTGCCACTACCATGTCTGACTGTAGGAAAGTTTTATGAAGGTGATTTCTAAAATCAAATTCCTGATTCTAAATAGTTCAATCTTTGTGCCAGAGGATTATGTTTCCCATGGTTTGAGAGTCCTTCGATGGACTTTAGCTTTTTTCCCAGCTGGGTGTCATGTGCCCTTTAGTGAGGAATGTCTTCTGTCTGATAGCTCTACCGTAGAGGCTAGGATGGAGTGCGGCAGAGATGCTTGCCATTCTGTAAGTCTTTCCTTTCCCCACAAGGGAACTCGGGATCTCATTTATAGTGACCCTTACTGCCTTCTTGGTTTCCTCTCTGACCAAGGCACTTCATCCCAGATTAGTTTGGTTGGGCAGCCACATCTGGAAACACTGTTGTTTGTTCCAAATCTCTTCCATCTGGGATTTATGTAAGCTCCATGCTCTTGGGATCTTTCATTGCTCCAGAAATGTTCTTATATCCTTTCCCAGATCTCTGTCTTTACTGAATCCTGTCTTGCAGGTTTACAGGTAATTCCCACGGTTTCATGGCTTTGGTTGGTCTTAGACATGCACAATCTACTGTAAAACCTTATATAGACAGGTGTGTGCCTTTCATAATTATGTCTAATAAAGGCATAGGTG
The DNA here is from genome assembly GCA_030522415.1 of Channallabes apus. Taxonomy (NCBI): domain Eukaryota; kingdom Metazoa; phylum Chordata; class Actinopteri; order Siluriformes; family Clariidae; genus Channallabes; species Channallabes apus. The sequence continues at coordinate 57,880,946 of CM060106.1, read as the reverse complement.
AACTCCAGTGAAGTTGTAGAAGCATCTCAAGGACCAGTAATAGGAGGAGGTGCAAGTTCAAATGCATGTCTCATAAAAAAAGTGTCTGAACATTTATGCAAATTTGGATATTCCATTCTTTTATTTATTTTTATAAATTATTTGTTTTTATCTTGTCATTGTGGAGTATTCAGTGTACAATGATGAGGGGAAAAAAGATGTTAATACATTTTAAGATGAGTGTGAAACATAAGAAAATGTGAAAAACCTAAAGGGGTCTGGAAACCTTCCGTCGGCTCCGTATGCTCAATGAGTCTCTAAGTATAAACTCAAGCTTTTGTTGAGTTCCTTGAGGGTTCTTTGGAGATTTAATGCTTCTAACTTCCTAAGTAGGTTCTTTAAACACAATATGTAGAAAATGAGACATTCCTTATATAAGATTACATAAGATTACGGATAAAATGTATGATTGTTTCATATCGTTAACAAAATTAAAAAAAAATTTAAACAGAAAGTGAAATTAATACACTTCAGGATGTGACATCATCACAAAATATCCATTTCTAGTTACATATATTGTTAGTAAACCAGTCACTCGCACGTCCTACATACGTACGTTACGAGGGCTTTAGTAAGCTGTCTGTATCAAGTTACAAACAAGCTGTAAAGTTACCACTGTTACTAAATGCTGATGCCGGAGACACATTCCGTAAACATCAAACAAGCATCTCCTTACAGAAAAAGAGCATCAGTGGCTAGCATCAAGTTTCTTTTTTTCCCCTTTCTAGCCCACTATTTATTAGGGTTGTTAAGAAAACATCTAAGCAAATGTAATATTGCAAAACATTGTAACCTGTATAATCAGGATCCACTGTGACATTTTCTCAGTAGGTGAAAAAGGCAGCTTTGTATCATCAACCGCATCATGCTCAGCCCCCAGAGCATGGACTGTCTGACCTTCTGCAGCTTCTCATTCATTCATTTATTTATTCATTTATTTATTTATTTCCAAGAAGGTCCCAGTGACGGGTCTGAACATCATTATCTGGCAGCGCAGCCTGATTGCTGACTCCGCAGCCGAAGCTGACAGATGGGAAGAGCTCGCTATCATCATGACACAGGAGGACGCCTTGAACAGCAACCTCCCTTAATTAGATAATTAGAATCTCCGTAGTGCTTAAGGAAACAAACGAGCGATCGAGGAGGTTGGAGGGAAACACACGGCTCGTGTAACAATAGGGAAAGATCGTCGACGCTGTTAGATAGAGCTCTGACACTTTGAGAATTAAATCCTGTCATTAGAAAGCTGAAATAATATTAGATTGTAATGTTATCTTATGGGAATTCTACATAATACTTATTCTCTAATTTCTTAATCTCTTATTTTCACTCCATTCCCTGTACTTGAGCAGTTTTAGTGGAATATCTTTTGTTTTGTTACGCTACACAGTGACCTATGAATCACTCAAACATAAAAACATCTAACTTAAGGCATGACCCAGGGAGAATGATTAGGATGATTAGGATGGTGATTAGTGTACTGGTGAGGCAGAATGCTGAGGGGTTGGAACAGATGAGAGGGGAAACAAGGTTGCTGTTGAAGTTGTTATATGAACAAACTAACAATTTTTTTATTGTAATTTTACCCCTTTGCAGGGTGATGCAGCAAATTATTTGTTCTCATTTCTTTCATTTAATCTGTATCATTTAATTTAATTTAATATGAAGAAATGGAGGCGGCGCGGTGGTGTAGTGGTTAGCACCGTCGCCTTGCACCTCCAGGGTCTGGGTTCGATTCCCCGGCCAGGCTCGATTCCCATCTCTGTGTGCATGGAGTTTGCATGTTCTCCCCGTGCTTGGTGGGTTTCCTCCGGGTACTCCGGTTTCCTCCCACAGTCCAAAGATATGCAGGTTAGGCTAATTGGCGTTCCTAAATTGCCCGTAGTGTGTGATTGGGTGTGCGAGTGTGTGTATGTTTGTGTGCCCTGCGATGGATTGGCACCCTGTCCAGGGTGTACCCCGCCTAGTGCCCGAAGTCTCCTGGGATAGGCTCCAGGTCCCCCGCGACCCTGAACACAGGATTAAGCGGTATAGAAAATGAATGAATGAATGAAGAAATGGGGGGTCAAGACTTTTGCACAGTACTGTAGTTGAGATTCTGTAGTATGGCATTTGATTATTCATGTTATTATATTGTATTACATATATACTGTATTCAATTAACATTTAGTTTTATTGTGAACTGCATGATGCACAGCTGAACTCTGGAAAAGAGAAATATTGATTTGATATGCAGTTTTTAATATGTAGTTGCACTTGAGTTCAATTTCTTTTCCACTTGTTCAGTTTTAACCAAAACAATAAACAAATCTTCATTTGAATTCTTTAAATAAAAAAATAAAAATAAAAAACTTTGCACAAGAATAGTGATGTTCAACACACGGTTATCTTTGCAGCTCTTATGTTTATTTTCCCCTTCTGATCTTCTTTTCTCTCTTGCCATAAATCATGTATCCTTTGTGCTGAGTGTTTACCGCTGCGTGTTCGGGATTTGACTCGCTCTGATTAAGATTTGGACGCTCACTTGACGCCGGTTCAGGCTTTGGGCAGATTTAATTAAGATTATGAGGTGAACTGGGAAGTTATGAGTACAAACAAACTCTTGCTATCTGATGCATATGTGACAGTAACCAAAAGCAAAAAAAAAAAATAATAATGGGATTATTGACATCCTCCTTAAGTTGAAGCCTGAAGCTCATCCGGGGAAAAGCGGGTAATATTGGCACGGAAATCGGTAATTATTTTTCTTTTTGTTTCGGGCTTTCTTGTTTTTTGTTTAGATTAGAACAGATAACACTTTTTACGTGTCTGTTAAAATGGGTCTAGTTGCATTTTCATAGTTGAAAAGAATGGATAAACGTAATTTCATGGACAGAAATGAGTTGTAACAAGCAAGAACTGAAAATGTTCCTGTTCCTCTATACTGCAACACAGACTGACATGATGATCATGGATTTATCTCAAGATCTATTTTACTATTAGTTAATCTGGAGTCACTAATGGTCTGACAAATGTAAGCCTTTAGCCTACAGTACTTCATTTTAAGCTAATTCTCAAAGTGAATACCATTCAGCCATAACACATAAATAAAACACAAAACATTCAAGCTCAATCTTGTGTATGTTGACTGGGAAGCTCTGGCCCCTCGGGGCATTACTCCACGACTCCTCTGGGGTGTGCTGTGGTGTCTGGCGCCAGGATATTGGCAGCAGGTTCTTTGGGTACTGTGGTCTACAGGGTGAGGTCACCATGGATTTGACTTATTTTATCTCACTTGATAAGATCGATCGAGATGTGGGGATTTTGGAAGCGGAATCAACAACCATGAACTTTTTGCATGCTGAGCCTCATACCCAGACGGCTGTAATGAATTGAGTGCACTGATACCCTTCTATCATAGTCCGCATTGATTTGTTTCAGCAATATCTGCTCCATTGGCTTTTCTGTCGGTTCGGACCAGACTGGTTGGCTGGCCTTCGGGTCCTGCAGGCATGGGTGAGCTTTTGGGTCCCCATGATCCTGTCTCCAGCTTACTGGTGTGTAATTGCTTATCAATGCTATTCAATTCAGCTGCCGATGTCGTTATTGTTGTAGCAGATCAGTGTAAGTTCATGGTATTCTTCCGCAATGAGATTCAGTCATGTTACTTTAATGACTTTCAAATATTTATTATTAAGAACTGCACTGATATTGCTGGAATAAAAGATTAAACAAAACAGTTTTTAAAAAAACTCTTTTTGCTTTATGAAGACCTTTAAAGGTGTGCTATGGAAGGACAGTATGATAAGGTACTGCAGTAAAATAATAAATCATTGATAAATCTTTGCAACAACTGGCTTAATATAAATGTACGCAAGTATTAATAAGTAAATCCCATACGTTTTAAAGCAGTGAAATTGAGTTAGTCGTGTTTGTATGAATAAGAAAGAGTAAAAAAAAATGTAGTCAAAATGTAAAATATGACTAATTTTATCTAGGTCTATAACAGATTCATATTTTTAAAGCATTTATTCAGTGCTTTTAAAATGTTTTTTATGCTCGAGTTATTTCTTCCCACATAACTCTTGTCCTCTTTTCTTTTCTTTTTTTTTTCTTTTCACTTTCAGGTTTGTTTACCAAAAGGATCAATTGTTCTGATTCAACAAATTGACCCTAATAACTATAAAGTGTGCTTTTTTGAGACTCTTTCTATTTCATCGTTGTGCCTAAAAGTATAATCCAGTCTTTTTGTTTAATCCCACAATGCACTGCAGAGGCTTCTTGCCCCGAATTCCGATTTTAGATTATGTACACTGAGTTTTCAGCTATATCTACTGACTTCATTTTCCGTATGAAGTTGTTAGTTGTTATAGATTAAATGAATCAGTCAATCACAATTTTTCAGAACTAGGACACCCGTTCTATCAAAATGACAGAAAGTAATAAATAATGGTGATGATAATAAATGACACCAGACTTAACAAGTGAATAAATGAAGTGTCATTTTTTCCTGCTTCTCTACAGTTCTTCTTCTAGATGATATGAAAAACATAGACAAACTGTTCATTACAGCAACATGAACGTACAGTATAAATCCTGTGGTTAAAGAGTGATTATACATAACATTAAAACCACTGAAGTGAATAACATACTGTAGTCTCATTAAAGCGACATGTGTTAAGGGGTGGGGTATATTAGGGATCAAGTGAACAGGCAGTTTTTGGAGTTGATATATTGGAAGCAGGAAAAATGGTCAAGCCTAAGATTGAGAATGACTTTAGACAGAGACAGATTGTGATGTACAGCCAACTGGGTCAGAGCATCTCCACAACAACAGGTCTTTTGGGGTGTTTCTTCTTAATACTATACCTAACAAAGGAGCTCAAAGGAACAACTACTTGTGAACCAGGTCATGGGCAACAAATGCTCATCGTTAGCCCAACTGGTCCAATCCAAATAATCCTGGAAATGTTACTGCTGCCTAAGATAAAATAGAGGCAGAACACACAGTGCATTGCAGCTTTCGGTGTATGGGGCTGCATACTGTAGCCACAGACTGGACAGGATCCCAATGATGACCCGTGTCCACCACTGAAAGCTCCTACAATGTGAATGTGAACATCAGGACTGGATCATGAAGCAACTGATGAAATTAGCCTATTCTGATAAATCATGTTGTCTTCTTCCCCAGGTGTGTGTATGCCCCATGTTTTGGAAACCATGTGACTTACCAATCATGTGGATGCTACTTTGACACGCACCATCTAACTAAACATTATTGGTTTGTGGCAACAGCAGACCCTATTATCAGTGTCTGCTTTCAGCAGGATAATCAGCCCAGACACACTGCACACAATGGTTTGAGGAAGAAGACAAAGAGTTCAAGGTGTTGACTTGGATTCCAAATTGGGGGTAGTGGTGTTCAACAGTTAAGGCGCCAGATGGCTGGAGTTCAAACTCTGGTACTCCAGTGAACTTTCACTTTTGGTGCTTGAGGAAGGCTCTTGTGCCAGTCCCAAGTCTGGATAAATCCAGAGGGTTGTGGCAGGAAGGGCTTTCAACGTGAAATATTTGCCAAATCAATAACGCAAATCATTAACATGACTACTATACCGGATTGGTTGCGGCCTGTTTAACAACGACCGGTGCTGTTGACCAACAGGGTGCTGGTGGAAATTGGGCTACGGTTGGTCGCAGAAGAAGAGGTTATGATGGAGGCAAATGATTTTCTGAAGCGACACCTGAAAGGGAATAGCGGAAAGACAAAGAAGAAATAATAAGAAGGAAGTCCCTAAACTTTTCTCCAAGCTGGGAAAGAAATCATTCACTGTGATTAAATGTATGACGTGTAACAAAGATTTAACTCAAACTGGTCAGGTATCTGTGGGATCTGTGCTGGACAAGCAAATCTGATCCATGGCCTCAACTCACAACTTATAGAATCTGCTGCTATTGTCTAATACAGTACCACAGCACACCTTCAAAAGTCTAGTGGAGCCCAAGCCTCAATGCCTCAGAGCTGTTTTGTTGGTACAATGGGAACTAAATGATATTAGACAGGTGGCTGTAATATTTTGGCTGATCTGTATATGTTTCTGTAAGTTGACTATGACATGTTGACTGTAGATGATGTGTAGCTTTTTGTTCTCTCACTCTGGGAAAGTGCATACATGCGACTGCAAAAGGATAATAAAAAACATAATAAATAAATATTTAGCAGCAAACAGATTGCCAGATGCCAGGCTATTGTCATTCCTGATGGAAGTTGTTTCTGTCACATGCAGTCTCCATGGTAACTGATTACTCGCACCATCAGGGCAGCGCAGTGGGCTGCGGGACGGGGAAGAGCTGTGACACATAGTGTTGGACTTTAGCAACAACTGACAAAAAAAATAAATCAGAATCAGCACATGGCACAATCTGAGCTCTGTGGAGTATTTTAATATTTAGGGGAAAAAAGCGTGACTATTATTGTTATTATAGCGTACTGGTTTATGTAGAGTATTATTACAGTAACTGAACTAAAGTAAATAAATATGAAGTTTAGAAATGGTGTTTGTGAAACTGTTGTATAAAAACAATATAAAAGCAGACACTCAAGGTCGTGCACAACAGCATGAATATCAGCACGGCTGTGATATCTTCAGTAATCGGGCTTCAGTACAGCAGCATGATCTCAAGTGTTATATTACTTAATTTTAGTTGAAATTGACAACTAAAAAGATTCTTAAGATTTTAGCCTGAACAAGCGCGTATGAGTCTTTTATTATTATTATTATTATTATTATTATTATTATTATTATTATTATTTGTGGTTGTCTGTATGACAAATCCAAATTAACATTTTAAAGTAAATCAATGATTCGAAATAAAAAAATAAATACATTTATGTAAAATAAAAATGTATACTTATATATGCATAACTAAATTTTTGTTTTCTTTATTGAAGTATTAATTAATTGACCCTGTTGTGTTTAATAAAAAAAACACCTGTAAAGTATTCTTTTGCAAACATTTTAAGAAATAACATATTAGTAAAAAAAAAACACAACATACACACACAACATTTAATTATAATTTCAATTATGATTTTTTTTTTTTTTGCTATTTGCCAAGGTGAATATGGGGTTAGGGAAAAATGAAGCCCTTTAAACAGCAGCAAATTGCAAATCCTAAGAAATAATTGTATTAAGCTTGATTATACTGTAGGTGAAATTCTCTGAACTTTAATAAACGTTGATTTGGTTCATTACCAAAATCATTTTCTAATGCAGTTTTAAAGTTCGTTGACCTTTTATTTATTTATTTTTTGGGGGATCTACAGTACTACAGTAATTAAAGAGAAGATTATTCTCCACACCCACTTTTCTGGTCAAACATATTTATGGAGCAATACTGTAAAATAGTTTGTCCATTGTTCATTAAGTATGATTTACTTCTTCAATTATTTTTTGTAACTCAAATGATATTTAAATATATACAGTAAATAATCACATAATGTTTTTTTTTTTTTTTGCATTCCCAAATTGCGTGTAGTGTATGAATGAATGAATGAATATTTGAACACTTTCCTATATGGGATCAAACAGACACATACAGTACATTATAACACATGGACTCTTATACACATGACAGCTGATTTCTCTCCTGAATGTTTGTTATTATCATATCAACATAAGAGATTTTACTTGGGTCATGTATAAATGAATTGATTCATGAATTGATTCATTGATTCATCCAGCTCAAGTCTCGCCATGGATCCATTAAACTTTTTTATTCTCTCCTTCTCTTTCCCTCTTGTCATCCATTGCACAGGATTAACACAAATACTTAAGCCTTGTTTCTCTCCTCACTGTTAAGATGATTAACCTTGGTGAGTGGCAGTAACTTCAAATGGCTTGGTTTATCACTTCCAATGGAGAAATAAAAAGCCTGCCTTAGAGGCACACACACACACACACGCAGATGCTTCGGCAATATCAACTCAGTTTTATTTAAGTGTTTGGTCTCTCGCAGCTATCCGAGCTTAAAGAAACCTCAGGTGTTTGACCTTTTGCGACAGGCTTTTGCACCCTGATGGTACGAAAAATTTATAAGCATTTTTTAAAAACAAACCTGGTAAAATGAGTGTGATAAAAAATAAATAAATAAATAAATAAATAAAACATGACTTCATGGTTTCATTCTGACCTTAAACATTCATAACTCATAATTTTAGGAAATGTTATGGATGCTATGTTGTTACTACTACGTACATCATTATAATGCAGTTATGAGCTTATCCTGTGTGACAAGCATGCGAACTGCTTCAACATTTTAGTGGCGTGCTGAGCAGTAAAGTTCAGTTCAAACTGTAGGTCACTTACCCAAACCTGTATTTTACTGTCTTTTTAACAAGTTAACTTGTGAAAATGCTCCAGCTGACATCCCTTAGATAATGCACTTTTATACGTCAAATGCTCTTTATTTCACTCCTCCTCCAAACGTGCTGATTCAGTGTCTAAGTATATAAGCAGTTGAGTCACACCACCGTTCTGTTAACATAACTACAGTTAACAGTTGCTAACTTCAGTCGCGGTACGTCTGCTAGTTTCAGGAATTCGAGGTGAGTCTCAAACACAGAGTTTAATTCTAAACAATACAGATAACATGATTCATGAATAACCACAACATGACCCATGATCTCAAGGCAAATAGTTTGGTGTGTGAACTTGCTAAATGGTGTTCTGTGTGAGTGTCTTCATCAGGTCAAGTCCCATTTGTATTGAGGTGAAGGTGTTCATCTGAGTATCCTGAGTATAACAGTATTTCTATATCTTCTTCTATAAAGAACATCAATTAGAATTGGATCTAGAACATCAAACAATATTTAGTATGAATAAGTATACAGTAGTAGCAAAGTGTTTCCCATGTACTGTATGATGGTGAAATTTGTATCACTACAGTTGAAATGTCTGCAAAATTGTCAACTGAATTTGCAATTACATTTCTGGTGTAACATTGATGTATACTGAAGGCCATAATTATGGTACTGTAACTTTAGATGGCTACTGCTTTTATCACATAAACTAATGTATAGGCAACAGATTTATCGTTTGGTGGCACAGTGGCTTAGTGGTTAGCACCATCTGGATTCGATTCCTCTGTTTGCAAGTTCTCCCTGTGCATGGTGGGTTTCCTCCCACAATCTGAAGACATCCAGATTAGGCTAGTTGGTGATCCCAAATTGCCAGTAGTCTGAATCAGTGTGTGAGTGTGTGTGTGCCCTGTAATGGATTGGCACCCTGTCCAGGGTGTACCCCGCCTTGTACCCTAAGTCTCCTGGGATAGGCTCCAGTCCCCCAAACCTACAGTATATTCAGGATCAAGCGGTATAGACATAGAGTGAGTGAGTGAGATTTATTGTTTAATGGTTTTTTTGTTTGAACCCCAACACAACACCCCTCCCCCCACCATCTGCTCCAGCAACATTACCTATCTGCCTGGACCCCTACATGGATATCGTTGTATCTGTGCTCATCTTGGAAGCTGTACTGTTACACTGCTATGGATGAAACAGTGTGAAGGCAAGAAATTTGTAAATGTGTTTAACTAGAATTTATAGCACTGTGCTGCTCTGGCAAACAGATCGATGCGTACATCAATACGGATACCGCCATCGGGTATCGGTCGATACCATGCGTATTTGCTTCCACTCAAAAAAAAAAAAAAAAAAAGGCCCTGATACCAGCATGATACCGTGCTACAAGACGTTAGTCTGGTACCCTTGACGTGCTCTTAAAAAGATGACAGTAACATCTTCCTACAATACAAATAAACTGATCATCAAGAGAAGTGCACATCCAGCAGTGAACTTTAGCTGGCTTAACTAAAGTTATATAAGCCTAGAAGTGTATAAAAACAGCTGAATAAATTATCTTGTGATGCTGCTGAGAGATTAAAACAAAATGTGTATTTCAGTTGTATGCAGTCTGAAAATTATCACATCAGTTCATCACTACACAAAACACAAGACAAGAGTCTATGCACAGGCAGTGTCCAGGAGTGACACATGACATTCTCCTTTTAAAGTCAGATGGGATTTAGGAGAATGGCCAGCATTTTCCAGCTAGCTGCCTCCACCACAGAGCTTTCTGTCTCTCTCTCTCTCTCTCTCTTTCTTATCAAAGCAGTATCGTCCACAGCCAAGAGCCGGCCTGAACAGCCAGTACACACCCGCCGATAAAGCAGTCACTGGAGTGCGAAGAATCTCCGGACTCTTGGGCAAGTGCTTTTTTGCTTTTTCACTTTTTTCGTGCTTCAGTAACCGTGCCAGAAAAAAAAAATCCCAGCTTCCAGACAACAGAGACCCAACAACAAGAAGGAGTGAAAAGTAACAGCGAAAAACATGCACTAGACCTCGACCTCAGGAGTTCTCGACTTACAGATGCTTGGTTTTGATAGATCTGGGCCAGTGCTCAGTCTGAATGGAAAGTAGTCTTCTGGAAAAGCAGGATAGATGGCCAGATTTAATCTTCAACCACAAGGTAGAAAGTCTTTTGTCGAGCATTTGAATTTAGCAACTGATGCTGGGCATGTAATGACTATAGAAATATAGAAAAAAGTCCACATCATTAGGAAATCAATAATAAAGGTAATAAAGGTCAATTAAGATTGTATATAGTAAAAATATGTTCCCAAAAATGTTTGGGAAAAGTTACACATCTTTAGAAATTTGCTTTTCTTTTATTTTGTGAGTCTGCTGTTGCGGTTTTACATGCTAACGGATTCTTCAGATGGATCAAAGAAGTCTTTAATAATGTATAACCTTAAAAACTGTAAGTCGTTTCCACTGCATCCTAAAAGAATATGTAGAAGAATGCAGCAGGAAAAATGTGCATTTATCGAGTACATCATACTTCCTAGCCATGTCCCTGTCAGGGTCTCAATGTGACGATCATGTTGTCATTAAGTTCCTTTCATGCACATGATCATGCGCTCAAAAGGTCTGGTGAAATCAAACTGTTATTAAAATTACTATATCAGATCGCTTATCATACTCGTACTACATTGTCATTGCGTCCTTCAACACCTTGACCAGCATTTATGCTAAATTATCTGAGTGCGAAATAGCTGAGCTTACAAAAAATAAATCTTGTGTGCTATTAATTTGATAACCACAAGAAAAAATTTATATAAATTTAAGGCAGGCACCTACACTAAGGCATGAACATGTGTGAAGACTCATTTTGAAGCAACAAACTAACACTCAAAACAACAACCTGTCCATGCCATACTTGTAGTACATCAATGAAATCTCTAAGAGGTGTCTCATCATTACTACATACTTATCTACATACTAAGTTCTTCCTTCATCAGACTGTTTTGAACGTGTCCAAAAGCAGCATGGTGGCCCCACATTAAGGGAACATTGTGACAGTCTTTTAAGAAGGTGAAGCTCTGTGAAAAGAGGCAGGAATGGTTTAAACATTAAATCCACCTAAAAAATCCAATCTAACAAAACTAATGTAACCCAATGCACCATTAAGCATCATAGACTTGAGAGTTTTACCCTTTCTAGAGTACATGTTTATAAGACAAGGATACAGCATGTTATGGACCTTAAGTATCATGGGTAGAGTAGTAGCTTCTATAGTATCATATAAGGACCCATTAAGTACCTTTATTGGTTCTTCAGTTTGTCCCTCTTGGTGTTTCATTTAAGTGTTACAAGTAGAGACACTTTGGAAAGCTAGATTCTACAGTGGGGCAATCACTGAGCTCTTAAATGTCCTAGATTTAACCTTATCACTAAATGTACTGTATATCAATGGTGATTCTATGTAAATCTCTGCAACATCTCTACACTCTTATAAAACCTTTAAGGCTTTTTGGGCAGTTAAAGGTCCCTTGCTTTGCAAACATTTTTCACTGGGGACCCTCTCAACCGTTTCTGCTGTATATTTATTGTGGTATCAATTATGTATTCAGGGTATTATCACATAGGTATTCAGGGACAGGCATTAAAATGGTTTAGATCATACCTGTCTGATCGATACCATTTTGTTGATCTAAATGGAGAACCATCTGGTGTAATGCCAGTGAAATATGGGGTCCCACAAGGGTCAGTTTTAGGACCTCTGCTGTTCTCAATGTACATGCTTCCCTTGGGTAACATCATTAGAAGACATGGGATTAGTTTCCATTGTTATGCTGATGATTTATATTTATACCCAAAATTATATATCTTAACCAAACCAGATGAAATATCTAAGTTGTCTGTTGTTAACTGAGTGTGTCCAGGACATAAAAGATTAGATGACCAATAACTTTCTTTTACTAAATTCAGATAAGACGGAGATATTACTTATTTGCCCAAAAACCAGCACAGAACAGCTTTCACAATTCACCTTGCGGTTAGAAGGATGTACTGTTACTACCAGCTCGACAGTGAAAAACCTGGGCGTAATATTAGACAGTAACTTGTCTTTTGAAAATGACATTTCAAATATCACAAAAACAGCCTTTTTTCCATCTTAGAAATATTGCAAAACTGAGGAGCATCTTATCTGTATCTGATGCAGAAAAGCTAGTTCATGCATTCATGACCTCCAGACTGGACTATTGTAATGCATTACTAGGTGGTTGTCCTGCATCCTCAATAAACAAGCTTCAGTTAATCCAAAATGCAGCCGCCAGGGTTCTCACTATAATATGATCACATAACACCTATATTATCATCCCTGCACTGGCTACCTGTTCAGTCTAGAATAAATTACAAAATAGTGTTACTTACATACAAAGCCTTAAATGGTTTAGCTCCCACATACCTAACCAGTCTTCTGATACGCTACAATCCACCACGTGCTTTAAGGTCACAAAACTCCGGACTTCTGGTAGTTCCCAGAATTTCAAAATCTACAAAAGGGGGCGGGGCATTTTCATATTTAGCTCCAAAGCTTTGGAATAGCCTTCCAGACAGTGTTCGGGGAGCAGACACGGTTTCCCAGTTCAAAAGTAGACTCAAGACGCATCTTTTTAATCTGGCATTCACGTAACTCATCCCATAACCTCATACTCTAGTACACCCATACTGAATGGCAACTACGCTAATTCTCCCCATCTGTTCTGTATTTCTCTACCCATGCCGAAGCATCGGGAGATTGTGCCAGCTTCAGTAGACAAAGGCCGACCCTGCGAGGTTCCTGAGGCATCCAGAGAAGGACCAGCTACAGCTGGATTCTGCTTCATGATGGTTGGAGCTACACATGCTGCTCCTGTGCTTCCAGTGATCCAGACCTCATCTGCCCTCTGCACCTTATCTGTCCACTGGCTCATCCCTATGCTGAACGGGTCTTCATGTTAATTTAAATTATTTTTTTTCATATTGCACTTTCACCTGCACAACACACATGATGTTATATCATTTCTATCTGTTATCACCCAAATGAGGATGGGTTCCCTGTTGAGTCTGGTTCCTCTCAAGGTTTCTTCCTATTGCCATCTCAGGGAGTTTTTCCTTGCCACCGTCGCCGTCACCCTTGGCTTGCTCATCAGAGACATTTCATTCATCATTCATTCATCTCATTATTACCTATACACATTTTTCTCACACATACACACTTCCAAATATTTTCTTTTCTAACAAAATCTTTTAAATTTTTTGTGAAGCTGCTTTGAGACAATGACCATTCTTAAAAGCGCTATATAAATAAAATTGAATTGAATTGAATTGTATGACAGGAGGTGAGGTGATGCTCATGGATGCAACAATGGCTCTTTATACACCTGTAAGGTTTCCTTGGTTCTTTGGTCATGTCCTCCTGGGGAACCCCTGTTTGTGCTATAGATATTCACAAGAATTTGCTTTTGACACAGTTCACTTTGCACATCTAAATCTATATCACAAACTATTACTTTCTTTAGTGGATTACCAGAGGAATCGTTACTCGTAAGAAATGTCCATGTGGTCTTTTCTTTATGAATCTAGAACTCCTGAGCACTGAAAAAAATCTGAATTTTAATAACTAGTACAGAAAGTTTTACCACTGCTCCATTTATGTATTCTATAGCGATGATGCATGATGCACATTTAGCATGCCTGTGTTCTAGCGCATTCAGTTTTATTTAGATGCAGCCTGTAGGAGGATGAACCCTCATCCTTTTTTTTTTTTTTGAGAGAAGTAGTACCGTAAATAACCATAAATCTTTCCACTCAAAAATGGAGGGAATGTTTTGACAGGGAAATGGATCCTGATCCTCAATTGTAACAATGTAGATGGTTGAAATAGATAAAGCTATTGGCTGAGCCAGAGCTCCATAGAAAATAATTGGCAAAAGCGCATGACCTAGTTTAGATCAAGTTATTCCAATAATGTAGCACTTAAAAAAAAAAAAAAAAAAAGGAGTTGTGAATGCAGTTTGCATCAAAAGAAGGCCAAACATGCAGACCTCAGCTCAGGGAGACAGTTAGAAAACTTATGATTGGTTTTCTAACAAAGCAGAACTTCATAAACAGATTCACCAGGGTCAGAGAATAAAAGAAGGAATGCATTTTGGATGGAGGACAAGCCGAGGTTGAAGATTCTATTACATAAAGTTAATATTTATCTCAGTCATAATCTCAGTTTGCTTTTCAGATCTTCACATTTTAGATGTCAAACAACGTGTTTGTCCATCTTATGCCGTGGGTTAGTAAAAAGGTTGTTGGACTCATGGACTCCAAGTATTGTTGCATTGTTTTTATATTTATCTCATGCCATGTAACTGAAAAGAAAATGAATAAATGCATTGTCCTGTCTATTTCTGCTCTTTACATTTATTTATATATTTATTTAATTTCTTAGCAAACTTTGTTATAATTTAGCAGGAGTTGTATCAGATATCAAACACACCATAAATTTGTACATATGTATATATGTACAGTACTTGTTAAAAGGATTTGCTGTGTTGGGGACACAGCAAATATGTGGAAGAATGTGCTTATTTACTTTCAGATGAGATCAAAATCACAATCACTTTTTGGCCTTAATGCAAAACGATATGTGTGGTGGAAAACGTGCACGTGCATCTCACGGGCAGCTCACTTGAGACAAAGACTTTAGACTGGGCGGTGGACACCATCCCCAAACATACAGTCAAAGTTACAGTGGAATGGTTTAGATCAAAACATATTCATGTGTTACAATGACACAGTCAAAGCCCAGACCTAAATCCAATTGAGAATCTGTAGCAAGACTGGAAAATTTCCTGCATCTCCATTTTTCACTCTCTAGATGTGCAAAGCTACAGTAGAAGAGACCAACCCTGAATGTCTCGCAGCTGTAATTTCAGCAAAAGGCGGTTCTACAAATCATTGAATCAGGGGAGCTAATAGAATTGCATGCCACACTTTTCAGATATTTATTTGTAAACATCTTGAAAACAACTTTGAAAACCATTAGTCATTTTCCTTCCACTTCACAATTATGTGCCACTTTGTGTTGGTCACATAAACTCCCAATAAAATAAATTTATGTTTGTGGTTGTATCATGACAAAATGTGGGAAAGTTCAAAGCTATGAAAATTTTAAAAGGCCTTGTACATTTAACTTTAACGACAGCTTGGCTCACTCATGGCCTTCTCTCAACCAGATTTATAAGGTAGTAACCTGGAATGGTTTTCAGTTGGTAGGTGTGCCTTGTCAAGAGTTAAAAAAAGGAAGTTGAGTAATGTGTAATATTGATATGAGATGATTAATGCTAAATTAATAAATACAATTAATCAATTATTCAATTAATTAACCCCATTGATAGAGATCACTCGCAGATAGAGGACATCCAGTGACAGATAACACTCACTGATGGAGAACCCTTGCTCATAAACCTTGCTGATGGAGAACTCTCACTGTTAGAGAATTCTTGCTGATAGAGAACCCCCTAAACGGACCAAACAAAGTTTTATAGATTAAAAGATTTTCCTAAGAATGGACAACCATCGATACACCAATAAATCCCCTCAGTGGTGTGTCAGAGCAACATAAAGCATTAGTCTCAAATGTTCAAGGGCCAGCATGAAGCTAAAGCTAAGCATAGAGATAAAAATCGACTGAAAGCATGACATTTGAAAAATGATGAAATATACAATTGCATGTCCACTGTTAATTCAGACCGAAGGAACGGGTACCATTTTTTCTTCTAATTTGACTTAATTCCCAACCTGTCAATCACCATGTCGAGTCTGGTTCTGTTCTGAAAAATCTAAAAGAGAGAAAAAGAGAGAATTACGGACAAGTTGAGCTAAATGCATCTACAGACCTCACCCATGCTTATAAAGGAAATTCATATCCCCTCTCCTCAGCCTCGTTCTACTCGTTTAAGCTATGATGATTTATCGTCTCAGACAGATCCGTCACTGCAGGTGACTAAATAGGGACTTCCCAGAGGCAGGTGGGATCAGTCTGGGCTGAGAAAATAAAGATTATGATCTAATTCAACTCCAGCGGGCTACATCAAGCCCTAATCCTGCTGTACACAGTTAATGGAATCAGAAGCTGAGACAACGACAGAATGGCAAAAGCACATGGCTCGTTAATGAAGACTAATGGAGGGGATGGCCCTTGGAGCGACTAGTTTAAAGAGAGATTACAACACCTGCCTGAGAACGAGGCAATAGTGGAGCTAAGCTAATTATGCTAATGCAGAAAAGGAATCTTGTAGAAAAGGAATGTAAGACGTGGTTTTCCAAAAAGGAGTGTTGTCAGCCAGTGTTGCATGGAGTCTGGATTTGGGATGCAAGAGTCAGTACCAGACAATGCCACTTATCAGACTATGAAATATCAACTTGATTAAATTTAGCATCATGAAAATTTTAGCAGCTGTGATAAAGGGGATAAAAAAAATAACATGGGCCACATTCCAATGTGTAATTTGAAGTTTGAGTGGTCTTTGGGATTAGTGGTAATTCTTGAGGGGTTATTAGAATTAGTTGTGATCAGTCAGTGGTCCAGTAACCTGTCATTGGGATTAGTGGTAATCAGTGAACATCCCAGTGTGTAAGTAGACATTGCTGGTAATCAATAAGTGGGGTCACTAGAATTTCTTGATAGTCAGTGAATGGTCACTGGGATTAGTTGTGATCAATAAGTGATCATTGGCATTAGGGGCGATCAGCAGATGGTTGCTGGGAATAGTGGAGATCAGTCAGTGGCAGTTGGGATTATTGGTAATCGGTGAGTAATCATTGTTATTAATGATGAGCAGCGGTAAGGCACTGCGGTAAGGCTCAGTGGTTGGTGTTTTGCCTGCCATGTGGAAGGTCCGGATTCGATTCCCAGCCAGCACCCAAACCCCCGCCACTGGATGCAGTGCTGGTCCCAAGCCTCGATAAAATGGGAAGGGCATAAAAAACCTGTGCCAAGTTGTAGAGCGGACTGGATAGCAGCCCGAAAGACCAACAACAGTGAGTGACCACTGGGGTTAGTGGTAATCAGTGAGTGATGACTGGCATTAATGGTGAGCAATGTGTGGCCACTGGGATTAGTAGCATTCTGTAAACGTTCATTGGAATTAGTGGTAATCAATGGGATTAATGATGATCAGTGAGTAATCTCTGGGGTTAGTGGTGATCTGTCAGTGATCCCTGGGATTAATGGTGATCATTGGGATTAGCTGGTGATCAGTGGGTGGTCATTAGGATTAGTGGTCAACAGTGAGGTTGCTGTAAACAATGATGTTGAATGGTTTTTACTAAACAGTGCTGGCTATTGATTGGACATTGGGAACTGTGGTGATCTGTGATTGGCCATGCTGTATTATGGGTAGGACAGGTGCTAACGTCTGCAACAATTATTCTATACAAGATTTCCAACCAGTGCAGCCTAGTTTGTCTGATTTCCTTTTCGTTCTGTCATTAAACTGACAAATTTACATCAAAAAAGATGCGAGATGGATGCCACTCATTTCCTAAATGTATTCATTATATGATACACATATAATACAATAACAATCCAGGAATAATTAGAAAATGGCAGAAAAAATTAAAGAGGTATATTTTGGAAAGCTGTGTTATCTGCTAGCACCACTAAAGTTGTTTTGCTGTTCAGTTTGTCCTCTCTGACCCGGCTTTAGATATCTAATCAAACATCCTGTTTCCTCTCCTGCCAAACGCTTGACGTAATCATCACCCCATCAGTCTGTCTGAGCGTTCCAGCCTTCAGATGGCCAAATAACACATTTTTCCTCCTCTCTCTCTTTTTTCTCAGCAGAGCGTGTCCATCAGGCATCCATTATTCAAACAACAGACAGATGGTCAATTAACTTCCGTTCATTAACTCAATTGCATGAGGATAAAAAATGGCTGCGCTTTCATCATTCGTAGTGTCTGTCGATGGAGTCGTCCAACATTTCTCTGCGCCCTGTGCACTATTATAATCTAACGGGTGAAGTCGTGATTTGCTGATATCAGACAAAGCATCGCGGTCAGCATTCAGGGTCAGAAAAGTCACTAAAGCCTCCAAACACTTTACTTTCATTCCAGTTCAGTGATGCGGATTAATCTCGATCGGCAAGCATACGGTTGTCCGACCCCTGTGTGGCTTCAACAGCTGATTTAATTTATCTCAGCTTTTAATTGCCATTTGGGGAAGAACAGAAAGATTTCAGCATCTGTCCTGGTAAATGAGGGATGAACTTTGACAACCAAATCAGCCAACACATATGTCTACTTCCTGTTTTCTTTATGTTGTTTCGAAAACAAATTGTCTCTAGACAAATCTGGAACAGAGTCACTACAAGTACAGAGTACTACATTATCTCACTCATATCTCAGTGTTCCATAGATTCCAGATCCAGCATGACTTATTGATAAAATTATTGAAGACTATCATCGTCTATTCCGCTCCATCCTGTATACAGGGTTGCAGGGGGCCTAGAGTCTATCGCAGGAGACCTAGGGCATGAAGCGAGGTACACATTGGATGGTGTGCGACTCCACTGCAGGGCACACACACATACTGTGCACATACTCACATGCTCACACACTAAAGGCAATGTTAACCAATGCCAGCAAGCAAATCGGCATGTCTTTGGACTGTAGGAGGAAACTAGAGTACCTGAAGGAAACCCATCAAGCACGGAGAGAACATGCAAACTCCATGCACACTTGACCCTGGAGGTGTAAGGCGACAGAGCTCACCACTAAGTCACCATGCCGCCCTTACTAAAGATTTATCTAATATAATTAATATATATATATATATATATATATATATATATATATATATATATATATATATATATTGAACACATCATAGATGCATAAATGGTCCTAATCATAATTAGCACATTAATCAGCAGCATACTAAAGTATCTCTTGTACATCTTGAGTGTCCTAGAGATATCTCTCTGTACATTACAAAACATGTACAACACAAAAGTGGAAAATCATTGAATGATATTGCTCTTCACTTGGGTATGTTACACTCGGACAGGGTAGCTAAACTGCATGATTTTTTTTGAAGTACTGTATTTACACAACTGTAGTGTGATATGGTGTTTAACCACCCAAACTACCCAACGTCTAGTTTCACAGAAGGGATCTTGATCACTATTTGATTTAACCGTTTAGTAAATTGCAGGTATTCTTTTTTTGGGTTAAAGGAGTAATATTTTGGCGCTTGTTGGTTGAGAAACCAATAGATTTTGCAATGGAATCAGTGGCTAGCATTTAGCGCTCTCGCTAATGAGACCAGGGTTAAGTAGCAGTCAAGGTATTAGTTTAGTTGGCAAAAAGAATGTGAAGAAAAAAAATATCATCACTATTGCTTTGTATTAATTTAAGATAAAAATAGATTCTTCTATTCATTCATTCATTTTCTATACTGCTTAATCCTGGAGCCTATCCCAGGAGACTTCGGGCACTAGGCAGGGTACACCCTGGACAGGGTGCCAATCCATCGCAGGGCACACAAACATACACACCCAATCACACACTACGGGCAATTTAGGAACGCCAATTAGCCTAACCTGCATATCTTTGGACTGTGGGAGGAAACCGGAGTACCCGGAGGAAACCCACCAAGCACGGGGAGAACATGCAAACTCCATGCACACAGAGACGGGAATCGAGCCTGGCCGGGGAATCGAACCCAGACCCTGGAGGTACAAGGCGACAGTGCTAACCACTACACCACCGCGCCGCCTAGATTCTTTCAATGAGTATAATTATGAAGTTGTAATTTCAATGTTGTGTTGAGGTAAACGTTGTCAATGTCATGTAGTCAATGATGGTCCAATGCCACTTTATAAACACAATTCACAATTCCTCTCCATGTCTGTAACATTGTCGAATCAACGTTGGAATTTTTACAACAAAATAATTCATGTTGGAAGTTTAGCGTTATACCGTTAGGCAATTTAATGGAATTACATGATACATAAACTGAGGTCATAAAAATCGTCTTATTAACATACGTCTTAAAATTTTCAGTATAATTAGCATCGTGGCCTCTGAGTGGCGCAGTGGTAAAGCGCTCACCCTATCATCCGGAGATCGCTGGTTCGAACCCCGGGAGATGCTGTTTTCCTCTCACAGCTGGAGGCACAGAGAGAGCTGATTGGCCAAGCTCTCTCAGGGGGGAGGGATGAGAGGTACTTGCGCTCCCACATTAATCAGGGCTCTACAGCCAATCAGGAGTGTCTGTGAGCTCGCGCACGCGGAAGGAGCGGCTAGAGCTTTCCTCCAAGTGTGTTACTCCGCCCCTAATGGTGGCTGAGCAAGCAATTCGAAAAGATGCGGTCGGCTGCCGTCACGCTGTTCGGAGGAAACACGTGATAGTCTTCGCCCTCCCGACTGAGGGGTAGTGGTAGCCTTAATGTGGGAGCCCCCTTAGCGACGGGGAGGAATTGGCCACGACTAAATTGGGGAGAAAATTGGAACCCCACCCCGAAAAAAAAAAAAAAAAAAAAATGTATATATATATATATATATATATATATATATATATATATATAGAGCAGTAACCAACAGTAATAACTTTGAAAATAGGTAAAATTACAAATAATGTTAATGTACTGTAGTTAATGACTAAACCCATAACAAAAGTAAATTCTTGAGATAAGAATTGATTATGGTGTCCTTCTATCACCTTCTCCATCACAACAAGACATTTTAGTGCTCTTTAGTGGATTTAAAGTTGTGATACAACCAATGAATTGATTAATTAAAAGAATCTTGATGCATCATGACCTATTACTCTTACAGATAATGCATTGTGTATGTGTGTGTACTGTATGTGCTTTAGCAGGGAAAAAAGGGGAAAAAAACTATTGAAAAAAATTTTTTGGACGGTTCAGCGTGCGTCCACAATGTCTGAGGTAGAGAGTTCTGAGTGCCATCTGTACCCGATCCACAGGATCTTAACCAGCAGCGTTTATTGCACATATGATTACCGGGTGTCATGCTGTTTCCGTTACAAGCCATCTGTCCAGGAGAGGCTACAACAAAAAAAAAAGTTAATAAATAAATTAAATCCTGCCATGCTGGAAGAGATGAATCACCGGCAACCTGCTGAGACTTTGTGCCTTTTTTTTTTTTTTAGAACATGTAGAACCACATTTTCAGTATTTTTATTTACTTTGGTAACAAGCTTTTTATTTACCTGTGTGGATAATGTCAAGGTAATATATAATAATGTTTCTAGAGAAACGTGACATTTTCGCCTCAAGCCCCATTCCTCTTTCTGATAATGTATTGTACGTGTGCATGGACTACAGTATATGTGCTTGAGCAGGAAAAAAAAAATCAGGCAAGGCTTGAGAAAAATATGTCCAGCTGAGATAAATTGCTCACCTGTGCTTGACGCTTATGACTCATAAACCATATATATTCTGTTCAGAGTATTTATGACGTTAATACTCTAAACTGATATGTTGAGTGACATGTTTGTCGGTAAACAAGGGAAAAAACAACAATCTTCTTTACAATTTGTCAGATTCAGAGATGTTACACAGAAGCTACATAATTGATTCCTGATGCACGCTGCTCCTCGGTCCTGATAATAAGTACAAATTTGAAGGCACCCATGTCTTCCCTTGTTGCTTTATCTTTCAATCTGCTCGGTGGTGCTCCAGGTTAATAAGAGGGCAAAGCCACGGTGTTCCGTCCCCGACAATCGGCTTCATCTGACACTTTGACAGCAACCAATTACCGAAGGCAAAAATAACAGCTCGGGCAGTGGTTGGTTGCCTGGACGGGGTTACATCTAATTTAAGAGGCAGCACTCGCTGTGGACTGAGTTAGCTTAATCTCTGACATTTTGACGCATGTTCATGGTTAACCTCTTATTTTGGCTTATTTGTCAGGTGGGTGTCAACTGGCCTGTCAAGGAAGTGCTCACTGGATAAACATTTTTTTTTTTTTTCAGACAGTGAAGCAGATCAATTATGTACAGTACTGTCTCTATTTATTGACCCTGTAAGGAAAATGAAGCAATCCATCCTGGCAACCAGGGGTTAACATAAGATTTGGGAAATGGTGTATCTGACTGTTTTTTTCCAATTAAATATTATATTAACATGCAATTGAATTACATGTATAACATTGGATATAATTGTGTCTCTCCATATAATCAAGCAAATCAATTTCAGATGTATCAGTTTAGATAACAAGTAAAGTGAATGAATCACTACAAAAAGATTCTGTCTATATTTGTTTGGTGGATTGTCATTAATCCACTTAGCTATCTAATACTGAATACATGTTAACAAAACCTAATTACAATATAGACTAGATAGTTCGCCAAGCCAACACGTGTGCCACATTTACACATAATCTGCTAATTTATAGATAATCAGGATCTAACTAAGACTAATGTTATTATATTAGTTATTTTTCAGTTTGTTCAAAACAAAGTTTATGACTTGAAACTGCTTTTATTTGTAGCCCTGCCCCATCTCTTTCCTTTTAAACTGAGAATTCAGCAAAGGCAATTTTTTCTTTCTCTAATTTCTTACCTTTGAGAACAAATGAATGCTAATCAGTGCTAATAGCAACCGCTAAATAGCTCGTTAGTCTTTGAAGTTTAATATTTAATTATGGTTTGGTCAGTTAAACATACAATTATCAGTGTAAGGTTTAAATGAAAAATGGGAAATTATGATGTTATATTAAAATAAATAAGCATAATATATATGCAAATACACTGTACTTTATATAATTTTCAACTTTATTGAACAATACTGATTTTTTTTTTCAAAACTGTGAAATAAGACATATGGTAATTAAGTAACAACACCAACAGTCTGTTGTTGTTTTAAGACATGAAAGAAGGAAAAGCGGTTCCTGCAAGAACAGTATTGTCAAAATCCCATCAAGCTCCATGATGATGAAACTGTCTCTCATGAAGACCTTCCAAGGAAAGTAGGACCAAAACTGACCTCTGCTGCAGAGGAAAAGTTCATTTAGAGTCACCAGCCTCAGAAATCACCAATAAACAAACACCACCTCAGATTAGAGCCGTTATGAAGCTTTTACAGAGCATAAGTAGCAGATAAACATCTCAATATTAACTGTTCAAAGTAGATTATTGCATATTTTGGATTATTTTACAATTTGGAAAGAAACAAAAAAAGACCATTCAATTAGAAGGTGTGTCCAGTGTTTTGATTGGTAGTGTACATGGAAAGAACACCAAGCTCAGTCTGAAAACATAGTAGAAATTACCTAAAACCTTAAAAATAGTAGTCACGTCACTATCCAAACTTAATACATCGCTAAGTTATGTTTTAACAACAACAAAAAAACTTTAGAACTCTAACCTGGCATATCCAGAGTAGCACTGGAATTGCCCCACTAGAGTGACCTTTTGAGTGCACCATCTTGGATTGATCCTCCAAACGAGTCCTTAGGACCCCCCACACGCCCACCCCCCTCTCTCTCTCCCTCGCTTTCTGCCATGTTGTTGTGGTTCGGTACATTTGGCACAAGTTTGTCCTGAGGGGCTGCCAGGAGGAAGTCTATACACGTCCAACCACCCTAAGGGCTCCACGTTCGATTTTCAGTCTCTACTTCCTCCAACAGCCATGTCCTCTGGTGAAGATTTCCCTCAAGGCACATGGCCTTTTCCTGATGCTGAGTGCTCAAAGCGTGTCCATAGACTTTGGGTCGAGACTTCCTGAATTTGGAATGAGATCTTTTTTCTTGTAATATCGCTAGCAAACTCTGAGTTGTTGTTGCTTTTTTTTTTTTAATGTACATCGAACTTTAATCTGGACAATAAATTACAGAGAAACTATGAAGACAACAGCAACAGTTAGGACCATGTAATTCCATAATATGATTGTATTACTGCATAAACTACTGTATGTATTTTTACATAAGGACAAAAATAAAATAAAATTATGTGAATGTATATTAGCCAGCTATTTATGCATTTTGTTCCAGATTAGTGCTAAAGCTGTTCTTTTAGAGCTTAATCTGTACAAAGATTTATATGCTTTGTAAGGAGGTTTATTTTACCAATTGTAAAAAGTTTAATGCACGGGTGGAACCACAGGAAGACAGACATGAGGCGAGGTCTACAGAAAATAAGGGTAATTTTATTAGGAAAAGAGGCAATGGGAAGGGTTTAAGGCATGAGAATGAAAAAAGGGGGGGAGGTAATTGGTGAAGGTGTGCACGTGCAGGTCTGGAGGCAGTGCCCAGCTGGCATGTGCTCCCACTGATTGGCCCCTCCCAGCTGTACTTGGGCACGGACGGGAATCGCTCGTGGCTGGGTGACTTTCCCAGATGGGAACAGCCTTTTCCTCTTCAGTGGCAGGATCACAAAAGTTGGCTCTGTGCAAAAGTGAAAATGGTGGCATTTGGTTCTATGCCTTTGAAGTCCCTGGGGCGCATTACATCACTCCACTCACATGCAACTCTTCTGCATTGTTTTGTGTCTGCCGCATGACTCTGCTCTAACATGGATGAAGCCCAACATCTATTCAGATGATGACTCACCAGCCGTGCCCTTTCTCAGAGCCCCACCTCTTTGCACACCTGCAGAATGGGAGGCTGCCTTCCTAAAGGAACATACGGAGTGAGCGAGGAGCGGCAAAGGATTTAGGCACACGCCCATCATTGGCGAACACTGTGACACAAATAAAGGAAAGTCCGCAGTTCCACTGGCTTTGTAATAGTTTAAGGTCAAGCTGTAACATGTTCAGGAAAGAAATCTTGCTCAGCAAATGTTAGCAACATGATTGAAGAGTAAGGTATAAATAGAAAGTAACTTTTGTTTTGTGGGGGGTGCATTTTATTAGACTAAATTGATACATAATAAAATAATATGAATAAAAAATAATATGAATAAAAAACATTTCAAATTCAAATTCAAATTTTATTTGTCACATACACAGTCATACACAGTATAATATGCAGTGAAATGCTTACACGACCGCCAGTGACCTTAAAAATAAAATAAAAGCTTGTACGTAAAATAAATAATCAATAAAAAAGAAATACTAAAGAAATAAATTTAACTAGTAAAATTAACTGTACAATAAGGGCATAATAAAATATTGCAAAATATAGAAATATAGGGTAGATAGAGTATATATGTATATAGAATTTAAAGTGTCAGTGGTTGTGCAAGTATGCATGAAAGGTGACTAATGAAAGTGACATGTGCAATTGTCCAGATGTATAAATATTTAGTGCAAGTGTGTATGAATGTGTACATGATTGTCCAGTCAGTGTTGTGAGCTTAAAAAGATGTTATTAGTTCTGTGTGGAGGTGTGATTGAGAGGCCTGCGGGAAGAAGCTCCTCCTCAGCCTCTCTGTGCTGGCCTTTAGGGAGCGGAATCGCTTCCCGGACCGCAACAAAGAGAACAGTCCATTACTGGGGTGACTGAGGTCCTTCATGATCTTCCTGGCCTTAGTCCAGCACCGCTTGCTGTAGATCGAGTGCAGGTCAGGGAGCTCAGTGCGGATGATGCGCTCGGCTGATCGCACCACCCTCTGTAGAGCTCGTCTGTCCGGCATGGTGCTGTTCCCGAACCAGGTCGTGATGTTTCCCGTCAGGATGCTCTCTATGGTGCAGGAGTAGAAGTTCCTGAGCACCTTGGAGGGCAGTCTAAAGTCTCTCAAGCGTCTGAGGTGGTAGAGACGCTGCCGGGCTTTTTTCACCACGGTGTTGATGTGACAGGACCATGACAGGTCCTGCGTGATGTGAACACCGAGGTATCTGAAGCTGTGCTCTCTCCTCTCTCTGAAGCTCTGAAGCTCTCTCCACTGGGCTCCTGTTGATGACGGGGGTCTGGTAGTTCCTCTCCTGCTTTGTAGTAAAGTCCACTATCAGCTCCTTTGTCTGACGTTCAGGAGGAGATTGTTCCTCTGGCACCAGTTCTCCAGATTTCCAATCTCCTCTAGGTAGTCCGACTCATCATTGTTGGTGATCAGTCCGACCACGACGGTGTCGTCAGCAAACTTGATGATGGAGATGGAGTTGGTAGTGGCCACGCAGTCGTGGGTGTACAAAGAGTACAGCAGAGGGCTCAGAACACAACCCTGGGGGGCTCCAGTGCTGAGAGTGAGTGTAGCTGAGACATGTCCGCCCATCCTTACTGCCTGTGGTCTGCCAGTCAGAAAATTGGAGATCCACTGACATATAGATGAGCTGAGTCCCAGGTGCTCCAGCTTGGTGGTGAGTGTGGAGGGAATTATGGTATTAAAAGCAGAGCTGTAGTCGATGAAGAGCATTTTAACATAATTCCCTTTCCTAGTGTCCAGGTGAGTGAGTGATGTGTGGAGGAGATGAGAGATTGCATCGTCTGTGGAGCGGTTCTGACGGTATGCAAACTGTAGTGGGTCCAGTGTGTCGGGTAGTGAAGAAATGATGAAGTCTCTGATAAGGCGTTCAAAGCACTTCATCACTACTGAGGTGAGGGCTACAGGGCGATAGTCATTGAGGGAAGCAGGATGTGGTTTCTTCGGGACAGGAACAATGATGGACTCTTTGAAGCACGTGGGGATCACCGACTGAGATAAGGAGATGTTGAATATCTCAGTGAACACAGGTGCTAGCTGGTCTGCGCAGGCCCTGAGGATACGGCCTGAGATGCCGTCTGGTCCTGCTGCTTTCCTGGTGTTCACTCTCTTGAAGGCTCTCCTCACGTCGTGCTCGGAGATGATGAGCGCGTTCCCGGTGCTGGCAGTGTCTTCCTGTCTGCAGCCGTTAGCGCCGCTAGCATTAGCTCCGCTAGCATTAGCGCCATTAGCATTAGCGCCGTTAGCATTAGCATCGCTAGCGTCTTTAGCTGCAGCCTCGAAGCGAGCATAAAAGGTGTTCAGCTCGTCTGCCAGAGTCGCGTCCGCGTTCGTCATACCGGATGCTGGTGCTTTATAGTCCGTTATTGTTCTCAGTCCCTGCCACAGGCTCCTAGAGTCACTCTGTTGAAGCTGTGACTCTAGTTTTCTCCCGTAGCGCTGCTTCGCCTCTTTCACCGCCTTCCGCACGTTGGATGACGCAGCCTTGTACAGTTCCATGTCCCCCGACGCAAGTCCCGTGTTGTAGGCAGCTGTGTGAGATCTCAGAGCGTCGTGGATGTTTTTATCCACCCACGGCTTCTGGTTGGGAAACGTTCTGATAGTCTTTTTCTCCACCGTATCGTCTACCAGCTTCCCAATAAATCCCACAACCGCTTCCGTAAACACGCTGACGTCATCATCGGAGCTGTTTCTTAACATGTCCCAGTCTGCGTTATCGAGTGCGTCCTGTAACGTGGCCACCGATTGGTCCGTCCAGCGCGCGACCTCCCTCTGAACCGGAACTTCCTGTTTCAGCCTTTGTTTATATTTTGGCATGAGGAAGATGGCGGCGTGGTCGGATTTACCAAACGTTTGACGAGATTGTGCCTTGTAACCGTCTTTGACCATGGTATAACAATGGTCCAGTGTCCTTTCGCCCCTGGTGGGGCAGGTGATGTGCTGATAAAAGTTCGGCGGCTGCGCGTTTGAGGTTGGCACGATTAAAGTCCCCCGCCACAATGAGCGCAGCGTCCCGGTGTTGTGTCTGGTGCTGTGTGAGCGCCTCATGCAGCTCGCATAAGGCAGTTTCAGTGTCTGCTTGTGGTGGGATGTAAACGGCACTGATTATGACCGATGTGAACTCCCGTGGAAGATAAAAAGGATGACACATGATGGACAGTAGTTCCAGGTTTGGTGTGCAGGAGCGTGTAAGAGGAACAACGCTCGCGCTGTTGCACCAGCTGTTGTTCACCATTAAGCACACGCCGCCTCCCCTTGACTTCTCCGAGTCCTGCGTCCTGTCCATGCGGTGAACCGAGAAGAACTCGGCTGGTTGTATGGCATGGTCTGGCACCGCTGGGTTCAGCCATGTCTCGGTGAAGCAGAGGAGATTGCAGTCCCGAATGTCTCTCTGGAACTTTATCCTGGCCCTGAGGTCATCGAGTTTGTTCTCCAGTGACTGGACGTTGGCGAGCAGGATACTAGGCAGAGGTGTGTGGTGTGCACGTGCTCTGAGCCTATTCCTCACGCCGACTCGTCTCCCTCGAGGCCGTCGCTTCGCGTCGCGTCCATTGTTCTCCCTCAGGATCTCACTCGGCCAGCTCGGATCCGGAGTTAAAAACGTCGAATTGTGCGTACATTGTATACCAATAGAAACAAGAGTGTCTCTATCATACCTAATGTACTCAATGGTGATGATTTTGCCGATTTTAAAACACTGAAAACTAACTTAAAGAACAAAAACAAAGAAAAGGTGGTCGGAGCAGTCGTGACGGCAGCCGACCTCACCGGCGCCATCTTGAAACATCATTTATGAGGAAAAACGATTATGAGGATTCTATATCATGCCATATCTGTAATCCCGCAGCTTTTAGTGAAGCATGAGCTCCCTTTTTTGCTTTTTCTTTTGAGCAACCAGGTTTTTGAGCTCGCTGAAAAAGCAAATCAACAAACCGTTCCTCTCACCAGCCTTGTGAGAGGAGAGAGCTGCAGACACGCCGTATACACTCAACGTAAATTACATTTAACCCCTGTGAGAATAGCGAATTTATTGAGTCAAGATCCTCAGACAGAACTTCTGCTAACATAAGCGCCAGTGGACACTGGTGTTAATAACGTCGCTAATATTCCACGGCTTTATTAAATTGGCGAAAAGATAACGAGGAATATAAGCTGAACATTCAGCAGGGTTTAAGCCTCAAAGCTCAAATGGTGTACCTGAGGAATTTTCTTCAAATTGATCAGTAAACAAGTAAATTACTTGCTGGATCCTTCAACATTTTTAGTTCTTACACTTATAATATAAGCTTAACCAGAATATTAAAATAGTATTGTCTTATTTTTATTTTTTATTTCTTAAGATAATGAACTCGATTAGATAATGTAGCAGAGAATAAAGTCCTATGAATTAAAAATTTCACATTCACCTCTATGGTGATTAGTCTGTTTAAATGGTTTACAGTTACATGGACAATCTTTCTTCAGTTTGATAAATCACTAAGACCCGCCTTCTATGTTATGATTGGTTATAAGAATTTAGTCTTATCTATGATTGGATAGATGTGAAGCGGCGCTCCAATCAGACCTCCATCTTCAGCCAGAGACCCAGAGACGCTCGCTGAGTTTACTGATCAGGAAATTGAGCTAAATTTCCATTCCAGAAACTCATCATGTCATCAAATGTTACTTCCACGTGGTGCAAACATGCACAGAAAGAATGTGTTTATTCAGACAAGAGAGAAATGATCGGATCAAGTATTTACATGTCTAATATTTACATAATGAATGAATTTTTAAAGGTTTACACTTTGCTCTCATTTGTATTGTGCCGGATTGGAGTAGACTGTTCCGATTAAGGTGTTTTCTTTATTAAATTTATTCTGATTGGGCTGTTATTCCTTTTACTGTATTAATGGAGTATTAGGGTCAATGGAAATGCACCTGCTGTGGTTCTCAACAAATATTAAAGTATAGAGAATCTAAAATCTCAATTAACATCCCAGTGATCTCTATTGGCAGAATTAATTTCATTATTGTTTAATTAATTATTTATTTATTAAACTATAACTATTGGACCAAGAAGCAAGTGGAAAAATGTGATCATACAACATCACATACAAACTTGTTATTTCTAAGTGCTTCCTTTTTGTTTTTGTTGTTTTTTCTGCCGGGGGGGGGGGCAGTCCCCCAGTCCACCAGCACTTGGTCAAGTTATTTATTTATTGAATTTTTGGGGGCAAGGTGGCAGGGTGGCACATCCAGGGTCAGGGATTTGATTCCCACCTTGCATGGAGTACTCCAGTTTCCACTTGTAGTCCTAAAGCATGTAGATGAGGTTAATTGGTGTTCCCAAATTGCCTGTTTTTTTTTTTTTTTTTGTGTGTGTGTGTGTGTGTG
Source organism: Channallabes apus (assembly GCA_030522415.1). NCBI lineage: Eukaryota > Metazoa > Chordata > Actinopteri > Siluriformes > Clariidae > Channallabes > Channallabes apus. Next base: position 57,850,566 of record CM060106.1, on the reverse strand, counting down.
TGTGTGTGTGTGTGTGTGTGTGTGTGTGTGTGTGTGTGTGTGTGTGTGTGCTGCGATGAATTAACACCTTGTCACCCCACCTCATGCCCTAACCCTCCTGGTAGAGGCTCCAGGCCCCAGTGACCCTATACACAGGACAAGCAAATTAATGAATTAATTAACATTTTTCTCCAAATTTACTCTATCCTGGACAGAACAAGCTAACTAATAATTGTGAAAGAGGACTCCTTATGAGAAATATTCCATAGAATATACTTAATATGTCATATTAAGTCATAACAGATGCTATAGCAACTATCTGTCACAGTAGCTACACTAAATCTTAAAGCTCTTATATGTAAATCCAACTGATGTTGATTCCGATGACCTCCTCCAATCACCAATAAAGTGATAAGACACAGAAATGAAACTACAGTACATTAGGGATCTCCATACCAGGAGGGAGCAGTAGGCTGTATTTGTATTCATTAAAAGAGACAATGACTATTATTGTTTCATATACTAATAAAGCTTGTGTGATAAATCGTATGCTTTTGTAATATTTGTGAAATTGTAGCAAAATTAAATTAACTAATCCGAATACTATTTTACTGCATTTGTTTAAGTGCTTGGCTCCTATATTTCTCTACAGAAAAAGAAGCTAAGTTCAGCAAAAAAAAAAATTAAGCTTAAATGCCCAAACAGGTTTTGACAAGGTCCAAGTTGCACAACAGTCCGGGGCGCGCAGCAAAAAACTTTGCACGAATGAAAATATCTGAAGTAGCATATTTGGAAACTCGCCCGAGTAATCCAGAAAACCTTTTCGTCCTGAATATATTTATATTTACTGCATCCTGCTTCGGCTTAGCACCGGATCAGTGATCTATAAAGTAATTAATGGAGACAGATGATTCCAAGACGATTTCCTTTTAAAACTTGAGAAGTTCTGGGCAAACTTTTGCAAGGGTAAAGACCACCTCGGGTCTGTCTGAGCAACCAGCCTCCTTGTGAAGACGACCCACTGTGTTACGGAAAGAAACAGAAAAAGAAATAGCCAGACAAACGTCCGGGAATTCCTGCCAGTTCCTTTTCCTCCTGCCAAAGCTCACATTGGGTACTGCTGATTTTTATTGAGATTATTATTTTTTTCTTTCCATACTGGAGTACAAGACAAAAAGATTTTTCTTTTTTTTCCAAGATGGTGACACCAAGCAAAGAACAAAGAGACGAGGATCTTTCCGGGTTCGACAGCTGACATGAAGCAGGTTACGATGCAGAATTTGTGGTGTAGTAGTTTAGGTTTGAGATTGTTACAGTACATGAGATGCAGTATAAGCAAAAATAAAAGTGGTAACAAAGCTCTGACAAAGTGTCAGGCTTCTGGTGGTTTTCGTTGTACAAGCGCAATATGGAGTTGAGATTTCAGCAGCGACGCCACATGGCAAAGTGACAGAATTAGGTGTGATACTGTAAAGCTGTTCCATGGATTAATAATGTAGCAGGTACGATCAGATATACTTCAGTTTCTCATTTGACTTGACTTCACCATGGTATAGGTTTGGGTACCATGGTAGTTGGATTGTATCTATACCATGGTGCTGTATATAGTTGCTGTTGTTGGTTTTTTTTCGGCTGCTCCTATTGAGGGGTCACCACAGCAGACTAACTGATCCACAACACAACATTTTTTTCCGCTTGGTTTTACACATGTTTTACTCCTGATTTCCTTCCTGATGTAACCCTCCTATTTCATCTGGGCTTGGGCCCAGCACTGCATCCAGTGGCTAGGGTTTGGGCATTGGATGGGAATACATGTATTACTTTTATTAACCGTACATACTGCATACTATAGAGTGGACACTTTTTTCTTTCATGCCCTGTAGTATGGCACTATGTACCATGATACTGTCAAAAATGTTTAGGTACAGAATGATAATGGTAATATTAAAATAGCATTATAGCATACTCCATGCATGTGGCATTATGTAAACACCATGGTATATATTAAGTACTGCCTTTACTACACAGTCCCTATTGTATATAATACCATAACTAACAAAGTATGGTATATACAAGCCTACCATATTTCAGTACATACCTGCTTAATTTGGTAGCCATTGTGGTACCCAATAAGTACCATGGTATTCACTAAAATATAGTGATACACACCTTAATACTACCACGGTACTCACTGAAGTGCTACAGTACCCACAATCTCCATCCATCCATCCATCCATCCATCCATCCATCCATCGTCAATTGCTTATCCGAAGTTGGATCATCGGAGTAGCAGTTCCACCAGGAAACCCCAAACTTCCCTTTTCCTGGCCACCTCAACTAACCCTGACTGCTGGATCTTGAAATATAATCTCTCTACCTATTCCTCTGTCTGCCTTGTTTCCTCCTCCCAGCTGGAAGAACCAAGAAGGCCTCCCGAGGAAGGGTGTCCTGGTGACATCCTTACCAGATGCCAGAAGCACCTCAACTGACCCCTTTCTACTTTGCCTACGATGGTAATGTCTGAAGCACCACAATTATATTGTTGAAATAATACTGTTGAATATTATGGTATGTACTATAAATTCAGCATTACTTATGGATATGTTTCATGTTTAAAAATGGAAGAACAATCCATTACATTGGATTTGTCTTAAAGTGCTATTAATTTGCATAGAGACATTATGAATAAAACTAAAGGCTGGAAAGAAGAGTTTATGCACCTGCTACATTTACAGTAGCTTGATTTGGTAATCTAATGGGCAAATGTTGCCAAACTAGCTTCATACTAATTAGTGGGCTAGTTTTCTATTTTTATATTGCTACTAAGATTAACACATTTACTATAATTCTCACTGGAGCTACAGTAGAACAAACAAACAAACCAACAAATGAACAAAAAAAAATCCTGTGGCCAGACCGCACAAGCAACACTGCAAAACAGAGACTTGTCCATGTTTCTTGCATGAATGCAAAACAAAATATATAAAAGTTTAAAAGTCCAAAATGCTAATCCTTTTTCAACATTGTTCCCCCCAAAGCTCCTCCTGCCAACATCCACCCTTACCATTCATCCATATTAAAGAGTGTGAAAGTGAAGGTTGTGATTTATCCCAGTGTCTTCTCTTTTGTTACTCCTCTTTCACTTTCGCCTTTGAAATACCAAAGAGGGTTTTTTGTCTCTCTGTCAGAACAAAGACGAACATGTTTAATTGAATGAAACGTGTCCTATTCTGGGCAACGAGCAAAGGCGAGGTTCAACTCCATGAATACAAATTACAGTCATTTACAAAGTCACGACGAGGGATCACTCGGCACCAGATGTGTTTTAAAGAGGGTTTCTTTTTTGTTGTTAACATAGCCCTGAAGAAATGTTTCCTGTTCATTTTATTTGTTAGCAAGAAATAAATCAGAGTGCACAGCTCACTTTGAGTTTGAGCTTACCTTAACAGATTTTTAGAGAAATAAAAGTTGATAGAATAGAATAATTTTATGTTTATGGAATATCTTTTTATTCAGAGTTCTGGTCCTACAGTACATGTTTACAGCCGCCTGAGACCCGGACTCTACTTTTGTGTACATTGCAATGTTTCTGTTCATTAGCATCTGATAACTATGGATGTAGAATGTCTTCAGGAACAAGGTTTGGGATTTGAAAAGCGTTTACAAGTTTGGAAAAAGAATTGGTCCTCATATGAGGATTGCACCAGTAGTCCATCTAGGGACATTGGAGTCCAATGGTGACCATCATATTTATTCCTCTTTTAAGGCCTGTGGTAGGACCTCCGGTCAACATTCACAAGCACATTCACACACTACAGGCAATTTAGGAAAACCAATTCCAACCAGACTAATCTGCATATCTTTTGGACAGTGGGAGGAAACCAGAGTACCTGGAGGAAACCCACCAAGCACAGGGAGAACATGCAAACTCCATACACAAAAAAAAAATCACATGGAGTAAGATTTCATCTGTTTAAAGTCCATTTATGAGGTCCGCGGTGTCCCAGGCAACATTCTGGAAAATGCTGGTCTAACCAAGCATGCACAGTAATAGCAAAATGAGGTGCTGCACCATGGGGTGGTGCACCAGTGATACTACAAGTTCTACAGGCATTAAATATTGCCTAGTTAGTTTTTACCTACCTTGTATATACATTGCTCACAGACCTTGATGCGGGAATCAAACCTAGTGGTTAGCAACAGTGCTACAGTACTTACCACGAGAGGTGGGGAGTAACAAGGTACATTTACTCCATTACATTGAGTAGTTTTACTGCATCATACTTTTTACTTTTACTTGAGTAAAGAAGAAACTCTACTCTCACTCCGCAACATTTGGCTACACTCGACTCGTTATTTTTTTATTTATTTATTCTACACATGCAGCCGGTGGATCTACTGTACCGCATGACAGTTTCACCAATAAGCCGCAGTAACAATAACCACATGTAGTTACATGACCACACTCAAACTGGCGGAAGTGGGAACAAAACTTGAGTTGGCATCCCTGGCCTCATATTCAAAGCATGCTTCGCTTACACAAAGTGCAAAAGAACAGAATCATACTGCTGTGTTTTCTCTGTCTGCCAAAACAGACACACACTTCAGCATATAAAAACTCGACTTCTATCTTGAGGAAACATGCTGTTGAATTATATATAATTGAATTGAATGTTGCAAAGTTAGCATTTATAATTATTATAATTATACTATTATATACATAAAATACAATATACTGTATATATATATATATATATATATATTATGTATATATACAGTGGCTTGCAAAAGTATTCGGCCCCCTTGAACTTTTCCACATTTTGTCACATTACAGCCACAAACATGAATCAATTTTATTGGAATTCCACGTGAAAGACCAATACAAAGTTGTGTACACGTGAGAAGTGGCACGAAAATCATACATGATTCCAAACATTTTTTACAAATAAATAACTGCAAAGTGTGGTGTGCGTAATTATTCAGCCCCCTGAGTCAATACTTTGTAGAACCACCTTTTGCTGCAATTACAGCTGCCAGTCTTTTAGGGTATGTCTCTACCAGCTTTGCACATCTAGAGACTGAAATCCTCGTCCATTCTTCTTTGCAAAACAGCTCCAGCTCAGTCAGATTAGATGGACAGCGTTTGTGAACAGCAGTTTTCAGATCTTGCCACAGATTCTCGATTGGATTTAGATCTGGACTTTGACTGGGCCGTTCTAACACATGGATATGTTTTGTTTTAAACCATTCCATTGTTGCCCTGGCTTTATGTTTAGGGTCGTTGTCCTGCTGGAAGGTGAACCTCCGCCCCAGTCTGAAGTCTTTTGCAGACTCCAAGAGGTTTTCTTCCAAGATTGCCCTGTATTTGGCTCCATCCATCTTCCCATCAACTCTGACCAGCTTCCCTGTCCCTGCTGAAGAGAAGCACCCCCAGAGCATGATGCTGCCACCACCATATTTGACAGTGGGGATGGTGTGTTCAGAGTGATGTGCAGTGCTAGTTTTCCGCCACACATAGCATTTTGCATTTTGGTCTCATCTGACCAGAGCACCTTCTTCCCCATGTTTGCTGTGGCCCCCACATGGCTTGTGACAAACTGCAAACGGGACTTCTTATGGCTTTCTGTTACCAATAGCTTTCCACTTTCCACTCTTCCATAAAGGCCAACTTTGTGCAGTGCACGGCTAATAGTTGTCCTATGGACAGATTCCCCCACCTGAGCTGTAGATCTCTGCAGCTCGTCCAGCGTCACCATGGGCCTCTTGGCTGCATTTCTGATCAGCGCTCTCCTTGTTCGGCCTGTGAGTTTAGGTGGACGGCCTTGTCTTGGTAGGTTTACAGTTGTGCCATACTCCTTCCATTTCTGAATGATGGCTTGAACAGTGGCTCCGTGGGATGTTCAAGGCTTTGGAAATCTTTTTGTAGCCTAAGCCTGCTTCAAATTTCTCAGTAACTTTATCCCTGACCTGTCTGGTGTGTTCTTTGGACTTCATTGTGTTGTTGCTCCCAATATTCTCTTAGACAACCTCTGAGGCCGTCACAGAGCAGCTGTATTTGTACTGACATTAGATTACACACAGGTGTAAAACTCTATTTAGTCATTAGCACTCATCAGGCAATGTCTATGGGCAACTGACTGCACTCAGACCAAAGGGGGCTGAATAATTACGCACACCCCACTTTGCAGTTATTTATTCTCTCAGGTTTTAGTACAGAATGTGACTATTCCCACAAGAAAAGATGTCAGCATATAATGCTAAACAGTTGATTTTTCAATGACATAGAAATTGTCAGTTATAAACTGTTTTACAAATAGTTTTACAGATCTTAAAACTGCTGTAAATGTTATACTGTATACACTATTTTACACAGTGTTTAATATTTTTATACCAGTGAAACATGAAATAAAAGCATGTTTAACACCAAAATGCATTATGTATTCATTTATATTATAAAATGTTTTTATATTATTAAGTAACTTTCCTTAATACATATGAGTACCTTTTGTTTTATCTGCTTAAACTATTATTCCACTAATAATGTTAAAATCATCTTGTGTTTGGCTAAATAATTTTGGCTTTTTTACATGATTTATTTAAGTAGATTCTGCTAGGGGATAAAATCAAGCCGTAAATACTACTTAAAAATAATATGTGCGATATTGTTACCATATTTTTTTTTAAGTAGATAGCATATAAGATTTTTTAAAGTGTACAATTGAAACAGTTACTCCGTACTTGAGTATCTTTTCACCGAATACTTTTTTGCTCTTCCTTGAGTAATATTATGGATGACTACTTTTTACTTACTTGAGTAATATTGTAATAATAAGTACAGCTACTCTTACTTGAGTACATTTTTTGGCTACTCTACCCACCTCTGCTCACGGTGCACAGTGCTACCGTGCCACCGACGTCTTTTTCCTGAATCACAAAATCACAGATTGGAAAACAAGATGACATGGTTCATACTGTAGTTTCAGAAAGCAGCTTGTGTAGGATGCTAACTCTGTAACTCTGTTAGCCGAATTAGCCTCATAGCCCCAGTGAAGAATTTCAGACACGTCTTGTCTAATCATCTACATTCAGAGGTGAAAGGCTGAAATCATCTAATTACTCGTCTAATAACCAGAGCTTGCTGCCTGTACGTGAGACGCACACGTCTCACCGAACCTGCTAAACACACACGAGGATCATTAAAAACAATTTGAACTAGCGCTTCTCAGTGAAGAGGAGTGTGACTCGTCGCACCCGCCCACCTCCATTTAATACGCACGGGGAAAGCGAACCTTCAAACAGTTGCTTAGTAACCAATTACTTTTACAATTATGAGCACTTATGATCTCGGCACAAAATCTTCACTAATGACTGCGCTTTAATATCCCGAGAGAAATGGACGGAACATTAGCGCGGCTGGGATTCAGATACGGAGACACATTTTAGTTGGGAGGCTAATAAAGCTAAAATGAAGCAATGTTGCGTGGTAGAATTATGATGCGGACGTACTGTACATGTGGGTGTCTTTATTATTTTAACATTTTATACGTAACGTATATACTTCAGGAAAAATCTGTGTGTGTGTGTGTGTGTGTGTGTGTGTGTGTGTGTGGGTGGATGTTTATTGGCTCAAAAAGTCAAGATCCATTCTAGTCCATGCTAATTATTACACTCGCTCATGCAGAACGCTAATGCTCCCACTACCCGGCCGAATGGGGCAAGAAATGTTATAAAGGAGTGTGTTAGCTCGAGGGCATGATGCCCATCACAATAAAGTGCTGAAGTGCTACAGTATCTAGCAAGCATTAATTTTTTTTAATAGGAAGGCTAAAAATAAAATAATTAACAAAATAAAATCATTAAAATCTGCTCATCTTTAATCAGACCCGGAGCTCAAAATTGACCAGGACTGCCATAATGGTTTAAATCCAGTGAAAGTGAAATGAATGATAAGTTAATTTCTGCGAATTAATGTCTTATGGCAAATGCTAGTGTATAATGCATTACAGTATGTAAACTGGTATAACAATGAAATTGGATATGAGGGCTACAGAAAATTCTCCTTAATGATTGGTTGGTACGTGTCACATGCTAGTACTTATTGTTGTTAATTAGTGGTTTATGCAGATTTTATAATGGATAGATAAAAAAACACTCATCTGTTGTCATAGCAACAGAAATTAGGCTAATAAAAATCTATAACAGTTTAAAGCTAGAATAAAAAAAAAAAAAAAAAATATGTATATACATACACAGGTCCTTCTCAAAAAATTAGCATATTGTGATAAAGTTCATTATTTTCTGTAATGTACTGATAAACATTAGACTTTCATATATTTTAGATTCATTACGTCAGAGAGGCCAGATTGAGGTGGTTTGGACATGTTCAGAGGAGAGATGGTGAATATATCGGTAGAAGGATGCTGAGGTTGGAACTGCCAGGCAGGAGGTCTAGAGGAAGACCAAAGAGGAGATTCATGGATGCAGTGAGAGAGGACATGAAGTTAGTTGGTGTGAGAGAAGAGGATTCAGAGGATAGGGTTAGATGGAGGCAGATGATTCGCTGTGGCGACCCCTGAAAGGGAACAGCCGAAAGACAAAGAAGAAGAAGAAGACACACAACTGAAGTAGTTCAAGCCTTTTATTGTTTTAATATTGATGATTGTGGCATACAGCTCATGAAAACCCAAAATCTCAAAAAATTTGCATATCATGAAAAGGTTCTCTAAACGAGCTATTAACCTAATCATCTGAATCAACTAATTAACTCTAAACACCTGCAAAAGATTCCTGAGGCTTTTAAAAACTCCCAGCCTGGTTCATTACTCAAAACCACAATCATGGGTAAGACTGCCGACCTGACTGCTGTCCAGAAGGCCATCATTGACACCCTCAAGCAAGAGGGTAAGACACAGAAAGACATTTCTGAACGAATAGGCTGTTCCCAGAGTGCTGTATCAAGGCACCTCAGTGGGAAGTCTGTGGGAAGGAAAAAGTGTGGCAGAAAACGCTGCACAACGAGAAGAGGTGACTGGGCCCTGAGGAAGATTGTGGAGAAGGACCGATTCCAGACCTTGGGGGACCTGCGGAAGCAGTGGACTGAGTCTGGAGTAGAAACATCCAGAGCCACCGTGTACAGGCGTGTGCAGGAAATGGGCTACAGGTTGCAAATTTTGCATGTCATTGGGAAATCAAGGTGCCAGAGTCTGGAGGAAGACTGGGGAGAGGGAAATGCCAAAATGCCTGAAGTCCAGTGTCAAGTACCCACAGTCAGTGATGGTCTGGGGTGCCATGTCAGCTGCTGGTGTTGGTCCACCGTGCTTTATCAAGGGCAGGGTCAATGCAGCTAGCTATCAGGAGATTTTGGAGCACTTCATGCTTCCATCTGCTGAAAAGCTTTATGGAGATGAAGATTTCATTTTTCAGCACGACCTGGCACCTGCTCACAGTGCCAAAACCACTGGTAAATGGTTTACTGACCATGGTATTATTGTGCTCAATTGGCCTGCCAACTCTCCTGACCTGAACCCCATAGAGAATCTGTGGGATATTGTGAAGAGAAAGTTGAGAGACACAAGACACAAGAATCTGCAAAAGGATTCCCGACCAAGTATTGAGTGCAGAACTGAACATACTTATTTGAAGGTTGACTTTTTTTGTATTAAAAACACTTTTTTTTATTGGTCAGATGAAATATGCTAATTTTTTGAGATAGAGATTTTGGGTTTTCATGAGCTGTATGCCACAATCATCAATATTGAAACAATAAAAGGCTTGAACTACTTCAGTTTGTGTGTAATAAATCTAAAATATATGAAAGTCTAATGTTTATCAGTACATTACAGAAAATAATGAACTTTATCACAATATGCTATATATATATATATATATATATATATATATATATATATATATATATATATATATATAAAACAATGAATATTGTATTGAATAAAAAAAAAAACTTTCTTCCTAATGGCTGGTAGATGTTACATAATAGGATTTATTTTCATTTATTTTATTTTATTTATTTTTAATTTCCTTTAATTAGATTTTAGGCGGCACGGTGGTGTAGTGGTTAGCACTGTCGCCTTGCACCTCCAGGGTCCGGGTTCGGTTCCCGGCCAGGCTCGATTCCCGTCTCTGTGTGCATGGAGTTTGCATGTTCTCCCCGTGCTTGGTGGGTTTCCTCCGGGGTGGCTGTCCAGGGTGTACCCTGCCTCGTGCCCTGAGTGTCCTGGGATAGGCTCCAGGTCCCCGCGACCCTAAATACAGGATGAAGCGGTATAGAAGATGAATGAATGAATGAATTAGATTTTGTAGATTGATTTTAGTTTATTAGAAACTCACGACAGATGTTAATATTTACTTCATAAAAACTGAATATTTGTGATTTTTTTATATTTACTACCATGGCTACCATAGTAACAGAAAGTACCTTCTTCTGACTGGCTGGTAGATGTCACTTTCTTTTTTATTATTATTATTATTATTATTATTATTATTATTATTAATGGTTTATAACATAATATTAATTGATTGAATGGTTGAAAGGTTTTAACTGTTCTAATAAAGTTAATATCTTTTAACTATTTAAAACTTTAGAACACTCATCATAATAAAGGTTATTGTTACTTAATTGTTTATGACTGATGGTTACACTTAATAACTGAATATATCTGAATATTTGTTATCATGCCTATGGATAATGCTTGTTTCTGGTAGAATCCATATGTTTCTATTCTGGTAATTAATAAATTATCACAGATGCTATAACAGCTTTATGGAAGATATCAGGATAGGAATTAAAATGAGAAACAAAAGTGTTGGCCTCCACGGTCTCTAGATGGACCGGTTGATAGATAGATAGATAGATAGATAGATAGATAGATAGATAGATAGATAGATAGATAGATAGATAGATAGATAGATAGATAGATAGATAGATATGTCCCACATGCTAGTGTTTTTTTTTTCTTGCTCTTGTGTTTTTGATGCTGAATAGTTTATGACAATTTTTTACATTAAATAAGAAAGGGGGGAAAAAACTCCATTCTGATTGGCTGGGAGATGCCACATATTACTTTCCTAAAAATTAACCTTTTATAGCAATTAATATTATACATACTACCGTTAAAAGAATACAGATTAACAATAAATATTTGCTGCCATGACTACAGAAAATACTTGTTTCCCATTAACTGGCAGATGCCAAATGCTGGTTCTTCTTTTTCTTTTTGCTAATTACAGTCCAGTCATTGCAGAAAGCCTTCCCCTTCCTGTCTGGGCTTAAACACTGATCACAGTAATGTTATTTATTTTGACATCCAGGGCTTCGACATTTTCATCTCCTCTCATTAGCACGGTGTCAGATTCGTGACAGCCGGTTTTAATACGAAGCGGTGTTCCGAACGCACAAAGCTTTCTTGAAACACACCACATTCCCTTTTCATATTTAATGTTTTATTACTTTTTATTATTCTCTCAGAGGTATGATTAATATTAATTACTTGAATGTGAATATGCTCTCTCTCTCTCTCTCTCTCTCTCTCTCTCTCTCTCTCTGTTTCAATTTAAGCAGCTCTCCAAAATGAAGTATAACAGAATCGATTATTTTTGCATGAATATTAAATATTAAGTGTTTTGAGGTAAAATGAGGAGATTAAAAGAGATGCAACTTTTTCTTCCTCATCTCTGATTTCTATTTCTTTACATGGAACACAGGATAGTTTTATTATTACATAAGGACCATAATTAAAATCAAGGTTGTCTGATATTTTACTTTATTTTTGACCTCTTGATCCTTGACGTCGATACTGGAACTATTTGTGTACATGAGCAGAGTGTTGGTACATCACACACTTTCACATCAAACCCTGTGATATTGCTAACACACACACACACACACACACACATCAAGCTGCAAGTTGTTTATCTTTTAATTACTTCAAACAACTTATAAATGTCAAGGATCGTCTCAGAAGGCCAGAGAAAGCTGAATAAAATCAATCTGACTTTAAAGTTTTGCTACACAACTAGGAACAAAAGAAAGAGCAACATTTTTAATTCCTTGCTTGAGCTCTTTCTGGATTCTGATTGGTCAGGAGGTGTTGATTGATTTTCCCTAACCGCGGCTCTGACAGTAGTGCAGCTGCATATTAATGCCTTTGATCTTATATCCTATCATTTCTATAGTAGCAACCATGACAAGCATTTTTGTCTTAATATCTTCTAGAAAGATAACATGGTGGAGGCAGTGGTGGCTCAAAAGGCTGTAGGTTACTGGGTTTCTGATCGGGAGGTTTGGGGGTTCAATCCCCAGCACCACCAAGTTGCCTTCAGCAAGGGCCTAAACCACGTCTCCTCAAGGGGGCGCTGTGTCCTGACTGACCCTGGACTCTCACCCCGGCTTCCGACCTGAGATATTTATTTATTATTAGGAGATGCTGGCGAGAGAATGAGTTTATAGCTGCTAACTTATTTCCTGAACACCCCACATCCACCAATGTTACTCCACATGGTATGAAGCATCATTAATTAGAGTTAATAAATCAATGTGGGACTGTATATAAGTAACTCTCATTAATCTTTCTCACACTGCCCTGTATTTGATTATTTTCCCATAACTACATGACACAGAGCATTAGGATCGCAAGGGGAGAAGTGCAGGTCTTTAGTATCCTACAGTAATGACTGAGGTTATTGATTAAGCATTATTTAAATAAGTGTTTATATGGGTGGCATGGTGGCACAATGGTTATTCACTGAGGTCTCGCACCTCCAGGGTTCCAATCTTTAACATCGGTCTATGGTGTTGTCCTTTGGCTGACCCATTACATTTTGCACAGGATCAGCATTCTAAATCCATTTCTTCTATTCTAAACACTGATCAGGTTCCTAGCACAGCACTACACATTGACACAAATGTTTTTTTTTTGTTTTCCCCAGCTGACATCAGGAAAACCCTGACACCTCCAGCTGCACAATGCAGAGCATCCCCCTTGGACTTGCTACAGCTGCATCCTGAAACAGAAAGTCCACTTGCCTGGAAACATGACGAGTGACCTCGGCAAGGCAGGGTGGGAGAATCAAGGTCCGCTGCAACCCTGAACCCACGCCGATGTTGCTGCTAGCCTCGGGCAGGAAAGCAGGGCTTGAGACGGCATTTAAAAGTAACAGAGGAAGCACAGAATTGTGGAAAAGGAACGAGCAGACAGACCGTGATTGGAGTTGGAGCCTCTAATTATGAAATAATTGCAGCTCATTTTTTCCAGTTCTTATCATTTAATGAACAATGACTGACTATTAGCATGAGCTTTTGTAGAATCCTGTGAAGAATGCTAATACAGGATGTATAATGCATTATAAAAGCATTTGAGCATGCATAAGAATTTAATACAAACCTGTATTTTCATGCATGATACTTAATAAGGCATGCATAATGTACCATATACTATGACTTGTGATGTCGCAAATACATTCACGAGGTGTATTTGGGCATGCATTATGCCTTATAATACCTTATAAGGGCCAGCATAAAGCTATATATAGTAAATGCCTGTAAGTAGTTTCATTTATTTGAACGTTGCATTATAATGCATGACATAAGTCTATATGAGTAATTGTATAAAGCATGAATATGAGACTTATTGTTATAAATGCATTTCTAAAGTGTATTGTGGTACACATAATACATTATAGTGCATACTATAAATTGTATACTGTATACTGTAGTATAGTTTGTATACTGTAGTTAGTTTTCTATAGTATAAGTACATGTACTGTATGGCACTTTATAATACATGATATAAGCAATATATAGACATTTTACCAGTGACTAGTTTAAATTTACATTTAGGCATTTGGCAGACGCTCTTATCCAGAGCGACTTACATTTTTATCTCATTACACATCTGAGCAGTTGAGGGTTAAGGGTCTTGCTCAAGGGCCCAACAGTGGCAACTTGGTGGTTGCGGGGTTTGAACCTGGGATCTTCCGAACCGTAGTCCAATGCCTTAACCACTGAGCTACCCCTGGCCCCTAAATGCATTTTTAATGTTTAGACATAATACCTTATAATGCCTGTCGGATGTCTTATGAATGATTTCATAAGCCATGCATTTTCTGATTTGATGCCTTAAATGCGTTTAGAGCATAATGTGTAATCTGATCCGTAAGCTTTCATTCTTTCCCTCCATCGGAGCAGAATTATTTTGGAGATTTTGTGTCTCTGAAAGTCTGGAAAGATCTGATTTTGTTTGCTCAGCTGGCCACTTTGAATTCTTTCATCATGTGCAAATCATCAGCGTTTTTCTCTCATCCTGATTCCATTATTCTCAAATTCTTTTAATCAGAGCCAGAACTTAACATGTCAAATTTCTCATTGTGAAGTTTTCATTTCCTCATCCTTACCCTATGCATTCACCATGTGATGTCATGTGGCAGCTCAGACTAACGTGTTTATCATAACCCAGCGTTTCAAGGACGCTGTGCTCGGACGTGGGCGTCGAACGCAGATGGCAGAGGCGAGCGGTGCATTGTGGTCCGCGGGTGGGCTGAGAAGCAGGCAGCTGTCGGCCCGAGAGCTTGTCAGAACGCTGACGGCCGGAGAGAGGTCAGGACGGCCGAGCTCATGGCTCTCCTGACGCCGAGAAAGAGACAGGATGATGGACAGATCGGAGGGAAGCATCTCTAGAGGATCTAGAAAGGACAGCATCTGGACAGCAAGTGGACACTGAGGAAACAAGGAGCGATTAAAGATGAATAAATGTTGTGCGAGAAACTGAAGATTATTCATCTTTTTTGAGTTTTTCATTTGCTTTTGTTCCTGCATTTATTTGAGTTCCTTCGGATAGAATAGAGCCTTATTGTGATCGTGATAAAGTGAAGAAAGGAATGGTTGATTTTCAGCGCTAATGCAAACAAGCTGATTCGACAAGACGTTTTTTGAGTGTGATTTTATAGTATATTGGGTCGAAGCCAAACCAAGCTCGTCAGGAGAATCTTACATGGTAAGCCAACATTTTTTGAACTACTAAGGTTTTTAACACATTTCAAGATGGTGTATATCTCTGAAAGACTGATATCCACATATTATCATGATGCTGCTCTAATTTGGATTAGCAAACCTTCAGTTTTCTCCGCACATGCACTGTAATGACTCAGATTTCTGCTTTTATGTATACCTGGGTATATCTTTAAATCTCTGTTGCTGTTGTTGTTTTGTTTTGTTTTTTGTTTTTTTTTGTAGTCCAAGCCCAGGAGCCGTGAAATGAGCTCAATGCCGTGTGAAATCCATCACCACCTCCACCCCCCAGCTACGAGGGCGCCGCTTGACGCTGTTGCACGAGCTCAGATTTTCCTTCCTGGTTCGTAGACGTGCGCTGCCACACGGGGAAGAGCTTTATTCGCTAAGCGGTGACACTCTTTTTCAGGCATAAGCCGTCAGATCGTCTGGATTAAACACACTTCACATTAAATTTGGATGAGCACATGCTCAAACGCGCGACGTAAATCCTACCTCGTTCAGGGAGAAGGCGGTGCAGTGCTTCTCCCCAAACACCCTACCCTCCACCCGTCCCCTTTTGTGCTCTTATTAATTAGCTTTAGCTGTATATTAATAAAAGAATTATACAAAAAAAAAAAATAAGAAAGGAAAAAAAAAGAAAGAGGCAGTTCGGCGTGGCCCTTGGAACAGCGAGCTAATCAAATGCACAACGTCCCACTGCATTACTGCAGAACTGACAGCACTTTAAACGTGCAGGGGCAAAAAAAAACAAAACAAAATCATCTCCTCCCACTGTGCACGAGAGAATAATAAAGGGAAAAGGGTGAAGATTGGAGTAGGTCATGTGTGCCTCATGCACAATTAGATAATAAGAGTCTGGGGAGAACGCAGCAGAAAGAGAGACGAGTGCAACAGAGAGAGAGAGAGAGAAAGGGAGAGAGAGAAAGAGGGATTAGGTTTACGCCTGGAAAACAATCAGCAATCAGTCAGCCATAGTGATGAAGTCTTGAAGGTCAGGCATGGCTAACACGTAGCACTGTCTAAAGATTGAATGATCTGAGCATATGAAGCTCCCTCTGCCCTAAGAGTCACAGCTGGCCTGACCTTTCTTGAGGGCAACAACACGTACTGTATGTGTATGTGTGTTTACAGACTTCGGCAATCCGGATAGTTAACAAGGCAGATGCACATTAGCCGTATGTCTGGACACCTTCCCAAGAACTCTCATGCAGATATACAGTGGCTTGCAAAAGTATTCGGCCCCCTTGAACTTTTCCACATTTTGTCACATTACAGCCACAAACATGAATCAATTTTATTGGAATTCCACATGAAAGACCAATACAAAGTGGTGTACACGTGAGAAGTGGAACGAAAATCATACATGATTCCAAACATTTTTTACAAATAAATAACTGAAAAGTGGGGTGTGCGTAATTATTCAGCCCCCTGAGTCAATACTTTGTAGAACCACCTTTTGCTGCAATTACAGCTGCCAGTCTTTTAGGGTATGTCTCTACCAGCTTTGCACATCTAGAGACAGAAATACTTGTTCATTCTTCTTTGCAAAACAGCTCCAGCTCAGTCAGATTAGATGGACAGCGTTTGTGAACAGCAGTTTTCTTCCAAGATTGCCCTGTATTTGGCTCCATCCATCTTTCCATCAACTCTGACCAGCTTCCCTGTCCCTGCTGAAGAGAAGCACCCCCAGAGCATGATGCTGCCACCACCATATTTGACAGTGGGGATGGTGTGTTCAGAGTGATGTGCAGTGTTAGTTTTCCGCCACACATAGCGTTTTGCATTTTGGTCTCATCTGACCAGAGCACCTTCTTCCACATGCAAATGGGACTTCTTATGGTTTTCTGTTAACAATGTCTTTCTTCTTGCCACTCTTCCATAAAGGCCAACTTTGTGCAGTGCACGACTAATAGTTGTCCTATGGACAGATTCCCCCACCTGAGCTGTAGATCTCTGCAGCTCGTCCAGAGTCACCATGGGCCTCTTGGCTGCATTTCTGATCAGCGCTCTCCTTGTTACCGGCCTGTGAGTTTAGGTGGACGGCCTTGTCTTGGTAGGTTTACAGTTGTGACATACTCCTTCCATTTCTGAATGATCGCTTGAACAGTGGCTCTGTGGGATGTTCAAGGCTTTGGAAATCTTTTTGTAGCCTAAGCCTGCTTTACATTTCTCAATAACTTTATCCCTGACCTGTCTGTGTGTTCTTTGGACTTCATGGTGTTGTTGCTCCCAATATTCTCTTAGACAACCTCTGACGCCGTCACAGAGCAGCTGTATTTGTACTGACATTAGACTACACACAGGTGCACTCTATTTAATCATTAGCACTCATCAGGCAATGTCTATGGGCAACTGACTGCACTCAGACCAAAGGGGGCTGAATAATTACGCACACCCCACTTTGCAGTTTTTTATTTGTAAAAAATCATGTAATCATGTTTGGAATCATGTATGATTTTCTTTCAACTCCTCATGTGTACACCATTTTGTATTGGTCTTTCATGTGGAATTCCAATAAAATTGATTCATGTTTGTGTCTGTAATGTGACAAAATGTGGAAAAGTTCAAGGGGGCTGAATACTTTTGTAAGCCAGTGTATATATATATATATATATATATATATATATATATATATATATTTTTAGTTTTTTTCATGAAAGACTTTCTGAAGTGATGATGTCACTAGTCAGTTGT
Organism: Channallabes apus; assembly: GCA_030522415.1. NCBI lineage: Eukaryota > Metazoa > Chordata > Actinopteri > Siluriformes > Clariidae > Channallabes > Channallabes apus. The sequence goes on along the minus strand of CM060106.1, from coordinate 57,832,868 downwards.
CACACATCTTCATTTCTGATGGGTTTAAAGCTATTGATTAATTTTCTATAATCCTCGTTAGAACACATTACCGTTTCTATAGCAACGGATGTACTCGTATGGCAAGGGTGTCGATAATGATAAACAGATGACCAGAGGTGGAAAGGAAACTAAGTATGTTACTGTTTTTAAGTACGTATTTTACATATTGGTACTTTTCCCTAAATAGTTTTATCACTGGATTGTTTTTACTTTTACTCCACTACATCATACAACAAATACTTGTACTTTCTACTTCACTATACTCAAGTCAAAAATGGTAAAGGTACAAGTATACTTTGCAAATGAAATTCTAATCGCTGATTAGACGAGACATCTGACACTCAATTGACTAAATACATTAACACTAATTATCAATTACAAATTACAAGACTCACTCATGCCCACAGGGATCAACGACCACCCTGTTTGGTCTGATCCCAAAGAAAAGCCAATGCACCATGAATCATCTACTGTATATGATATGGCTACTATAGGAAGGCACCAGAACAACCAGTGCACCACAGTCCAATTTGCAAAAGCCCAATAATGCCAACCTGGGTTCCAAACACCCCAGATCACCAATGGGATGGACTGTACAAACAAGACCAATCCACTGAGGCCTCACTCCTGAGACACCCACGGGTCCCTCACTCAACCCGTGGTCCCCAAAGGATTTGCCACTAACGTCCTGGTTCTAGACACCAGAGCATGCCTCCAGAGGTCTTGTGGAGTTATGCACTGAGGAGCTAGAGCTGCCCCGTTGGTGCAAGGGGAACTAACACAATACAGGCCTCATTTTTTTGCATTGTAATGTTATGGCCGATTGGTGTACATCAGCCCTTATATCAAAGACCATTAGCCATTCACATGTTCTGTAGAAATGTGAGAAACAAAGAGGGGAAGTGTTCAAGGGAGCAAAATGAGGGAGAGGTGGAAGCATGCTGTCAATTTGACCAACATCAAGGCTGTTTTTTTATGTTTGTACTCCATGTATGAGGGAACAGCTGGGTGCGATACTTCACCGAGAAATGAACCCATACATGTAGCGTGTGAGATGTCGATGAGAGAGGCGCTCCCCATACGTCAAGACATCCCCCTGGAGTTCACTCCTGAGACTGAGACTCCCACTTTGCTACCAAAAAAAAAAGCAGGATGGATGGAAATGATAAAAAAATGCATTTGTGTGTTATTTTAATATCAGAAACCCGACTGTACAATGTCCTTGACCATGCTTGGATATGGAGATTTTTCCCTCTTTCATCGCTCTCTGCCTTGTTCTCTCATCTATTTCCATTCTTTGCTCTAAGATAGATTGAAATATGTAAGAAATGCAATCATTTTTTTCCCTCTCTCATTTTTTGTGCCCTTCCCAAAAGGGGAGTGAAGGAATACATTACACTTTTTGGGGTAATCTGCTTAGAGTGTTTAACAGAAATAGCTTTGCCCACAGTGGGCTGTCTTGTGGATTATGCAAGAGCAGCAAATTGCTTTAGACGTCCCTGTGCTGCAGCCTCCTGCTCCACCTTTGAGCCAAATATGGATGTTTCAGCTAAAAACTCCAAGTTCAATTTTGTTTAATCTTTACGCTAGATTTTAATTTGAACTTCAATTGATCAGTTGTTCTTTTTTTAATGTGGTCTTTGTTTGTTACAGTTCCACAATCACTGCATGCAATGTATCAAATAAATAAAAAAAATTTTGTGTGTGTGTATTTTAGTGTCACCTTGCACCTCCAGGTTCCAGGTCCGATCCCCCCTTTGTGGTCTGTGTGCATGGAGTGTCCATGGTCTCCCTGTGCTTGGTCGGTTTCCTCCTACAGTCCAGAGACATGCAGATTTGACTAACTGGTGATCCTCACAGGAATTTGGGATAGTGTGTGAATGCGCATGTGAGTATGTGTATGTGTGTGTGCCCCTTGATGGATTGGTACCCCATCAACGCTGTCCCTTGCTTCATATCTGAAGTCTGCAGGCTCCAGGCCCACCATGACCCTGTATACAGGACAAAGCGGTATAGACCATGAGTGAGTGAGTGTATTTTGGACTTTTATTTTGACTGTGCCTAACATTCCACACATCTTTTTTGTTTTATGCTTATTATTCTCAGATGTGTTTTGTTTGTTCTTTATTTGTTTCCTTATTCAAGGGCAGTTTTATTGCATCTCTTGAAACTGTTCTTATTCTGCTGTGTTCCCTGTTGTGTATCACTTCTTGTCTCTGTTACCATGTGTTAGCTTAAGCATTAGCATTAGCATTTAGCATGCAACCTAGCCATATCCATAGTTCTATGGATTATTCATGTGTTTGCACAGGGAAGAACAAAGGACGCTTGAGCAACTGGACTTTTTTGGTCTCTTATCATAAACATAACAATCATATAATATATTTTTAAAATAATATTAAAAAAGAAAAATATATATACATATAAATTTAATAAAATAGAATACAAAAAATACAGGTATGCAAATCAAAATAAAATATGTTTATTTAATTTTAATTAATTAAATGTTAATAAAAATATACTTTTTTGATAGAATATAATAAAAGTTGAACAATTTAAAATTAAAATGAAGTGCAGTTTAAACAAAATAACAAATGTTATTGTATGCTTGTATTCTATTTGAATTGTACATAAATAAATAAATAAATAAATAAATAAATGGAGCAAAATTCTCTTAATTTCCATCACTCTTACAGGCAGGAGTACACTTTACTGTATTTTGGAATAAAATTAGTTTGTATTTTCCTTTTTTTTTTTTTTTTGACTCCCCACTCACTGCGGAAAGTGATACGTTTACTTAGCACAAAAAGATACCAACATGTGTAAGATAGAGAGAATGTAAAGCCTTTCCCACCAAGAAAAATGCAAAGCTTCAATAACATCCAGGACTGATGGGAGTTGTGGGAGTGGTGAGTGTGATGAGAGTGGTGGGTATGATGGGAGTGGTGGGAGTGGTGGACGTGGTGGGAGTGGCGGGTATGATGGGAGTGGTGGGAGTGGTGGACGTGGTGAGTGTGATGAGAGTGGTGGGTATGATGAGAGTGGTGGGAGTGATGAGAGTGGTGGGTATGATGGGAGTGGTGGACGTGGTGGGAGTGGCGGGTATGATGGGAGTGGTGAGTGTGATGCGAGTGGTGGAAGTCGTGGGAGTGGCGGGTATGATGGGAGTGGTGGGAGGTCTGCTCCTGAGCCCCATCGTATGACACCAGCATCCATGTCATCGAAAGCGATGTGTTTTGGGCTTGACTTAATTAACGACAAATTGTGTTACCAGTGTGATACCCTGTGAATTTTAGATCATGGTCTTCTTATATCTTGCTATTATCACATTAACACGCTAACATACGTGATAGCTTCTTTCTAGCTTAAACCAAGATTTTCTGGTAAAAAGATGTTAAGGTCTGTATTAACTTGTGAAATAAAACAAGTTAACATGATCTTTTTTAGGATGTGTCAGATTATGTTGCTGAAGGATAACTGAGCTGCATATATGTATGAGGTTTTAATAAAAAAAATATATAATTCTTTTAATTCAGACATTCCTCAGTATTCATCCCCAGAGATGGCAGACACAATAACAAATGCTTGGTTTCAGGTGATACCGCGAAGTTATTTTACATTTACGGCATGGTAAGGGGGCAGTGGTAGTTCAGAGGCTGAAGGCTCTGAGTTATTGATCGGAAGGTCTGCGGGTCAAGTCCCAGCTCCACGGATGCTATTGTGGACCATACATCATTATGGCTGACCCTGCGCTCTGACCCCGGCCTCCTAACAAGTTGGGATATGCAACAAAACAAATCAAGATATATGTGCTCTACAGAATCCTCCTTTATAAATCTTTACCATGTTAAAGAAAGGTCTGCACTTGGGTCGACCCTCAACCATCTTCATGATAGTAACAAATTGTGATTAGATGTAGAAGGCAGGACAGGGGGCTGGATGATCGATTGAGTTTTGTTATAGTCTGTCAATTGTGTTTCCTGTGAAAGGGTTTAGCTGTATAAAAAGAGCTGCATTTCTGCGTGTCTGGCTTTCAAATGTACTATTTTATCAGTAGTTTGAAAGCACTTTATTAATAAATAAATTAATTAATTAATAAATATGGTAGCAGCTTGAATAAGTACATATAAGCTGAGTATCAATATCACATCATATCTAAGATTTTTCTCATCAATCTTCATTCATTCATCTTCTGTACAGTTTATTGTTTACAGGGTTGTGTGTGTGTGTGTGTGTGTGTGTGTGTGTGTGTGTGTGTGTGTGTGTGTGTGTGTGTGTGTGTGTAGGTGTGTGTGTGTGTGTGTAGGTGTGTGTGTGTGTGTGTGTGTGTGTGTGTGTGTGTGTGTGGAGGCCGCAGATACCCTGTAATAGAAAAAGAAGAACACTTATGCCACCTCATTCCTCCTGTCCTGTGTTGCTCATCTTATATGCTTGCAATCCAGACACAACAATGCCTATACAGCCTTAATGAGAGTGGACATAACTAGAAGTCAAGTGGGTTCATTGGATTCTGGCCAACACCCTGAGTGTGTGTAAGAGTGTGTGAGATCCGGTTTCAACTCAGGACTGAAAGAAGAATTCACAAGAATAAAATGAATGTAAATGAAGTCTGACTTCTTTAGCGTTAGGTTTTAGGTTTAAGGATGGAGGTGCTACAAACACACTTGTTTTGTTCCTGTTTATGTTTCGGGAATGCCATGATTAAAGTCTATATGTTGGTCTTCATTTTGCCTTTTTCCGTTTTGTGATTCCATAACTGAGAGCACACCTGTCTGATTGTAGCCACACCTAACTGACACTGAAGTATTGATTACTAGCTACAAGCATTAACTAGGTTATATTTGCACGTGATTCAAGAGTGTTCTCACGTTTGATATATGAGACCAGAAGGATGCCTTTAGAACCCAATGACCTAAGTGTTATAGACTTCTAAGTGTAGTTTTAAAATATTATCTGACATATAAGCTGGGGGAAAAAGTGCACCTGGCCTGAAGACTTTAGATTCTTGGCTTGTTTGAGCGTGGAGCTTATTGCTTCAAACACATGTTTGCTTTTACATGGAATAATGCTGAACTTGAACTTGAAACCAAATGTATAGATGAATTGCGCAATTGCAAGATTACTGTATATGGGTTTCCAACATGGCTGCCATCTATAGCTACATGCAGTTGTGTTGTTGTTTTTAGAGGTGGAAAAGTACACAGTTCCTGTAATTGAGTAAAAGTAGACATTCTTTATGCTGAAAATTACTGAAGTAAAAGTAGAAGTCCATCTTTTGCATGTGCACTTGAGTAAAGGTACAAAAGTATGCACGGTCAAATTTACTTAAGTATCAATAAAAACAGAGCTTATATTGGCTCACAACTTTTTTTCAAGTAAATCTGTCTCTCTTTCTCTTCTCTCTGCTTTCTATTTCATTGCTCTCTGCAACCAGCTGATTTCTGATTTCAAGCACCTCTTTCATCATTAGGTCCGTCTTGAAGCAAAAGCATGGCACGCAATTATGCATAATAGTCAGCAGGTGGTGCTTCAAATGCTAAGACCACCCCATTCCTCCTGTTCTGTCTTGTTCAAGAGCTTATATAACACAGCTCCATAATGGTTAGTGGTTAGTATGGTTAGTACTATATGGTGGTACTATGCAGAAACATGCAGAAATGTAGTTAAGTAGGAGTACAGATAGTTTAGTTGAGTAAAAGTAACAATATTTAATATAAAAAAAAAAACTTCTGATGTAGAACAGGTACATAAAATATATATTTAAGTTCAATAGCAAAATAAATATATTCAGTTACCTCCCACTTTTGTATTAATGCATAAAGTGCATACTTAGGTATAAGACTTAAAACAATAAAAAAATAAATACTATTACTACTACTACTACTACTACTACTACTACTACTACTACTAATAATAATAATAAAAATCATTTGAAGATTATATTTATAGTTAACTACGAGAACATTTATGCATGAAATAATGTATTGTTAAGACATTAGAAAAACTGTGTGTACAATGTGTTTATGAAAATGCTTTAAACATATAATCTGCATTCACACATTACAAATAGTGGGAAGTTAATTATGTATAACACATTTTAGGTAACTTCCAAACACTAACATGATGAATTTTCAGTAATGTTCATTACAAATTACAGCAACAAGCCCCACTACGGTACATTAGATGGTGCATTGTTAATTATGAAAGGTTATACTGGTGATATTATATGCTACAGTATACGGATTACTTATAAAGTGTTCTTTTACAGTTTGATAATGTTATAATCACTCTATCTTTTATTTAGAATTGCATTATAACCAAAGCTACAAACTCTAATGCATTTCCACAACTAAACAAAAAATAGTAAAGTAAAGCCTTTATTTTTATTGCACACAAAGGTATGATACCTTATAAATGCATTGCAAATATTTTATGATTATGTTTATACATGAGTATACTTACAAACTTTATATAAAGCATTTCCTTTACCATGATGAGTAACGTTTATAACACATTCTATCACTTTGCATGGTTGGTTAAGAGAACATACCTGTACTGTACAGTATAATAGAGGTAAGTAGGGACTTATAATGCTACTTATATACTATAATATTATATACTATACTTATATACTATAGCACTTCTTATAATGCATATGACTATACAGTATATCATAATGCCTTCTACTGTAAATGCATTATAACATTTATGACTATGCTATAATCACTTCTTATAAAGCATTAATTTATCATCTTAAAAGTCAATTAGGAGCCTGGAATGACCTTTCTTAAATACTTATACTGATGTGTTTGATGTCATATAATTGTTTATAATTTCTTATAAATGTGTTATAATATGCTTTGATAAGTTGGTACACTTATATAACGATCTAATGTGCATTACAAATAGCTTCTGCTTTTTAGAATTTTGTCACCCATTACAAAAAATGTATCTGATGTGTTTAATGCTTTATGAATGTGTATCAAAGTTTATAAATGCATTATAACATGTTCTAGTCATCACCCACATGGTCTTTACAGAAAGTCTATCAATGTATTCTTTTGATTCAGTACACCCTTGCAGATGCTATCCAAGAACAGCTTCTTGTTTACGTACCATACTGTATGTTCAAACAACAGCAACATCAAAAACATAAAGAAATGGATGAAGCTATACAGTAGATGGCAGCCATGTTGGGAACCTATATGAACTTGCACTTTTACAACTAAAGCCTTTTACAGACAAAGTCATCAAAGAGCTTCACGTGTTGCAATCTGTCACTAATTCCATTATCAAAAGCTCAAATTAAATCTTGTTCTGAGCTCCTTCGAGCTAGTTGTGTGTACGCAAGCCAGCGCAGTGGTCTGCAGGAGAGGGAGCGGCACTACCTAATCCTTCTGAATCGTCCCGAGCCCCGTTGCAGGCGTCTCTCCAAGAGGCATTTAGTTTATTAGAAAAGTTGGTTACCTTGGGAAATCACGATCAAAGCCGAAAGAGCAATTAAGCAATACGAGGCTGTAATGAGATTTGATTTGGCTTCTGACTATGAGCCGTGTGAACCGGCGGCCATGCAGGAGGCTAGCTCTGATGAATACTGATTCCTACATTAGCGTTCATATATTCCCAAACACGAATCGATGTGAGAGGAATGCCAGGGGGAAAAAAACGCGTGCACCGCTGGGGCTCCATGTTCCAAATAACGGCGTAATGAAGTAATGCAGCTGTAGAGTCGGGCTGGTTTCTTACCGTTTTCCCAATGTTTAACTCATCTGAGAGAAAATAAAATGACAGCTGAAGTTACCCTGACATCCCCTGCAAATCCAGACCGAAAAACTGCAGTGCATTTGGCAGATAAATGCTTTAATTGCATGTGCAGGATACACAAAATGTGGGTAGTTTTGATTAGGGCGATTTGAAGCAGAGCAAATTAGGCCCTTAGCTGGAAATGAGCTGTTTAAAAGAAATACTGGCACATTAAGCACAATTCATATTCACAAACCTTATTTCAGGACTGCTTTCTGTAAGAGTACGCTGCTTATACAGTATAGTAGTATGAAACAAACAAACAAACAAACAAACAAACAAACACATAGATACCCAAACAGATCAATATGTACCTCAGCCGTTTGGAACACACACACAAAAAAAGAAACAATGATAGGAATGAAACCGTACATTCCTCTTGCTGTTTTCCATAAGAGACTATTTATTTATTTACTTATTTGTTTGTTTATTTATGCATTCATTCATTCATTTATTTGCTGTCAAGGTGCATTAAAAGAGTAACATTAAATGGGATCAACATAATTGGAAATACTGGGACACCAATATCAGGAGGTTTTATATATATATATAAATATATGTATATATTTTATATATATACAGTATATGTGTATACTATCAAATAATTTTGAAAACTACAGTAGAAATGTAGTATATTAAAAAGTATGGAATTCTAATCTCCACAATTATATATTTTTGCCTTGTGGAACATTTTAAAAACGATCAAGGTAATTATTATTATTATTATTACTACTATTATAGTTGTTGTTGCTGTTCATGTTTATGTTAGAGAAACCTTCAACATTTGCTTGTTTAGGTGGTGGATTGTTTGTTTGTTTGTTTGTTTGTTTGTTTGTTTGTTTGGTTGGTTGTTTGTTTGTTTGTTTGTTTGGTTGGTTGGTTGTGTGATGTATATATTCCTCCTTTCTATACATAGCAAAATAGCTGACAAAGATAATCAAATAAAAAGAGGGGGTAAATAATTCTGCAAACATGCTGTATGAGCATGCATAGACATTTACGTATGTTTATGTCACCCTGGTGTAATGTGCTATTCAATTTCGTGCTATGAACACGACCCTTAAGGAAAATGTTGCCAAAATTTCCATAGTGGTGTGATGTACTGTAGATTAACAGACCTTAAAAAGAGCCTGTAATCCCGGTGTGAGGCGGGAAAGCCAGGTACAGAAATAGGCATCACTCAGCAGGTCAGAAATAGTGTGGAAACTTCCTTCCAGTGCTGGAGGTCCAAATCCAGGCCCTGGAGACTCAGGACATTGTTCTTATTCTTAGTGTTGAGTAGACAGGTGGGGGAATAAAGGACAGGGGGTTCTATAGGGGCAGAACAACAGCCCTTAACATTCCCCAGCTGTCATCACTACACCGTGTTTTGTTGTGGGAGGGGAGGGCATGCCTAGGTATTTATAGAGCGCCAGGTTTTAAAAAACAACTCCTTGTGTGTAAAGTGACAGACAACTTTCCATCCACTCAGTCAGAGCCTTCAGGATATTTACACAAAATAAATAAATTATTGCTCTCTCCTTACCACAGCAATATAAATATGTACTGTATATATATATATATATTATACAGTATTAATGTGTTTATTTATTAATGTTTTTTTATTATCTCTCAGAGTTCAGATGTGCACAGTTTGAATCATCATCATTAGAAACAACAACAACAACAAAACATATAAAGAGCACATCCTTAACCGTGTTATGAAAACAGGAGTTTAAACTTTATTAAAGTGAATGTTACACATGCATGCAGTAATATGGAGGTCAATAAGATATTGATATCTTCTGTATTGATTTAAATTAAATGATGAAATTAAAATGAAAATTAAAGGTTATTAAATTAATATTGATACATAGTGCTTTGTCCCGCAATTACTTCACATTTTGCTTCCAAAGAGCCAGATTTTCATTGTACATTTAATGTAATCATGAAAAAGAGTCCTCCCGGCTTCCTGAAGGACTTTCTTGGCTCTCATTTTATCTAGTTTTAGTCTCTCTTTTGCAGCCCAGTCCCTGCATCTGAGCGGTTTCGGAGGATTTAAAGAAAAAAAAATTGTTGTTGTTTGTTAAGCCACACAGTGACCTATGAATCATTCAACAAAAAACAAACAAACAAACAAACAAACAAAAACATTCAACTTAAGGTATGAACTGGTGAAACACAGGTACGATGACATACGTACTGCAGATGCTGAATGCTGATTGGTTGGAACAGATGAGAGGGGTAATGAGGTTGCTGCCGAGGTTGGGTTGGTACATACTGTACTGTACACTTTGCAGCTTGTCACAGTAAAACATTTGCCCCATTTGACAAACATTTGACAAGTTTAGTAAACAGAAAACAAGATTTTTAAATGTTTTCTTTTTTATTGGCACTTTATTTGTCCTACGTACCTAACTAATTTCCTTGAAAAACAAACAGACTAATGGATTTCTACTCAATTAAATTAGGTGTTAGCTGAAGATATAATATTCGGTTAATAAATGAATCATCATTTGTCTGGTTTAACAAAGATGACAAATTGAATATTATTTGCTGTTTATGTGCAAAGAACTGCTGATCAAGATTTATTCAAATGAAAAATAGGGTAATATCGTTTGTAGTAAGCAACAAGATTTATCGTTCTTAGGTTTTAAGCAGGAGAAAAACATGGACATGAAGTGAAAATAAAAAGTTACAGAAAAGGAAAATCATCCCTTAGAGTTTTTGTGCACAGGCTCTGTATAGTTCTTTATGTGCACTTATATCTCTGGGATGAGATACAGTATCTCTGCATGTCTTGTGCACAAAAATAAACTTTTCACATTATCAGCTGTACTTTTCACCACGCTGGTATATAATTTTACCACCGGCTGCTTGAAGAGCATGGACGTAGTGCTGTGCCTGGACCCCCCCCCCCCCCCCCACTCTCTCTGACGTTCACAGAGCTAAAATTGCATTCGCAGGGAAACTGAACGTCGGCCCGGGTACGTGATCCGTGTCCTCATGTTCAGAGATGTAGTAATAGGAAGCAGCGGGGAAAAGGCACGAGTCGGGAAACGTATTCTGCTCGCTTCGAACCGGCGCCGCCTCTTTATCACATCATAAACTGCATTATGTTTTGATTAATTTCAAATTGCCTGTTTTGCTTCACTAGACTGTGAAATACATTTCCCCTTTTGTAAATTTTCAATTTCTATTATTTTTCCGTCCGGGAGAAGAAGGGGAAGGCATGAGGACGAGGGCCCGGGTTGTGAAATTAGAAAACCGAAGACTTAATACACACAAACAGCTCCAATTTATCACTCACATGCTTAATTATGTTGTGTATACAGATGTCCATTTAAAAAAATAATAATAATAACAAAAATATAATAAATAACGTGCATGTTTCAGCGCTGCATTCCTGTGCTGGCTATGACAGGAAGAAACGTAATTCGTCAATTTCAAGGTAATGAGAAAACCGAGTATTAGCATGTGCTCATTTTCTAAAGGTGAGCGAGTCAATTTGTGAGAAATGCAAACCATGAACGCAGCTTTATTAGAGTCAAGCAAGCGTTCAGCTGGTAAAAAAAAAATGCCTATAGATCTAAAACAGTGACTGATTGCCAGCAGACTGGAATGAGATTTCTTTTTTTTTTTTGTAATTATTTATTTATTAACATTCTCAATCAATATCCCTCTTTATAAAGTAATTAAGGAATTTATTATGAATGTGGTACAAATTATGATGTTTTAATTTTTTATCACTCACAGTTTAGTTTGGCTTTGAAATTACTGAATACATGAACTGTAATGAAAAGACATCACTTAAGTGCTTGCAGAAAACAAGCAATAAAAAAAACTAGATGTCGTGATGTTACAGGGAAATAATTACTGGAACCAGTTTGAAATAGACTGTGTTTCAATAACATTAAGCATTTTAATTGCTTTTATATCTCAGATAATAGTTGATTTTAGATGTAGTTTAATGTTCAGAGATGTGAACATCTAAACAAGTTAGTTTGCAGTTCTTTTTACTTTAACTCTGCACTCATTATACAGTAGCTCCTTTATTAATGATATTTATACTCCTTCCTCTCCTGTTACAGTATATGCATAAAACCCAAACTCACACACAATGTGCTTTATCTTATATAAATCACTTAATTTATCCAGCCCAAACCTGTCATTTTTTATCGCATTGGAAATTAAAAGATCAGCTCTTAGCTGAGGAGCTTGACTGGACAAAAGTAAGTGCACCCACTTGTTAGTCTTGAAGTCTTCAATGCACATTCTCAGATTTTTTTCAGATTTTCCCCAAATTCACATTGTGCATTAGGAAGGTAAAGACTAACGCAGTAGTGCAAAGCGTTTTGTTCTTGGTTCTAATAAAAGCATAACCTGTGTACTGGAGACGCTTTCTATGAATAGATATACTCATGGAAATACTACAGTACATACTGACCAATCAGAGGACAGGATTCGAATGCATTTGGTACAAAGTGTTAGTCTGACATACTGTACATACCACTTAAACCTGATCTTTATTTATAATTGTAATATAAAAAGACCTAATTTAATTATTTATTTATTTATTTAATCATGGGGCATCGGCAGTTCAGTGGTCGGATTCTCGCAAGGCCTGGGTTTGATTTACACTCTGTACCCACGTACCTAAAATACCACCAACAATTGCATTTACTTATTTAATCCTGATACATTATGAAATAATAGTTATAATGGTTGAGATTAAAAGCTTCTGGTAGGTTTCCATTTTTGTTTTCTTTTCTTGTTTTTGTAGTATCTTTCCTAAAACTACTCCCTTTTCTTCCTCCTCTAAACCACAAAAGCACTTTCTAACCAAAATACAATATAAAATTACATCTTCCCGAACCGTACTTATGAGAAAAAAAAAAATAGAGAGAGGACTGAGTGTGCATGAGCATTTCATCAATTGAAAAGCGAAAACACAAACTATAATCGATGATGATTCTTTAGATTTTTCGTGTTGCTTTTGTTTCTGGGGTGTTTTTTGGCAACCCTCGGCCGGCGTCTGTAACGGCAAGCGTTAGATGAATCAGGACTCGAGGATCATGGTTACGAGGGTGGATGTGAGTGTAAAGGATGAATTCATCATCCAGTTTGTGCGTCATTGTTAGATTTGCTCTTCAATCTGCCATTATTGTTACGCCTTAATAATCCTTACTCACATGATATTTAACAGCGTTTCCTCAGACGTCCTCGCTCTAATGTTCCTCCAGCTGACGGATGAGGAAGTAATGACGCTGTTCTGCTATTACGCCTGCCTTTACGTCTTTCATTTAACGTTTCTGTTACTAATTTCTGTGATTTTGCCTTATGCTCTGTGTGTGCGGAAGTGTGTGTTATCGGTTGAGCCTGAACTGTCCACTCCATCACCAACTCGTTCTGGGTGAAATCAGAAACCTTTATAAGGGGCGAGGCTGGGAAAGAGTGAGGGTTAAGACCATTATTCACCTTGTCCTTGGCTTAGAGGTCATGAGAGACTTTCAGAGCCTTGACAGCTTATCCAAGCTTGTTAAGTAGAGAGAGAAAGAAAGTGTCAGTTTCAGTGTTTGTGCTGCTTTTGTTTGTGTGTTCAATAAAAAGAGAGAGGCAGATAGTGTGTGTGAGAGAGATGCAAGTCTGAAGGGCAAACCTTCCTAAAATACTGAAATTAAACTAAGGTAAGGAAATGTGAGACGGGGCGACGTTTCATAGGAAAATAATCAATGACAGGGTTTGTGTTCTGTTCCGTTTATACTGCAGAGATTTCCTCATGGAGTTACTTATGTGGTTTTTACAGTTAATAATGGGGAACATCATCGAATCTAATTAATTTAGCAGATTTAAGCACTCATTCCTTATTATAAGATAGATAGATGCGTACTTTTGGGGACTCCTTTCAAAATTATCTAGGGTTCCTGCATGTGTTCCTGCATGGTGCAGTTACTGTACAGTGGCTTGCAAAAGTATTCAGCCCCCATTGAACTTTAACCATAAGAAGTCCCGTTTGCAGTTTGCCACAAGCCATGTGGGGGACACAGCAAACATGTGGAAGAAGGTGCTCTGGTCAGATGAGACCAAAATGGAACTTTTTGGCTAAAATGCAAAACGCTATGTGTGGCGGAAAACTAACACTGCACATCACTCTGAACACACCATCCCCACTGTCACATATGGTGGTGGCAGCATCATGCTCTGGGGGTGCTTCTCTTCAGCAGGGACAGGGAAGTTGGTCAGAGTTGATGAGAAGATGGATGGAGCCAAATACAGGGCAATCTTGGAAGAAAACCTCTTGGAGTCTGTAAAAGACTTGAGACTGGGGCGGAGGTTCACCTTCCAGCAGGACAACGACCCTAAACATAAAGCCAGGGCAACAATGGAATGGTTTAAAACAAAACATATCCATGTGTTAGAATGGCCCAGTCAAAGTCCAGATCTAAATCCAACCGAGAATCTGTGGCAAGATCTGAAAACTGCTGTTCACGAACACTGTCCGTCTAATCTGATTGAGCTGGAGCTATTTTGCAAAGAAGAATGAACAAGTATTTCTGTCTCTAGATGTGCAAAGCTGGTAGAGACATACCCTAAAAGACTGGCAGCTGGAATTGCAGCAAAAGGTGGTTCTACAAAGTATTGACTCAGGGGGCTGAATAATTACGCACACTCCACTTTGCAGTTATTTATTTGTAAAAAATGTTTGGAATCATGTATGATTTTCGTTCCACTTCTCACGTGTACACCACTTTGTATTGGCCTTTCACGTGGAATTCCAATAAAATTGATTCATGTTTGTGGCTGTAATGTGACAAAATGTGGGAAAGTTCAAGGGGGCCGAATACTTTTGCAAGCCACTGTAGTCTACCTTGTCCATGTTGTGTTTTCATCCTTTTTATATTCATAACTGTGTTTTTTAGTTAATGGTATTACTTTTTAAAACATGTAATATAGCAGGATAATGGCTCACTATCTGTGAATCATTGTGTAATGAGGTTTTTTATAAACAAATAAACATTTATGGGGAACCAAGCGTTTTCCGTCTGGCCACTGTGTGTTTGTGGATGGACACGTTTGCGCTGTTAGCATGCTACAGTCACCCCAAGGACTTACCAGGGTATCGCATTTACAATTTACAATATGTCTTTTTCTCCCTGCTGCTGCTGTCACTCACTATCTTCTCAAAAGATTGGCCTTCCCCTGTTAGCATCCATGCTTTTCAGCCCTCACACAATCCAGTCAGAGCACTTCTGAACCCTTAAGCATGGAGATAAAGAGGGAATCAGGGCCATGATGGAGACCCGGGGGCGACGACGTGGGGGAAGTTCCCAGTGCGAGCAGCAGCTGAGCACTCCGGGAAGAGAATCGCGCAGAGCTCTGGTCTGAGTACGAGCCACGGTGAACGTGAGTGATGTCGCGCCTGACATTTTCACTGCAGTCCAAATGAGCTGAGTGATCTAATAAAAGGACAGCAGGCTTGAGGCTCGGTGTTCTTGAGGTCTTAGAGAATGAGTCAGAAGCCCAGGAGAGCCCCAGTCGACCCCCTTTGGACCAGACAAGTGGCAGCTGTTCCGCACACAAGCCTTTCATCATGTTCGCATTCCTCCATTGGTGCTACGGCCAAGTAAAACTAGGCCACTCATGAGCAGAATTCCATATCTTAATCCTGCTGATAAAAATCTGTTTTAATTATACAGAGTAGACTTTTTAATTCAGATTGATGGAGTTTTGGAGTTGTAGCTTCATTAGAGCCACAGTACAGTAGTGTAATCAATCCATATCACTGAGTTGTTTAAATTTGTACACCCCAAACCTGAATACAGTATTATAACTTTATGATATGTTTTATTGGGTGATATATTACTGTATAAACTGTGGGAGGAGATCTCAGCTCAGAAGTGAGACAGGAAAAAAGTAAGTGCACTCCTGTCATAATCAGTGTGAGTCTGGTTAAAATCATGAAACTTTTGATTTCATTTTCAGGTCTTTGTGTTTTTTGGGTAATAATATCTACATTACGTTAAGAAGGCAACATCCAAGACAGGGGTGCACTTATTTTCACCCTGTCATGTCTGTGAGCAAAATGAACCTCTTATTTTAATATACTGTATGGGTAAAGTTCTAGGTTTGGTGGCACAAACACTTTAATGATTAATACAAAACTATTGGAGTAATGAAAAGAGTACTGTAAAGTTGTACTATTAGTGTGTTACATGCAGAGGTGTAGTGCACGTATGTGTGTGTGTAGTGCACGTATGTGCGCATGCGGGTGGCGGCGCGTGCGCCATCTTTCTCTCCCTTTCTCCAACACTTTGATTTGTCTTTATGAACTAATTTTCATCAAATTAAACACAAGCTATAGACTAACACTGGGGTGCACTTAGTTTTGTCTTGTCATGCTCCTGAACTGTAATCATTCTTCCATCTTTGGCCGATGTGTGTAGTGCAGCAGGTGGTGAGATTAAACAGATGTCCAAACATGAAACAGTTTTTGTTTAAACCTCTTCACATCAGTGTTATTTAGCAGAAGCTGATTGTTTTTTTCCACTTGGTGAACCTACAGTACTGATGTCTAACCATCTGACTGGCGGTAAGTCATACTGTAGATTCCAAACATATTAGCCACATCACAACTCACCGTAGTGATAGACGCACACACATAGCTTGTCCTATAGAAACTGTGTCTGTTCCCCGAATACTGAGAAAAAAGAATAAATTTGTTAAATTTGCCCGAAACAATCTGATAACCATAAAACCAGAAAAAGGCAAAATAAGTAGTCAAAATCCACCTCTAAAGTTTGGACTACTCAACATTAGATCCCTTGCGCCTAAAGCACTTATTGTTAATGAAATTATCTCAGATTATTGCCTTGACGCACTCTGTCTCACTGAAACCTGGCTTAAACCAAATGAATATTTTGGTCTGAATGAGTCTACTCCGTCAGGATATTTCTATAAGCACGAGCCCCGTCTAATTGGTCGCGGCGGTGGTGTCGCCACTATCTACAATGATGTACTCACTGTTACCCAGAAAATAAGGCCCAGGTTTAATTCATTTGAAGTGCTTATCATTAATGTTGCACTAAATGAAATACGTAATAAACCCTTGCTATATTTTACCTTGGCCACCGTGTACAGACCCCCGGGGCCATATGGCGATTTTCTTAAAGAATTTGGACATCTGCTATCAGACCTATTGGTTAACTCTGACAAAGTATTGATAGTAGGAGACTTTAACATTCATGTAGATGATGCTAACGACGCTTTAGCACTCACATTTATGGATTTACTAAATTCCTTTGGGGTTAAGCAAAATATAATTGGAGCAACTCACCGCTTTAATCATACGCTAGATTTAATTATATCCCATGGTATAGATGTCTCTAATATAGAGATCATACCTCAAAGTGATGATATCACAGATCATCACCTCCTGACATATACTCTACCCATAGAACAGATTAGCTGTGTCTCCCCACGCTATCAATCTGTTAGAAATATGAATCCCACCACTAAAGACAGATTCACAAGTAATCTGCCGGATCTGTCCCAATTTCTTATTAGACCCCTAAATGCAGATGATCTAGATGAAGTGACTAGCAGCATGGGCACTATTTTTACCAGTACATTAGACACTGTTGCTCCCATCAGATTAAAAAAAGTCAGAGATAAAACATTGGCACCGTGGTACAACAGTCATACTCGCGCCCTAAAGAGAGCAACCCGTAACCTCGAGCGAAAATGGAGGAAAACTAAATTAGAAGTTTTTCGAATTGCGTATAAAGACAGTATGTGCAGCTATAGACAGGCTCTAAAAACTGCTAGGACCGAGCATCTTAGCCAACTGATAGCAAGAAACCAAAACAATCCTAGGTTCTTATTTAGTACAGTGGCTCGCTTAACAAAACCTAAGATGCCCGCAGAGAGTATCCCATCACAGTTTAGAAGTGAAGACTTTATGGACTTCTTTAATGAAAAAATCAATAATATCAGGAAGAAAATAATGGAGGTTCAACCTCTAATAGTATCTCACGATCCAGTTCAGCCTATAGCTTCACATTTAGATTTTCACTGCTTTACAGGTATAGGACAGGAAGAGCTGTATAAACTCATCACCTCGGCTAAATCAACAACGTGCCTGTTAGACCCAATCCCAACCAGATTTTTAAAAGAAGTGATGCTTACGGTTGGAGAGCCACTCCTAAACATTATTAATTCTTCATTACATCTAGGTCACGTCCCTAAACCTTTCAAGTTAGCAGTTATTAAGCCGCTTCTTAAAAAATCTAATTTGGACGCGAATGAAATAAAAAATTACAGACCGATCTCAAACCTCCCGTTCATATCAAAAATACTAGAAAAAGTAGTATCAGCTCAAATTTGCACATTCTTGCAGGATAACAACATCCTTGAAGAATTTCAGTCAGGTTTCAGGCCCCATCATAGCACAGAAACTGCACTAGTTAAGATTACAAATGACTTGTTTTTAGCTTCAGACCAAGGCTGCATCTCATTGCTAGTCCTGCTCGATCTTAGTGCTGCATTCGACACTATAGATCATAATATTCTCATAGATCGCTTACAAAATTATATAGGCATTCAGGGACAGGCACTAAAATGGTTTAGATCTTACCTGTCTGATCGCTACCATTTTGTAGATCTAAATGGAGAACCGTCTGGTATAATGCCAGTGAAATATGGGGTCCCACAAGGGTCAGTTTTAGGACCTCTGTTGTTCTCAATATACATGCTTCCCTTGGGTAACATCATTAGAAGACATGGGATTAGTTTCCATTGTTATGCTGATGATACCCAATTATATATCTCAACTAAACCAGACGAAATACCTAAGTTGTCTAGATTAACTGAGTGTGTCCAGGACATAAAAGATTGGATGACCAATAACTTTCTTTTATTAAATTCAGATAAGACAGAGATATTACTTATTGGCCCAAAAACCAGCACACAACAGCTTTCACAATTCAGCTTGCGCTTAGAAGGATGTACTGTTATTACCAGCTCAGCAGTAAAAGATCTGGGAGTAATATTAGACAGTAACTTGTCTTTTGAAAATCACATTTCAAATATCACAAAAACAGCCTTTTTCCATCTTCGAAATATTGCTAAACTTAGGAACATCTTATCCGTATCTGATGCAGAAAAACTAGTTCATGCATTCATGACCTCCAGACTGGACTATTGTAATGCATTACTAGGTGGTTGTCCTGCATCCTCAATAAACAAGCTTCAGTTAATCCAAAATGCAGCTGCCAGGGTTCTCACTAGATCCAGAAAATATGATCATATAACCCCAATATTATCATCCCTGCACTGGCTACCTGTTCAGTTTAGAATAAATTACAAAATAGTATTACTTACATACAAGGCCTTAAATGGTTTAGCTCCCACATACCTAACCAGTCTTCTGATACGCTACAATCCACCACGCGCCTTAAGATCACAAAACTCCGGACTTCTGGTAGTTCCCAGAATTTCAAAATCTACAAAAGGGGGTAGGGCTTTTTCATATTTAGCTCCAAAGCTTTGGAATAGCCTTCCAGACAGTGTCCGGGGAGCAGACACGGTTTCTCAGTTCAAAAGTAGACTCAAGACGCATCTTTTTAATCTGGCATACACATAACTCATCCCAGTACTCATACTCCAGTACACCTATACCGAATGGCAACTACGCTAATTCTCCCCATCTGTTCTGTATTTCTCTACCCATCCCGAGGCATCGGGAGATTTTGCCAGCTTCAGTAGACAAAGGCCGACCCTGCGAGGTTCCTGAGGCACCCAGAGAAGGACCAGCTCCAACTGGATTCAGCTTTATGATGGTTGGAGCTACACATGCTGCTCCTGTGCTTCCAGTGATCCAGACCTCATCTGCCCTCTGCACCTACTGACTCGTCCCTATGCTGAACTGGTCTTCATGACCATTTAAATAATTTCTGTCATATTGATTTTTCACCTGCACAACACAAGATGTTATATCATTTCTATCTGTTATCGCCCAAATGAGGATGGGTTCCCTGTTGAGTCTGGTTCCTCTCAAGGTTTCTTCCTAATGCCATCTCAGGGAGTTTTTCCTTGCCACCGTCGCCGTCACCCTTGGCTTGCTCATCAGAGACATTTCATTCATTCATCTCATTATTATCTGCACATTTTTCTCACATCCACAATTCCAATTATTTTCTTTTCTATAATTATTATTATTATTTGTTTTTATTTATTTATTTTCTATCATAATTTTATTTATTTACTTATTACTTTATATATAATTATTCTATATATATATATAAATTTTTTTTTTTTTTTTTTTTTTTTTTTTTTGTTAAATTAAATTTCTTAAATTTTTGTGAAGCTGCTTTGAGACAATGACCATTGTTAAAAGCGCTATATAAATAAAATTGAATTGAAATTGAATTGTCCTCTGACCAACTGCATGAAACGTCTTTCAGTAGATTTATTCTCCACACATCACAGCCTCTTTAGAAATGTTATTTGTTCCTCTCCTGTTATATTTTCATTTATACTCCTGCACCACACATGGACTATAATGATCAATGAGTGGTTTAAATATCTGCACCTGTATATTATATTGAGGGTAATATAGTGGATCTCAGCTCAGAAGGATGGCATGACAAAACTAAGTGCACCCTCGTGTTATTCATGTCCTCCTTAAGACATGGAATTTGGTGAAAATCTGAGAAAGTGGATTTTTCCACCCAAAAAAAACCACACAAAAGTTATCCACTTTTTTACCATTTAGTTATTTCCATTTTTTACCCCAAAAATCAACATTGTCTGAGAACTTTAGATTGTTTGCAGGAAAACGTCTCGGGTTTTCATCACGAGATACTGCGTGAAAATGCTATGGGAACCATTTTGGCTTAAAATTTGGCTATGTATATAACCTCGGTCAAGTGACGTCATCTGATTAGATGCAGGTGGAGGTTATAAAATACAGGTGAGCCGGCAAAAACCTCAGATTAATTTGTCTGAACGGACGTCCGGTCACGTGGTAGTGGGTCATTCGGACGCAGCATCTCGTTCCCGCCTTTCAGGGAACAGGGTTACAGCAATGTAACCCGAGACGTTCTCTTTCAAGGCTTCACTCGATGCTGCGTGAAAACGCTATGGGAACGAGAATACCAACGCCGCCGCACTACAGGTGTCTGGACCCCAAGGTTGTGTAGCATGTGGCACAAAGCCGAGAAGGTCTCAGAACCATGCCTGGGCAGCTAACTCGGGGCTTTGCCTGAGCCCGGAGTAGCATGAACATCCAGATTATAATGTAACAAATGTGTGCGGGGAGGAACCAACCCTCCGTGTCACACAATTTGCTGCAGGGGAATACCTCTTGCTGGTGCAAAAGGAGGCGATCTCCCTGGTTGAATGAGCCCTGCTTCCTAGAGGCGAAGTGAGCCTCATAGGAGAGGGCAATATGCATCTCTCACCCAGTGTAGTGGCGGCCGCTCCAGCGGCCCCAAGACATGTAAAGGCTGCTCTGACCTACACCACCGGCTGATGCGGTGGATGTAAATCTGAAGAGCACGTGCTGGACACAGTAAGTGAAGTCTCTCCTGCTCCGAAGTTGTAAAGGCGGAGGATGGAATGCTTCAAAACAATAGGGTGATGTTGTTTATGGATTTAGGCCGATAGCTCAGTGAGGATGCAGTTACATGCGTCCTGAGAGTACTTGGGCACAGGCCCGAGGACAACTTTCCTGCAGGGACTCCAGCACTGAAACAATTCAGGAGTCGACTGTGTCTACCTGCTTCGCACACACTTGCTGCAGGGGAATACCTCTTGCTAGTGCTCACGCGATGGCGCGGCCACGTCCAGACGCCTTCCTGATCGCTCCGTACAAACTGTGCGTTTTTTTCCTTCTTTCTTTATTTATTTTACTTTCATTCGCTAAGAGTACTTCAGGTTTAGTGACCTATGACAGTAGAACACTACTGGATATAGGAATTCAGATTTCGGCGCTTACTTATACCACCTTTAAGCCTGACCCGTCGTGGCCCTCTGAGATACTACGCTGCTCAGACGACAACAACAATGGACGGGACGCTAACCCGCGGCGAAGAACAAAGAAGCGTCGAGGGAAACGCGGCCGCGTCCGTAACAGGATGAGAGAACAAGCTCATCGCACCCCTCTGCCGAGTATCCTGCTGGCTAATGTACAGTCACTGGAGAATAAGCTTGACGACCTCAGAGCCAGAGTTACTTTCCAGCGAGATATCAGGGATTGTAATCTTCTGTGCTTTACAGAAACATGGCTGACCCCCATTGTGCCGGACCGAGTCGTAACCCCATCGGACTCATTCTCTGTGTTCCGCATGGACAGGACGGCAGAGTCTAACAAAGCTAAAGGTGGAGGTGTGTGCTTCATGGTCAACAAGAAGTGGTGCGATGCCAGGAGTGTTTCCATTCTCTCCAGTAGCTGCTCGCCTCATTTGGAATATCTGAGTGTTAAATGTCGTCCTTTCTACCTGCCTCGCGAGTTCACCTCGGTCATTGCCACGGCGGTCTACATCCCACCCCACGCGGACACAGGCACTGCTCTGTCTGAACTACATGATGTGCTGAGTGAGTTCCAAAACAAACACCCGGACGCAGCGCACATTGTAGCAGGTGACTTTAATAAAGCGAACCTCAGACTGGTTATGCCAAACTTTCATCAACATGTTACATGTCCGACAAGGGGACTCAACATTCTGGACCACTGTTACACACCATACAAGCGGGGCTACAAAGCTGTTTCACATCCAGCATTCGGGAAATCAGACCACAACGCCATTTTCCTCATACCGGAATATCAACAAAGCTTTCGTCGTGAAGCTCCGGTCATGAGGGAGGTGCAACGCTGGTCTGCCCAATCAGAAGCTACGCTACAGGACGCGCTCGATGACGTAGATTGGGACATGTTCCGAGCCTGCGCAGTAGACATCAACGAGTTTGCGGATGTAGCAGTTAGCTTCGTTAGCACGCTCGTAAATGAAGTTGTCCCGACAGTGAGGTTCAAATCGTTTCCGAACCAGAAGCCTTGGGTAGACCGATCGATCCGCGATGCTGTGAATGCCCGGACCGCTGCTTATAATGCCGCACTCATTAGCGGCGATATGAGCGCATACAAAGCGGCTTCTTATAGCGTCAGGCGAGCGGTGAGGGAAGCTAAGGGGCGGTTCCGACAGCGAACTGAATCACACTTCCATCAGGGTGACACACGCCGCATGTGGCACGGATTACGCACAATCACGGACTACAAGGTTGCCAAAGACACCACGACGATCGTCGCCGACTCTGCATTCGCCAACGAGCTGAACGCATTCTTCGCCCGGTTCGAGGTTAGCCAGGCGGCTAATGCTAGCAGCCTGCTGACTGAGAGTGATGACGTCATCAGCGAGGATTGCATCATCAGCATCGCAGAGCACGACGTTCGCACGGCGCTGAGGAGGGTGAACACCAGGAAAGCGGCGGGTCCAGATGGCATCTCTGGGCGCCTGCTGCGCTGCTGCGCTGACCAGCTGTCAGGTGTGTTCACCTGTATCTTTAATGAGTCCCTGGCGAAGTCTGTGGTCCCGGCGTGTTTCAAGAGATCCACCATTGTCCCCGTGCCCAAGACCAACAAACCCTCATGCCTGAATGACTACCGGCCTGTTGCACTGACATCGATGGTCATGAAGGTATTTGAGGGTCTGCTAAAAAACATCATCTCCTCCTCCATCCCCAGCTCCATAGATCCACTTCAGTTCGCCTACCGCCCCAACAGATCCACAGAGGATGCCATCTCCCATGTTCTGCACACCACTCTCAGCCACGTGGACAAGAAGCAAGGTAACTATGTGAGATTGCTTTTTATAGATTACAGCTCTGCTTTCAACACAATAGTGCCTAACAGACTGTTCACAAAGCTGAGAGATCTAGGACTTAACAAACGCTTGTGTGCCTGGGTGTTGGACTTCCTCTCGGACAGATCTCAAGCGGTGAGAGTGGGCAAGTGCTTCTCCAGCAGCATCACCATCAACACAGGTGCTCCACAGGGATGTGTTCTCTCTCCACTGCTATACTCTCTCTACACTTCAGACTGTGTGGCCATGTTCGACTCCAACACCATCGTTAAGTTTGCTGACGATACGGTGGTGCTGGGCTTCATCTCCAACAACGATGAGTCGGCCTACATAGATGAAGTGGAGAACCTGGCACTATGGTGTGAAGAAAACTGCCTCCGACTGAACGTCAGTAAGACGAAGGAGCTGGTGGTGGACTTCAGAAGGGGACAACTGGACCACAAACCCCTCATCATCAATGGAGCTCCAGTGGAGAGAGTGAGCAGCTTCAAGTACTTGGGCGTCCACATCTCCGAGGATCTGACTTGGACTGAGCATATCTGTGCTCAGACGAAAAGGGCAAAGCAGCGTCTGTACCACCTGCGGCAGTTGAGGAAGTTTGGGGTTTCCCCTGCTGTCCTTAAGGCTTTCTACTCGGGTGCTGTTGAGAGCATCCTAACACAGAACATTTCATCCTGGTTTGGGAATAGCTGTGTACAGGACAGGAAAGCCCTCCAGAGAGTGATCCGGGCAGCTGAACGCTGCTGCAGGTTAACTCTCGCCTCCATGCAGGACATCTACACCAGGAGATGTAAAACCAGGGCAGCTCGTATCATTAAGGACTTGTCGCACCCCAATAACGGACTGTTCAAACTTCTGCATTCAGGCAGAAGGTTCCGGGTCATTATGGCCAAAACGGAGAGACTCAGGAGGAGTTTTTATCCACAGGCGATTAGACTCCTCAACCATGATGGGCCACTCTCCCGTTCATAAGACTGGTAACAGTTCACCCACACACTGCTGTGCTGACATTCCACACTGCACACTGCACTTTAGTCTGGACTGTAAGCATCACTTGCACTAACATCTTTATCCTGCTCAGATACACATTTTATTATTATTATTATTATGTTTACATTTGCACCCTTTTTTTTTTTAATTTCTATTTCTATTTATAGATTATTTCTTTTGTTTCTTGTTATTTGCACAAAGTAGGAGCGGTTCAGGATACATTTCACTGCGTGTTGTACTTGTATAACTATGCATGTGACAAATAAAGAATCTTGAATCTTGAATCTTGAATCTTGCAATAGATGAGGCGATCCCCCAGGTTGAATGAACCCTGATTCCTAGAGGCGAAGTGAGCCCACGCGCCTCATAGGAGAGGGCAATAGCATCTCTCACCCAGTGTCACCCTTTTAAAAACATTCCATTTGAGGGCATAAGCTCTTGAAGAGGGATACTAGATCCAGAGTCAGGGAGTAGCAAACGGGACATTTGCTGATCTTGCGAGGCAAAGCGGTCCACCTCTGCTGCATGAAATCTCACCGGGATTGACTGACTACTTCGGGGTGGGTTTCCATTCCCCGTGCGTCAGAGATTGACTGGACAATTACAACTGCTCTCACATTCATATGCCCTGGAACGTAAATCGCGCTGAGGGACAGGAACCTGGTGCGCTAGCTATTCAGCGGCACGAGCACAGTCCGCCCTAGCGATAAATATATGAGACTTGCCATAGTGTTGTCCACCCGCAATGGGACATGGCACTCTCAACCGCTGGAGGAAGTGCTTTAGGGCGAGAAATAGAGCCATAATTTCGAGGCAATTGATGTGCCGTGCGAGATGAAGGCCTCTCCAGCACACCTGGGCTGGGACGGTCACCTAAGATCGCACCCCCCGCCCGTGAGGGAAGCATCTGTCGTTAGCATCTGCGATGACAAGACGAACTTAGAGTGGGACCCAGAGTCAGAACCCGGGGTCTGAACCACATAGGACGGGTACGAAGCACCTGGGGCATAACCCTTGTTGGGGATTGGCCCTAGAGTGAAATCCCCTGTCTTAGCCACAACTGAAATGCTCTCATGTGCAGGCCCAAGGGTCACCATGGATCCGACTGCCATGAGAGCTAAGATCTCTGAAAGTGATGGTCACTTTCTTGGTCTAGCTTGATTTCCTTGAGGGTGTTGATAATGGATTCGACATGAGCGGGAGACAGCTGTGCCCACTTACAATCGAATCTCATGTGACACCCAATCCTCAGAACAGGAAAGAGCACGCTTTCATGGCTTGGGGTCTCAATCATAAGAGACAAGATGAGCTAGGGCGACATGCTGATGTCGAAGTGCTAGCTAATGAGACTGGGCCAGCCAGTCGTCTATGTAATTCAAATATGGATGCCCTGGTAGTCGTAAGAGCCAGAACTACAACCATGCATTTTAATATGTGCGGGTGAGAAAGCTAGACCAACTGAAAGGACCCGATACTGGTAAGCTTGGCCCCCAAAAGCGAACCTCAGGTCTTTCCTTGTGTTGTGGGAATATTTCTATATGGAAGTAAGCGTCCTTCAATCGATTGTCACAAATCAATCGCTTGGTAGGATTTGAGAGCAATCACTTTAACTTGAACTGTATTGTTTATTTTAGATTGCGGTACAGCTCGCGACATCTAAAAATTTGGATGCAGCCCCCCGTTCCTCTGCCAAGGAATACTGATTGTAGTAGTCTGACTCACTGTCTGGTAGGGGAACATGTTCCATGACCCCATACCCAGCAACTTCTGTCAGGAGATGTGCACCTTCCGGTTTCATGGAAGTGGAGATCACGCCATTTTGAAACGCGGAAGGTGATGTGAACTGAGTTCTGTAGTTTCTCTACAGTGCTTAGTACCCAAGGAGACTTGGTTAAAGGGGGGGGGGTGTTAGATGTTCGGCATCCTGAAAAATGGCAGGAAAAACCAAAGACCGAACACTTTATTGGAGACTGGTGTTGCCCAAAACACCAGCGGTGGCGGAGCAAAACACCGACCTCCTGGGGGTCCTCCAGGGAGACCACTTAATTCTAGAAAGAAATTCTGCATGCATCTCCCCATTGGGGGGGCCCCCCATGGTCCTGTGCACAAGAACCTCAGGGCTTCTTGTGAAGAAGACAATATGCCAGTCTGACCTTTTTGAGGCTGATAGTGAGGCGCATCGTACCCCAAAAGGGGTGGCAGGCTCAAAAACACATCCCTTGTGTTTCACGCCTCGCAAGTGTCAGACCCGGTGGAGACTGGGTGGCCGACAGTCCCGACTTTTGAGTACGGCGGGGAAGGAATTTCCCGAAGGCTTGTTCATATAACTTCGCCTCATGAACCTAGTGGCGACCGAGTTAATGATATCGCCAAACAGGCCGAAAGGCGAGATAGGGGCATTCAGGAGGAATGCAAGATTCTTATCCTTGATGCGCCTAAGATTCAACCACAAGTGCCTCCATGCGAAACCCATCGCAGCCATAAAACGGCCGATAGCACGAGCCGTCTGCTTTTGTTGCACGCAGAGACAAGTCTGTGGCCCGGCGTAATTCCAATATGCCCTATCTGAAGAGCCCCACCAGTGCTCAAGTCTCTCAGCAGGTAGCGTGGTAGGCCTGCAAAACCGTCATGGTGTGCAAAGGAGCACCAACCTGACCTGCTGCCTGAAAAGCTTTTCCCTTCAGGGAAGATGAAAGTCTACACAGCTTGAAAGGAAGTATTAGCTTTTCAGGAAAGATGATGTTGTCATGAACCTGCACAGCCAACCCAGCACATCCAGGTCTTAACTCCATCCAAGGTTTTCCACACTCCCTGAGCTGATTACCTGAGCACACCTGCATCTAATCCGGCACTCTACTCTTGGCTTTAAAAGAACGGCAAGAGCTCCACTCATCGCCGATGTATCTCACTTGCGTGCCTATTTCTCCCGTCTCTCCTGTTACCCTAGTGTTTTTCTTCCGTGCTCGACCTTGCCTGCATTCTTTGGATTTCGTCTCGTGCCTTGCCCTTCGGATTGTCGCTATCGTTTTGGACTACTCCTCGTGTATGACCCTCGCCTGTTTATCGACTCTGCCTACGGATCTCTCCTGTGACGCTGAAACAAGCATAGCCTTTTACCCCGGCTTCCTACCCAGCCTTTCTCTCTCACCGTACTCACAAGTTCCGGTAACGTGTGTGTGTTTTGGACTTACGTGTGCTTGTGTGCACTTCCGCGATCGCGGACAACAGCGCTTCACCAGCGCGCTGTGCTTCTCACTCTCACTTCCGGATTCGCGGAGATTCCGCCTCGTCATTTGACACGCCTCCACCCTCGTCATCGGGGATTCCCCACACAACCTGTCACTCTCACTTCCGGATTCGCGGTGATTCCGCCTCGTCATTGACACGCCTCCACCCTCGTCATCGGGGATTCCCCACACAGCCTGTTACATAAGCACAGCTTTCTCCCCTCGGCTCTGACTAAGCCTTTTGACCTGCAATACTTCTTCCAAGGAGATTATCTATCTGCTATTGGGTTCATCCCTGTTTAACCTGTACCCTGACAGATGTCCCAAGAGAGAGATAACTTTTGAAGCGTCTCTTCTATCTGGGCTACATCATATAACTCTGCGATTCCACATTAACTATATTTAAACAACTAAATAAGTCAATGGCAGGAAAACACAGGATTAATACAGCTTACTCCATGAAAGGGTTAACTCATATGGAGAAAGCTGGGGGAGCGCGTCGTTGAGGCTCCGCTCCCCCCGGCCACCCGATTCCGGGTTTTTTTTTTTTGTTGTTGTTGTTTTCCTAGTACTCGGAGATTATTCAATCTCAGTGGTTTAAGCAAGATAGGATGTTTATCCTTACCCATTCACAGGAAGCCCATGGCGCGCTTGAGAGCCGACAGAGGGATTTCCCGATCCAACGAGGAAGTGAGCTTTAAGCACCAAAATGCGCTGCGGCTCGGAGAATGCGTGACCACTTTTTTTTTTTTAATCGTAGCAGTAAGGATTGCCCTCCGATATGGATTATCACACACAGATGGACATCTTGTTTAAAACTCTGATATTGGTGAGTTAAACACTTCTTATTTTGCTGGTTTAAACACAACACACTCACAACAAGGTCAAAGTGAAGACAAATGATCTGAGGTTGTTGCTGGCTCACCTGTATTTTATAACCTCCACCTGCATCTAATCAGATGACGTCACTTGACCGAGGTTATGTACATAGCCAAATTTTGGCGTGTTTTCACACATACTCCACGACCGGCAACTGGACAAAATGGTTCCCATAGCGTTTTCATGCAGCATCGAGTGTTGTTTACAATTTGTGCCTCCTTAATGCAAAAGATGAACTGAATGAAAATCAACAAAAAACATAAAATAGTCAAAGGTCTTTGTGTTTTATTTTATTATTATTTTATTATTATTTTTTTATGTTTTTTTGGGGGGTGGGGGGGGGCGGGGTTGGAAAAATCAACCTTTTCAGATTTTTACCAAATTCACACCAAACAGTAGGGAGCTAAAGCTAATCAGTGAACTTCAATTAGTTTCACACTGTCATGTTCCCAAGCTAAGATAGGAGCCTGTCATTGTTTTTTACTCCCAGTAAAATACACAGATTTGGGGTGAACACATTTAAACACTCTCTTCCCCGATTGAAAAATGTCTCACACAGCTCACCAGGCAATCAGTAGCACACAGTAAGCAACGGGCGTAGGAAAATGTAATAACACACCTGCAGAACTGTGCAGATTTTTATAAATGCATGAAAGGAGGTTGTGTTGGATTAAACACAGCAAGTGAGAATAACGATGCAAGCCAGAATGAAAGCATTTTTTATGTTCAATTTGATGACAGAAGACCAAAATTAAGCACTGGACACAAATACAATGTTTTACAAACTTTATTAGAAAGGGATATTGAAAGGTTCTTTACATGTTTAATTTAATTAGTCTGTATTAATAAACTTAACTGGGTAGCTTGTCATACATTATGATATATCAAGCAATTTCCCTTTGGGATTAATAAAGTTCTTTGAATCTTGAATCTTGAATCTTGAATTGAATCAAGGCAATTAGTTCACACAAGTCAACAGAAATAATAGTTGTTAATTATGCTAGATATAAAATTGTCCACTTCTGAATTAACAGTTAAGAAGCTAAAGTTTTAAGAAAAAAAATATTTAAATGAAATGTACACAAGCATCGGTTAATTAATTGAAAATACTTTAATGTAAGTATAGTGTTGGTACAAGGAGAACAACATATTTTTTTACTAGGAAAAAAACTATTCTGCATTGGTAACCGTAACAGTTTTCCACCACAACCTTATGGATTAATTTCCTATAAAAGCACAACACAGTGTTTCATTGCATATTTAATTCAAATATAAAGTACTAAAATATTCTTTCAGTGCAAAACATGTGCATGTGATAAATATAATGTGTAAAACACAATGTGTGTGTGTGTGCGTGTGTGTGTGTGTGTGTGTGTGTGTGTGTTTGTGAAGAAGTGTCAGATTTCAGATATATGTTGACAGTTCTTTCTATTTTCAGAACACATTATCAACAAGTTAAATGCACACACACACACACACACACACACACACACACTCATGCATAAATAAAAAGTCAGTCACTCTCCAAATTCTTCACGGCTTCACCACGTCCAGGTTCAAGTTCACATATTGTGTGAGTTGCATCCAGACTCTTGTATCTTGTCTGTGTCAACTCCAACTCTCCAACTCGTTCTTGAACTCTCTGGCTACGTTTACACTGCCAGGTAAATGTGACCCAACTCCGATTTTTTGCTCATATGTGACACATATCGGATATGTTCTATGTCCGTGTAAACAGGAAAAAAACGCATGCATTCCGATATTTCGAGATCGGTTTCAGGCCTCCTTCATATGTGGAAATAAATCGGATATAAATCAGATATGTGCTAATGTGATTGTGGTGTAAACAGACAGATCGGATTTCCTGAGGCATTGTGTTCTGCACGTCATTAAAACAGCGACTTCTTCGCGCTTTAATGACATAATGTTATTCTCCGGTGGAAGTGCGTGTGGAATTACAACATCGCAGGTGACATGGAAGAGGAAAAGAACGCCCCCCCCCCCCCCCCCCCCCCCGCCTTGTGTTAATGCTTATTTTGGCTAACTAACATTAAGAAATCAGTATTTGGTGAATGAAGCATATGCGCAGGTTGCAATTATGTCGTTTTTTTTCTCCTCCTCCGTTTTAAAACCATGGTGCGCGAACTTTGCATATATAGCAGAGCTAGCGTTAAGCATATTTCACCTTCATCTTTCTTGGCTAGTGTGTAGCGCAAGAACCTCCCTTTAAGTATGCGCGATGTTTCAGATAGTATGGCGAGTGTAAACACGTGAATCGGATATGAGTCATAGTTAAAAGAACGTGTAAACAGACGGTCAAACAAATCAGATATAGGCAACAAATCGGAATTAATTATTGAGACCTGCAGTGTAAACGTAGCCTCTGACTCTCAGGCTCCTGTGTAGTGAAAGAAAAGAACACATCTAATCAGCTGCCGTTAATAACACACAGTTGAGTACAACTACATGCTACCTCTCTGTCAACAGCAGACGCTCGACCACACCCCCTGTACCGCATCATTACTTGCAAATAATTTACATTAAATGAACTTATAACCTGTAATGATGACAAGGTGGTACTGACTGAGATCATTAATAAAAAAATCTACATCATACTATACAGTAAGTTTATACATAAATATACTGGATGTAACAGAAGTTGCATTCATGCAGACATGTACAGTATATACAGTACTGCATACGACAGCGCTCAGATCTCAGGTCAGGAGCAGTAATTAAGTGCACTCCTGTGTTTTTTATTTGTCTTCTTGAATTTCATGAAAATCAAACAATGATGATTTTTGCAGGTAAAAAACAGGTTGAAAAATCAACATTCTCAGATTTTTACCAAATTCACACCAAACATTAGGGAGCTATAGACTAACACTGGGGTGCACTTAGTTTTGTCCTGCCATGCTCCCAAACTGAGATAACAGCTTCTCATTTTTACTTTCAGTAATCAATCTTCCATTTTTGGCCGATGTGTGTAGTGCAGCAGGTGGTGAGATTAAACAGATGTCCATCTCTGTATAGTCGCAGCATGGATCATAAAACAGTTTTTGTTTAAACCTCTTCACATCAGTATTATGTAGCAGAAGCTGATTGTTTTTTACACTTGGTGAACCTACAGTACTTGTCCTCTGACCAACTGCATGAAACGCCTTTCAGTAGATTTATTCTCCACACATCACAGCCTCTTTAGGAATGTTATTTGTTCCTCTCCTGTTATTTTCCATCTATACTCCTGCACCGCACATGGACTATAACGATACACATCAATGAGGTGTTTAAATATCTGCACCCAACCCTATGTACTGTATTCAGTGTAATACTGTGTATTGGAAACTGGAAGCTCAGATCTCAGCTCAGAAGGATTGCACAACAAAACTAAGTGGACCCTCACGTTACGGCAAACTTCCTTAAGACATGGTGTGAATTTGGTGAAAATCTGAGAATGTGGATTTTTCCTCCCAAAAAACACACAAAAGTTATTCACTTACTTTTTTTTACCCCCCAAAAAACAAACACAGTAGTGCACTTACTTTCACACCACATGATGATGTGTTTCATGTCGTTTCTGTAGCTATACAGAGAGGAACTCATCCTGAATCTCTTCACCTGCTGCACCGTAAAAGGATTAGCAAAATTTAAAGCATTTTTAATGTGACAAGCCTGGATTTACTAAATTAGGTGTAATATATCCTAAATCATAGGGTGAGATCTCAGCTCAGGAATGAGACAGGACAAAAGTAAGTGCACTCCTATGTTAATCCCTAATGTACAGTACAGTACAGTGTGAATAAGATGAAATTCAGAGAAATTAAAGTTTCCCAGGTAAACAGGTATGGGCTTTTTGTTGTTGTTTTTTTCACTAACGTGAAAAATTTGTGAAAATTCTAGAAGTTCAGATTTTAGACTGGAAAAATTTTAAAAGCTTTTGTGTTTATAGTAAGAAAAAAATCTGTTTACACATGTATTTTAATACTGGGGTGCACTTTATTTTAGTCTCATATCTCTGAGCTGAGATAAGTGCATTTCATTTCACTTACACGTTACAATAAACATACCGGATATAACAGCAGATAGCAGGTGGCACGGTGGTGAAGTGGTTAGCACTGTCACCTTGCATTTTCAGGGTCCAGGTTCGATTCTGTCTCTGTGTGCATGGAGTTTGCATCTTCTCCCTGTGCTTGTTGGGTTTCCTCCCACAGTTTAAAGACCTGCAGATTAGGTTAATTGGAATTCCCAAATTGCCTGTAATGTGTTTGTGTGTGCCCTGCAATGAATTGGCACCCTGTCCATACATGACCCTGACCTGACCATGACCCTGAATACAGGCTAAAGTGGTATGTATAGACGATGAGTGAGTGATAATAGAATTTAACTCCCACTAACCCTACCTAACCCTAACCCTATGTACAGTACATACTACAGCACTCAGATCTCAGCTCAGGAGTGTAACAGGAAGAAGCTAAGTGCACTGCTGTGTTTGGTTTTGTCTCATAAATGCATGGTATGAAAAAAAGAAAAAAAAAATTTCTTTCATTCTTTGTAAATTTTCTTTCATTTTTGTGAAGCTGCTTTGAGACAATGACCATTGTTAAAAGCGCTATATAAATAAAATAAAATAAAATTAAATAAAAATAAAATTTAATTGAATTTAATGAAAATCGGACGGTGCTGATTTTTTTGGGTAAAAAAGGTAAGGTAAACCTTTTTTTGGGTGGAAAAATCAACATTCTCAGATTTTCACCAAATTCACGCCGTGTCTTAAGGAAGTCATGAGTAACATAAGGGTGCACTTACTTTTGTCATGCCATCCTTCTGAACGGAGAGCTGAACTTCCAGTTTTCTACTGGATATATCACACTCAATGCACAGTAAGTAATATACATGTTTAGGCCTTACAAATGGAAGCACCTTAACGATGTGTATACTGTACTGTAGGTTGGGATATACATGATGTGCATGCACTTACTGTAGGTGGAATAACAAGAGGAGAAGAACAAATAACACTCCTCAAGTGGTTATGATGGAGAATACATCTAATGAAATGCTGCTTCATGCACTTAGCCAGAGGACGTTGTGCGTTGACCAAACATGTAAAGAAAAAGAAATCAGCTTCTTCTACAGTCCATTGTTGTGTAGAGGTTTAACCATAACCTGTATTATGATAATGTATCAGAACCTTCATGCTCCAAATAAACAGAAAGAAACTTGTTCTAACTCTGACCACCTGCTGCACTACACACATGGGCAGGACCAGGAAACAGAACAGTCTTTCATAACAGTGATTTATAGAATATATTTGTGCACTTTTAAAAAAAAATTTTTAACAAGTGCATTCTAGAACATGGTCTCATTAATTAAAAAAAAAAAAAAAACCTAAAATAAAAAATATTTTTTTTTCAGTGTGAACAGTTCACGGTTTCTGCACATTCTGGCTCAGATTCAGTTGCCATGTGTGTTGTGTGCAGACTCCGTCACCTCTGTTTCTCTCTCTCACCGGCTCACGGCGTGTACTGAAAGAAAAAACATATACAGGCGGTAGCTGAGGTAATAACACACAGGTGAGAACAATAACACACTACCTGCTGGTACTGTAACACGTTTCTCTTCTCTCTCTCTCTCTCCATCCACACCCCAGGATCAAATGTTTCCTCCTCTTACATATCATCACTTGTCCATCATCCGCAATCAATTCTTTTTACAATATTGAATTATTAAAAGTAGTACTAATTGAGATTATGAAAAAAAAAAACATAATGTAAATAAAGATCAAGTACCGGATTTACAGTAACACCAGTGTGAGTGACTTTTACTCCATATACAGTATGGACTATATATTAAAAGACTCAGATCTCAGTTTGGGAGGGTCAAGGTACTTTTGTTTTTGTAAAAAGAAAAATAATAAATGCATTACAGTATGCTTAATTACAACTAATTCCCTTTGATAAACACACATTACAAATTTATGCATTTTCAATGTTTTAGAAATCCATGAATATGTTAAAGCACGACAACATCCGAATGTACCACGCTTCATCTACATGGAGCTTTGTACTGTAAATACAGTAAAAAAAAAAAGTTTAATAAATAAATAATTGAATAAAATGCCGCAGTGGTTACTCGGCCCCCAGCTTTCTGTTGTCATGGAGACACCTGTGAAATCCCACATACTGTAGAACCTCCAGAGAAAACAATATTGATTGCGTTCTGGCTCTCTGCGACCACGGCCATGAAGTCCACCGGCTAATCAAGAGAGGTCCCTGCATGTGCACCTCCGAGGTAATGAATTCACGATGCCCTGAGTAAGTATCGAACATCACAAATCGGTTTAAGCACAACCCTGGCATGTAAGCTAAAATTTTTTCGCTTTTTTTCACTTAGTTTTTTTTTTCTTTCTCTGTC
This sequence comes from Channallabes apus, assembly GCA_030522415.1. Classification (NCBI taxonomy): domain Eukaryota; kingdom Metazoa; phylum Chordata; class Actinopteri; order Siluriformes; family Clariidae; genus Channallabes; species Channallabes apus. Next base: position 57,797,701 of record CM060106.1, on the reverse strand, counting down.
ACATTTTCGCTCTCGATAGAGCGGGTTGATGATAATGGTTACTTTCCAGCGTCATTGAGTGGCGCTATCGATTTGCTCGACTGCACATTGATTAACCTCTCGGGGGCGAGGGAAAGATTTGTAAGGATAGCAAGTGGCTCTCGATGTGCCTCCATCAAGTACAGATGAGGCATTCCAGCTCCACAGACTCATTTTCAGGCAAATAAAAAAAGAGAGAGAGAGAGAGAAATGTGGATTTCTCCATCAGAAAAAATAAATATTTATAAGGAAGAAGACCCTGCTGAAAAGTTTTGCCAATTACACAACTCATGGGGTGATGAGATCTGCAAGACTTTCTGCTTCTAAGAATAGACTCATAAGAAATGAGTCATCTTGAGGAAGAGAAAATGTTTCAAAGCTTAAATCACAATAATTTACAACTTGACGTTATATTGTTTGCTGACAATTGTGTTTAAATTAGTACCCGAGTCCCGATCATTACTGATTCATTGGGTGAAAAGTCGACTCCTTTAGACAAACATCGAGAGCTGACTAACAGACACTCATCGTCTCTACTACTTATTCTGTACACAGGGTCATGGGGCCGGTCATGTCTTTGGAGTGCAGGTAAAAACTGGAGTACCTGGAGGAAACCCACCAAGCATACACACAATACACACTCCATACACACAAACCGAAGGCAGAAATCAAACCCTCGACTGTGGAGGTGCAAGGTGACAGTGCTAACTACACCACCACCATGCCATCCATAATTAAACTAAAATTATTAAAAACAGACCAATGAATGAACACTTAGGCTATCTATCTATCTATCTATCTATCTATCTATCTATCTATCTATCTATCTATCTATCTATCTGTCTATCTATCTATCTGTCTGTCTGTCTGTCTTCCTTTCCATCCATCCATCTATACATTGAGCCTTAACAATATTTTGCCCATTTATTCTGCTAAAAGATAAAAAGCTCATATATTCATAATTGATATACAAATTTTGATAAATCAAGAACAAAATGTAGACAATATATATAGCATTGGCCAAATGTCTTGATTGATATGTGATAAGCAGAATTACAGCAAAAGGTAGCACAGTGGCGTAGTTTATAGCACTGCCAATTTGATTGTCAATTTTCAAAGACAGAAAATGGATGGATGGATGGATGGATGGATGAGATTTAGGTTGATTGGAATTTCCAAACTGCATGTTGCGTCCTGTGATTGGCTGGCACCCCATCCGTGGAGTACCTCACTATGCTCCAGGCCCATCATGGATCGGATGAGCAGGATAGATCATGGATGGATGGATGGATGGATGGATGGATGGAATTACCGCAAGTGCACAAATTGACAGGCAACATTTGTGTAAACTTATGAATACAAGAACAATGAACATTTCTTCTTCAGATCGATTAGATTGGCTGATGTTCCATGTGGAGAGTGTTTCCTACTTTAGTGCTGTAGATTGTTCTGGGCCAATTCTGGTAGACTACTGACTTGAAATCAGCCAAAAGGAACGGAAACTAAAGTATTATTAGGTCTGGTTCTGTTCCATCTTCTGGCGCTGGTTTCAATCTCATTTGTTTCTATAATAAGAGAAAGTAGTCTGTGGTTCCAGACTTTTAGAACCATAAATAATCCTCATTCTTTTTTAAGTTCCATTTGAAATCTTTCAAAACCAAAAAGAAATTTGGAATAATCAGATGTTAAATAATCATTAAACGTCGACCTTTATTTCCTCCAGAGTTTATATTCTGCTGGGTTTTTTTTAGCTTTATTTTCCAGCTCTGCTGTTGTTTTCAGTCATATGATTTCTGGCAGCTTGTGTCTGTGTGGAGACGATGTTGAATCACTAGATGACTCCTTTGCGCTTACTTTGTGTATTTCTATCTAGAGCATAAGTGCCAGAGAAGCAGATTTGCGATGTACTGTACCTGCGTTTCTGCTTGCTCCTTTATATCCTGCTCATCCTCAGGTGTACAGTTCCCAAACATTTTTAATGCTTAACACTGACTAACCAGTTTTGTGTTGATGCTGCTGTGTCGTGAAAAAGCGTTTTAGTATTTTGAGCATCTTGAACAGATTAATTGGTTTAGTTTGGACAAAATGAACAAGTATGTACAGAACGCCATGACATTCAGAAAGGAGGCGTGGCCTAACATGTAAAGATAAATGCCGCTACTAGAATTCACTACGTGCTAAAATGGGTTTCCTTCTTTCCAGGCGAAGACGAAAGCAGTACAGATTAAAAAAGTAAAATGAAAAGTTGGCATGTCGCACAAAATGAAAAGCGACCCGATTTCGAGAGCTCTGCCAATTCCATTGCAGTTAACACCCACTTGTGCCAGCTGTTCAGACAGTATTGACACAGTTTAATGAATGAACCGTTTGTCCCCCAATAAACAGCACGAGATGAGACTCTTGTACAGTATTAAACAAAACAATCAACCATCAATAGATGCTGTGTTTTCAAGGTTCAAGTAAACGGCTTAAAAAATGCAAGGCATGCAGTTAAATGCAGTTTTACTGGCGTCTCCGTCCATAAATATTCAACAAACATTTACAAGAGCTAAACAAATGTTAAATGTTGACAGTATTGGCCTCCTGACCTCTGAATCTAAGGGATGTCTCAGCTGAGATAACACCACAGGCCCTGATTTACCACGAGCCTAAATATAGAGGCATATTTGCATGCAAAGGTTGTGTTACCATGTTGGGGGACAGTTTGTAAAGACCATAGATAGGAAATATATAGATAGGAAAGGATATTAATACTATATATTTGGATATAACTATATATATATATAGTTTCTAAACTCTCTGAAGAGTTGAATGTAGATTATAATGTAAAAATAAAGAGAAATAATAGACGAGAAAGATGCAGAGGTTCCTTTATATACAGAGGTCTGATGCCACAGAAATATTGTAATGTTTTATTAAATATTAAATTAATTAAATGATACGTAATATGTTTTATTTTATATGTCCACATTTAATGCCATGGGAAAACATTAGTTATTGTTCTTACTAAAAAACACACACACACACACACACACACACACACACACACACACACACACACACACACTACGGTCAATTCAGAAATGGCAATTTTGATTTATTTTATTTATTATACTCTGCATGACATTGGACTGTGATCAGAAACCGAAGGCGGGACTCAAACCCTCGACTCTTAAGGTGTGAGGCTACCATACTGTACTGCAGATTTAATTGTCACAATTATAGAAACAGCTAAAAACAAATACTTTAACTTAAACCTCATTTTGTCCTGATGACTTTACAGCTTTACAAAGCACTGACACTGGAGACTCCTTCCATGAATATTGAACATAAATGCACATCTCTTCACAACAAACTTTATTAATCCAACGATTACACGTATCACTTATTGTACACGTCCCAGTGAACGAACACACTCTTACTATAGAATAATGTAAACCACTGAACAAGTGTGTTAAAATAGATGTCATTTGCAACTGCACTGCTGTCAGAGCTGCTGTTACGGAACATTAATCAACACATTTCTGGCCAATATATATATATATATATATATATATATATATGCATACATACATACATACATACATACATACATACAGGTTTTATTAGTTTTGTTCAGCGCATACAGCCTCATCCTGCTGTCGCTTGGAGTTATTACTGTACAATGAGTTGTCAATTGGGAGCCATGAAAAAATAATAATAATAATAATAAAAGTAAAAACGCACTGACTGACGAATCCACCGAGAGAAAGGCGAATTTGGCAGGCGCTTCAAAACTTTCAAACCTCAACTTTGCCTAAGGCCAAGTCATAAAGTATGCATTGCCCAAAATAATTTCAGCATGAGTGCTGGAAAGGCAGTTTCCCAGCAACCTTGTGTGCAACTAAATTAAACGGCTTTATTTTCTCGCTCTGCTTTCTCGCTGTACTTTATCGTGACTCATGATGAATTATGCTTTTCATCTGTGTTCCCAAGGACTAAAAGGGTAGAATAGTAAGAAAAGTACATGCACTGTGTACAAAAAAAAAAAAAAAAAAAGTAGCTTGGATATATCACGGAAGAGGATCATGTGCAGAATAAATCTTGAATAGATCTATATGTAGACTGAACAAGTGAGATTTCTAGGACAAAATTGCAAGCTAATTATTTAGGAGTAGGACGTGACTAATGGTAACACAGACCCAATGATCTGCCCCAGTGAATGAAGTTTTCATTATTACTTAACCACATTAGTCTTGTATTATTATGTATACATAATGTATACATAATTCATGTTCACTTTTTAAATTCCTTTTTAATTTTCAGTGCTAGCTTATGTTAAACATTAGGATAAGCATTGAAAAAAATGAATCTGGTGATTTATCCTAGCAAAGCCTGCTCTAGCAGTTACAGCTGATGGAGCTCATCTGACTGTGCTAGCAGCTGAAAACAATAGCTCATTGTTTGGCGTCGTGTCCAGCCTGATCTATTTTGGACTTCTTCCTTTTATAGAGTTCCATAGGACCATCTTCAGTGAGCCTAATCTCTCCTCCCTAGGGTGAGCTGATATAAAAGCTCAACCAGAGGATCTCATCCTCTGTGGCCTGAGCTTTCTGACCTGCCTCGCTCTCCCTGACCTCAAAACATAACAATAATCCCAGACGTAATTAAAAAAAAAGAGTCCCTCATCCACAGCAGCAATGGCCCCCAAGAAAGTAGAAGCTAAGAAGCCGGAGCCTAAGAAGCCGGAGCCCAAAAAGCCTGAGCCGAAGAAGCCGGAAGCAAAAAAAGATGCCGCCCCGGCGGCACCGCCTGCCGAACCTGAGCCTCCCAAAGAACCCACATTCGACCCAAAGACTGTGACGCTGGAGTTCACGCCTGACCAGATCGAGGAATTCAGGGAAGCCTTTCAGCTGTTCGACCGCACACCACTGAACGAGATGAAGATCACTTATGCGCAGTGCGGAGATGTGATGAGAGCGCTCGGGCAGAACCCCACCAATGCCGACGTCCTCAAGGTCCTTGGAAAGCCGCGTCCCGAGGAAATGAACAGCAAGATGCTGGACTTTGAGACCTTCCTGCCCATGCTGCAGCACATCTCCAAGTCTAAGAACAAGGGCAGCTTCGAGGACTTTGTTGAGGGCCTGCGGGTGTTTGATAAAGAAGGCAACGGAACCATCATGGGGGCAGAACTGCGTCACGTTCTCGCGACGCTCGGAGAAAGGATGACCGAGGATGAGGTGGATCGACTCATGGCGGGGCAAGAGGACGCCAACGGATGCATCAACTACACATCATTCGTGAAACACATTCTCTCTGGTTGAGGTGGACTTGGGAATAAATTTGCATAGAAGATATATTTAAAGCATTATAAATGTTTATGATGTATTAGTGTAAGAGTTTGTAGGTTCATAAATTAATACAAGAGACAATTACAAGAGACGGTTTACTTTTCCAAATATCATCTCACCAGAATCCACAAAAAAAGGCAAAGATTAAAAATGTTTATATTTATTGAACAGCAATGTGTCATAATTTTTAACCATTTGGAGTTGCATTTAGTGTTGTGGACTGTCGGCAAAACAAGACGTAAACAGTCAAGAAAACATGTTATGTTACAGAGAAACTGCAACATCTACAGTACGTACACTCATCTGTCTGCAACTTCATGATGCATATCCACCTCTGACTGACACTGGAGACTCCTTCCATAATCGGTGTTTGTTATTTATTGTTTATGTGTTGCTACTGTATTAGAAGAAGATGTGTTTGTTTGCGAAAAAGAAATTATTAATACTATCTGACCGAGGCGGAATTCAAGAGTGCAAGGCATAAATAACAAATTGTTCATTTTGTCTATTTAAAGAAAGAGAACAAAAGGCTTCACAGACATCGTGCTGGAACTGAAACATGTATCTTAAGGTTACCTTCCATTGGAAGTGCATCAGAGCTAAACATCAATAAATGCATAAATAAATGGCAAGGCTTTTGTAGCTATACATCTGAAATGCTCAGTGTTACTCTGCTTTGCTGCGAAATGCCAAAGGCGAACATTAAAGCACTCAGTCAGATTTTTATTTATTTATTTATATATATTTTTTCAAGGTGTAAATGACTGCTGATGAATCAGAGCGGAGAGATGCAATAAGATCAGATTGCAGTTTCTGGAATGGCGCGATATGAAACAGGGTGTCCTGATCTTCGCGGAGGTGGAAAATTGCAGCGTTATCTCAGCCATGCTGTATCGCAGGAATGAAACTGGAGCAAAAAATAGTGAGAAATGCAACGCGTAATCAGGATATTAAATGCAATGGGTGTCGGAAATGTTTTCATTATGCAGAGGTGAATATCGTGTCAAAGAGAATGATGCGCGATCTTACATGCGCAAACGCTTCTTACCTGACCGGTGTGCTTATAAGATTTCTACCAGTTCAAGAGTTTATTTGTTTCTAATTGTGTATTAAATCTCTCTCTCTCTCTCTCTCTCTCTCTCTATTTAAATTATAATACCATCTGACTTCACAAGACATTAGAGCGTTATTGCGCCAACAAACAAATGGCAATCAAATGGAACCAGAGCGATTTCATAATGAACAAATAAAAATTCTTGAAACTTGAATTCTCATGTAATTTATCATTTATTTATGAATTTAATACATATTAATATTAATGATTACAAACTGACTGGTTCATCAGTCAGCTGACATCAGGGTAAATATGTGTAATTAATTGTAACTAGGCAGCATAGTGGCATAGCAGTTAACACTGTCGTCTTGCACCACCAGTGTCCAGGTTCGATTCCCACCTTGGGGGTCCCTAATAGGATACAGAGGCTCCTATGTAGATGGATGGATTGATGGCTAGAATTAGGTCAAATCTTGCATCTTTTAAATAGATTAGTTTTTTCATCAGTGTTACGTTTCTTAATTCATTATATTATTTATTTATTCATTCATTTATTTATTTTCTGTCATGCTTATCATGTAGGAGGTCAAGGTGGGCGTGGGATGGATTTAAAGGCACAAAGCAGGTACACATTGAATGGAATGCTAACCCATCGCAGGACACACCCAATTATACACTATTATGCTTTTGGAAACTGGAGGATACCCACCAAGCAAGAGAAGAATGCACCACAAATACAGATCAATGTGGACTTGAACCCCCAACCATGTAGGTGTGAGGCATCATGCTAACCACCGAGTCATCATCCCAATACAAACCCTCAGGGTTCATAACGTATCACCAAAAAGCTTTAATAGCTTGTAAACATTTAGGCAGACGCTCTTATCCAGAGCGACATACATTTTTATCTCATTACACATCTGAGCAGTTGAGGGTTAAGGGCCTTGCTCAAGGGCCCAACAGTGGCAACTTGGTGGTTGTGGGGTTTGAACCTGGGATCTTCCGAACCGTAGTCCAGTGCCTTAACCACTATGCTACCCCTGGCCCCCAGGGTAAATGCACCATTGCTTTGTTTCTGGGACACTTACATTTATACATCGTGATATCTCGGACTGTATGTATCATGCCTTTGTCATGCTGCTTAAATCACACCGAGTTGCGTTTCATTCACTTTCAGTTCCAGCATCGATTGCGTAGCGTGGCCCACTGAAGTCCATCCAGGGCCGGGGGACTGACATCAAACATAACTCACAGCGCTCTCGCACCAGCCTCAACTTTCCTTCAACACGTTTAAAGCCCTGACCTTTACCCAGGCAGCTCGGAGAGCGTGAAAGCGGTGCGGCGAAAGCGGCATGAGAGACCTCCATATCTCACTTTGATGAGGTTTATAGCGGAGCTCTGGATGCAGAGGCCAGGAGTCGTGAGCGTACACATCAATGAGTAATCTCAGCCTAGGAGGCACACAGCGCTGGCTAGACAGACAGAGAAAGACAGAGAGGTGTGCGCTGTGCTGGACTCGCTTTCGTCCCTGTCATCAGGCAGACAGCTGCCCCTGAGCCCCTCCTCTATGATCTCGGGTGTTGAGAGGTGAAGCCGGCATGCACCGGGCCTTAAACGTGGATTTCACGCCTCCTGGTGTGAGCTTCCTACATGTTACAGGGGCTCTTCACCACAGCCAAGGCTATTTAGGGAGAGTTTTTCTACACATTTGGCTGATAGTAGAGTAAAACGTGGTTCTAGGTCAAGCATCAGTTTTATGGTCAGAGAATTTGCCCCCCTGTGATGGATTGGCACCATGTATCTCGCCAATAAGTCTCCTGAGATACGTTCCAAGCCCCCCCATGACCATGTACACATAAGCAAGATGAATGAATGAACCAATGACTAAAATTAGTGCAAAAAGTCCTAAATCCTTAGATAGATGTTTGTCAAAATTCCTAAAAATTTACCTGCCAGGTGACTGCACAGAAACAACCAAAAAAATGATTGTTTTACATGGGGGGTTTGGAGCAGATACAAATGCGTCTCATGAATCTGCTTACACACGTATATGGTAGTGAAAACCCACTTTTTTTCCTCTCGGTGGTGACATTTTAAAAACATGCAAAGATAAGTTTGTTCATTAGTGTGTTAAAGTTCATTCAGCCGAAGAAACCGCTGCCTCAAATGAGCCATAAATTAAAGTCATAAACGCATAACTGGGACAAATTGTCAGCAAGTCTGTAACTATTAGTCAAGTAAGCACGGGTAATTGGGAGTTCAATCATGTCACCTGGACTGCTTTTTTTTTGTTAGATAGAAATGTTTCACTTCTCATCCAAGCAGCTTCTTCAGTCTCAGACTGAAAAGACAAAACAAGTCCAGATGGCATGTCTCAGCTTTCAGATACCCTCACATGGATGATTGAGAATCTTCCACAAACATACAATAAGCACAGTTGTTGCTAGATGACACTAGTCGTGTTATATGGTTAACCCAGTTTACATTTAGGCATTTGGCAGACGCTCTTATCCAGAGTGACTTACATTTTTTTTTATCTCATTACACATCTGAGCAGTTGAGGGTTAAGGGCCTTGCTCAAGGGCCCAAGAGTGGCAACTTGGTGGTTGTGGGGTTTGAACCTGGGATCTTCCAAACCGTAGTCCAATACCTTAACCACTAAGCTACCCCTAAAACATAGGAAGCTTGCTGTGTACTGTATAAGTGGAGTATAGTACTTATACAGTATAGTATTTTGAGCCTCAATACTGTACTAAAATATTATTTTGACAGCACCGTGCATCAATTAGATATTAAAAGCACCCATCACTCGTACTTTCTATTCCACTGTTACTGTGAACAGCTCGCCACCAGCAGCCTGTTATACCTAATTGGCAGTGCAACGTCATTTGCCTTCCCACCTGTAGCAGGTGTTTTGGTGTTTGACTGGTGGCAGCAGACAGACAGGACTTCTAAAGTCAACGCCCATGACAATCTATGACCTTATTCAGTGAATAGGACGATTTCCAAAAGATTAAATGTTTACTTTCTTTGTCAAAAACCAATTGGAATAAATTTAAAGTTAAAGTTTAAAGTTGAGGAAGCACATCAAGGTATGAGCCTACGCGAGTTTTTAAAACTCTGGTGCAGCTTAACTTGAGTCAGATGAACTTCACAATGCCAATACTACTACTATATAATAATAGATACAGATACTAATAATAGATTCAGAAATAATCAAGAACATTCTTATATGCTCTCTCTTAGATGTTCCAAGAGTCAGAGAGAGAGAGAGAGAGAGAGATTTACTTCCTTTTAAATAACTCTAAAGCATTTTTTTTCTTTTTCGTTCCTTCTTGGTAATTTGGTATTTTCGTCACATATTTAATTACATTTCTTTTCATACTGCTTATTAACCTTGAATGAGATTATTTGTTTAATTTAAATCAGTGGATATGTAAGATTTTCATTTTTATTATTAATTCATTAACATTCATTATTCATTATTATTCATTTTTGATTGCTTGTCTGTCTTTCAGGCAGTTACATGGTGTGATATTAAAATTTTTTTTTTGATTTTCTACATTTTAGGTCTGTAAGCTTGAAAGATTGATTTAATGATTTCTTTTAGGAGATATACTGTATGAACTTATGTTATTTTAATTAAAAATACATAATATTTAATTGTATATGTAGAGTAGTGGTTCTGTCCTCTTTTCCCTTCCTGGTCTTTCTTTTACTGTATGTTAAAGCTTATTTAACAAATTCTATACAAATACACAGTAATAATAATAAAAAAGCATATAAGAAAAAAAATTGAATAATTATTAAACTTTTTGAAAATACTTTTGGCCATTAATTTGCTTTATGATTGCTCCCTGCCTTTTCCATCACGTCTGCAGTTGGTTGAGATTATTGTCCAAGGACGATGCAAACAGAACTTCAGCACTTCAGAATGCATCGCATGAAGCATAAGAGCGAGGGACGATTTCAATTAATTCCTGGAATTGTAGTGAAGCTTTAAGAATCGCTGAAAAATCTTGAACATTAATGAAAAACGCTCTTGCAGCGTCACATTTATTATGAGAGCACTATTTATACAATCATTATGATTTTTTTTTTACTCCAAGGTCTTTTTTTGGTACTTCTGTAATATCTTTAATATCTCTGGAAAGATAATGTATCAGCTGTCACTATGGAAACTATACAGACGTAGATGTTAAGTATGGCATATGGTGGGCATTCAGAAAGTTTCAGAAAAATGTAAGTAACAATACAATATAAAGAAATGAAAATAAAACCACCTTCATATCTCTATATTTTCACTTATTTAAATGCATGTTTTTTCCGTATTTTTTTTAGATTATTTGTTATATTATTCAAATTATTCAATCTTTCAGCCTCACTCTTCTCAAACTATAACATTCATTCTCAGGATGCTAAATTAACTGGCAGCTGGAAAAGTGTCTATAACCATGCAGTAGGAGTATAACCTCTTATAAAATTAAATATGGAAGGCAGTATAATGACACCTGTCTTTCGGGGTTAATTATAAAAAAAAAAATTGAAGGACTCGTCTCATTTTATATATCCTTTCCCATAATTCTGTTCACCATTACACCATCTGGGCTTTAAAGGTGCCATTACTTTATACTGCCTAAATATTTGTATAGAATATGGTTACTTTTATCGTTTTTTGAAGGGAAGTCTTGCTTTGACAGTTTTAAAAGTATAGTCGATGAGTTTGTAGCGTTTGGAAAATAAGTAAAAAATAATCCCCATTTTGTTTAGTGGTTTCTCTAAAGCCACACCCACAAAACATTCTGCATCAGATAGAATGTAAGAATATTAAAAGAAGGGCGGGCTTTCTAATTACAGTAACATGTGACTAGACATACCTAATTTTTCTATTTGTATTGGTTTTCTTGGTCTACAGAGTGAAGCACCACCATATTTATTTTATTTATAACACATATTGGAAACACACATGCTTCCTAACCTTAATTATGATACAGTATTATTACTATATTGTTCCTAAAAGAATAAGCTATGATGCAACAATGACAGCTTTTGAGGCATGCTGGGACATGATTATGACACGGCTATGCCACTTTTATGACATGCTTGCTAATTATGATTACTATACAATATTATTCCAATCTCCTGTTTTAACAACAGCAGTCATGACATGTTTATGACATGTCTATGTCTGTCTTATGACACAAGGTTCAAGTTCAAGCTCTATACAGTATAATCGATTGCCACGTTCTGTATTCAACATAATTCTGACTTGGAAAGCCATTATAAAAAGAAATTAGATCATTATGTTAAGATGTTACAGCAGGACATGCATTATGTCCAGTACTGTAGCAGAATATATGAGATGTTCAATAGCTGTAACATAAAAATAGGAAAAAAAAAACAACCTCATACATTCTGTAAGCAGTAAAGCAACTGTTTTATGGGGACAGCTGGGATATTGTGTGGGCCGCTTTTCCAGCGATCCTCTTCCTCCAAGCATTTTGAACGCGGCGCTGCAATGTTTTGGGTAATAACGCTCAGCGACGACAGTGTTATCAGGAAGCTCGATCGGCGTCGCCTGAAGCGGAAACCTGAATGTTTCTCACAGCCCGTGGATGAATACACACATCATGCAGAATGGTGCAACTGACCCGACAGAGTTACACGGAGAGCACGGTGCTGATGTAACGCCGGCCAGGATGTGGATGAAGATGCGGAGGAGGAAAGAAGTGTACCGAAATGACATGGTGCTGATGTTGTCTCTTTGGCTGCTGGAAATAGTGTAATGAGATCTTTTCATTCGTCCTATACCGCTGCTATCACAACACGCAAAAGCTTTATCTCTTTTCAGTCTCCCCAGAAACAGTTTTTTTTTAATCCTTTCTCAAATACAGGCTCAGAGTGAACGGACTGACATGCAGTTATTGCATTGTCATGGCGTGAAGACAGAGAGGATACGAGTGTGATTTTTTTTTTCCTTAGAAAAGAAGATTCGTTTCATACAGTGGAACCATTCCAACAATGTAATTGTCAGAAATTAGATGCTGTTTTGTGGTCGAGTTGCTTGAAATTACCTCAATATGATATTGAATTTTCAATTTAGCCTTACATCCATTCGACTCTCAGTATACCACGTACAGGCCCGACTTTATTGCTTTTCCTTGTAAAATAAAATTCACCCTATTTTCCATTTACAACTGAAGTAATCAATCCGTCGACACTAGTGATATTTGATGTTTCGGACCAGAGCTATAAAGCTAAATTTAATTTAACATTAGAACTCAGCACTGACAAAACCTCCTTTCTTCACTTTCCCCATATTAATGCTTACTTCCATCCATCCATCCATCCATCCATCCATCCATCCATCCATCCATCTATCTATCTTCATGTCTATTCATCTGTCTATCAGAGGAAAGTGATAGAAAGAATAGCGTGCAAGACAGTTTGATTTCTACACTGGTTGAATAATTACACGAAGCCTGATTTCAATATTGCGGAAAACTACGAATGATTCGCATGTTTAGTCTTTATTGTGCATCCAGGAAATAATGGCCACTGTAGCATCTGCTCAGGATACCATCACAGGAACACTTTCTCTAAAGAGAGGATTCATAACATCATTACAACAGGGCTTAAATATTTTGGAACTTTTTTATGACTCCTTGTTAGCATTTTAATCAACTCCAGTAATGTGCTGTAATTCGTTGAACACTTCTGATTATGATTTATTACAATTCCTTCTAATATCCTGTGATAAAATGTGATTAGTGGTGCTGTGTGCGTAATTATGAGGCATCTTGAGTATTTATTACAAAAATTATAAAAGTGGCCTATTAAAATTGTTCGTATTATTGGTATGCTGTAAGATACAATTTATTCATGTAAAGTTAATAATACTTTATAATAACAATTATAAACAGACAATAAAGCACAAAGGATATTTTAAATAAAGGTTATTTGTAATTCATAGATTCAGCCTGTATTAGAGTTTAGATTTTTTATATTTAATATTTAATATTTTTTCCCCAATTATAATAATGAATGTGTAAGGGACTGCCACTAGAGGGCACTGTGGTTGAGTTTGTTTTGTTTGTAGTTTTGGTTAGAAGACCCAGTTTCCCAGAAGGCACCTCGGTCAGGTGATGTCAAAGTTTCACCTGTACCGAGGTGGCTCGTTAAGCAAAGATTGGGTATAAAAAGCTGTTAGTTCTGGGGAACTGGGTCGAGCATTGACATTGTCAGGTGGGCTTTAGTTTTGTTTTATTTAGTTCTGTTCTGTTTTGACTTGGTTATTTATTCATTAATACCTGGCTCTGTAAGTTTGTCTTTTGTGTTTATTTTCGATATGTCTCTTGGTTTTTCCCTGTGTGTTTGTAGTTTAAGTTTAAATGTTTAATGTGTGTGGAGTTGATGTGGTGTGTTGTCCTGTTGTGTTCCTTGGATATTAGAACAGGTAAGTAGATAGGCTCAGTGTTTCCTTGCCTCCATGTGTCTCCTAACCCTGGTGTCTCCTCCCGTCTGAGCGTCTCCTAGCCTAGCCTTTGAGGGTCCCCTAGCCTAGCATTGGAGGGTCTGCTAGCCCTTGAGGGTCCCCTAGCCTAGCCTTTGAGGGTCCCCTAGCCTAGCCCGTGAAGGTCTCTAAGCCTAGCCTCTGAGTGTCCCCTAGCCTAGCCCGTGAAGGTCTCTAAGCCTAGCCTGTGAAGGTCTCTAAGCCTAGCCTTTGCGTGTCCCCTAGCCTAGCCTTTGCGTGTCCCCTAGCCTAGCCTTTGCGTGTCCCCTAGCCTAGCCTTTGCGTGTCCCCTAGCCTAGCCTTTGCGTGTCCCCTAGCCTAGCCTTTGCGTGTCCCCTAGCCTAGCCTTTGCGTGTCCCCTAGCCTAGCCTTTGCGTGTCCCTTAGCCTAGCCTTTGCGTGTCCCCTAGCCTAGCCTTTGCGTGTCCCCTAGCCTAGCCTTTTAGTATACCACGGCCTAGCCTTTTAGTATACCACGGCCTAGCCTTCGAGGGTCCCCTAGCCTAGCCTTTTAGTATGCCATGGCCTAGCCTTCGAGGGTCCCCTAGCCTAGCCTTTGAGTGTGCCCCGGCCTAGCCTTTGAGTGTCCCCTAGTCTAATCTCTGGGTCCCCTCTTGACTAGCCTTGGAGCCTCAGTCCCTAGACCTAGTGCTTCCGTGTCCCACATCCTTAGTGTTTGTTGTTCAAAGATTAGGTAAGTGTAGCTGTGTTCATGTCAGGCTACGGGCATGCTTAGCTAGGTGTAGGTGTAGCTGACTGCCAGGGTTAGCTCACTAGCCCTGTTCAGCTAGTAGCCCTGCCTAGCTAACTGCCATGTCCTTAGCCTATGTCTAGTCTCTTGTCTTTAGTCCAGTCTCTCGTCTCTCCCGGTCTCTACTCTTGTCCTGTGTCGCCCGTCCTATTGAGTTCTCGAGTCCCGTGTCTTATGTGTAGCCCTTGTCTCCAGTCTCAACTCCATGCCTGTGTCTTTGTGTCATAAGTTTACATTCCCTGTGTCACTACACAGCACCCCTGTCTCCAGTCTCCGTTCCTTGCCAAGTGTCTTCATATTGTAAGTTGATGTTCTTAGTGTCACTACACCGCACCCCTGTCTCCAGTCTCAGCTCCTGGCCGAAGGGTCTTTGTTGCACAAGTTTATGCTCCCTGTGTCACTACACAGCACCCCTGTTTCCATTCTCTAGTGTTCGAGCAAAACCATGACTTACCCGTGATCTGGAGTAGAGGGTTCCCATTCCCCTCGTTAGGTTCCTACAGTTCTTCCCCGTGGGTTCCGTTACAGTGTCTGTGTGTGTGTGTATGTGTGTGTTGAGCTAACAGAGCCAGAGTTTTGTTTAGTTTGTTTGAGTTTTGATTTGTTTATTTTAAATAAAAACGTTGTTCTTTACCCTTACACCCTCTGCGTTTGTGCCTGCCTTTCATGAGCCCACGGCAGTAACAACAGCCAGCGTCAGTGAGAACGTGACAGAATGCTCGACCCAAGAACAAAGGCACAGCAGAGGGGCCCATGAAACACCACAGTAACAGTCCCTTTCTACCCCCGAGAACCCCAGGTGTGACTCCAACGTCGTCAGGAAGGTGCCACAGTGGAGGCCCCGGCTGAGCGGGCGACCCAGCACCACATCGGCCATCCGGTGGGGAGGATGATCCAGCACTGCCTACGAGGCTCACGTTTCCAGAGCGACGCAGTGCTGCCTCCGCCGCCCGGCCCCCGAGATTCGCTGCTGCCTCGTCAGCCGTGCCCATCGACGGGATCCGACATCATCTTCATCACCTGGCTGGGAGGACGGCAATACCTCTGCAGCCAGGCTCCGCAACGGATCCAAGGCTGCCTCCACTATCCAGGTGTCGACATCAGGAGTCCACCAGGGTCCGCCCTCAACAGCGGGCGGGGCCGTCGCCCCACCAGGATTCAGGAACTGCTGCAGCTGCCGCCCGGCATTGAGGACTATCCAGTACTGCATCGGCCGCTCGGCTAGGAGGACGACCCAGTGCCATCCTCGCGGCGAGAGCGAGCTGGTACTGCCTCCGCCGCCCGGCCTACACCAGCGATCCAGTGCTGCCTCAACAGCCAGAGCGACCTAAGGGGTCCAGCAGCTGCATCTGCAGCTCGACTTAGGTGTCGGTCCGGACGAGCCCTCCCTCCCGCCCAATTCAGCGAACTAGATCGTCGACGGCGGGAGGTGGGTGAAGATATCGCCGAGAGCGCTCCGGAGGAGCGTCTTAAGCGGGGGGGTACTGTAAGGGACTGCCACTAGAGGGCACTGTGGTTGAGTTTGTTTTGTTTGTAGTTTTGGTTAGAAGACCCAGTTTCCCAGAAGGCACCTCGGTCAGGTGATGTCAAAGTTTCACCTGTACCGAGGTGGCTCGTTAAGCAAAGATTGGGTATAAAAAGCTGTTAGTTCTGGGGAACTGGGTCGAGCATTGACATTGTCAGGTGGGCTTTAGTTTTGTTTTATTTAGTTCTGTTCTGTTTTGACTTGGTTATTTATTCATTAATACCTGGCTCTGTAAGTTTGTCTTTTGTGTTTATTTTCGATATGTCTCTTGGTTTTTCCCTGTGTGTTTGTAGTTTAAGTTTAAATGTTTAATGTGTGTGGAGTTGATGTGGTGTGTTGTCCTGTTGTGTTCCTTGGATATTAGAACAGGTAAGTAGATAGGCTCAGTGTTTCCTTGCCTCCATGTGTCTCCTAACCCTGGTGTCTCCTCCCGTCTGAGCGTCTCCTAGCCTAGCCTTTGAGGGTCCCCTAGCCTAGCATTGGAGGGTCTGCTAGCCCTTGAGGGTCCCCTAGCCTAGCCTTTGAGGGTCCCCTAGCCTAGCCCGTGAAGGTCTCTAAGCCTAGCCTCTGAGTGTCCCCTAGCCTAGCCCGTGAAGGTCTCTAAGCCTAGCCTGTGAAGGTCTCTAAGCCTAGCCTTTGCGTGTCCCCTAGCCTAGCCTTTGCGTGTCCCCTAGCCTAGCCTTTGCGTGTCCCCTAGCCTAGCCTTTGCGTGTCCCCTAGCCTAGCCTTTGCGTGTCCCCTAGCCTAGCCTTTGCGTGTCCCCTAGCCTAGCCTTTGCGTGTCCCCTAGCCTAGCCTTTGCGTGTCCCCTAGCCTAGCCTTTGCGTGTCCCCTAGCCTAGCCTTTGCGTGTCCCCTAGCCTAGCCTTTGCGTGTCCCTTAGCCTAGCCTTTGCGTGTCCCCTAGCCTAGCCTTTGCGTGTCCCCTAGCCTAGCCTTTTAGTATACCACGGCCTAGCCTTTTAGTATACCACGGCCTAGCCTTCGAGGGTCCCCTAGCCTAGCCTTTTAGTATGCCATGGCCTAGCCTTCGAGGGTCCCCTAGCCTAGCCTTTGAGTGTGCCCCGGCCTAGCCTTTGAGTGTCCCCTAGTCTAATCTCTGGGTCCCCTCTTGACTAGCCTTGGAGCCTCAGTCCCTAGACCTAGTGCTTCCGTGTCCCACATCCTTAGTGTTTGTTGTTCAAAGATTAGGTAAGTGTAGCTGTGTTCATGTCAGGCTACGGGCATGCTTAGCTAGGTGTAGGTGTAGCTGACTGCCAGGGTTAGCTCACTAGCCCTGTTCAGCTAGTAGCCCTGCCTAGCTAACTGCCATGTCCTTAGCCTATGTCTAGTCTCTTGTCTTTAGTCCAGTCTCTCGTCTCTCCCGGTCTCTACTCTTGTCCTGTGTCGCCCGTCCTATTGAGTTCTCGAGTCCCGTGTCTTATGTGTAGCCCTTGTCTCCAGTCTCAACTCCATGCCTGTGTCTTTGTGTCATAAGTTTACATTCCCTGTGTCACTACACAGCACCCCTGTCTCCAGTCTCCGTTCCTTGCCAAGTGTCTTCATATTGTAAGTTGATGTTCTTAGTGTCACTACACCGCACCCCTGTCTCCAGTCTCAGCTCCTGGCCGAAGGGTCTTTGTTGCACAAGTTTATGCTCCCTGTGTCACTACACAGCACCCCTGTTTCCATTCTCTAGTGTTCGAGCAAAACCATGACTTACCCGTGATCTGGAGTAGAGGGTTCCCATTCCCCTCGTTAGGTTCCTACAGTTCTTCCCCGTGGGTTCCGTTACAGTGTCTGTGTGTGTGTGTATGTGTGTGTTGAGCTAACAGAGCCAGAGTTTTGTTTAGTTTGTTTGAGTTTTGATTTGTTTATTTTAAATAAAAACGTTGTTCTTTACCCTTACACCCTCTGCGTTTGTGCCTGCCTTTCATGAGCCCACGGCAGTAACAACAGCCAGCGTCAGTGAGAACGTGACAGAATGTAGCCAATCATTAACATTTCGTTTGAGTGCCTTTAGCTTTAATTATGATGTCCGGTTCATGTGCGGGTTCATTTCCTAATGCTCTGGGATCTTGCAGAGAGAAGCCTAATAGGTGTGAATGTAGTGTTCACAGTCCTGCTATTATGGGATGTTAGATGAACTATTTAATGGTTGGTAATGGATTCAAATGGCTATTTTCTGGGTGCTATCAGGGAAGTGAAATCCTTACACGGACGCAGTCATCGCTTTGGAATAGACTCGATCTGAACTCATCAGACCACATGACCTTTTAACATCGCTCCAAAGTTCAGTCTTTATGCTCCCTAGCAAACTGAAGCAACAAAATGTTTTCTTAAATTCTAATCAAATTCGAATTTAATTTTTATTTGTCACATACACAGTCTTACACAGTATGATATCCAGTGAACGGCTTATACGACCGCCTGTGACCTTATAATCAAGATTATCAATAAGAAATAAATTATGGAATAGAATAAGAATAAAATATAGAAAAGCTTAGCTGTAGAGATAAATAGAACAACATATAAAATATAAAAATATATATAAAAAAAACTTAGCTGTACCAAATAAAGACAATATGGCTGCACAAATATGGAAACTAGTGTGGAAATTGAGATATAATTTACTTAGAAATGTCTGGGGAGTGTGCAAATACTGTACTGTATGCATGTGAAGAAAGTGTGCAAAATGAAATGAAATAGAAATGTCCAGAAAATGTCCAGGGTGTGTGCTTGTTATAGTCACAAGTTGGTTTAGTCCCAATCCTGTTAGTTCCCGTCGCATTGTATATGGTTTTGAAAATGTTCTTACTTTCATTATTAAACATAGCTCTGGTTTCTGCTGTTAATTTTTTAACCATGCAGCAATTTCACCAAGCGTTTAAGTAATCTCCATTTATTTTTTAAAATAATTTTCTTCCACAAAGGTGAGCGCAGGACTGGACTGGGACCAAAAAACGGCCCTGGCATTTTTGGCCATAGCGGCCCACCATGATTATTTAAACAATATGCTGAGGCATATGACACATCAAAGGATATATGCGCTCACTGTTTTGTTTCAAACATTAAACCACAGTAACCTGCATGGAAGCGAATAACCTTGGTAAAGAATATTCTTAATTATTATTATTGTTATTATACAGTCTTTTATTAGCAATTCTCTCTCTCTCTCTCTCTCTCCCTCACACACACACACACACGCACACACACACCGTGAGTCACCTCCAACCTAGCAAGGATGAAGTTCTGCACAAAACTCAGTCTACTATTAAATGTTTTTCAGTCTGACTGCAATAATTTGAACATTTGCACAGTGTTAGCCTACAAATCCTCCACTTTACTATTTAGTGAAGATGTCAGCTACACTTAACATTTTCATTGTTAATTCCATGGGCTATCATCATTCTGCATGTGTGTAGGCTTACGTGTGTCTATCTAGAAATCCGATAGTCAGCCATGTCATTTATATAACTCTGGGGGTTTATTTGTTGTACTGTGTGAAAATTGACAACAATTTCAATCAATCGTGACAGACGTAAGACCGCTCGTTAATTTGATGTGGATGGCAATGTACCTAAAAGCAGTAACTAAATCAGCACACTATCATCTCAAAAACATTGCAAGAATTAGATGTTTTGTTTCCAATCAAGATTTGGAGAAACTTGTCCATGCCTTTATCACCAGCAGGGTGGATTATTGTAATGGTCTCCTCACCGGCCTCCCAAGAAGACCATTAGACAGCTGCAGCTCATTCAGAAGGCTGCTGCCAGGATTCTAACTAGAATCTGATCACATCACACCAGTCCTCAGGTCCTTACACTGGCTTCCTGTAACATTTAGGATAGTTTTTATAAATCACTTAATGGCCTAGGTCCTAAATACATTACAGATATGCTCACTGAATATAAACCTAACAGACCACTCAGATCGTTAGGATCGAGTCAGTTAGAAATACCAAGAGTTCACACAAGACAAGGGGAGTCCGCCTTTAGCCATTATGCTGCCCGCAGTTGGAACCAGATCCAGAAGAGATCAGATGTGCTAAAACATTAGTCACTTTTAAATCTAGACTTAAAACTCATCTGTTTAGCTGTGCGTTTATTCAATGAGCACTGAGCTACGTCCGAACCAACTGCATTATTTTATGTTTATCTAATATCTTAAATTGTTTTATTTTTATTTTTAAATATGTTTTAATTAGTTTTAATTAGTTCACTATTTTTATTTTAAATTAAATTTAAATTAGTTTATAGTTTTATTGCAAACTGTTTTTATTTTTACTTTTAATTAAATTTAAAAGTTTTCGTTAAAAAGCTTTATTGCTATTATCTTTTATTTAATTTTATGATTATTTTCTTTTCTTCTATGTAAAGCACTTTGAATTACCATTGTGTATGACATGTGCTATACAAATAAACTTGCCTTGCCTAATTGGCAGACGGTTCATTTGGGAGTCGCAGCTAGGTAGGCTAGTGGTGCAGGTTGTCGACAAACACTCAAATGCACGAGTGACACATACTGTACACACACACACACACCACAAAAAAGCCCTCGGGCCTCCCTACATAAATGTCCCTCCCTTGACTCTGCCAACATTTCAGCTACTTCTTACCGGACTCGTAGCTATTCTGAAGCCTTCCTCAATCTGTCCCTGCTGGGTCACGTCTCTCACCTCCTCCTCCTCATCTGTGTAAATAACGTTGATGTTACTCTGTTCTATACTCCCTTGTGCCACTCCGGCAGCCTGAGCACTCTGGACTGCCTCTGCATTCTTGCTAGATGTTGATGGCCCTAAATGTGATTTTCGCACATTTTGCTGCTTCCACTTGTCGGCTTTTGCATCTTTTTACCCGCAGTTTTTTTATTTTGTCACAGCGAGATGAGGGCTGACCAGGAGGGAGGCGGGGCGTGACCTGAGATTTCATTGGACTAGCTCAATGTCTTTTAAGACAGTTAACCAATGTGCCGCGATTCGTGTCTCAGATACTCTACCGTTGTGGTAATAAATAAATTGGCCTAATAAACTTTTTATCCATCCATCCATCCATCCATTTTCTTCCGCTTATCCGAGGTTGGGTCGCGGGGGCAGCAGCTTCAGCAGGGATGCCCAGACTTCCCTCTCCCTGGCCACTTCTTCCAGCTCTTCCGGGGGGATCCCAAGGCGTTCCCAGGCCAGCCGAGAGACATAGTCTCTCCAGCGTGTCCTGGGTCTTCCCCGGGGTCTCTTTCCGGTGGGGCGTGTCCGGAACACCTCACAAGGGAGGCGTCTAGGGTGCATCCTAAATAGATGCCCAAGCCACCTCATCTGGCTCCTCTCGATGCGGAGGAGCAGCGACTCTACTATGAGCCCCTCCCGGATGACTGAGCTTCTCACCCTATCTCTAAGGGAGAGCCCAGACACCCTGCGGAGGAAACGCATTTCGGCCGCTTGTATTCGCGATCTTGGTCACTACCCACAGCTCATGACCATAGGTGAGGGTAGGAACGTAGATCGACCGGTAAATTGAGAGCTTTGCATTTTGGCTCAGCTCCTTCTTCACCACGACGGACTGATACAGAGCCTGCATCACTGCAGACGCTGGCCCGATCCGCCTGTCGATCTCCTGTTACATTTTACCCTCACTCGTGAACAAGACCCCAAGATACTTAAACTCCTCCACTTGGGGCAGGATCTCACTCCCAACCCTGAGAGGGCACTCCACCCTTTTCCGGCTGAGGACCATGGCCTCAGATTTGGAGGTGCTGATTCTCATCCCAGCCGCTTCACACTCGGCGGCGAACCGGTCCAGTGAGAGCTGTAGGTCGCAGGATGATAGGGCCAACAGAACAACGTCATCTGCAAAAAGCAGTGACCCAATCCTGCGCCCACCAAACTGTACCCCCTCAATGCCCTGGCTGCGCCTAGAAATCCTGTCCATAAAAATTATGAACAGGATCGGTGACAAAGGGCAGCCCTGTCGGAGTCATACTCTCACTGGAAACAGGTCCGACTTACTACCGGCAATGCGGACCGAGCTCCAACACCGGTTGTACAGGGACCGGACAGCCCTTAACAGGGAATCCGATATCCCATACTCCCGGAGTACCCCCCACAGGACTCCCCAAGGGACACGGTTGAATGCCTTCTCCAAGTCCACAAACCACATGTAGACTGGTTGGGCAAACTCCCATGCCCCCTCCAGGACCCTGCTAAGGGTGTAGAGCTGGTCCACTGTTCCACGACCTGGACGAAAACCACACTGCTCCTCCTGAATACGAGGTTCGACTATCCAACGGACCCTCCTTTCCAGGACCCCAGAATAGACTTTCCCGGGAAAGCTGAGGAGTGTGGTCCCTCTGTAGTTGGAACACACTCTCCGGTCCCCCTTCTTGAAGAGGGGGACCACCACCGCGGTTTGCCAGTTCAGAGGAGAACATGTTGATGCAATGTTGCAGAGACATGTCAACCATGACAGCCCTACAACATCCAGAGCCTTGAGGAACTCCAGGCGGATCTCATCCACCCCCGGGGCCCCGCCACCGCGGAGCTTTTTGATCACCTCGGCGACCTCTGCCCCAGAGATGGAAGAGTCCACCTCTATGTCCCCAGACTCTGCTTCCTCATCGGAAGGCATGTTGGTGGAATTAAGGAGGTCTTCAAAGTACTCCCCCCACGACCCACAACGTCCCGAGTCAAGGTCAGCAGCGCAGCATCCCCACTATACACTGTTGAATGTGCACTGCTTTCCCCTCCTGAGACGCCGGATGGTGGACCAGAATCTCTTCGAAGCCATCTAGAAGTCATTCTCCATGGCCTCCCCAAACTCCTTCCACGCCTGGGTTTTTGCCTCAGCAACCACCGAAGCTGCATTCCGCTTGGCCTGCCGGTACTTATCAGCTGCCTACGGAGTGCCACCAACCAAAAAGGCCCAGTAAGACTCCTTCTTCAGCTTGATGGCATCCCTCACCGCCGGTGTCCACCAACGGGTTCTTGGGTTGCCACCGCGACAGGCACCGACCACCTTACGGCCACAGCTCCGGTCGGCCGCCTCGACATTGGAGGCGCGGAACGTAGTCCATTCAGACTCAATGTCCCCGACTTCCCCCAGGACGTGGTTGAAGCTTTGCCAGAGGTGGGAGTTGAAGCTCGTCCTGACAGGGAACTCTGCCAGACGTTCCCAGCAGGCCCTCACAATACGTTTGGGTCTACCAGGCCTGACCGCATCCTACCCCGCCAACGAAGCCAACTCACCACCAGGTGGTGATCAGTTGACAGCTCCGCCCCTCTCTTCACCCGAGTGTCCAAGACATGTGGCCGCAAGTCAGACGACACGACCACAAAGTCGATCATCGAACTGCGACCTAGGGTGTCCTGGTGCCAGGTGCACATATGGACACCCTTATGCCAGAACATGGTGTTCGTTATGGACAATCCGTGACAAGAACAGAAGTCCAATAAAAAAACACCGCTCTGGTTCAGATCGGGGGGGGGCGTTCCTCCCAATCACGCCCTTCCAGGTCTCACTGTCATTGCCCACGTGAGCATTGAAGTCCCCCAACAGAACGATGGAGTCCCCAGGGGGGACGTTCTCTAGCGCCCCCTCCAGAGACCCCATAAAGGGCGGATACTCCAAACTGTTGTTCGGCGCATAAGCGCAAACAACAGTAAGGATCCGTCCCCCTACCCGAAGGCGGAGGGAGGCCACCCTCTCGTCCACTGCGGTGAACCCCAATATACAGGCCCCGAGCCAGATGGCAATAAGTATGCCCACACCTGCTCGTCGCCTCTCACCGGTGACAACTCCAGAGTAGAAGAGAGTCCAGCCCCTCTCAAGGAGACTGGTTCGAGAGTCCAAGCTGTGCATCGAGGTGAGTCCAACTATATCTAGCCGGAACTTCTCAACCTCACGCACTAGCTCAGGCTCCTTCCCCGCCAGAGAGGTGACATTCCACGTCCCTAGAGCCAGCTTCTGCAGCCGAGGATCAGACCGCGAAGGCCCCTGTCTTCGGCCACTGCCCAGCTCACACTGCACCCAACCTCTTTGGCCCGTCCTACAGGTGGTGAGCCCATGGGAAATAAACTTTAAAAAAAATATTAAATTATGACTGACACTCCCGGCCCAAAAATGTGCGTCGGCCCACTGGGCATTGCCCGGTATGCCCTATGGCCAGTCCAGGCCTGGGTGAGCGTTCAGCACTATCGTTACAGGATTTAATAATATGTTGGACAGTTCCTGACCCGATTCCAGAAATTTCAATAAAAAAAATTTAAAAATTGTTTGTTTGTTTGTTTTTGCCCAGGCTGTTTATAAACGTTTAAGTAGCAACTATTGTAGTTGTATACTGTATTTATCTTTAATGTAACTTAACACTTAACATTCTGAAGTACAGTATGTGCTAATATTGCACAGTACCAGTCAAAAATTTGGAAGCACTCTACACTTCAATGATTTTGGTTTCATTCAAAGTTCATTTAAAGTCACCAGCCTCAGAAATCACCAATTAACAAACAGCACCTTAGATTAGAGCCGTTATGAAGTTTTACAAACCAGAAGTAGCAGATATACATCTCTATCAATTGTTCAGCGGAAATTATTGTGTATTTTTTATAAACGCCTTCAGTATTGTTTTACAGTGTAGAAAGAAATAAAAATCAGGGAAAACCATGGAGTTAGCCCAAATGTGTGTCCAAACGTTTTTGACTGGTAGTGTATGTTAACCTCATAGCACATGTAAGATCAATGTTATCTTGTCAACAAGAAAAAAAATGTCACCTGATACAGTAGTGTAGAAAATCAATCTACATCTTTCACTCAGGTCATCTCTCTGTTCGTATAGACACATCCTGTCTTTTTTTTTATTTTTTTGCTCAGTTTCCCATGACGTAGTAATTAAACCACTTCAAAACACACAAAAAGCTCACCACCCTCTTGGCGACAAAGTGAAAATATGAGATAAATGTAAATGAGATCTGCAGTAAGCACGATTTTCTTAACAGTATGAGATGCCTTTCAGCTCTAAATACACACTGTGGATAATTGCATGAACCCAATTAGGTGAAATCTTTAATAGGCCCGAGGCGCTCGGAGGCACACGGAGCTCGCGCACGCTTTATTTAGTGTGTGTTAAAAGTACGAGAGAAGGAGAAAGAGTTCACAGGTGTGTGTTTAACAAAACCCTACGCTCACATGTTCATCAGGTTCAACCTGTAATGACAAGTTCACTCGGGTGCCGTTAAGATAAGCTATAATGAGTAATTAGGTGTAACATTGGATGGGGCGGGGTAAGGGAGGGGGCAAATAAATGAAAGAAAAAGGGCTTTGCGAGTGTGTAAGGGTATAAATGTTGCATGAAGAAGGTCTGATATTAAAAGAAAATGGAGCCATGGCATAAAATGCCGTGTAGTGCAATGAAGCACAGGAGTGCTTTGAATAAGTATTCATCCCCTTGGAACTTTTCTCTATTTCATAGTGTTACAACTAGGAACTGAACTAGACTTGAGATTTTTACTTTTATCTACATACAGTACACACACACACATATTGTATACACACACCGATCAGCTGACATGTTCACATGACATATACTATTTGGTGGGTATCTAAAGAGATCAGGAACCAAGCAAACATAAAACAAAACAAAGTTAAAAGAATAATATTTGATCTGTTCAGACAATAAACTTTTTGCCTTTCCGACAAAGTGCTACATTTGGCAGAAACCCAACTAAAAGCATGGTATTGTTGGCATATTTTCCCCTTGACCAGGTGCTTAAGAGTTCACTTCAGTTGATCCTGTATAGTGATTTTAACAATAAATATTGTTAAAAAGCAGTTTTTCATTAGGGAAAAAAATCACAAGATTAATATAAAAACATAACGCTATAAGGTTATCAGCTTGTCCCCATTGAGCAAGTCAGAACTGATGGTGGCAACATATAACTGAGAAGACATAATAGAGAAAAAGATCAGGGTTGAGCTTCACACTGGTAGAGACTTGGGGATGGGTGTGATGATTGAACTTACAACAAGACAACAAGCCTCAGCGACACACGAATGAATAAAAATCTGTGGCTTGAAAGCTGGTGTATACTGTACCAACAATGATCTTAATACAAAATCACAAAGCTTGGTCAAATGTATCAAATATCATACACTATATCGTATAAACAAACGTATTTGTCCAAACCTGCAATGACATTGTATTCAAATACATATACTGCAATATGAAGTCCGCCCTCCTTTTGCAGCTATAACAGCTTCCACTCTTCTTGAAAGGCCATCCACAAGATTTCAGAGTGTTTCTGTGTGAATTGATGCCCATTTATTCTGTAGAGTGTTTATGAGGTCAGACACTGATGTTGGATAAAGAGAAGGCCTGGCTTGCAATCTTTGTTCCAGTTCATCCCAAAGGTGCTCGATGGAGGTTTGAGATCAGGGCTCTATGTTAGGGCTTGTCAAGTTCTTCCACACCAAACTCATCAAAGTATGTCTTTATAAAAGTATAGAATAGGGCCTTCACCAAACTGTTGCCACAAAGTTGAAAGCATAACATGATTGAAATACCAGAATTCAATAAATAAAAGGTTTGCCCACATACTTACTGTATGTCAATATAGTGTAACATAAGCCAGCTGCCAAAAAGACACCTTCTAGCCAGACATTTATGTTAAATAAACAGAAATATATCCTAATAATAATAATAATAATAATAATAATAATAATAATAATAATAATGATTAGTTACATCTTCAACTTCAACAACTATTTTAAATAGAAGAAAACCGATTAGTTTTGGTAGAACATTACAAAAATGTGAAAGTTCACAAGAACCCATAATTATCTGGTTTTCTTTGCTCTTTTCCCAAATGGCAAGTGTATCATGGCACTGATATACTACTACTAATAATAACAGTGGCAGATTTTTATGGCGAACAACAGATGGAAACCTCAGGAGAGGTCTGTGGGGCCAGTGGGAGGTTCACCTGATGTCTCTTTAAGCGGGCCAACAATGTGAAAAACTTTAAAATAACCAAACTTTGTCACTCAGCTTGAGATTTTCTTTTACTTGCCTCCAAACTCTTCATCAGCATCATGCTACATACACGTGCATTACCACCCAGCAAGAACCATCCATTTTTAATAAGAACCTACAGTATTTCTTTCCATAACATAGACACATACACTGAGCCACAAACAGCGAGGCGAAAGTTGAATTAATTTCCCAGCTGGGGAGCGTGAACGGCTCATTGGGCACCAGGAGAGAGTAACGCCGTCTGACCCAGTGGACTCAGTTAAAGCTGGATGCTAAATTAATTGGCATTCTCTTAGGCACCAGGCGAGTGGCACTTTCTCCTGTCTGGGACACACTTAGCACTGGCTGACATGTAGGAATTCTATATCTTTAAACAGCCGCACAAAAACACATTTATCATTGTCTAGTGTTAAGTGGCTGCATAAATTTATTATTATTATCATTATTATTATTATTATTTATTTCTGTTTATTTAATACTAATACTAATAATAATAATAATAATTTTTTATTAAAAGTGTTATCCTATTAGATTTTTCCTTTAGTATACATGGCAAGTATATTCATTCATTCATTAATTTTCTGCTTAATTCATTCATTACTGCTTAATCCTGTGTTCAGGGTCGCGGGGGACCTGGAGCCTATCCCAGGAGACTTCAAGCACTAGACAGGGTACACCCTGGACAGGGTGCATGGCAAGTATACAGTATATTTTTTCTAATTAAAACAGTATTTCAAGGTAACAGCGTTAAATGTATTTATCTAGAATCCAGTTTTATTTCATGAGGACATTAATGTCATTCTAATGATTCCATCTGGTTCTCTAGTTCTCAGGGGAATTCATAGATTCAATAGGGAATCTATAGGGATTCGTCAGAAATTAATTTGGGATTGTACCAGTATTTGGGACAGTTAGGGATTTGATAAGGATCCGATACAGATTCAAAACAGATTAAACATTGATTCATTAGCGATTCATTAGGGATTTGAAAAATATTCTATAGTCATTCATTAGGGATTCTATACAGATTTAATAGAGGTTTAATTAGGATTCAATGATGCTACATTAGGTTCAATAGGGATTCGATAAGGACTACATGATGATTCAGTAATGATTCTATAGTTATTTACTAGGGATTCCATACAGGTTTAAATGATTCAGTAATAGGAAATTAATAGTGATGCATTATGGTTTTACAATTGATTGAAATTCATTACATATTCAGATTCAAGTGATTTTGATGGCAATTCAAACAGCCTGGATGTGAAAACACTCAATCTAAACACCCACATGTCCACATGTTTCACCTGACCTGACTGTTCCTGAATTTTCTTACTGGCCCAGCTGTTTGGTCTCATGAGTTATCACCAGATTGACTCATTCACCTTAATCATATCTCTGTACTGTATTTGACCTTGACACTAAAGATTCAACTGAGTCACTGCTGAACTACACAAACTACATCAAACATGGGCTGCTTGGGATTGATTCTAAACCATTTGACAAAACAGGCTGAAAGATTTTAAATGTACAATATGTAGACAAAAGAAATCTGTTAATAGAGTACTCAAGGGTGTTTGGTTGCATAATCCTCAGCTGGGAGAAGGCCCAAACCACATGTTTTTGCATCAGTGCTGACAAATCTTAGTGTGAAAAAGAGCTCCAGAGATGCTTTACTTCCACACTGAAGTTTCTCACACTGCCTCAGCTGTCAGGCGAAGACCTTATGTTCTCTCTCTCTCTCTCTCTCTCTCTCTCGCCACCCGGGTGTAATTTTATTCGCATTTTTTCCCGAAGTCAGCAGTACCTGTCAGCCGTGGTGGTTCCAGGCAAACTCATATAGCACCAATGAGATCCCTGGTTAGGGGCAGCGAGGAATGTCAAGCTCACTCAGCTGATAATCACATTAGAGTAAAAAGCTTCCTGACACCTACAGCACACAATCTATCCAAAACCTTTATTAACTAATGTAATGTCAGCACTGTTATTGCTTCTACTTACCAAAACAGCAATTTGTCATCATCTTCTGAAGTTTTAGCAGCACCTGGTCACTATTTCCGCATGCTGGATAATAGAATTTCCCATTCCTCATTTTTTAGCCTATAAACCCTGCTGCAGATCCAGAGGTGGTCTCTGGAATTTGATCGTGAAATATTTATAAGACACGGGCATTAAGGTACTGTAATTCCTCGGGCATCCATCAGAAAAACAGATGCGACATCATCAAATAATTGATCCTATGCCAGTCCCTGCTCAAGTCTCATATCTCATCTCATATCTCCTCTCACTGCTGTGCCAAGACCAAAGATGTGTCAGTAGGTTGCATCACTCACAACAGCACTGCATTGTAATTTTCCTTCCCTGAGATCTTTTTAATCTTGTGTTTAAGCATGCAGATGGTTAAAATGCACATTAAAACTCTGTCCATTCACGATTGGGAATTTATTTGTGAATGAAGAGTTTCAGCTTAGTTTCTGCCATTTTGGAAAACTGGTTCTGTAAGTAGTACGTGATTACTTGTAATAATTGTAATGTTAGGCCCTAACACTGCAAGTAAACACCGCCTGGGAATGAGACCAGGGTCTGGGTTTGATTCCTGTCTCAGGATCTGTTTGCATGGAGTTTTTATGTTCTTCCCATGCTTGGTGGGTTTTTTCTTTAGTTTAGCTTAGTACTTTAGTTTTTTTCCCATAATTCAAAGCCATGCAGATTAGGTTAATTGGCATCCGCCCCCCGTGACCCTGATAAAGCAGTGTAGATGAAAAGACATGAAAGATAATGTTTTCTTGGTGCTATTCGTAAGCGAGTTTTTTACAGAATCTCTTATATATATATATATATATATATATATATATATATATATATATAGATAGATAGATAGATAGATAGATAGATAGATAGATAGATAGAGCAGTAAAAAATCATTAATTTCTGCCCTGACAGTGTACCTACTGTATGGTATTAGCCTTTGGCACTTTGGTACTTCTTGCTGCTCTTCACACTGGTCGCTGACTCAGCTTAAAAGTTTTAATTAGTCCTCGTGCTTACGCGAAACATTTAGCAGTTAGCGAATTAGTCGAGCTAGCACACTAGCCTGAAACAAAACCCTGAATAAACTGAACTAGCTTTGTCACCTGCACACTATAATTACAGTGTGGCGTCTTTGTACTAAATTTAATCAGAATGCAGAGGAGGAAGCTTGAGGCAATGACTCTTCCTGCGTCTAATTGGCAGCAGGTCACACGAGCCAAGCTACCGCCGCTACAGCAGTGGCCTTAGCGCTAAAGATATCATGGAGGTGACACTTATTTGCCCTGCTGCTCTCCTGCGAGACCAAAACAACCCACGTTAGCCTGGACCACGTAATAAGGCCCTAAACGTCCCTAAGCATGGCCCTAATGAGGAGAGACTAATGGCGGACCGGCAAAATTCGAGGGAGGAAATTGAGCCCTGCGGTAATGGATGACTCGCCTGTCCAGATTCGTTGAGGATATTTTTCACCATGTTAAACCTCAGCCATGTCTAATGTGAGATTCAATTGGCCGTGCTCTGGCTTGACCGTGCCATCGCTCATGTCACGTAAAAGCCGGCTGGTCAACACTTGCATAAAAGTCGGAATCTCGTACAGACTGACAGCTTGTGCAAAGATGAGAGGAAACATTATGCAGACGCCAGAGAACCTTTTAGCGAATAACAAACATTGGTGCTAAAATTAAAAAAGGGAAAAGTGCATCAACTCATTTAAATAAATCCTGTAGTAACAGTCATACAAACTCATGCAGTGCTATCCAGATGCTAATCGCTAACTGTCACAATAGAAAATGCACTGAATAGAAGGTGTACACACTGCAGCGGCTCTCTCACACACACAGATCTACGGGAGATGTGTCACCCGTGTCATAGTGTTCTGGCAAGAGACTTAACACTAATGGAAGGAGTCTCCAGTGCCAGCGATTTGTAACAGTCTGAGGATGAGCTGTCAGTTTTGCCTTTTAACAAGTAAAGTACTAAAGTAAATCACCATTGAACCATTAAATCCATTATTTGATATTTTTAAGATACTTAATAATTGGCCAAAACATTAAGGAATAAATACCTTTAATTGTTTAAAAAATAAAAAGACGAAGGGAGAACAAAAGGTTGCTAGATACCAAATAAAAAAAGAACATCAAACTAAGGTGTGAGAATAATAATTGACCTAACTAGCATGTGGCTTTGAAGAAACACCTAGGTGTTGTAGAAATCTAAATAAACAAATGTATAAACAACTTAACTGTTTATTAAACTAAACATTGCATATATTAAAATAACATTAACATGAAAAAAGAAAAAAAACAAAAGGGAAAATTAAAACTTGCTATACAACAAAAACGTTTCGGGATAATTTGCTGTAACCCTGTTCCATGAAAAGGCGGGAACGAGATGCTGAGTGAAAACGCTATGGGAACGTCTTTTCGTGTTGCCGATTGTGAAGCATCTGTGTTTCAAACACGCCAAATTTTGGCCTATATAACCTCGGTCAGGTGACGTCATCTGATGAGACACACCTGCAAGTTATAAATAGGAGTAAACTGGAAGCATTCCTCAGATCGATTTTGTCTGAAGGGACGTCTGGTCACGTAGGCAGTGCGGCATTGGAGCGCAGCATCTCGTTCCCGCCTTTTCAAGGAACAGGGTTACAGCAAAGTAACCCGAGACGTTCCCTTTCAAAGGCTACACTCAATGCTCCATGACAACGCTATGGGAACGAGAAAACCAACGCCGCTGCACTGCAAGTGTCTGGACCCCAGGGTTGTGTAGCGTGTGCGCACAAGCCGAGGAGGTCTCAGAACTATATCTGGGAGGCTGACTCGAGGACCCGTGATCCCGGAGCAGTATGAACATCCAGACTAAAAATCTAACAAATGTGTGCGGAGACGACCAACCTGCCGCGTCACACACTTGCTGCAGGGGAATACCTCTTGCTAGCGCAATAGATGACGCGATCCACCTGGTTGAATGAGCCCTGATTCCTAGAGGCGAAGTGAGCCCACGCACCTCATAGGAGAGAGCATCTCTGCATCTCTCACCCAGTGTGACCAGGTCTGTGTAGTGGCGGCCGCCCCCCGGTTGCGGCCCCATAACATATGAAAAGCTACTCTGACTTACGGCACTGGCTGGTGCGGTGGACGTAAGTCTGAAGAGCACATACTGGACACAGTAAGTGAAGTCTCTCTTGCCCCGAAGCTGTAAAAAGGACAGAAAAGAGGACAGAAAGCTTGAGAATGGAACTTTCGGAAGATAGTTCGGTGAGGATGCAAACTGGCCTTGACTAGCCCAGTGGCAAAGTCTAGGCAGGATGGGGAGACTGACAAGGCGTCCAGATCTCCAATCCTCTTCAGAGAGTTAACGGCCATCAGAAAAACCATCTTAAGTGTCGGAAACCTGAAAGGCGCTGACTCTAGTGGTTCGAAAGGGGTGTCAATAAGACCTTTGAGCACGATAGGAACCATGAAGGGATCGTGGTTCTAGTGGGAGCCCTCAACCGTTTAGCTCCACGAATGAAACGGGCAACTAAAGGGTGTTTTCCCACAGTAACCCCATCAATCAGAATGTGACAGGCTGAACTAGCAGCTATGTATGTCTTGAGAGTACTAGGGCACAAGCCAGAGAACAACTTTGCCTGCAGAAACTCCAGCACTGAAACAATTCGGCAGTGGACTGGGTCTACCTGCTTCGTCATGCACCAACTTTCAAATACATTCCATTTGAGGGCATAAGCTCTTCTAGTGGAGGGAGTCCTAGCACTTAGAATAGTCTCAATTACTCTGGCTAGAAAACCAGCTTGACTTAGTTGATCCCGTTCAGGGGCCAAACGTGAAGGTTCCAAAGCTCAGGCCGGGGATGAAATATTGTCACTTGCACCTGAGACAGAAGATCCCTCCTCATTGGAATCACCATGGTGAGCCATCGAGGAGAGATACTGGATCCGAGAACCACACTCTGGTCGGCCAACAGGGCGCTATCAATAAGATGCGCAAACGCTGTTGACGGACCCTCGCCAAGACTCCCGGGAGCAGAGCTATCAGGAAAAATGCATAACTCAGCTCCCTTGGGCTGGACGGTCATCTAAGACCGCATCCCACCCCGTGAGGGAAGTGTCTGTTGTTAGCATCTGCGATGACAAGACGAACTTAGTGGGACCGAGAGTCAGAAACCGGGGTCTGAACCACATAGGAAGGGTACGAAGCCCCTGGCGCGTAACCCTTATTGGGGATTGGCCCTCGAGTGAAATCCCCTGGTTCTTAGCCACAACTGAAATGCTCTCATGTGCAGAAGGCCCAAAGGTGTCACCGTGGATAAAGCTGTCATGAGAGCTAAGATCTCTGAAAGTGATGAGCAGTCACTTTCTGGTCTAGCTTTCTTGAGGGTGTTGAGAATGGATTCGACACGAGCGGGAGACAGCTGTGCCCGCTTATGATTGAATCCCATGTGACACCCAAATATGTTGTCCTCTGAACAGGAAAGAGCACACTTTTCATGGCGTTGGGTCTCAATCCTAACAAACAAAGATGAGCTAGGACGACATGCTGATGTCGAAGCGCTAGCTACTGAGACTGGGCCAGCCAGTCGTCTGTGTAATTCAAATACGGATGCCCTGGAGTCCTACATGCATGCATTTTCTGTATGTGCGGGTGAGATAGCTAGACCAAATGGAAGGACCCGATACTGGTAAGCTTCGCCCCTGAAAGCGAACCTCAGGAATCTCATGTGTTGTGACAATATATCTATATGAAAGTATGCATCCTTCAGATCGATTATCACAAATCAATCGCTTGGTAGGATTTGAGAACAATCAGTTTGACAGTCAACATTTAGAAGCTGTATTTATTTATTTTTAGATAGCGGTACACCCCACGAAAATCAAAAAATTGGACGCAGCCCCCCGTTCCTCTTGGGAACTAAGAAATAAAGAAATACTGACTGTAGTAGCCTGACTCTCTGTCTGGTAGGGGAGCATGTTCCATGGCCCCATTCCCCAGCAACTTCTGTCAGCAGATGCGAACTTTCCGGTTTCATGGAAGTGGAGACCACGCCGTTGAAATGCGGAGGGTGATGTGAGAACTGAATCCTGTAGTTTCTCTCTACAGTGCTTAGTACCCAAGGAGATATACTTGGCAGTAGCTTCCATGCTGCCAGTTTCTCAGAAAGGGGTAAAAGTCTCGGCGGCTTGGTTAAACGGGGGGGATGTTAGATGTTCGGCATCCTGTAGCATGACAGGAAAAAAACTAAGAACTTATCTAATCCTGTAGCATGAATCCTGTCATGCTACAGGATGCCGAACATCTAACATCCCCCCCGTTTAACCAAGCCGCCGGAACTCATGTTTATGTTTACATTCTGGACCCTTGCACAAAGACACTTTAATAAGGCACCTTAAGAACACGTTTCTATGCATACTTGCACACCATACTTCCTCCACCAAATTTCAATTAAAAAAAAAAAAGAATCTCTATTGTACAGTTTATTTCTATTTTATGTACAGTATACTTTTATTTTTATTTCAATTTTTTATTCTAGTTAAGTAAAAATTTTCCTATCGTATTTCTTTATTCATATTTATTTCTTACTATAAGATTTAATTCTCTTTTTAAGGTCACTGGTGGTCGTGTAAGCATTTCACTGCATATCGTACTGTGTATGACTGTGTATGTGACGAATAATATTTGAATTTGAAATTTGAATTTTGAAAACGGCCGATAGCACGAGCCGTCTGCTTTGTTGCACGAAGAGACAAGTCTGTGGCCCGGCGTAATTTCAATACGCCCTATGTTGAATAGCCCCGCCAGTGCTCAAGTGTCTCAGCCAGTCAGCCTGGTATACCTGCAAAACTGCCCATGGTGTGCAATAAAGCACTAACCTGACCTTCCATCCATCCATCCATCCATCCATTTTCTTCCGCTTATCCGAGGTCAGGTCGTGGGGGCAGCAGCTTCAGCAGGGATGCCCAGACTTCCCTCTCCCTGGCCATTTCTTCCAGCACTTCCGGGGGGATCCCAAGGCGTTCCCAGGCCAGCCGAGAAACATAGTCCCTCCAGCGTGTCCTGGGTCTTCCCCGGGGTCTCTTTCCGGTGGGGCGTGTCCGGAACACCTCACAAGGGAGGCGTCCAGGGGGCATCCTAAATAGATGCCCAAGCCACCTCATCTGGCTCCTCTCGATGCGGAGGAGCAGCGGCTCTACTCTGAGCCCCTCCCGGATGACTGAGCTTCTCACCCTATCTCTAAGGGAGAGCCCAGACACCCTGCGGAGGAAACTCATTTTGGCCGCTTGTATTCGCGATCTTGTTCTTTCGGTCACTACCCACAGCTCATGACCATAGGTGAGGGTAGGAACGTAGATCGACCGGTAAATTGAGAGCTTTGCCTTTTGGCTCAGCTCCTTCTTCACCACGACGGACTGAT
This sequence comes from Channallabes apus, assembly GCA_030522415.1. Classification (NCBI taxonomy): domain Eukaryota; kingdom Metazoa; phylum Chordata; class Actinopteri; order Siluriformes; family Clariidae; genus Channallabes; species Channallabes apus. The sequence continues at coordinate 57,762,077 of CM060106.1, read as the reverse complement.
ACAGAGCCCGCATCACTGCAGACGCTGCCCCAATCCGCCTGTCAATCTCCCGCTCCATTTTACCCTCACTCGTGAACAAGACCCCGAGATACTTAAACTCCTCCACTTGGGGCAGGATCTCACTCCCAACCCTGAGAGGGCACACCCTTTTCCGGCTGAGGACCATGGCCTCAGATTTGGAGGTGCTGACTCTCATCCCAGCCGCTTCACACTCGGCTGCGAACCGATCCAGTGAGAGCTGTAGGTCGCAGGATGATGAGGCCAACAGAACAACGTCATCTGCAAAAAGCAGTGACCCAATCCTGAGCCCACCAAACTGTACCCCCTCAACGCCCTGGCTGCGCCTAGAAATCCTGTCCATAAAAATTATGAACAGGATCGGTGACAAAGGGCAGCCCTGTCGGAGTCCTACTCTCACCGGAAACAGGTCCGACTTACTACCGGCAATGCGGACCAAGCTCCGACACTGGTCGTACAGGGACCGGACAGCCCTTAACAGGGAATCCGATATCCCATACTCCCGGAGTACCCCCCACAGGACTCCCCGAGGGACACGGTCGAATGCCTTCTCCAAGTCCACAAAGCACATGTAGACTGGTTGTTCCGCGACCTGGACGAAAACCACACTGCTCCTCCTGAATCCGAGTTTCGACTATCCGACGGACCCTCCTTTCCAGGACCCCTGAATAGACTTTCCCGGGGAGGCTGAGGAGTGTGATCCCTCTGTAGTTGGAACACACTCTCCGGTCCCCCTTCATGAAGAGGCGGACCACCACCCCGGTTTGCCAGTCCAGAGGCACTGTCCCCGATGTCCATGCAATGTTGCAGAGACGTGTCAACCATGACAGCCCTACAACATCCAGAGCCTTGAGGAACTCCGGGCGGATCTCATCCACCCCCGGGGCCCCGCCACCACGGATCTTTTTGATCACCTCGGCGACCTCGGCCCCAGAGATGGAAGAGTCCACCTCTATGTCCCCAGACCCTGCTTCCTCATCGGAAGGCATGTTGGTGGAATTAAGGAGGTCTTCGAAGTACTCCCCCCACCGACCCACAACGTCCCGAGGCGAGGTCAGCAGCACACCATCCCCACTATACACTGTGTTGACCGTGCACTGCTTTCCCCTCCTGAGACGCCGGATGGTGGACCAGAATTTCTTCGAAGCCGTCTGGAAGTCATTCTCCATGGCCTCCCCAAACTCCTCCCACGCTCGGGTTTTTGCCTCCGGAGTGCCACCAGCCAAAAAGGCCCGGTAAGACTCCTTCAGCTTGATGGCATCCCTCACCGCCGGTGTCCACCAACGGGTTCTTGGGTTGCCACCGTGACAGGCACCGACCACCTTACAACCACAGCTCCGGTCGGCCGCCTCGACAATGGAGGCGCGGAACATAGTCCATTCGGACTCAATGTCCCCCACCTCCCTCAGGACGTGGTTGAAGCATTGCCGGAGGTGGGAGTTGAAGCTCGTCCTGACAGGGGACTCTGCCAGACGTTCCCAGCAGACCCTCACAATACGTTTGGGTCTACCAGGCCTGACCGGCATCCTACCCCACCAATGAAGCCAACTCACCACCAGGTGGTGATCAGTTGACAGCTCCGCCCCTCTCTTCACCCGAGTGTCCAAGACATGTGGCCGCAAGTCCGACGATACGACCACAAAGTCGATCATCGAACTGCGGCCTAGGGTGTCCTGGTGCCAGGTGCACATATGGACACCCTTATGCCTGAACATGGTGTTCGTTATGGACAATCCGTGACGAGCACAGAAGTCCAATAACAAAACACCGTTCTGGTTCAGATCGGGGGGGCCGTTCATCCCAATCACGCCCTTCCAGGTCTCACTGTCATTGCCCACGTGAGCATTGAAGTCTCCCAACAGAACAATGGAGTCCCCAGGAGGGACGCTCTCTAGCGCCCCCTCCAGAGACCCCAAAAAGGGCGGGTACTCCAAACTGCTGTTCGGCGCATAAGCACAAACAACAGTAAGGATCCGTCCCCCCACCCGAAGGCGGAGGGAGGCCACCCTCTCGTCCACTTCGGTGAACCCCAATGTACAGGCCGCGAGCCGGGGTGCAATAAGTATGCCCACACCTGCTCGTCGCCTCTCACCGGTGGCAACTCCAGAGTAGAAGAGAGTCCAGCCCCTCTCAAGGAGACTGGTTCCAGAGTCCAAGCTTTGCGTCGAGGTGAGTCCAACTATATCTAGCCGGAACTTCTCAACCTCACAAACTAGCTCAGGCTCCTTCCCCGCCAGAGAGGTGACATTCCACGTCCCTAGAGCCAGCTTCTGCAGCCGAGGATCAGACCGCCAAGGCCCCTGTCTTCGGCCACCGCCCAGCTCACACTGCACCCGACCTCTTTGGCCCCTCCTACAGGTGGTGAGCCCATGGGAAGGGGGACCCACGTTGCCTCTTCGGGCTGTGCCCGGCCGGGCCCCATGGGTGCAGGCCTGACCACCAGGCGCTCGCCATCGGGCCCCACCTCCAGGCTTGGCTCCAGAGGGAGGCCCTGGTGACCCACGTCCGGGCGAGGGACAATGTTTTCCAATGTTTGTACTCGTCATAAGAGGTCTTTTGAACCACTCTTTGTCTGTTCCCTCACCTAGGACCAGATTGCCATGGGTGACCCTGCCAGGGGCATGAAGCCCCCGACAACATACCTCCCAGGATCATTGGGACACGCAAAACCCCTCCACCACGATAAGGTGGTGGTTCATGCTAACTAACCTCACCTGTTGCCTGAAAAGCTTTTCCTTCCAGGGAAGATGAAAGTCTACAGAGTTTGAAAGGAAGTATTATCTTTTCAGAGAGGATGATGTCCAAGGAGAGAGATAGCCTGGAAGCGTCTCTTCTATCTGGGCGTCATCATATAACCCCGCGCTTCCACATCAACTATATTTAAGCAAATAAATAAGTTGATGGCAGGAAAACACGGGATGAATACAGCTTACTCCATGAAAGGGTTAACTCATATGGAGATTGCTAAGAAAAGGGAGAGAGCGTCTTTGAGGCTCCGCCCCCCGGCCACCCGACAGAACCTGCCGTCTAATGTTTTTCAAGTGCTTAGAGGCTATTTCCATCTCCGCGGAAACAAGAGATTATGTCTATACTTGCCCATTCACAAGAAGCGCCGGGGCGCGTTTGAGAGTGGACAGAGGAATTTCCTGATCCGGCGAGGGCGTGAGAGATAGGATTCGAAATCCGTCTCTCGCAGCTCTGCTGGATACATGCTTTTTAAGCCCCAAAAATGCGCGGCGGCCCGGAGCTTCTCAAGGAATGCAGGGCACGCGCGAGCACTTCAATCGAAGCAGTAAACTGTAGAGATCGCCCTCCGATATGGATTATCACACACGGAGGGACATCTCGTTTAAAACTCTGCCATATCGGTGAGTTAAACACTTTCTTATTTTGCTGGTTTAAACACAGTTAAACTAGGATGTCAGTGAAGACAAAAGATCTGGGGAATGCTTCCGGTTTACTCCTATTTATAACCTGCAGGTGTGTCTCATCAGATGATGTCACCTGACTGAGGTTATATAGGCCAAAATTTGGCCTGTTTGATACACACATGCTTCACAACCGGCAACACGAAAAGATGTTCCCATAGCGTTTTCACACAGCATCGAGTGTAGCCTTTGAAAGGGAACTATAAAGAATATAAACAAAAAAAATATGAAAATTATGAATAATAGACATAGCAAGCATGTGGCTTTGCATAAACCCACAGGCATCAAAGAAAATTAATAAATAAACACATATTTATAAAAATCCATGTTTTGCACAGACTAGCATTGTTTAGAAAACACTTGATAATTTAATAAAAAATACGAAAAGAATGAAAGAAAGTAAGAAAACCCCATACTTGCAGGTAACTGTTAAAAATTAAGCCTAATAACTTTTTTTATGCAAATGTTGCTAAAGTACTTATAATTAGATTTTTATAATTATACGTTTTTCCTCATTATTTTTTATAATGTTAACAACATTAAAACACCATGCTTTTTAAAATACACTTAAATGAATAAATGAATAATTAAATAAGTAGAGTTTTGTATATCACAAAACATTTGACATGAATCAAATAATTCTAATATTTTATTCTCCCTTTTAGACTGACTAGTGATAAATCATGAAATCTTTTTCTCATATTCTGTAGACGTTTTTAAAATGTATTTCTTGATCCATCATGGAAGCTTGGTGTTCAACTATTTAAAACAAATACAATAAAACAAATAATCTTAAATTCATTCGGATGAAACCTGTGGAACCCTCCCGACTGTGCTCCTCCTCCCACACACTTCCTCACAAAAACCAGAACAAAATAAAAGCAGATAAAATCTGGCTAAAACTTCAGGCGAGGCTCAGGAAGCGTATGCAATGATGAACCCTCTCTATTATTTATTATCCGTTCCAGTTCATAAATCAACAATCAACATTAGCGCCAGAGGACATAGATGTTTTCTATCAAAAAAAAAAAGTGTCCGTCTCTACAAGAAGAACAGGTCAAGGAGGTCTGCGTTCCACTTATGTCAGCACGTGATGGGGAATAAATTATCCATGCAAGGACACGATGTAGAGATGGGTTTTACTTTAGGGTCAGCTTTTAACGCTTCTTCTTTTTTTTTTTTTTACAGAGAAGTTTAGATTCGTCATGTTTTCTGTCAACACCTGTTTACTCGAGCCTGGAAGTCAGGACAGGGGCGATGCAATCTGCTGCTTTGCAGAATAAACAGGTTTCTATCTGGGTGTGATTCTTTTATCTCCTGTGTATGTGTGTATGTGTGTATGAGCTGTTTTAAAAATCAGCAAAACATTTATGCAATTTCTATTTGACGCTTAATATTAAATCCTCATTTAATTCAGAACCTGTTTTTTTTTCTTCTTTATTTTCATAAATTTTATACTTAGGCATTTGTCAAGTGAGTCTCCAGTCCAAGTCTTTACACTTGGCGGTTTCTCTAAACCATGACAAGGTCCAGCCTGGTGAGGGAATGACTGCTTACAGAAGCTACAAAATGAAAGAGAACAAGAACTAACATTCAATTTTACTATAAACTAACAAATAGTGCAATTTGTACGATCAAACTAACACTGTATGATATTGTTATCTATAACCATAAGCTCATTTAAATGATGTCATGAGTGATTTGGATGATAATATCCTTTATATTCAATTTGTACACCTAATGTTTTACTCGTATGCTCGTAGCTGCGGAGCAAAACTAATAATCAAACTACAAGCACTACAAATCCTGACTGCTTATTTGTGTGGCAGGAAAAAAAAAACTGCATATGATTTAATTCTGAACCGTTCCTTTGGCATTTTAAAGCACTTGCTCATTCAGGTCATGTGTGTATACACCCGCATTTAATAACAGTGTGTGTAATAACAAGATTCATGTTGGAGGAAGTAATAATGGCCTAAAAGTAATAATAGTGGTTATGCTACTTGCATTGTTTAAGAAACTTGTGTGTGGATTCTGCGGCAGTGACTCGCCTGCAGCTCTTCTTATGCCTTTGTCTGAACTCTATTAATATTCTGTTCTAACTAGTTCCAAAATGCAGTCAGAGAATAATGATGGATTTCATCAACTCAACTAAATTAAAGCATTGAGCGCACTCGCACTCTCTCTCTCTCTGTTGGCCTGTAAAAATCATCTTGATTAATTTCAAAAACTTCTACCAAGCTTAATTACACAAGTGTATTCAGTGATGTAGTGAGGCACTTGAAAATTAGACAGGGCACACTGAGAAAGACAAGTACACAGGCCACACCTCCTTCACTGAGACTGACAGGTACACAGGCCACACCTCCTTCACTGAGACTGACAGGTACACAGGCCACACCTCCTTCACTGAGACTGACAGGTACACAGGCCACACCTCTTTCACTGAGACTGACAGGTACACAGGCCACACCTCCTACACTGGGACTGACAGATACACAGGCCACACCTCTTTCACTGAGACTGACAGGTACACAGGCCACACCTCCTTCACTGGGACTGACAGATACACAGGCCACACCTCCTTCACTGGGACTGACAGGTATACAGGCCACACCTCCTTCACTGGGACTGACAGGTATACAGGCCACACCTCCTTCACTGAGACTGACAGGTACACAGGCCACACCCCCTTCACTGGGACTGACAGGTACACAGGCCACACCTCCTTCACTGAGACTGACAGATACACAGGCCACACCTCCTTCACTGAGACTGACAGGTACACAGGCCACACCTCCTTCACTGGGACTGACAGGTATACAGGCCACACCTCCTTCACTGAGACTGACAGGTACACAGGCCACACCCCCTTCACTGGGACTGACAGGTACACAGGCCACACCTCCTTCACTGGGACTGACAGGTAAACAGGCCACACATCTTTTACTGAGACTGACAGGTACACAGGCCACACCTCCTTCACTGAGACTGACAGATACACAGGCCACACCTCCTTCACTGAGACTGACAGATACACAGGCCACACCTCCTTCACTGGGACTGACAGGTAGACAGGCCACACCTCCTTCACTGAGACTGAGAGATACACAGGCCACACCTCCTTCACTGAGACTGACAGATACACAGGCCACACCTCCTTCACTGAGACTGACAGGTATACAGGCCACACCTCCTTCACTGAGACTGACAGATACACAGGCCACGCCTCCTTCACTGAGACTGACAGGTACACAGGCCACACCTCCTTCACTGAGACTGACAGGTACACAGGCCACACCTCCTTCACTGAGACTGACAGATACACAGGCCACACCTCCTTCACTGAGACTGACAGATACACAGGCCACACCTCCTTCACTGAGACTGACAGGTATACAGGCCACACCTCCTTCACTGAGACTGACGGGTAAAAAAGCCACACCTCCTACACTGAGACTGACAGGTACACAGGCCACACCTCTTTCACTGGAACAGACTACTCCATATGACACACATTTTCTTAATCAGACACACAGGACATACATGCTTCCCCAAGATTCACCTGTACACAGGCCACGCCCCATGTATGGAGACTGACAGGTACACAGGTCATGACTCTCTAACTGGGATTGACACAATGACCATGTGCTCTTTATTAATAATACACATTAAAACGAATAGCCTTTACTGGAACTGACCAATGCAAAATACTCCTCTATAATTGACACTCCGGGTTATACATATCTCCTTCACTAGCACCAGCAGGAGCTGAGACCACACCTCCTTCACTGGGACTGACAGATACACAGGCCACACCTCCTTCACTGGGACTGACAGGTATACAGGCCACACCTCCTTCACTGGGACTGACAGGTATACAGGCCACACCTCCTTCACTGAGACTGACAGGTACACAGGCCACACCCCCTTCACTGGGACTGACAGGTACACAGGCCACACCTCCTTCACTGAGACTGACAGATACACAGGCCACACCTCCTTCACTGAGACTGACAGGTACACAGGCCACACCTCCTTCACTGGGACTGACAGGTATACAGGCCACACCTCCTTCACTGAGACTGACAGGTACACAGGCCACACCCCCTTCACTGGGACTGACAGGTACACAGGCCACACCTCCTTCACTGGGACTGACAGGTAAACAGGCCACACATCTTTTACTGAGACTGACAGGTACACAGGCCACACCTCCTTCACTGAGACTGACAGATACACAGGCCACACCTCCTTCACTGAGACTGACAGATACACAGGCCACACCTCCTTCACTGGGACTGACAGGTAGACAGGCCACACCTCCTTCACTGAGACTGAGAGATACACAGGCCACACCTCCTTCACTGAGACTGACAGATACACAGGCCACACCTCCTTCACTGAGACTGACAGGTATACAGGCCACACCTCCTTCACTGAGACTGACAGATACACAGGCCACGCCTCCTTCACTGAGACTGACAGGTACACAGGCCACACCTCCTTCACTGAGACTGACAGGTACACAGGCCACACCTCCTTCACTGAGACTGACAGATACACAGGCCACACCTCCTTCACTGAGACTGACAGATACACAGGCCACACCTCCTTCACTGAGACTGACAGGTATACAGGCCACACCTCCTTCACTGAGACTGACGGGTAAAAAAGCCACACCTCCTACACTGAGACTGACAGGTACACAGGCCACACCTCTTTCACTGGAACAGACTACTCCATATGACACACATTTTCTTAATCAGACACACAGGACATACATGCTTCCCCAAGATTCACCTGTACACAGGCCACGCCCCATGTATGGAGACTGACAGGTACACAGGTCATGACTCTCTAACTGGGATTGACACAATGACCATGTGCTCTTTATTAATAATACACATTAAAACGAATAGCCTTTACTGGAACTGACCAATGCAAAATACTCCTCTATAATTGACACTCCGGGTTATACATATCTCCTTCACTAGCACCAGCAGGAGCTGAGACCACACCCCTTCACTGGGCCTGAGAGACAGAGGCTACACTCCCTTTACCAGAGCTGACAGGCATACAAGCCAGACCTCCTTCCCTAGTACAGACAATTTCCCAGAGCCAGCTATGGTTGATAAAACCTAGAACTGACAACTACACGAGCTAACCCCTGAAACTGACCAAAACCAAACATCCTCCAGTGACACATTCACTAGCCACGCCTCTTCACTGGTCCTGTCAGGTTCACAAGCCACATCATCCTAACTGGAGCTTTTCTGCCTTGTTACTGCCTTGGACCATCCGAGACATTTCCAAAAAAAAAGTAAAAACTGGGATTAAAGCCATCAGCAGCTTTGGCATGTCAGACCAGTTCATAGCACTTTATTGTTCAAGCTGCTTCAAGAGGGGATTTGATCTCAAGGATTTTAATGACAAAAATGGCAGAAAAATTAATGATCTCACAAATGACAAGAATACCACACCTCACACCCTAGAGAGGAAAAAAACATGGCACACACTGATATTTTGCAGAATCATGCTTATCTTCGATTAGAACAGCGCGCCTTGGCATTGTTTTGACATCCTCATGCATTATCACAACATTAATTTCTGTCCAGGTTTGCAACAACCTATGGCCAAGTCTAGTGGAGCTTAATTTGAGAGACACCATGCTGTCACCATTTCACCATGCTGACATTTCTCACTGTAGTTTAGGCCACCCCCCCCTCCCCCCACACTTTGTCTTAAAGTCTAAATGTAGAGTATACATACACATCAGCAGACAAAAAGAAAATAATTAGTCTTCATGTCGAAGATTACGCAAGTTTGACTTCCATCTTAAACTTCTCGATTCACGCTCCAAACTGCAGAGAAATGTTCACATTTTATACATCAGCGTGAAGGCACAAAGTTAAATCAACCATATCCAGTTTTGGGAAAATGGCCTCACGGCTCACAGCTCTCCCTCAGACTATCCAGAAGCCATGGTCCAATAAGTGAATGAAACACACACACACACACACACACACACACACACACACACACACACACACACACGTACGCAAAACACACACTATTCTCTAGGAGGCCAGGCTTCAAAATGGGTTGCATCCCAGAACCTCCATACCTGCCTTTTATTTTCCATTTCAATCAGTGCAGGCGACCATTACCCCGCCCCATTTACGGGGGCATTATGTTGACAAAATAGCCCATTACTGTCATGAAGTTTGAGGAAAGCAACAGGACTTTTTTTTTTTTTTTTGCCTGATTTAATTCGAGGCTTCAACCCGAGCTGGAATTATGACTCCAGAAATGTTGCACTGCAGGCCTCATTTACGCTCTGCATAACAGAGGGCCATAAAAATAACCAGAATGTGGAACTTCTCTCTCTCTCTCTCTCCCTCTCGTTCTCTCTCTCACTCTCTCTCTCTCTCAGACTATTATTGTATAAATATATATCCACATAGTTTGGACAGCGCCGGCGAGATGGGTTTTGTGCAGCGAGTGGAACAGAATCTGCTATAGCCTTACATGCATGAAGCACAAAACCAATCTCACAAATATCCACAGCCGACAAAGGCTTTACGGCGATGGAGGAGCACTGAGTATTGAGTATTTATTCTCGGCGTATACATGCAAAGGTTAGCGTTCGCTACAGATTCGGGATGATGGAAGGAAAATATTCAGCGGAGTATGTACAGTACACAAAACTAAACGTAAGCAAAGTAAATAATCCCGACAAACTGATTAGGACAAATCTTTAACATATTACACCAACATCTCTTATTTGAACACATCCATCCAGAATCCTGTATAATCTGGCTAGGAACCATGGAGGCCAACTAGGGACCGTGGAGGCCAATGTAACATTCACCTTCTCTGGGCAATTTGGGACCAATTAGCCTAATCTGCATGTCCTTGGACTGTGGGAGGAAACCCACCAAGCACCAGGAGAACATACACACTCCATGAACACAGACCTAGGAATCGAACCCGGGCCCTTCTGGTTCACCACTAATCCACCGTGCAACCCTGTAAAACATCACTTCAATATAAATGATACTGTATAAATCACGATGCTCTTGAACTTAGTTGATTTGATGTGCATGGAATGTATTAATTAATAATGAACTAATGCAACAACACATTTAATTAATGTTTCAAAATGAATACAAATCTTAACAGACATTTACATCGACTCTGCTTCGTCCCTGATTATTTTCCCCAAACAGCACAACACGTGCGGTGTAGTTCATTGTTCCACAATGCTTCGTTCTCGTCACCTACCTCACGAAATGCTGCAGCCTCAGCGCTCTATAAACCCCCGCTCCTTCTCCTGTTTAGTCCTTGATCTTTCGGGCTTGCTATAAGCTGCAAATTATTCCATAAATATCTAATTACGCTGACAAACTTCCAGTTCAGACTGCTCACTTGTCAGAGTTCATTGGAACGAGATTCAAAGCTACTCAGCTCACTGCGTCCAGGCAACGTCGACTCCCTGATAGAAACCCAATGCATATTTATAATTGCGCTGCAATCCGCAATTATTCACGCACTTTATCTGCTCGCACCCCAACATTCCGACCCGTATCAGGACACCGGCGCATCAGCTCTGTTTTCATTACGACCGCTCTGTGAAGCGTGCACTTAGTGTCGAAGGCTACTGCTGTGCATCACAGAACACCCACAGCCGGGAGATTGAATCCTATTTTGAAACGCCACAACCACAGACCCAGCTCAGAACAGCTCCGGCATGTTTTATAAGGCGCCAGCGTCTCGCAATGTGGCGCGCTCGAAGATTTGTCAGCTCTTCGCAGACGAAATCCACCCTAAATTAATTCCTGGCTATGCCACTGACACTGCGATAAACAACCTGGCTCCAATCTGGCTTCATTTGCACACTCTGTCCAGGGGGGCGGGGGGAGTTGAGATGTTTTCTAACATGCAATTAAAATAAAATAAATCTGGAGTACGTACGTTTTCTATATCTTTAAGTCCTGCCATAGAAGAGATCCACCAGAGGGTATCGTAATACTTTTACACGCTCTGGTGTCAATCTTTTCTTTGAAAATATATGTGCAAAAGTCAACATCTGTCATGGTATGAGGGTAGATCAGCGCCTACAGCCTCGCATACAGAGACATATGCTGCCATCAAGGTGACGTCTTGTTTTTCCCAGGACATTCATGGAGATTTCAGCAAGACATCGCTACAACAAGCATGGCTTTATAAAAACAGAGTGTGCACGATTGATTAGCTAGCCAGCAGTCCAGATTGGTCTCCTACAGAAAATCTATGTATGGTGCATACGAGGCGAAGAGAATCAGACAGCCATGACCACAGACTGTTGAGCAGCAGAAGTCTCGTATCAAGCAAGAACGAGCAGAAATTCCATTTGCAAAACTGCAATAATTATTATCATGGATTTACAAATGATTAAAATGTGTCATTAAAAGGAAGGTGATGTAACTTACTGGTAAACATGCTTCGGTCCCCACTTTGTGTGTTTGTGTGTGTATGTGTGTGTTGCAAGCATCAAATTATAATTTTTTATTTTTTTTGCCAAAATACCTTTCATAAATCATTGAAAACATTGCACATATTTTTCTTTGCATGTTGATGAGTAAAATAAAGCTTCGAGAGAATTAGAAAATCATCGATTCTTGTTTTTATAGCATTTTGAAAAAAAAAAACTTTTTTAAAAACTGGGATTAACAAATAATATTCTGATGATGGTCTACTTTCAGCTCTCTGGTCTGAGAGTCATAGATTCATGCAGTCTCTTGAGATAAACGTCGAATAAGTAGAGACATCAACCCCGACCACAAACAAATCCAACGAAGCGCTGAAAGCCACGTAGAGAAGAAACGGGAAAGGTGACGGGAGCGATGACAAAAGTTGGACTGAAAATGCCTTCTAAAGCTCGACCCGGCCCTCTCTGAATAGACTTTGTGTTCCTGGTATTTGATGCTCTGCTGCAGTCTACCTTTCTTTGAAGCTTTCCAGGAAACGTATTCAAAGTGGGAACCTCGGCATGAAATGTCAGGCCTGAAAGCGTCTTCGCTCCATCACAGACGAGCAGGTGGCGTCTTCTGGATTTATTTTTTTTTGAGGAGAATCAGATAAATCTGACCTTAAAGATGAATTTAATGGAAAATGAAAGAGATGTGAGAATGCGGCTAGTCCGTGACGTACAGTAAAGGAGCATGTACAAGAGCTGAGAAGGACCTTCTGGGAAAAAGTTTTAAAAATAAGGCAGATTCTATTTGCCACATGAGTGGAATAGCCTATTTTACACCAGTGTGTCTATAACAGCTCTAACCCTAACCAATTTGCATTATACAAACAGCAGGAAAGCATGATGTTGTGGGAAGGGACAGCCTTTTGTGTCTCATTTAGCCTACCTTTTATGTTATACCTAGTTAGCGTTGTGGCACCTGGTTATAACACTCAATCTTGCTTTTTGTTTTGTTTTTTCGACATGCAATGAAACGCTTGTATAAAGACATAAAAAGAAGCTTGGCACTGCAATGGCTTGAACCCCCAACCTTCTGATGAGTAATCCAGAAGCTTAACCATTTGAGCCACCAGTGCCCACATGGAAGGAAAAAAAAGTAAGTCTGTTGTGCCTGTCTTCAAACATTGAGGCACATAAAACAGATGCAGGGTGAGTGTAGGCAGCACGGGTGTGTAGTGGTTATAACTGTCGCCTTGCACCCCCAGGGTCTGGGTTTGATTCCTGTCACTATGTGCATGTAGTTTGTATGTTCTCCCCGTACTTGGTGGGTTTGCTTCCACAGTCCAAAGACATACAGATAAGGCTAATTGGCATTCCCAAATTGTGCCCTAAGCCTCCTGGGATAAGCTCGAGGTCCCCGTGACCCTGAATACAGGATAAAGTGGAATGAGTGAGTGAGGGTGGGTGTAAATAGTATAATGTTTGAAGCAGTTCAATGTAGATAGAGGATGACATTTGTTCCAGCATTTGAGATGCTTTCAGGGAGGTTCACCTTCTGTTATCTATACTGCTTAGGGTCACATATGGAGTCTACCGCAGGAAACTGGGGCACAAGACAGGACACACACTCACACACCAAATGTCTTTAGAATATTGGAGGAATCACACAAGCATGGAGAGAACATTCAAACTCCACACACACACACACACAGACTGGAGGCGGGATTTGAACCCTCAGCCCTGGAGGTAGGAGGCAATGGTGCTACACAGTAAGTCATCGTGCCACGCTGTTATGTCACAGTTTTGCAACTCAGGACTGTTTGTCACCAGGATGAAAAATTGTTTGGTTTGTTATTTGGTTTGGTTTCAAACAAAAAATATATAGATTTATTCATTTATAGCTATATCAATTTGTCTGTAACAAGCAAGCTACATTTAAGCTTCAGATACATTTCATTCATTCATTCATTCATCTTCTGTACCGCTTTATCCTCTATTCAGGGTCGCGGGGGACCTGGAGCCTATCCCAGGAGACTTCGGGCACAAGGCAGGGTACACCCTGGACAGGGTGCCAATCTCAGATACATTTATTTATAATTTTTTTTATTTTTAAAAATATGGATAGGAAATAATATAGTCATGTGACTAGTGCTGCACAATTGAAATCACGATATGGAGCTGAGCAAATATTTCATTTCAAAAGTTTGCAATTTTCTAGGTAACATAAGCAAAGTTGGGAATTGATGTACTGTAGAGTTTGTCGCTAATTTAAATATCTGATTATTTTTGAAAAATGTTTAAGTTGATAAATAAACCCTGGCACTTCCTTGTAATGAGGTCATTTGTATATGGACGCATATTTGAATGCAAAATGGTACATTTATACAGTAGCAGTAAAAATAATCTCGATATTTTTTATTTTATTATTATTATTTTTTAATCAAATTGTGCAGCTCTGCAGTACATTTGACGAAACTCAGAATCACCCAATGGGAGTGGGAACATCTAGCGGATTTCGGTTTCACTTTATATATTCATTTCACTTTTCTGTCCAGGAGAAGACGCGTTTATGCATTAAAATATGTTTTTTGCTCAGATTACGCTTTACACTCCTCCATACACCTACCATCACAGTTCACTGCCTCGATATTGCAACCTGTAATGGAACATTAATTGAAATTTTTCATTCTCGATGTACTGTATCCTAATTTCTTGTATTACAATCAAACCGAATGCCGTTGCAGAGCGAAGTGTAATTTCTCTTCGCAATCACGCAGCGTGCACAAAGAGGTCTCGATATTGTTTCATGAGACGTTTAAAAATGTTTTCATTGTTGCTAAAAGGTTGCTTTGCCTCGGTCCTATTCAGCCGTGGCAAAATAATCAATCCTCTAATGTTTAATTAAAGGCCAAACACATATCAGAGCTGCTTTCTATCAGGTTAAAAACGAAAAAAAAAAAAAAGAAATAGAATCTCTAAATATTAAGTTCAAGTGTTTGCCAGAGTGATTTTCCAGAGAGAAACCGTTTGACACTGTTGGCATTTGTTTGCTTGTGTGACCTTTTACGCATTCTTGAAATCTCCAGCAATCTTGTTTCCCATCCTGAAAGCTCTCAGATGTGACATAAGAGCGAAAGAAAATAAAGCCAAGGCCTTCATGCTGTCTCGTCGTGTCTCGTTTCTGCATCGCGTTTGTCAGCGGACTGGCATATGGGGAAAAGAGAGACTACAAGCAAGATCAAATCCCTGATGCGTCAGGTGTGAGTTTAGGCTCATTTTTACTTGTCTGATGAAAAAGAAATAACACAAAATACAGAATCTTCACCAAAAAAAACCCCAAAGCATTTGGATCCAGTGTGTTGACACATAAACAGATGAAAGGGGGGGATTAATGAGGAAATATTTGTACTACTTAATTCTTTTATTTTCTATATTCATTTAATTAAATCATTTGTTTGCTTACTTTCTTATATCCTTAATCAGTTCCATAGTTTCTTACTTAATTACATATTTACTTATATTCTAAATTAACTGGGGCATTCAAGCCAAACCGGGACTTGTGATGATATTTCTGGTGAATGGAGACTTCAAGCTCAGTGATGAGACTCTTAGCTGCAGTAAAATATTTGAATAGTGCGAAACAGGTGGTGGCTCCGAGCTCACTGTAGTCGTTCCCATGAACATTCAGTGAGTGAAACGTCCAATCTTTAAAAATCAGCAGATAACTTGTCGCCTAACGGTGGTGTAGTGGTTAGCACTGTCGCCTTGCACCTCCAGGGTCTGGGTTCGATTCCCCGGCCAGGCTCGATTCCCGTCTCTGTGTGCATGGAGTTTGCATGTTCTCCCCGTGCTTGGTGGGTTTCCTCCGGGTACTCCGGTTTCCTCCCACAATCCAAAGATATGCAGGTTAGGCTAATTGGTGTTCCCAAATTGACCGTAGTGTGTGAATGTGCGTACATGTGTGTGCCCTGCGATGGATTGGCACCCTGTCCAGGGTGTACCCCGCCTTGTCCCCTAAGCCTCCTGGGATAGGCTCCAGGCCCCCCGCGACCCTGTGTATAAGGATAAAGCGGTATAGAAGATGAATGAATGAATGAATGAACTTGTCGCCTATTTACAGAAGAGAATCTGTCTGTACACTGTTCTGTACACATGATCATTCCCCAAAACACCACTTTCACACATTTCTGATGGCCATTTAAATGTTTGGGCCATTAAAAGAGTTCCTGGAAGGCCAGTGTTTCAAATGTTAAGCAAGCAGGCAGTCTGATCATGGCTCCAAGCCCTAGTGAAACACTGGGATAAGTGCATTAGTGTTTTTATTCTCATATTCTCATTTGATGCACAATCAAAAGTCCTGGTTTGACTTGAACACCACTATATATTGCTAATGTTACTTGTTACTAGTAGCTTACATTCTTCTTTTTTTTCCTGAGACTTAATGTAAGAGCCATATCGCATTTGTTATGAATTTGTTGTTGTGTTTATTTTATTTATTTATATGTAAATAAATGTTTTCTTTCTTTACTCCACTGCCTTCCATTACAGTTACATAGGTTTTTTTTTAGCTATTACAACTAATTACACACTGGCATTCCTCATGTCTTTCCTCTTGTCATATGCAGCACTAGGTGAGAGTTCTGGGAGTTTTTTTTTTTCCCATTTGCAAGGACGAGCGATGTGACCTTCCCTCAGCTGTCCAACCACTATTCTGGCCTTTGGATTAATACTGTTTACCCCACTGATTGAATAGGCCGAGTGTATTGGATGACCAGTCTTGTTAACCATGGCATGATAAGACAACTTCCATGACGTCTAATTAGACGTGTTTGACTTGATGCATCTGAGGACGCGGCTGCTGGATTCCCACTGGCTTCAGCCCTCCACCATGCCGGATCAATATTGTCTCTGTTAATGAGATCCTTTGATAAATGGGCAAGTCAAGGCGCTCGGCATCTCCCTAGGCCCGCGTGCTTTACAAACTCAACTAGCTCAAGGGTTTGAGTAGAATTTAAAAGACAGCAATTATCTTTTAAAGTTCACGTAAAACCATATTAATGGAGGGTGTTAAAGGGCTCTTCAGTGTGTGTTGGGACAAAAAAAAAAAAAAAAAGAAAACAAAACCTATCCAGAATATTCTGCTGCTGGAGTTTGAGGCCTCAATGTATTATAAGATGCAAAATAGAAATATAATCATACTAACAATCTAGTTTACGTATAAAGACATCGTTTTGGTTATTTTAAAAAGTGGGAGGTCACGCCCCCTCACTTATAGGTAAAAAGGCCATGCCTCCAAATTCTTACGTCCTAGAGACATTTCTCATACAGTGATGGTTAAACAGGTCACGCCTCCTCCATGAGCACCAATAGGCCCCAAAGCCATGCCTCCTTCACAAGGACTGGGACAGAGGCCACGCCCTGTTTCCTGAAAGAAGGAGCAAAAGAGCTTTTCGTTGTTGTTATGGTTGCTTTTTCCCCTCATCTAATAATTTTATAATTAAGCATAATCGAAATATCCATCTATCTATCTATTCATTCAATATTTTTTTTTTCAAAAGCTTCCTTTCATTTAGGTGCATTTTTATTATTTATGGCAACTTTATTTAATGAATCCCATTGAAGACATGAACAAGACTGAAGGGTTTTATTTTTAACCGAATAACATCCTGATGCAACCCAGTTACACTGCCACATCAGTCTATATTTTTAGTACATTTTCCAGCCCAAACACACCAAGTGAATTGAAACCAACAGGTAATACACATGTAGAACAAAACCACCAGACTACAGGTCTGCCCGGCAGCCATGAAGACCTCCAGCATGTACGTCTGCAGCTCGCACCATGCCACAAAGCTAACAGAATCTTTGAACGTTTTTGTTCTGGGCCTCCACGAATGTGTGAGCTGTTCAGCAAACCCCTGAAGCGTAGAAATCAGAGACGAGGCGAGCGCAGAGCAGTGTGTTTTGAGGAGCCGTGCTGCTGCGATGATCAGAGAAACAGGACCCGGGCTTGAGAGAGTCTCTGCGCTGGCTCAGACGTGCTGCTCCAGGCTTATCATCATAAGAGGGAGGAGGAACGCAACCTCGAACGCAAACATTGCCAGACTCCCCTCTGATTCTCTCTGTTTAAACTCTTTAATGAGGTTTCTGACTAATGACTCCCCAGCACCCCAACCAGATAGACAAATCCTTCCTCGCATGTTTCAACATAAATGTCTGCCATTTGCATGTGTTTCCTCCTCCAGATTGGTAAACGTTTTTTGCTTCTCTCCATTTATTTTCAAGCATGGAAAAGCCGGCATGGAAAAGCCTCGACTTATTCACAATAGGGTGAAATTAATTGTATGAGAGGTCATTGTGTGACGTGAGCAGAAAATGTATGTCTCATTTTCTTTATATTGTCATCTGTAACAATGTTTTTGTGTTAAAGTAGCATCCAAATGAATGTCAAGACCCAAGGATTTCCAGCAAAACACTGCGAAGAACATTGCACTGCATCTGCTGAGTCACCTTCACTGAGTCACATAAAGAAAAACCTTATTCGTCAGACCATGCCACTTCATTACATTGCTTCCTGGTCTAGTTCTGATGTGGATCTTTTGTTGGTGGAGGACACGGGTCAGCATGGGCAGGATGACCCTTCTGCAGCTACACTGCCTGATATTCAACAACCTGAGATGCCTTTCTTTCAGAGCCTGAGCTACAGTAGCCCTTCTGTCTGATCTGACCAGATGGACTAGCCTTCACTCCCCACACACATTAATAAGGGTTGGAAACCCATGACTCTGTCACTGGTTCACCAGTTGTTCTGTACTAACCCCTGCATACTGGGAACACCAGAGACCTGTAGACATCACAATCCCGCACCTTGTCACATTCACTTAGATCCCTATCCCTGCCTTTTTCCAAATGCGTCATATTTTAGATAATACGCAGGCACACATCCCTCTCCGAAACCTTTTAAGAGTGCATATCTTTTGCTGATGCTGCGGCCTATCCAGATGCAAATATCTACAAAAGAGCATCGCTCACCCGTTTCATGCATCACTTTTACATTTCTCCGGTGTCTGATCCTTAAGGTGCCTCTCTCTAGCAGCTTTTTTCTCTTCCTCGAGCTTTTACAAGACCAGAGCTATAACTGATGTAACAATGGAGTAAAACATGCTAAGGTATGATGCATGTAGAAAAAGATAATAATGGAGAAATACTGTATTAGAAGAATACATTACACTGAAACAAAACATTGAACATAAGCAGTGTCCTGGATTGTTTGTCTGGCTTTATTTTTGTTTCTTTTTCTTTTCAAAAATCTTCACCTGCAATTTAGCCACTGAATAGAAGAATTTAATCTTCAGTTTCTTCCTGGCTTTACACACACCTAAAAAGACCTTGCAAAACCAGCACACAGTTAAAATAAAAGAAATTGCAGCAGAATGAACATTTATCTCTTTTGGTTTCATAAGAAAACAGGGATTCGGTCTCCCGTTGAGCGATTTAATACGATTTCTGCTCAATCTCTCATGCTCTTGCCACCTTTGTTTGGCTCAGCACCGTCATTCTCACTTTCCTCTGCCATCCTGGTTGTCGATACGGGATTTGAGGATAAATCGCACCTTTCGGGAGCTGGCCCGTTTCAACAGCATGGAGTTTGTGGTGTATTTTTGGAGAAGTCTCTTTTGAACGCGAGCGTGAATCATTTTCCCAATTAAAATTCTGATGATCTTGGCACTCGAATGGATGCTTTTCCTGCAAATGATGAGGGACAAGAGTCGATGACTTGTTGTAGCACACTCTTATTAAAAAAGTGTTTATTATTGTATGTCTGAGTGTTTATCATCACAATTCAGCTTTGAGTCTTTGAGCTTCATCAGATCAATCCGATCAATCAATATTAGATGAATCATCCACCGTAGCTGACAGACACAGACAAGCAGCCTGGATCAAAATCTCTGGGGAAGAGCAAGGCTGGTTCTTCTCATTCTAGCACAGCTCTCATCATATCAACCATGGTGTTATGAAACATTTGGGCTGTATCAGCCAAGAACTCTACCAAGACAGCATGGGAAAATTGAAGAATAACGACTGGGACACAACGTGTACCATTTTTCAATACCTATCCATATCATCTGGAAGTCTGGATGCAGGTCAAATACATACAGTACCAGGAACATTAGGTCCTCTTAAACTATTGCCGGACCTTTATGGAAATGGCCTCGTTACGCTAACTGGACTTGCACTTTATCATCTACAAAAGTGAGTGCAAAACACTTCTTAACCTTCAATAAGCAGTGTTGGGGGACGTTACTTTTTAAAGTAACTAATTACATTACAAAATTGCTGTCTTTAAAAAGTAATCAGTTACATTACAGCGTTACTTTCTGATAAAAGTAACTAGTTCGAGTACTTTTCCATTGCAGAAAATGAAAACTCCTTTGTGATTCCTCATGCATGTTGTTTTAGTCAAGACCTTTATAATTATTCTACCATCATCAACCAGCCAAGTTTGGCCCATAACCTGTTAACTACTAATACCCCAATATAATACCCCTATCTCACCTACGCGGTTACGCGCAGTGGTCGTAAGTACGGTTTATCGTGATTCACCACGAGTTTTGGTGCTGTGATTAGGTTTCCATCTTCCTGTGCGTCAGTCCTCGCATAGTCAAACCGCATAGGTGAGATAGGGGTATAACAAAGGGGGGCGGGGCTTGTAGGACGACTTTCACACACACACACTAACTGATTGGGAATAACTGCTGTCTGGCTCACGACTAAATAAATTGCCTGAATAACAGATTACATTTTTTAAAAAGTAACTAAATAACTGAGTACTTAAATGGTGGACCTAACGCATTAGATTACTTGTTACATCAAAAAAGTAATCCAAGTACTCTAACGCATCACACCCAACACTGTCAATAAGGTACCAATAAACTCCACTAATGCCTCTTTTCCACTGCATAATACGGCACGACACGGTTCAGTTCAACTCACTTCGGTTCGGCTCAGTTCGGCTCGGTTTGCGCTTCCACTGCAGTTTAGTAACGCTTTAGAGTGGGCGGGATTATTCACGTGTCGTTTTAGTCGCGGCGCCGCTACTGCCGTGACGTCATCATAAACGCGCCACAAACAAACACACAACAATGGAGCATATCGACGGCATGGTGTTCTTCATTCTCGACATGTGGATGTTTTTAACAGCGAGACGAAGGAGTTTGTTTCAAAAGAGGCTGATGGCAGCCAAAGAAAATTTTTGGTTAATACAAAAAGGTGCGTCCGATCCTTCTCTGGCTGTTCTAAATATTACGGTTCTGTTGTGTCTCATGTCACAAGTTCAGTGACACAGTAATGACAATTTTCTCCGGCCAATCAGTGACCAGCGGAGTTTACACGTCACGTTTTGGTAACTATTCGGCGCGCTTGGAACCTCGGCTGAGGTGGTACTAAAAAAAGGTCCAGGTACCAGGTACTGTTCCCAGTGGAAAACCCCCCAAAAGTGAGTAGAACTGAACCGTGTCGTGCCGTACTATGCAGTGGAAAAGCGCCATAAGAGTAAAACTACTCTGGTCATCTTAAGGTGATAGCTAGCCAATGCCCAGAAATGTAAAGTAAGCGTGTAGCCAACATGGGACAAAGACAGCTGACAAGTGCATTGTTCACCTGGTGCCCGATTCTATCTGAAAATAGAAGATGTAGACACCATGTATGCAAGGTATTGACACCATGATTAAACCATTTATTCAACAATGTCTGGGCCTTTTGTGATCCTTAAGTGTAGATGTCTGTCTGGGGAACTTGTGCCTTGTAAAAAAAAAAAATTGCCAATTACACCCACTTCCAAATTCAAGAAAAAGCGAGAGAGAGAGAGAGAGAGAGAGAGAAAAGAGGCCAGTGAGCGACCAACTGTTTAAAGCTGCTATAACACAAGTTTTGGCAAATTACTGTGCTAGATAATGAATTAGACAGAGTTTATTGATGAAAAGCCAAAAACAAACCCTATCGTGCACACCGTTTCTTTATATAATCTTTTATCACCTGCTAGAACACAATCCCAGCCCTCACATCCTTTTTAGCTTTGTCTTTTCTCTCCAGCCAATATAAGTCATGTGTCTCGTCCTCTCGCACCTCTCCGTTCACCCTTACCACCTTTCTTTAACCCGCCGCCCTCAATTCTCCCTTTCCTCAGCCCTGTGTTTGTCATTGGAGTTTTTTGGGGGAGAAAATCACACCTGTGCACAGTGCCATGGCTCAACAAGGTGGAGTTTGTGTCGTACTGCTGAACACAACCACTAAGGGTCTCTCAGCAATCAAGACCTTATCTCTTTTTTTCTTTTTTTTCTTCCCCAATCCAATTTGTGATGACGCCAAAGATATCAGCCGTGCAGGAATATACTGAAGTCTTCTGTACGCCACTTGTTTCAAGGTTGTTCTGACTCTGATGAGAGTCGATGGATCTTTGTGGCAGTTGATTGGCTGAATCGTGTGTGCGAGCACAGGACTGCTGAGCCTGCTGTCTTAGATCAATGAGCAAGAAAGTGAGAAGACAATAAGAGAGATTCAGGAGACGAAGAGAAAAGACTTAATAAGACAAGAGCTCACTTTCTGAAGTCTGTAAAAGAGACTACGCTGAAGTACTTAGCTAAAACTGACTAAACTCAAAAACTGAAGTAATAGTGTTATAATTTGAGGAAAATCTTGATTTTTTTTGTGAGACTTTGTATAAGAAAAGGTAAAGTAAGCTAAAGAAACGTTATTTCCATGCAAACCTTAATTTATTGCTTAAAAATGGTACAATTGGTTAAGATGATTTAGCCAATTATACACTTCTCTCAGCTCACTGGTCATAGTACAGTATGTCTGGAGACATGTGCTTGTCTCAAGTGAGCTTTATCTTAATATGAATGTAAAATTGTGTTTATTTCCCAGGGCCAGACCCTTTAAAGTTTATCAAATGTAATCTAATAAACATATATATATTCTAT
Source organism: Channallabes apus (assembly GCA_030522415.1). Taxonomy (NCBI): domain Eukaryota; kingdom Metazoa; phylum Chordata; class Actinopteri; order Siluriformes; family Clariidae; genus Channallabes; species Channallabes apus. Next base: position 57,739,191 of record CM060106.1, on the reverse strand, counting down.
AATAACCTAAATGCTGACAAAAGTGGAGAGGGAGCCTCCAAAAGGGACAGAAAAAGCTCCTACTTGGAAGGTAATGTCATCTCTTGGGCAAATGAAGCAACTAATTGGACAGCTGAAGCTCTCACTTGCATAGAAGATGCTCCTACTTGGAAGTGTAAAGCTCTCACTTGAGCAGAAGATGCACGTACTTGGTCGGCTGAAGCACTTACTTGTACAGAAGAAGCTCCTACTTGGAGGGATGAAGTTCTCACTTCTACAGAAGAAGCTCCTACTTGGAAGGATGAAGCTCTCACTAGATGGGTAGAAGAAGATCATACTTTTCATACTTCGAGGAGAAGCTCATCCAAGTGAAAGCAGAAGCAGTGCTCTTTTAGACTAATTAAGCTAAAAACTGCTAGGGTGGAAGAAACTATATGTTATATATATGATGCTCCTACTTGGGCAAATAATCCTTCTGCTTTAGTAGTAAGGATTCATTGTTTGGGCAAAAGCTCCTGCCACCCTTGGGCTAAGGTTGAAAGGGTTAAGGTTCTTGGGCTATTGGCTAGGTAGAAGGAATGCTGAAGCTGCCTCTGCTTGGACTAAAATATTGAAATCTCAGAAGCATCACCTGTGATTAATGTAAGCAATTTACTAGCATGAGCTAATTAACTAGCTAGCATCCCCAGGCATTTTAATGAGGAAAAAAAAAAAGCTGTAGAGATGCTCTTATGTCCTATTAAGAAGTTCCTTGTGCTGCTGGGAAACCATCCTAAACATTATTATGATAAATAGATTGTTTTTTATGGTTTAAACTTGCACGTTTTAGCATATTTAAATACTTAACCAGCTTGCATTTTGAATAAATTTAGACGATCGCTTCGACCAATCCGAGTGCTTCAGGTGATTTATATGACACACGTTCACAAGAATCTTGGGAATAATAATCCAACAGAGACACAAACACAAAAGCCCTTACCGTGTGCTGAACCAAACAGTTAACCACGGGGAGAATCCCATAAAGATCTACAACCTTTCCCGATGCCATCTGGAAGCAATAACAGGGCACCATATGTCCTCCAATTTATGTTCATATTGAAAACAGCAGATTGAGAAATATTCAGCGGAGCAGGTTCTTCATCACAGAGCAACTTTTTGCTGATGGACTCAGACATTCATTTATAAAATATAAGACTACGGAATATATAGATGAAGGAAATGGAGGAATGGCTGTGTAAATGTTACAGGAATTGTTTCTCTGACCCATCTTTGACCCTCTATGCACATACAGATAGGTGACAAATTAAAGGAAAACCTGACACGTGGTTGTCAGCAGTCGGATCACGTCTTGCCCTGACATTCATGGTCTCCCGAAGGGCAGTTTTTTCCCTACCCCAATAGATCACTGTACTGCTGCTGCAAGCCCACTGACTGAAAAAGTGAAGCCCTAGTTTCAGCAGTGACAGCCTCTACCTGGGAGGGGGAAAAAACTGCATGGGCAGAACAATCACTACTGGAAAAGAATGAGTTACTCTTGTTAGGCTGAAAAGAGTTGGACTGAAGAGGTCACAGCTTGGGTTGATGTGACTTCAGCTTGGGTTTTTATACAGTACCTTGAGTTAAAAAAGCCCCTGCTTGGGCAAAAGAAGCCAATACTTACAATATTTAGAAGAATATATGGCAGATGCTTGGGCAGAAGGAGTCTGCAACTGGAGCAGAAATGGAATTCCGACTTTGGCTGGAGATGATTGGACTGAAGAAGTTCCTGCTTGGGCTGATGAATCCAAGGATTTTGTGAAAGAAAACCTAAATTGGCTTGAAAACATTCCCAATAAGATGGAAGAACACATACTAGTATCCAATTCTAACATACAGTACGAGACGCTCAAGTCTAACCAGGATTTTACAGAATAACAGAACACAGTCCTTACAGTAAAAACTCTCTTAATTTTTCTATATAATCCTATGCTACACTAATGCACTCATCCCAGTGTTTCAGTAGTACTTGGATACCATAAATGTAAAGTTTTCTCAGTACACTGGACCCATGATCGGACTGCCTGCTTCATGTCTGAAATGCTGGCCTCCCAGGAACTCCTTTAATGTCCCGAACATGTGGAAATGGCTTGGAGCGAATGTGGCCGCAGCCGAGTTCCTGTAATGTGCAAGTACAGGGCCAGGGGTAGCTCAGTGGTTAAGGCATTGGACTACGGTTCGGAAGATCCCAGGTTCAAATCCCACAACCACCAAGTTGCCACTGTTGGGCCCTTGAGCAAGGCCCTTGCCCTTAACTCTCATACGCTCAGATATGTAATGAGATAAAAATGTACTGTAAGTCGCTCTGGATAAGAGCGTCTGCCAAATGCCTAAATGTAAGTGGTGTTGGTAATAGATTGTGTGTACAGTTCCCACATGTGTTTGTACCGTTTTACTGTGATAAGAGTCTCATCACCGTACTGTGCTTGAAGTCTACTGTAAATGAGAATTGCTTTTAAGGCTTCATTCAAAAAAGTTTCACCACAAGTACCAGTATGATTTGAACACCTCTTATATACAGTAAGTAGAGAAAGTAGGCATTTAGGTAGAAGACGCTTCCCCATTTTGGTCAGTTTCCAGCTTGGGTGAATGGAGCCTACACAAGAACTGAAAAAATGTTTGCTGTTTTTTTTTACACACAAGTAGTTCAAACTTAATGGCAATTTGGAGCACAGGCTCTTAAGATTCAGCCAAAATAGAGATCATCATGCCCTGCTTATGTGTCAGGAGTGAGTTATTGAAGGAAATCACATGCATTTGCCTTTAAACCTAAATATGTCTCAGGGTGAATTCCGTATTTGTTTCCATTTTTTAACGGACTGAAATTTTTCCTTTAGCTTTAGTTTGATTTATTATTATTATTATTATTATTATTATTATTATTATTATTATTATTCCTGATCCTTGTACTGCACAAGAGTAAGACTTGCAAAAAATTGTGCAAAACTTACTTCTTCCTTTCGTTCTTTTCAACACTTTCTAAGAAAAAAGCGAAAGGAATGTAAATGGAAGAAATGCCAGGCATGTGTTTACCCAAGCATCCGAGCGCACTCCTCTTCTCCTCCATCTCCGAATGGCCAGGGCATCGTTTCAGCAAAGAATAAGCTGACCATGACGGTGAAGGAAGATTGCCTCGCATCTCCACGGAAACAGAGGTGCAAAGCACAGAACTGAGGTTTTCTGCATAAACAAAACAGGAAGTGGAACAGCGGGAGAAAGCTACAAAGCTCAGTGAGTCACTCAAGGACGGCAGGATTACTGAGGTGACGAGCAGCTTGACTGGTTCTAGCAACAACGAAAAAAAAAAGGTAACAGTAATGGGCTTCAATGTGACACTGAGGGCAACTTTTATAGGTGCTTGTAATTGTTGATTTAGCACTGCGTGTTTTTGTGATTCAGTTCTTATTTAATAGGAAGGAAACAAAGGGATAAGAGCAGAGGCCAAATCTGAAACTTCACGTCCTCTGTGACTGGAAGCTGCAATCCTGGTGACATGGTGACAAATTGAAATGTGCATATACAAAGTTTATAAAAATCAGCCATATGGTCTGAAATACAGTATAGGCTGGAAAACCACATTTCTTTATAGAAATGTCTTTATATTATGTTTCCAAAGGGCCAGAATTTCCTGTATTTTTTTATGTAATCTTAGAGAATAGTGGTTGGAACAGACGAAAGGGGAAATGAGGTCGCTGCTGAGGTTGTTACATAAACAACCATATTTTAAACTGTATCTTTAGGCACTTGTTTAATACCAATTGTTATATAGTGTGAATAAGGTGTGTGTGTTGGTCGGGCGGGGGGGGGGGGGTTATTTTTGCACAGTACTATACAACAGGTAGGATATACATTCATTCATTCATTTTCAATACCGCTTAAGACCCTGTGTTCAGGGTCGCGGGGGACCTGGAGCCTATCCCAGGAGATTTCGGGCACTAGGCGGGGTACATCCTGGACAGGGTGCCAATCCATCGCAGGGCACACACACATACACACTCTCACACACCCAATCACACACTACGGGCAATTTTAGGAACGCCAATTAGCCTAACCTGCATATATTTGGACTGTGGGAGGAAACCGGAGTACCCGGAGGAAACCCACCAAGCACGGGGAGAACATGCAAACTCCATGCACACAGAGACGGGAATCGAGCCTGGCCGGGGAATCGAACCCAGACCCTGGAGGTGCAAGGCGACAGTGCTAACCACTACACCACCGTGCCGCCAGGATATACACTATATGGATAAAAGTATATTTGGAAAAAAATTTTAATTATTGAGTTTTTTCAGGTGTTGTAATCAGGCTCTTTATCCCCATTGAAGGACAATCTTAATACTTCAGCACACCAAGATATCGTGGACAATGCTATGCTTCCAACCTATACAATTCGGTATGTATATTACAAAAAGTGTGTAAGAAAAAGTGAAATAAAATTAAATTAAACCAGAAGCTAATTTATTAACAATACCCTGTTAGCTGGTTCTGACAACAAAGTGCAAGTGATTAACTAACTAAATGTTTATTCATTTAAATCTTTTCTACAGAAAAGAATAAGATTAAACATTCATTGTTGATTCTGCTTTATTTGATGGTTATGTCTCAGTGTTAAAATGTCATATTTTCACAGCAGAAAACAATGAAAAGATGAAATGAACTTCCTGCTGTTGAGGTTTACTCGCAGTTTCAGCAGACGAAGCTAAACAGAGACAAATGACATTCACATCAAACTGATTGTAAATGGACAATAATGCACGTTCTGCATGTTGTATCTTCCAAATTGTCGTATATTGGTGTGATATTTCTCTGAGAGAGAGAGCTTTGTTTGTTTGCCGCAACACTGAGCTAAGCACATCTTAATTGTTTTTTTTTCTTTTTGCCGCTTTGTTTGCATCATACAGTATGTCCCCTTAGTGAAATGTGATGGATGCGCATTTAGCTGGAAAGAATCCAATCACTCAGTGATAAAAGGAAGTACTGAACAACAGATTTGATCTCTACTAAAGTCTAAATGGACTAGAAATGCTAAATGCACTTAGCATACGGATGCCACGAGTTAGTCCCAGTGCTCCTGGTGATTAGCACAAGCACAAATGGGTTTTTCATACCTTTTAAGCATTTGCTAAACACTTCACGAGGCCACTTCAGCACTAGTATAGATTGTTCCTACAGTGAACGAAGTCACAGCATACGCTGTTGTTTCATTTAAAATTTAAAAACCTTTTTTTTGGGGTTGTTGAAATTAATTGGTATTAGTGCCATGTTAATTAGATGAAGTACACCAAAGAAATCATCTCAAAAGGAAATTATGTCCAAGAGGACCTCCATTAGTTCATCACTAGTTTCTGTATATTACAGTTTTTTTTTATTAAAGTTTCTGTTATTCTGTAATCTTTTTATACCTCAAACTCTCTCTGTTTCACTTTCTCTCAAATGCATTGAGACACGCCCCTTAAGCAACAAAACAGGGGAGGGGCTTTTCTTATATGAGGTCACACCAAGGGGACAATTGAATTTTACACAGATGGTTAAAAGGACAAAAAGTATCTGAATGGCTAAAAATGAAAAAAAAAAAAAAAAAAAGCTGAATTTTTCATAAACTATCCCCTTTATGTTCCCTTTTCTTTTGAATGCACAGCATGCTTTTTGCTCAGAGGAACAGAGTAACCCTAGTCATGTTTTTCTTTTCCAAACAGGTTGAGATCAGGAGAAGGTATGGTGCATTGGAGGTGTGGAACTTGTTGGACATTGAAGAGGAGACAGTTCTAAGATCAGGTCAAATCAACAACCTTAAAACACTAACTCCCTAAAAAAACAACCAGGCTATGTTTCCCTGCTTCCAGTTTTTCACTATGGCTCCACCCAAACCATACCCATTCTCACAGTATAAATAATCTTGTTATGGCTTTGTAAACTGTTCATGTATAAAGTGTTCTCATATTTTGGCTTGTCCATAATTTAAAAAAGTACTGCATTTAACGTTTAACATAACTACAAGAAAAAGAAAATATGCAATGATTTCAGAACAGTTTGTTCAATATTATATCTTTGTATGATACCTGTGGGATTAACCAAAATAATACTTTTTCAGGAGAGATCCTAGCTGTTTCCGTTTCCTGTTTGCAAGCCAACATTTTTCTATACTTTGTAATATTTGAAAGTGGAGCTCCTCAAGTGTGTATGCATGGACCGAATTTAAAATTATTTTCTGAAATACAATACATTTTTCTTATCAGCAAATCTGTAAAGCTGTAAGTTTTCTTTCATTTGGGTCTGGTTCCTGTTTGTAACATGAAACATGTCTTTTCAAAGAAAAAAAAAGGCAAAAAAGTTTTAAAGAAGAGCTCATCAAAGTTAGACTCAAACTTTATTCTAACATTCAGAACATACGGTAGTAGGTCTATCAATTTTTTCTTAACATGAACAGACAAGGAAAGAAAGTCTTGGTGCTTTTTTGGCAAATTAGAATTTCACAAGTCACATAATTAATTACTAAATCATTACATTTCGAACAAGTCAAATTCCACATTAAACTGACCTTTGTTGTATTATTGAGTCTATTTCCTTGCTTAATTATCCACCCGCTAAGCCACACAAAGCGCGCTAAAAGGTTGGTTGTTGAGCATTCATTCACGAGACAAGTTAATTACTCAGCAATTCCGCACCACATTTCGCAGATCTTAAGGAATATTGTGTTTTTTCTTGAAACAATCCTTCTTCTTAAAGGTTAATTGAAGGTCGAGCACCAGCATGGGTGAGCGTAACCTTCACAGAGACGGGCGGATTTGACAGGGAAATTGTCGGCGAGAGGGGAGAGAGGAAAGCTGGTCTGCTTCAGGAGAGATAACACCGGACCAGTGAAAGCCATAAAAGTACATTTGAACTCAAACACACACACACACACACACACACACACACACACACACACACACACACACTGGCTTGGGCTCAGAGATACACCACAGACAAGTTCAGTGGTTTGGAAAGCCAACAGTGTCTTTTCGGTTTCTTTTCGCAATCCTGTATGCACAAAGAGCAGCTTAAGAGCGACACTGGTGAGGCAGGGAACAAGTTCCACTTCACAGTGGAGTCAATGGGCTTTAAAAAAAATAGGGTAAATCTTAGTAGGACCAGACTCACATAGTAGTTTTACATTCTAGAGTGAGATTAAGTTGAATCAATCAATCAACATATAAACATGATTTTGGGATGTTGGTAAACAAAGCTGTGCCACGACATTTTATGAATCTATTAATAAGGTCAATTTATTAAAATAAAAGTACAACCGTAAAAGATAAGTAGTTTTGCATGGTTTTGTGCTATACAACCAGAGTGGTGTGTTGTACAGTATTTGAAGCAATAATTTCACCAGTTGACTGTAATACGTAATTGTGCAATTTGCCTTCCCTCCATGAAATGCTCAATCACACAGCAGGTGTTTGAAAACGGAAGTGGAGATGGTTTCAGACAGTGGCAAAAACAGCATGTTTCCAGTCTGGAAGCATGGAGAGAGAGAGAGAGAGAGAGAGAGAGAGACTCTTTAACTTAAAGGCTAATAGAAGCTCAGTAATTTTGATAATTATGACCATTTGAATGTCAGAATGTTTGCATTGCATTTTTTTTTGCACTTTTTCTTAATGTAAATAAAGGACATTCACTTAAGTAAGAGTTCGTCTCGGGTTACTTTGCTGTAACCCTGTTCAAATGTGTGCGGAGAGAACCAACCTGCAGCATCACATACTTGCTGTAGGGGAACACCAATACATGAGGCAATAGACGAGGCAAAAAAGGCTGCTCTGACTTACGCCACTGGCTAGCGCGGTGGATGTAAATCTAAGGAGTGCGTACTCAAGACAGTAGTGAAACCTTTCAGCTCCGGAGCTGTAAAAGGCAGAGGACAGAGGCTTTGATGAAGACTGGGTGCATGGATAAGACTATAAGAAAATAGTTCGGGTGAGGATGCAGAATAGCTCTGACTAGCCCAGGGGCAAAGTCTAGGCAGGACGGGAGCCTGCAGATCTCATGAAAGAAGTAACTATAAGAACAACCATCTTAAGGGTCAGAAGCCAGACAGGCGCTGACTCTAGTGGTTTGGAAGGGGTGTCAACCAGACACATCAGTCAGAACATGACAAGCCGAAATAGTGGCTATGTACATTCTGAGAGTACTAGGGCATAAGCCCGGGACAACTTTCTTGCAGAACTCCAGCACTGAAACAACTTCATATGCCCTGGAATATAAATCGCCTTGAGGAACAGGAACTCTTCCTGTGCCCAAAGCAGAACCTGGTGCGCTAGCTTCAAGCAGCGTGAGCACAGTCCGCTCTGGCAATTATGTACAGTATGAGACTACCAATTGATGTGCCATGTGAGAAGATGGCCTCTCCAGCTCCCTTGGGCTGGACAGCCATCTAAGATCCTACCCCAGCCCGTGAGGGAAGCATCTGTCGTTAGCATCTTGCGCTGATAAAAACGCACATAGAGTGGGACCCAAAGTCAAAACCGGGGTCTGAACCACATAGAAAGGGTACGAAACCAACTGTCGCGTAACCCATATTTGTTGGCTTTTAGCTAGAATGTACATCGCCATGCGGGACAGGAACTTGTCCTGTACCCCAAGCAGAACCTTGTGCACTAGCTTATTCAAGTGGCGCGAGCACAGTCCGCCCTGGTGATTATGTACAAGCTGCAGGAGGTGTTTTCAAGGTTAAATAAAGCCATCAGTTCGTGGCAATTGATGTGCCACGTGAGAAGATGGCCACTCCAGCTCCCTTGGGCTGGACGGCCATCTAAGACTGTACCCCAGCTCGTGAGGGAAGCGTCTGTCGTTAGCGGCTTGCGACAACAAAAATGCACATAGAGTGGGACCAAAAGTCAGAAACTGGGCTCTGAACCACAAAAAGGGTACGAAGCGTCTGGCGCGTAACCCTTATTGCCTCCGGGGATTGGCCCTGAGATAAATCCCTTTGCCTTTAACCACAACTAAAACAATCTCATGTGCAGCAGGCCCAGAGGTATTACCATGAATGGAGCTGCCATGAGACCTAAAAATCCTTTCTGGCCTAGCTTGGTTTCCTTCAGGGTGATGGAAATGGATTCGACACGCCGAGGAGACACCTGTGCCCGCATTGCGATCAAATCCTACGTGACACTCAAATATGTTGTATTCTGAGCAGGAAAGAGAACACTTTTATGGCACTGAGTCTCAATCCTAAAGAATCAAGATGACCTAGGACGACATGCCTAAGCGGTTAAGCCCGCGAAGATCTAAAATTGGACGCAGCCCCCCGGTTTTTCTTGGAACTCAGAAATACCGGCTGTAGTAGCCTGACTCTCTGTCTGGTAGTAGGGGAACATGTTCTATGGCCACTTTCCCAGCAGCATTGCAATTCCAGAGTCGGAAGGTGCGCCCTTTCCGGTTTCCCGGAAGTGGAGACCATGCCGTTGAAACGGGAAGGCCTCTTTCTACAGTCCTTAATACCCAAGGAGATACACTTGGCAGTAACTTCCATGCAGTCAGTTTCTCCGAAAGGGGCACGAGTTCTAAAACTTCGGATAGACGGGGGTGGGTGGGGGTTAGAAGTTCGGCATCCTGGACCACGGCAGGAGAAAAAACGAAAACTAACCTCATATTGGAGACCGGTGTCGCCCGAAACACCAGTGGCGGCGGAGCATGAACACCGACCTCCTGAGGGTGCCAGGGAGGGCACTTTGTTCTTAATAAAGAAGACCGGTCCGATCTAATTGAGGTGGCTTGTGAAGGGCGGTTAACCAAACTCCAGTCTTTATGAGGGGGTGAGCGGCTGCTAACGCTCTCCTCCTTTCAGCTTGGTATATCTGCAAGACCGCCATGGTGTGCAGAGAAGCACCAGCCTGACCTGCTGCAAGGAACTCTTCCTGTGCCCAAAGCAGAACCTGGTGCGCTAGCTTCAAGCAGCGTGAGCACAGTCCGCTCTGGCAATTATGTACAGTATGAGAGTACCAATTCATGTGCCATGTGAGAAGATGGCCTCTCCAGCTCCCTTGGGCTGGACAGCCATCTAAGGCCATACCCCAGCCCGTGAGGGAAGCATCTGTCGTTAGCATCTCGCGATGATAAAAACCCACATAGAGTGGGACCCAAAGTCAAAACCGTGGTCTGAACCACATAGAAAGCGTACGAAGCCAACTGTCACGTAACCCATATTTGTTGGCTTTTAGCTAGAATGTACATCGCCATGCGGGACAGGAACTTGTCCTGTATCCCAAGCAGAACCTTGTGCACTAGCTTATTCAAGTGGCGCGAGCACAGTCCGCCCTGGTGATTATATACAAGCTGGAGCAGGTGTTTTCAGGGTTAAATAAAGCCATCAGTTCCGGGCAATTGATGTGCCACGTGAGAAGATGGCCACTCCAGCTCCCTTGGGCTGGACAGTCATCTAAGACTGTACCCCAGCACGTGAGGGAAGCGTCTGTCATTAGCGTCTTGCGACAACAAAATTGCACATAGAGTGGGACCCAAAGTCAAAAACCGGGGTCTGAACCACAAAAAGGGTACGAAGCCTCTGGCGCGTAACCCTTATTGCCTCCGGGGATTGGCCCTGAGATAAATCCCTTTGCCTTTAACCACAACTAAAACGATCTCATGTGCAGCAGGCCCAAAGGTATTACCATGAATGCAGCTGCCATGAGACCTAAAAATCCTTTCTGGCCTAGCTTGGTTTCCTTCAGGGTGATGGAAATGGATTCGACACGCGCAGGAGACACCTATGCCCGCATTGCGATCAAATCCTACATGACACTCAAATATGTTGTATTCTGAGCAGGAAAGAGAACACTTTTATGGCATTGAGTCTCAATCCTAAAGAATCAAGATGAGCTAGGACGACATGCCTAAGCGGTTAAGCCCGCGAAAATCAAAAATTGGACGCAGTCCCCCGGTTTTTCTTGGAACCAAGAAATACCAGCTGTAGTAGCCTGACTCTCTGTCTGGTAGTAGGGGAACATGTTCTATGCCCACTTTCCCAGCAGCATTGCAATTCCAGAGTCGGACGGTGCGCCCTTTCCGGTTTCCCGGAAGTGGAGACCATGCCGTTGAAACGGGGAAGGGCGATTTGCGAACTGGATCCTGTAGCCTCTTTCTACAGTCCTTAATACCCAAGGAGATACTGTACACCTGGCAGTAACTTCCACGCAGTCAGTTTCTCCGAAAGGGGCACGAGTTGTAAAACTTCGGATAGACGGGGGTGGGTGGGGGTTAGAAGTTCGGCATCCTGGACCACGGCAGGAGAAAAAACGAAAACTAACCTCATATTGGAGACCGGTGTTGCCCTAAACACCAGTGGCGGCAGAGCATGAACACCGACCTCCTGAGGGTGCCAGGGAGGGCACTTTGTTCTTAATGAAGAAGACCGGTCCGATCTAATTGAGGTGGCTTGTGAAGGGCGGTTAACCAAACTTCAGTCTTTATGAGGGGGTGAGCGGCTGCTAATGCTCTCCTCCTTTCAGCTTGGTATGTCTGCAAGACCGCCATGGTGTGCAGAGAAGCACTAGCCTGACCTGCTGCATGAAATGCTTTTCCCAACAAGGCAGATGAAAGTCTACATGGCTTGGAGGGAAGTGTTGGCGTTTTATATTTATATTTATTTATATATGTATATAATTTTTTTTTAGGGAAGATGATGTCCCAGGAGAGAGATAGCCCGCAAGCATCTCTTCTTTCTGAGGTATCATCGTATGACCCCTCGCTTCCGCATCAACGATACTCGAATAAATCGAAGTCGATGGCATGAAAACATGGGATGAATAAGGCTTGCTCCAAGAGCGAGTTAACTCGGAGGTCGCTAAAGAAAGGGAGAGAGCGTCATTGAGGCTCCGCCCCCCGGCTACTCGACAGAAGTCTGTCGTTTAAGTGTTTTGGGAAAATTTTGCTCCTGTGGCGTTTATTACTTCAAGCAGCTCCTCAAACTCTCTGTCATCAATATAGGAGGGTTCTGAGGGAACTACTTCCATTTCTGCAGAAGCAAGGGAGGAGGTCTCTCCTGCGCAATCACGAGAAGCGCACACCACACGAATCACAATACGTGCTGAAGACAAAAAGTTCTGAGGAAGTTTCCGGTTCAATCCTATCAATAACCTGCAGGTGCACTTCATCAGATGACGTCACGTGACCAAGGTTATAAAGTATATGCCAAAATTTGGCATGTTTGATACACACATGCTTCACAACCGGCAACACAGAAAGATGTTCCCATAGCGTTTTCACGAGGTATCGAGTATAGCTTTTGAAAGGGAACACCTGGGATCACCACTGGATGTTACATAAATTAAACACACAAAGTTTGGTTTGAGCTGATGGACTTTCCTTTAAGTCATCTTGATGTCAACTTTCCTTTAAAGAAAGGACGATTCCAGGATTTTAAAACAACTTTCAACAATAATCATAAGTCTGGCTGCTGCAGTCTGATTCATTCCATGCACAAGTATAGCAAGTGCACATGCAAAATGTTCATTCACAGTATTAATTCATTCATCTTCTATACTGATTGATTTATTCAATTAAATTTTATTTGTATAGCTTTTTTAAATTGACACTATCTCAAAGCAGCTTTATTCAACCAAAATAATTATTTAAGTTATGAAATGTGTATGAATTAAAAGATAAGATCAGCACAGACAGTGGCAAGGAAAAACTCCCTGAGATGGTAATAGGAAGAAACCTTGAGAGGAAACAGACTCAACAAGGAACCCATCCTCATTTGGATCATAACGGATAGCAGGGATTGATCTGCATCATACTGTGTGTTAGGAGGCTGGAAGTTCAGTATAACAGGCAGTGGCAGGGGCAAAGTGAGCAGCCACCCAGGGCGGCATTTTTTTATGTCACGTGGGGGGCAGCACACGAACCTGGAGTAAAAAATAATAATCTTTGCCGCTAATCTTTGCCGGTTTTCTTTTATCTGTGATAAAAGAAGCACAGAGCACAGTTCACCACTCCCAAATGAAGCAGACAAGAAGGGGGCTAAATTATGTCTACCTGACTTTCTTACAAATAACGCACATTTCATTCAAAATATTATAAACACACACCAATAATTTGCACTTTTTTTCATTTATTTAATTGTGTGAAAAGGCAAATAAAAATAGGTAATAAAGCGATGACGATGTGGAGGTGAATTGGTTTAGCCTTGACTTCTGGTCGTGACTGACAGCGTTGGGGGAAATCTGTTGATTGTCGAATCGTCGATTATAAAGTAAACACAGCGATGGAGAGAAAAAGGCCAAAGCTGACAGGTGCCCAATTTAGGAAAAAAAAGAAAAGGAGATGAGGAGAAACGGGCAAAAGATAAAGGTATATAACAATGTTCTCTCTGTATGATTAAGGTATTCATGTCATCATGTTCATTAGTGGTATAACATTAACTCTTATGTTTGTTAGCCTTCTTGCTTATGATGCTTGCTATGCTTACCTTGCTAAAAAAATAAAAGCCTAATTTACAAACCATCACAGAAATTCTAATGGTTTCTATTAAATACCACAAAATGTAACCACAAAATTATGCTTTGCAGCAAGACTGTTGCAAGTACAGTTATTTACAGTATTTCCATTGTTTATTATGTTAATGTTGGCTATAGCAAATATATTTACGATATATTTACAGTATACTGTAAATAGACAGTTATATTTACATGTGTAGATAGTTTAAAAGACATTTTCCATTTGCTAATTCAAATTCAAATTTTATTTGTCACATACTGTACACAGTCATACACAGTAAGATATGCAGTGAAATGCTTAGACAACTGCTCGTTACCTTAAAATAAAAGACTGAATATGAATTGGAATAGGAAAAAATTATGAAAAATAAAATAGAGGGTAAATTTAACTAGGAAATAATAAAATAAAAATTAAAGTTAAGATAAAATAACTGTACAACAATACACAATATAGAAAATAGAAAATAGATGAAGAATATATGAACAATAAAAGCAGCTGTACGAGTAGGAAAAGTATGGTAATGTCCAGGGTTGTGCAATTCACATGTTTAAAGTGTCTTGTGCAGTTCGAATATGCTTAAAGTGATTTATTTAAAGTGACTTGTGATAGTGATTGAGTGGTTTGATGACCACGAAGTGTAGTTGTGCAGTGGTCACTAGTGTAAACGAATGTCCAGAATGTCCAGAGTGTGTGTAAAAACCATATGTGTGGGTCAGTACTGTGTGGTGGTGTGATTGAGAGTCCGTATCGCCTGCGGGAAGAAGCTCCTCCTCAGTTTCTCTGTGTTGGCCTTCAGGGAGCGGAATAGCTTTCCTGACCTCAACAGAGAGAACAGTCCATTGTTGGGATGGCTGAGGTCCTTCACGATCTTCCTGGCATTTGTCCAGCACCTCCTGCTGTAGATCGAGTGCAGGTCAGGGAGCTCGGTGCGGATGATGCGCTCAGCTGATCGCACCACCCTCTGTAGAGCTCGTCTGTCCTGCATGGTGCTGTTCCCGAACCAGGTTGAGATGTTTCCCGTCAGGATGCTCTCTATGGTGCAGGAGTAAAAGTTCCTGAGCACCTTGGAGGGCAGTCGGAAATCTCTCAAGTGCCTGAGGTGGTAGAGACGCTGTCGGGCCTTTTTCACCACAGTGTTGATATGACAGGACCATGATAGATCCTGCGTGATGTGAACACCGAGGTATTTGAACCTGTCCACTCTCTCCACTGGGCTGTCATTGATGATGGGGGTCTGGTAGTTCCTCTCCTGTTTAGTGCTGAAGTCCACTATCAACTCCTTTGTCTTACTGACATTTAGAAGGAGGCTGTTCCTCTGGCACCAGTTCTCCAGAATCCTAATCTCCTTCAGGTAGGCCGTCTCGTTGTTATCAGAGATCAGGCCCACCACGACGGTGTTGTCAGCAAACTTAATGATGGTGGTGGAGCTGGTAGTGGCCACACAGTCATATGTGTACAAAGAGTACAGCAGGGGGCTCAGAACACACTCCTGGGGGGCTCCAGTGCTGAGAGTTGTGGAGTGGACTGAGACATGTCCGCCCATCCTTACAGCCTGTGGTCTGCCCGTTAGGAAGTTGGAGATCCACTGACACATACAGTGGTGTGAAAAACTATTTGCCCCCCTTCTGATTTCTTATTCTTTTGCATGTTTGTCACACAAAATGTTTCTGATCATCAAACACATTTAACTATTAGTCAAAGACAACACAAGTAAACACAAAATGCAGTTTTTAAATGAGGGGTTTTATTATTTAGGCAGAAAAAAAATCCAAACCTACATGGCCCTGTGTGAAAAAGTAATTGCCCCCTGAACCTAATAACTGGTTGGGCCACCCTTAGCAGCAATAACTGCAATCAAGCGTTTGCGATAACTTGCAACGAGTCTTTTACAGCGCTCTGTAGGAATTTTGGCCCACTCATCTTTGCAGAATTGTTGTAATTCAGCTTTATTCGAGGGTTTTCTAGCATGAACCGCCTTTTTAAGGTCATGCCACAACATCTCAATAGGATTCAGGTCAGGACTTTGACTAGGCCACTCCAAAGTCTTCATTTTGTTTTTCTTCAGCCATTCAGAGGTGGATTTGCTGGTGTGTTTTGGGTCATTGTCCTGCTGCAGCACCCAAGATCGCTTCAGCTTGAGTTGACGAACAGATGGCCGGACATTCTCCTTCAGGATTTTTTGGTAGACAGTAGAATTCATGGTTCCATCTATCACAGCAAGCCTTCCAGGTCCTGAAGCAGCAAAACAACCCCAGACCATCACACTACCACCACCATATTTTACTGTTGGTATGATGTGCTTTTTATGAAATGCTGTGTTACTTTTACGCCAGATGTAACGGGACGCGCACCTTCCAAAAAGTTCAACTTTTGTCTCGTCGGTCCACAAGGTATTTTCCCAATACTCTTGGCAATCATTGAGATGTTTTTTAGCAAAATTGAGACGAGCCTTAATGTTCTTTTTGCTTAAAAGTGGTTTGCGCCTTGGAAATCTGCCATGCAGGCCGTTTTTGCCCAGTCTCTTTCTTATGGTGGAGTCGTGAACACTGACCTTAATTGAGGCAAGTGAGGCCTGCAGTTCTTTAGATGTTGTCCTGGGGTCTTTTGTGGCCTCTCGGATGAGTTGTCTCTGCGCTCTTGGGGTAATTTTGGTCGGCCGGCCACTCCTGGGAAGGTTCACCACTGTTCCATGTTTTTGCCATTTGTGGATAATGGCTCTCACTGTGGTTCGCTGGAGTCCCAAAGCTTTAGAAATGGCTTTATAACCTTTACCAGGCTGATAGATCTCAATTACTTTTGTTCTCATTTGTTCCTGAATTTCTTTGGATCTTGGCATGATGTCTAGCTTTTGAGGTGCTTTTGGTCTACTTCTCTGTGTCAGGTAGCTCCTATTTAAGTGATTTCTTGATTGAAACAGGTGTGGCAGTAATCAGGCCTGGGGGTGACTACAGAAATTGAACTCAGGTGTGATAAACCACAGTTAAGTTATTTATTTAACAAGGGGGGCAATCACTTTTTCACACAGGGCCATGTAGATTTGGACTTTTTTTTTCTCCCTTAATAACGTAAACCTTCATTTAAAAACTGCATTTTGTGTTCAATTATGTTATCTTTGACTAATAGTTAATGGTTTTTGATGAGCAGAAACATTTAAGTGTGACAAACATGCAAAAGAATAAGAAATCAGGAGGGGGGCAAATAGTTTTTCACACCACTGTAAATGAGATGTGAGTCCCAGGTGCTCCAGCTTGGTGGTGAGTGTGGAGGGATTTATGGTATTGAATGCAGAGCTGTAGTCGATGAAGAGCATTTTAACATAATTCCCCCTTCTAGAGTCCAAGTGAGTAAGTGATGTGTGGAGGAGATGAGAGATGGCATCGTCAGTAGAGCGATTTGGATGGTAAGCAAACTGTACAGGGTCCAGTGTGTTTGGTAGAGATGAAATGATGAAGTCCTTGACCAGGCGTTCAAAACACTTCATCACTACTGAGGTGAGGGCTACAGGGCGATAGTCATTGAGAGAAGCAGGATGTGGTTTCTTCGGGACAGGAACAATGATGGACTCTTTGAAGCATGTGGGGATCACCGACTGAGATAAAGAGATGTTGAATATCTCAGTGAACACAGGTGCTAGCTGGTCTGCGCAGGCTCTGAGAATACGGCCTGAGATGCCGTCTCATCCTGCTGCTTTCCTGGTGTTCAATCTCCTGAAGGCTCTCCTCACGTCGTGCTCGGTGATGATGAGCGCGTTCCTGGTGCTGGCAGTGTCTTCCTGTCTGCAGCCGTTAGCGCCACTAGCATTAGCGCCGTTAGCATTAGCGCCGCTAGCATTAGCATCGCTAGCGCCTTTAGCTGCAGCCTCAAAGCGAGCATAGAAGGTGTTCAGCTCGTCTGCCAGAGTCGTGTCCGCGTGTTGGTGCTTTACAATCTGTGATTGTTCTTAGTCCCTGCCACAGGCTCCGAGAGTCACTCTGTTGGAGCTGTGACTCAAGCTTTCTCCCGTAGCGCTGCTTCGCCTCTTTCACCGCCTTCCGGACGTTATATGATGCAGTCTTGTATGGTTCCATGTCCCCCGACGCAAGACCCGTGTTGTAGGCGGCGGTGCGAGATCTCAGAGCGTCGCGGATGGTTTTATCCACCCACGGCTTCTGGTTGGGAAACGTTCTGATAGTCTTTTTCTCCACGGTATCATCCGCTAGCTTCCCAATAAATCCCACAACCGCTTCCGTAAACACGCTGACGTCATCATCGGAGCTGTTTCTGAACATGTCCCAGTCTGCGTCATCGAGTGCGTCCTGTAACGGGGCCACCGATTGGTCCTCCCTCTGAACCGGAACTTCCTGTTTCAGCCTTTGTTTATATTTTGGCATGAGTAAGATGGCGGTGTGGTCAGATTTACGCTGGACGAGATTGTGCCTTGTAGCCGTCCTTGACCGTTGTATAACAATGATCTAGTGTTCTTTCACCCCTGGTGGGGCAGGTGATATGCTGATGAAAATTCAGCGCTGCGCGTTTGAGGTTGGCACTATTAAAGTCCCCCGCCACAATAAGCGCAGCGTCCCGGTGTTGTGTCTGGTGCTGTGAGCATCTCATGCAGCTCGCATAAGGCAGTGTCAATGTCCGCTTGTTGTGGAATATAAACGGCGCTGATTATGACCGATGTGAACTCCCGGGGTAGATAAAAAGGATGACACATGATGTTTGGTTTGGTGTGCAGGAGTGTGTAAGAGGAACAACGCTCGCGCTGTTACACCAGCTGCTGTTCACCATTAAACACACGCCGCCTCCCCTTGACTTCCCCGTGTCCCGCGTCCTGTCCATGCGGTGAACCGAGAAGAACTCGACTGGCTGGATGGCGTGGTCCGGTACCGCTGGGTTCAGCCATGTCTCAGTGAAGCAGAGAATGTTGCAGTCCCGAATGTCTCTCTGGAACTTTATCCTGGCCCTGAGGTCATCGAGTTTGTTTTCCAGTGACTGGACGTTGGCGAGCAGGATTCTAGGCAGAGGTGTGCGGTGTGCACGAGCTCTCAGCCTGTTCCTGATGCCGGCTCGTTTCCCTCGGGGCCGGCCGCTTCGCACCGTGTCCATTGTTCTCCCTCAGGATCTCACTCGGCCAGCTCGGATCCGGAGTTAAAAACGTCGAATTGTGATTACATTGTATACCAATAGAAACAAGAGTGTCTCTATCATACCTAATGTACTCAATGGTGGTGATTTTTACCGATTTTAAAACACTGAAAACTAACTTAAAAAACAAAAACAAAGAAAAAAAAAACCTCACTGGCGCCA
Organism: Channallabes apus; assembly: GCA_030522415.1. Taxonomy (NCBI): domain Eukaryota; kingdom Metazoa; phylum Chordata; class Actinopteri; order Siluriformes; family Clariidae; genus Channallabes; species Channallabes apus. Next base: position 57,720,411 of record CM060106.1, on the reverse strand, counting down.
TCTTGGAACATCTTGCTATAACTCTGTTACATGACAAAGCATATAATTTGAGGCAGTAAATTAACCAAGGAGCTAATTGTTCCTCCCTTAGATTAGATTAGATTAATAAAGTGTCTAATGACTGCCATCAAAAACCATGAGCCTCTTTGAGCTTATCATTTTTATGCACGATAAGGATCTACCTGAGATCTACCCCAACTTTTGGACTGCTCTCAGGATTGCACTTACATTGCCAGTGACTGAAGCTCAAGCAGAGAGGAGCTTTTCCAAACTCAGGTTAATCAAGACATACCTGAGGTCAACCATGTCTCAGGAACGGCTCACTGGCCTTGCTGTCATAAGCATAAATCATGCAATGGGGGAGCATATCTCATATGATGCCATTATTGATGACATGATCTAGAAAGGGCAGAAAAGTCAGATTTTAGTTTCAGTTTGTGGTTTCTGTTCTGCAGTGAAGTAAATAAGTTATTTTTCTTTAGTGTGATTTGTTGTATTTCTATATTAATTCTATATTTATATAATATTTGTTTGTACACAGTATATTTATTTAAGTCATGAGTAGTTTATTAAAACGTGTGGTGTGTACAAAATGTGAATTTTTTTTTTTTTAATGGGGTGCCGGGAGGGAGTCTCGCCCAGGGAGTAATTCAGTGTAGAACCGCCACTGATAACAGGAGATGTGTTTAAGTTAGTATGGAGTCCAGTTCATTATTGGAGGCTCGGGTAGACAGTAGGAAACTCCAGTCCTGAACTATCGAGCAGCTACAGTCGTGAGTCCTTAGAGAAGATCTGTCGACATCAGCTAAGACCAGGCCCATCTTCATGGAAAAGTGGAACCGTCCCCACACGCTTCCCGAGCAGACCACACTTGGCATCCATGTGATGAGATCTCCAACCAGAAGTTGGACACCAGGATGAGTCAGACAGGACCAGAGGGAAGAGGGGGTCTAGATCACTGGCAGCTCAGGAGCAACATGTATAGGTGTGTATACTTAACTTGTACAGGGTTGAGGGGACCTGCAGGCTATCCCAGGAGACTTTGAGCATGAGGCAGGGTATACCCTGGACAGGGTGCCAATCCATCACCCGGTGGAGGTGCGAGACCACAGTGCTAACCACTTTGACACAGTGCCACCATTACCACTGTATTAAAATATTAATCTTATAGAATTATGCACAAGCATATTTTGTTGTAAGGCATAATGAGTAAGTCCTGATGCAGATATACAGATTTGACAAGTAAACAAAGCACTCTTTGTGCAACAACAAATCCTTTCTCCAATAACTTCCCATGCCGTATTATTCCTGCTACGCACCATTAAGTATTGAGGGAAACCTTTATTCAAATAGTCTCAAAGACCAGGGTCATGATTTAGGTCCATTTTCTATCTGATACGTCTCTTGCCTTGTGCTTGGCTTGCTTTTTGTCTCCATTATCGATACTGCTGAAATATACACGTAATGGAATTTCCATTCTCTGAGCGCTCCTGGCACCCTGGCAGATCGCCCAGGTTTGAATAGATTGCTAAAATAAGCGGAATTTTATCAAATCTCATCCATAAACAAACTTGCGAATGCAGCACACTAGTTCGGGCGCAGGAATGCGTATCATTCTTTTCTACTTTCCTGCAAGTTTTTTTTTTTTGAAGAAAGTTTTCTCCCCCCGATTTACTTTTAAAGAAAATACCACCAACATTTTCAAATATTCCTCACCAAATATACAGCACTCATAAAAACTGCAGAGAGGAGAAGGAGAGGAAAGTCTCGTTCATCGTTGAGGACGAAGAATCACGGTTAGTTAGAACGCCATTAGCGTCGTTTGACCTTTTCTATAGAGTTTAATGGAGGCCCTGGGACAAACCTCTAACAGAAAGACATCAGAGAGGAGAAGAACTACAGCCTTTCTTTCTCTCACATCTATTCCGGGTGTGAGGTGTTTCAGTATAGATGGCAGAGACGAAGGGCGATTATATATTATTCGTACTTCTCTGGGGCAACTTTTCCTGTGGTTCACCATGAAATGTGTTCGCTGGAGGAAAGTATTATCATGATTTTTTGAAACCTATGAATATCTATTGGTGCTTTAATTTTAAAATTTTAATCTTGAAGGATGTCATCATGTAATGATACAAAAAAAAGTCATAAAAGATCCGAGACCATCCTAACTGTTTTTTGGTTGACATAATGGAAAATCTGCTGGAGCACCATCTTCTCTGGCACACAATTGGACTAACACCTGTCATGTGATTTAGATCATGTGACCCCTTTGTGTCTACATTTGCCAGAGTTACTTCCTGTGCACCAAACAACTGATGAAGGTGTTTGGATGAACACTGAAACGTCTTGTGTCTTTTAGTAAGTTTGTAAGTCCAGTGGTTTTGTAAATTAAACTTTATTTAGAAGAAACTTCTACCTGGATGAATGAATCTCCACAGACACATAATGGAAAGCACAGCATATTTGATGAACAACAGGATTAGGGAACGGGTAACAATCAAGACACTTACCAATCAGTACCAATCATTTGTGCAAAGTTTTCATTTGACGTTCTCGTTGTTCTTCTTCTTTCGGTTGCTCCCAGTAGGGAATCAACACAATGGACCATTTATCTCCATCTAACCTTGTCACTCCAACCTCTTGCACGTCCTCCTTCACCACATCCATAAACCTTCAGCTCCATCCCTAACATTCTCCTCCCGATATACCCCTCATCCCTCCTCTGCACATGTCCAAACCACCTAATCCGGTCTCTTTAACTTCGTCCCCAAACAATACTACCTGAACTGTCCCTCTAATATACACGTTCATTATCCTGTCCATTCTTATCGCCCCAACAGCATCTTCAGCTCTGCCACCTCCAGCTCTAAACTGTACAACATCGCTGGTCTCACTTCCGTCCTTTAAACTTTTCCTTTCACTCTTGCCGATACCTTTGTGTCACAGATCGCTCCTGCAACTCTCCTCCACCCATTCCACCCTGCCTGTACTCCCTTATTCATGTTTCTATCACACTCCCCATTGATTATTCTTCACTAACTTTCACACAATATATTTATATTTCATAAGAAATATAAGGCAGGCTCGATTCCCGTCTCTGTGTGCATGGAGTTTGCATGTCCTCCCCGTGCTTGGTGGGTTTCCTCCGGGTACTCCGAAGTCCAAAGACATGTAGGTTAGGCTAAATGACATTCCAAATTGCCTGTAGTGTGTGAATGAGTGTGTGTATGTGAGTATGTGTGTACCCTGCGATGGATTGGCACCCTGTCCAGGGTGTACCCCGCCTTGTGCCCTAAGTTTCCTGGGATAGGCTCCAGGCCCCCGCGACCATGTATATAAGGATAAAGCGGTACAGAAAATGAATGAATGAATGAATGAATGAACGAAAGAAATATAAGTCAAAGTCATCACTTTCGAAATATTTTATATCATGTCTCATCTGATTAAAGAGTTTACAATCTGGTTCAGCACTTAAAGATGGCGGACGTTCAATCGATTTCTGGGTCCATGGCTAAATGAGGCAGTCAACGAATCAAACAAACATCAATTGAATCTGCATTATTGCATTATTCCTGTCAATCCTGGTCTCTGATTAAGACCCGAGCCTTTGTTTTTGCTGACTGCCTCATTTTTGGATCACCCTGCACCCATGTTTATTTCTCATCAGGCGTTTCTGTTAGCAGTTTGATTTCGCCTGGATTCATATCTCATATACCATGCATGGATCTTTATTCTGTCTCAAAGTTTCATTCTGTTAGTTATTATATCAGTCAATATACTCAATTCATGAGCATCACCCCTCCAAAAAAAAAAAATCCACCATGTCACATTTAGCAATTATAACAAAATAAAAAAAACACAGAAGCAGGCGAAGCATAATTCGATGGCACTTAAGTCTAGCAACCACAGAGCAAATGACAAGGCTTAGCAGGGTGTTGTAATTGGAATATTTGCTCATCTCGTACTTGCTGCGTTAAGTGGGACCACCAGAAACATGTCATCACTGCTGCGAGGCTCAGTAGCGCTCCGTTCAAAACGCCGGGTTTTGTCTCCTTTTGTTTTAGGCACAGCGGGTTCAGACAGCACCGAGAGAAAGGCACAGTTAAGGCACTTTATGCTAATTGGTCACCAACCCATCCATGGAAATGATTCATGTCAAGATTCCAACAAAGCAGATCGACGTGGGAAGTCCAATCTTACTACCTCGATTAAACCAAGTCAAACTTGATCTGATGGTCAGACAGGTTTATGTTGGGCCGAATCAGGATTGGCTGCACTCATTGCGAAGCCTCTCCAGATTTGTTCAGTTTAGAGAAGTGGTTTTATGTGATGATTTCTATCTCTCTCTTTCATTTTGTATCCTTGCAACATGGTGCTATAAGGATGTGAAGCTCTAACTGGCCTGAAGGGAATTAGTGAGTTAGTTACTGCACATCCTGCAGTGGTTTATTCATCTTAACCCACACAGCCAAAACACAGTATTGAGGCTAATTTTAAGGACATGGGGCAGTTGTCCAAGCATTTCACTGCATATAGTACTGTGTATGATTGTGATGTGACAAATAAAATTTGAATTTGATTTGAATTTGAATTTTTTTTTCATGTAACACATATATAAAACAGAAAATGTGTGCATACCAAAGAAGCTACTTGTGAAGTTTATGTAACATGAAAGTTAAAAATCTTGTTTCCCTAAAAATTTCAAATTTTGGCGTTATACTGTCTCGCTTCAAACAATAATCATTTAAGATGTAAATTATTCATATTTCTTTATGAGTATTGATATTAAAATTGGTGTAAAGTTCTAGAAGCATACCTTTAAGAATTGTTACTTAAATAGTTTTTCTGGTATAAGGTTAAAAAACAAAAAATTTGTAGTGTCCGTAACCATGTCAAATTCATGTTGCAATATCTTGCATTTTAGAATAATAGACATTTTCAAATTCAAATTCAAATTTTATTTGTCACATACACAGTCATACACAGTATGATATGCAGTGAAATGCTTACACGACCGCCCGTGACCTCAAAAAAAAAAAATTTTTATAAAAATATTTAACAAGACATAATAACGAGAAATAGAAAAGAGGCAATAAATAAATAAATATCTTAACTATAAGAAAGTTGAACAAAATATACAAGTTTTCAAAATATATAAGAAATATAAACCTATCTGTACAGACAAAAATGAACTTAAATGCAAATAATACGTGGAAGGAATGAAAAATGTCTGAAGTGTGCAATTGAGCATCGTTTGTGCAAATGTGCAATATGTGTGCAATTGTGCGCAAATGTGCTATGCCCATGATTGTCCGGTCTACAGTGCGTAGGGGTGTGTGCACAGATGAATAATGTTTACAGTATGTCTTTTCATGTGAAATCTAAATTGTCCAAGTTTCATCTGAATAGTAATTAAAATCAATGAAATATTTAAATTCAAAAAAGTTATGCACACTAAATAAACATGTATTAAATTATATTTAGCAAATGTCTAATTATTTCATATTCTTACTAAAACTACTAACACTGGAGACTCCTTACACATGTATGTTAAGTAACATCATGTTGATGTTTATGCTTTACTGCTTTGATCTACAGTATGTAAAGCACCTGCCATACAGGCTCCTTTAAATAAGCTCTTATTATAACTAAGACAACACCGTCTGACCAATCAGATTTAGCCAATCAGAAATAGAGACGGAAAATAGAGCACAGCATGTCGCCTAACATAACCCCTTTCATACACTGAACCGCGTGAGAAAATCCGGCTCTTCTCCAGCGGGCCGTCGTGCTGAAGGATTTCACAATGTTCCTCGGCTATTCCGGGAACGAGAGCCCGACATGCACTGCAACTCGGAGGAAATAAATAATCGAAGAAGAAAGAGCCTGAAGAAATCTCCCAGCGACAGTGTGTACGTATCAACAGCTCGGCTGATCCCCCTGTGTGCAGTGACAGATGCTTTTGAGGTCCAGGCAAAGCCCGGCGTACAGGAGGAAATGTCAGAAGGAGAGGAATTGTTCTGCTGATTAAAGCGAACTTAAATGATCTACAAGAGAGGGGGAAAAAAAAATAGCAAGCAAGCATCATTGTGCTTTTTATGGACAAATTACTTTCAGCTGTCTAACTGAAGGCTGTTTATCCTTAAGATGAATTTAAAATGCACAAGGTAGAGAGCGTTTAGATACTGCAGCACTCCATAAACTCACTTGTAGCGGTGAATTATCGTTAGCCTGAAGCGCTTTTCACATCTCAACACCGATTTTATACAAATGATCAGCAAAACAGATAAAAAATACAGAAACAGAGACGATAAAGGATAGTTTCATATTTTTTCAATGCTGCCGGTGTTTTATCGATGGAAGAACATGGTTTAATCTGTTTAGAGTTAGATTTAATGTTGAGGATTGTCCATGACACAAGTATCACCCATTATGACTATCTATCTATCTGAATGGGGTGTTCAAGTCAAACAATACTTTTTAAGGAAGGCGTGAAAGTGATTGACATTTACAGTACAAAAAGCCCAGTACATTGATGAGATGCTTAGCTGCAGCATAACATGCAAACTTTTTAAAGAAGGCTGTACATCTGTGAATGACGATCCCAGCCGAGCTGGCTCGGAGCCTGCTGCACTCGTTCCTGTGAGTGGAATGCCTGATCCTTGAAAATCTATGGAAAATCTGTAGGAACTGTCCAGACAAACATTCACAAGCACCACTTGCATGTTACAGGAACTTTGCTGGGAGTTGTTACCACATTCCACGTAAAATCCTGATCTCGTTCCAAGCCATTTCCACATGTTTGGGCCATTAAAGAAGTTGTAATGAAGGCATACTGATAAAACTCTCTACCTTGATGGTGTCCAAGCACTAGTGAAACACTGGGTGCATAAGTGCATTAGTGTACTTCCCAACATAACTGTTTGATGTTATTCTGCACAGTTGGGTCAAAAAGCTTTGACCTGAAAGCCCTTCATGAATATTGATACTCAGTTTCAAAATGATTTACATTCAACTGCCACAATTAACTATACTGACCCATACAGTACATTAGCAAAGGTACTTACACCAGTCACCTCTGTCGGAAATATAATCATCATTACCTGTGGGGGGTGTGCAAACTTTTGCACTTTATCATACTCGTAGTCTGGCAACTCCATGGCTGACGAGGACACAACAACAATGTCATTTACTCATAAATAATTGAATAACTTAAACAAACCTATGGAGGAACACCATGGACACCATTGTCTCCTGTGCCTGTCCAGATGTTCCAGTACTTAGTGTTACTACTCTTCATCACGGCTCCCAGACCTCACAGCGCAAATCTAACGACTGAGCTCACGTGACTGTTTAACAGGATGCTTTTTGCATGTTGACGTATCTACCTCCGGTGCAGCCATATGCTACGCTGGGAGTCGAGTGGGTACAAATAGGCAGCGCTTGTGAACGGCGCTCATTAACGGCCCTGATAGATTCCCACAGCAGACGAGCACCACAGTCAACTGGGCAAATGAGCACCAGAAATTACATAAATAACCACTTGGGCTTGGGGTTGTCATTTGAAATCAGTCTCCCATCTCGTGCTCATGCTCTCACGCTCTCCTGCGTACACGTCGAAGCACGACAATTAAAAGTCTCCAGCTCATTGCCGTTATACTGTACCTACAGTGCGCATCCGATGCACAGGATCACGTGGTGAAACTGCTGGTGAATCATCCATCCGTCGATTCATCCGTCCACCCACCAATCCAGCAATCCATCCATCCATCTATCTATTTATCAAACCCATTGCAATTCTCTTCTTCCTCGTTTTACCTCCTCGTCTGTCAAGACATCATGAGCCGCCTTTCTGACTCGGTGGGTTGCAGGCCTCATTAGCAGGAAATCTTGTTCATATGCACCACATATCCACAGCTATTGATCTCACCCTCAGCAGGCAAGGCTTTTTTGTTGCTGTTTTTTTTTTCCTTTTAATGAAAATAAGACACGACTTCCGATATTCCCCGAACGTGAATTTAACCCCTCCCACCACCACCCACCCACCCACCCTTCTGCGTCTCATTTTATTTGTCCTCGTCGAGGACGATATCCCGATTCGCTTTCGAAAGAGGTCTCCTTGGATTGAAGAGCCGTCGTCACGCATGACTGCCCCGATTTTTCTCTTTTAATGCGCCTTGAGAACTATTATCTCACTTGCTGTACTGCATCCAAAACAGCTCACCTTTATCTCAGGACATTTAAAATACGTGTCGTGATTCTGTTTAATCGATACTGACTCCGGGCGTCAGTGGCGAAACCGCATAACAGCGCTGTAACTAGTAAAGGAGGGAAAAGAAACAAGTCATCTTGTCACTGTCTTGTTACGACACCTACACAGATTCAATGCCAAAGAGTTCATTATATTACATCAGAAAACTCTGGATATCTTCCATCTTGTTAAACTATTTCTGCTCGGATATGAAGGACACAACTTGGAGCTTATACCACATTCTTCAATATTAATCTGATTATTTAACACACTCTTTTTTTTTAAATAGTGTTTGTGTATAGCACGGAGACACATTAACAAAAAATAATTTATAAATACAACAAAGAAAAATGTAATATCAAATCAAAAACACATGATTAACCACAACAAGATTAGACCTTAGCAAACCTATTGCAAGTTCTAAAAACAAGGTTAATTTAAGAGGAAAAAAAATAACTAACCATATGTTAGAGGCAAATACACACTGTCTGGCTAATAATAATAATAATAGAAAGTGCACACTAATCTATCATTCCACTGCCTTTAGCTTTGATTACGGTGCACAATCTGGTGTCTGGAATATTATCTAGTGTATCATGTATGAAAGCAATTCTTCATCCTCACAGATCCCCCCAGAAAAACTCCACAGACGTGATAATCTGGTGATTCAGTACGTTCAGGTCATCAGGTGACTTCATTTTATTTCCACTGGACCTGTCTGGAACTGAAGCAACCCTAGATCATAATAGTCTCCAGGGGCTTGTACAGTGGACACTATGCATGATGGGTGCATCAGTTCATGCTCGTCTCTTCTTACCCTGGCACGCCCATCGCCCTGGAATAGGCTCAATCTGGACTCATCAGGTCACATGACCTTTTTCCATCACTCCATTGTCCAGTCTTTATGCTCCCTAGCAAACTGTAGCCTTTTTCTCTGTAGCCACTGAGTCTGACGAACAAGTGGTTTTCTTATGGACACACAGCTGTTTAGTCCTTTAAGTCCTCGTCACATTGTGCTGGGGAAGTGCTTTTATTTTTACTATTAAACATGACTGTGATTTCTACTTAGCATTTTTATCATGAAACATCATCAAGATTTTAAACGCCTTTTCACATCAGGCATGATTGATTTGTACCGTATTCACAAACGATCGCTCCCCCCTTTGTTCACGTTGATTTTTGTTCTCCGTTCTCGGGTACACTTGAGTATTTACACTCTAGACTACAGCAGGTGTCAGTATGCACCTACTGTATGTGGTTCGAACAGAACAAGGAAGTTAACCTTTGCCCTATGCCTAATATTATTGATATTTTGGAAAGAGTAACGCTCTTGAGTGCCTACTGTATCGGTTATGGCTGCATAGGTCAGAGGATGAGATTGGTGTGTACTGTATGCACACAGAGATTTCTAAGGTCTAAACAGCCATCTACTTCTATTCTCAGGTATGTATGCTGTATCATTATTGAGACCACTTATTCAAGTAGACATGGCCATGGTTCCCGAGCCTGGAACGACCGCATCCTCACTGATCAAAATGAACCAGGCTTTCGAGTTACGTGTCCTCGGAAATGATACCAGGGCCATAGTGTGAGAATGCCCTAAGTGATCTCCCATCACCCCCTTCATGATGTTTTTGCTCTAGTAATTTTAATGTATATTTTAGTTGATGTAGCCCAATACTTTCATCTGTCTATAATGATGACTTTTCATTTTATGGCCAGGCAGTGCAGTAAATTAGAGCTTTCCCGTGGCATCTGCAAGCCTCGTGTTGAGAATTTTGCAGTGTTAAAACTCTGTAGGTTATATCACAGCAGTAGCTCTCAACCTTATTCCTGATGGACTATTTCATTGTTTTCCCTACTCTACCCCACCCCCTTCAATTAAGAAAGGGCTGTTAATTAATTTAATTAGGTGTGCTAGGAGCTGAATAAGCACTTAAATGTGCAGAGCAGTGATCCTCCAGGACCAGAGTTTTACAGAACCACTGTATTACACGAATGTGTAGGGATGTGTGTTGAAATCTATCCTGAATACCATGAAATGTTGTTCCACTTTCTTAGAGGACACACTCAATTCAATTCAATTTTATTTGAGTAGCACTTTTAACAATTGTCATTGTCGCAAAGTAGCTTTACACAATCAAAATAATTATTTAAGTTTGTATGTAATGTTAATGTGAATGAATCAAAATGGTCAGATAGTCCCTGGTGAGCAAGACGAGGGCGACAGTGGCAAGGAAACCCCCCCTGAGATGGTAATAGGAAGAAACCTTGAGAGGAACCAGACTCAACAGGGAACCCATCCTCATCTGGGTGAAACAGATAGCAGGAAATGATCTGCATTTATACAGTGTGTTAGATGGCAGGCAGTTCAGCTATAATAGTTGATGTTAATCGATGTTAATATGGAGTTCAGGTAGTTATCAACTCAGCAACAACTCCTCTGTAGGAATAAACTTATGTTTAGAGGTAACCAGTTGAAACATCCAATCAAAGGGCCACAGATAGTGTAAATTATGGACTTACAGGTTTGCACAAGTCTGAAAGTGTATTGCTTTGTGTCCTGTTTGTTACTGTCTGCACATTGTCACAAGCGCACTTTATGGTGTCTTTTTATATACAGGTCCTTCTCAAAAAATTAGCATAGTGTGATAAAGTTCATTATTTTCTGTAATGTACTGATAAACATTAGACTTTCATATATTTTAGATTCATTACACACAACTGAAGTAGTTCAAGCCTTTTATTGTTTTAATATTGATGATTGTGGCATACAGCTCATGAAAACCCAAAATCCCTATCTCAAAAAATTAGCATATTTCATCTGACCAATAAAAGAAAAGTGTTTTTAATACAAAAAAAGTCAACCTTCAAATAATTATGTTCAGTTCTGCACTCAATACTTGGTCGGGAATCCTTTGGCAGATTCTTGTGTCTTGTGTCTCTCAACTTTCTCTTCACAATATCCCACAGATTCTCTATGGGGTTCAGGTCAGGAGAGTTGGCAGGCCAATTGAGCAAAAACAACGATTCCTCATTTTTTCTCCAATTTTATTTCTCATTAAATGTATTGTATGTTGTTAATCTATTTTCCACTTTTACTAATAAAAGCTAATCCCTGAAAACAAAAACAGCCAAAAAAAGCAAATTGCAACCATCAAAAGTTTCAATTGCAGTCATCATTCCTAGCCGTGGGGGGCTCAAACTTTTGCACTCATTGCTAACAAATTGTAAAGAAATTCAGAAATTCTGACAACTTACTTTTAACATGCTCCGATTCACATTTTGTTGCTAACTTTTTTCATCGAAAAAAGTGTGTGATGAACGAAGGCAAAGCAATTATTTGTCGCTGTCTCGTTAGCATGTTACCACTGATCTGGTGCACAAACTTTTTGCATAATTATGATACAGGGATACAGGGATCCTCCATCATAGATCGAGAAGAAGTATAATAGATGCTAATGTAAAATAAGTAACAAGACTTTAATGATTAGCCAGTTGTCTCGCTTAGCTAATGATTTCTACTGAAGCTCATTAGAGCTGGAGGACTCGTGGAGATATTAATATTCATCCGCTTTTACAAACACTGAGCTTTGTGTGGCTGCACTGTCTAATTGTAATTCTGTCTTTTAAGCGCCGATGGCATCTGGGTGATTACTGTAAAAGTCAGCCGTCAACATGACACCACACAGCCAGCGCTAATTTCATTAGCCTTAACAAGCTTAGTGCTGTCATGAATTACAATGAATGTGCCATGGCTCAATTTTCACTCCTTTACATAACATCCTTTTGTGCTGCTGCATGTTAATGACACTTAACCCTTTTCCCGCCCCCTCACTCCATATCGGTTCTGACCCCGTGTTCTTCCTCAAGCTTTATTCAACCTATTTTGCTCTTCCTTTGTAATCACGGTTAATCCTTGTTAATGCTCTGATAGCTTTCTTTTACTTTACTGCAGAAAAGTTTCGCATGACTTCCTGGAACTAAACCACATGTACGGTAGCATTAATAAAAGTCCATTATTTTGAAAAATAATACACATATTAAAGACAAAATAGTGATATTTGCTGATGAGAAAAAGTCATACTTTTACATAAACTTAGTTATTACTAACAAATTAGTACAAGGGCCATTCATGTCAAAGCAGGACGTTTTCTGATGCATAAAGATGTAAAATCAATTGACATTTACAGAAGACTTTAAGCACAGTACGGTGATGAGTACAGTTAGACATTTTTAATGTTTTTAAACGTCCGTTAATGACGATCCCCGGTGAGCACTGCAATCCCCCTCATGGCAATAAACGAGTGAGGTCTTGGTATACAAGTAATACACATATGATCGCAACTGAGCCAATGGTTGTTCTCTCTTTCGCTTTGTGGCACTGTAATCGTCTCCCATGCTCAGTCTCAGAGCGCATATTGCTTATTATAACATTGTGACCACATGTGTGTGTGTGTGTGTGTGTGTGTGTGTGCGCATAAAGCATTTTTTTTTCATGTGTGTGTGTGTCCAAGTGTAGTAACTGTTCTTTAAAAAAAGTTTAAAATGGCTGTAGCAGTGCGGCAGATGAATCTGTTTAACGACAACCCAACGGCACATTTCCGCGAAATCCTCAAAAGTTGGCAAAAGCAAGTGAATTTTTTGTTAAAGGTTTCCCAACAGAGCAGTGATTCTGTTAGTGTGTGCGTGATAGAGAAAGTCATCCTACACCGTAGCCCCCTCCTCCTCTTCTTTCTCGTCTTAGCAGAAATTTGCCATGAATCAGCCATGAATCTTATCAAAGGTAAAGTGCAGGTTAATTTGTTTTATTTTTACATTATATTTTGTATTAATTATTTTTATATGAATATATTTGGGCGATGGAACGAATCGTCAGAGTTTCCATTATTTGTTATGGGGGACATCCGCTTTAATATACAACTGTTTTGATATACAAGCACGCTTCCAGAAGAACTTGACTTGAATGCCGCTTGTAATTCTTTAATATAAGTATTTATTGTAATATTAGCAAAAAACTGCCTAGTGTGCCTTTACAAGCTAAGGTTTCTCCCTAATCCACAAAAAAACTTGAAACATTTTGTATGTACGGTGAGAAAACACTTTCTGGATCACTAGTGTGATGATAGTGGAAAAGGGGTGGGGCTGCTTAAAATCACCCAAGCAGTTTGTTTTGAGATTTTGTAATTTGTTTTCTTTATTATTATTATTATTATTCATTCATTCATCTTCTATACCGCTTTATACTGTATTTAGGGTCGCGGGGACCTGGAGCCTATCCCAGGAGACTCAGGGCACAAGGCAAGGTACACCCTGGAAAGCGTGCCAATCCATCGCAGAGCGCACACACCCACACACCCACACACACACACACACTCATTCACACACTATGGTCAATTTGGGAACGCCAATTAGCCTAATCTGCATGTCTTTGGACTGTGGGAGGAAACCGGAGTACCCGGAGGAAACCCACCAAGCACGGGGAGAACATGCAAACTCCATGCACACAGAGACGGGAATCGAGCCTGGCCGGGAATCGAACCCGGACCCTGGAGGTGCAAGGCGGCAGTGCTAACCACTACACCACCGCGCCGCCATTATTATTATTATTCATGCAGACAAACTTTTACTCAGTGTTAAAATGTTTAGTTCCAATGCTAGATTTGTCTAAGGAACTACCTGGGGAATTGCCTCAAGTTTGGACCTTCATCATATCTACACACCGTTGTCCAGATTCTTTGTAATCTCTCCTTACAACAAAGATGCATCTGTAACAAGTAGATTAGCTCATAATGGCAAACATGCAAAAGGCTTCTGTGCATTTAATGCAAGACGCCACTAAAACTAGGCCAGTGGAGATAAAAGAGGGAATAGGACAGAATAGTGTAAATGTCATCTTTTCAGCCTGAAATTCAATGTCTATTTCTGAAGTGACCCAAAATGCACAGAACAAGAGATATTTTCCCCCCTACAAAACTTTATATTTTTGGATATCATTCTGGGACACTTAAGATCTCAGAATCTCATTGGAAGTTCATAAAATTAGGTTAAATTGAGAAGTTAAAACTAAATAAATAAATAAATGTTGCTGACCATATGTTACAGGTAAAAATAGTAAATTAGAGCATTGCCGTGGTCTCTGCAAGCCTCAGAAACAGGTTATAATACAGGAATGAGAAAGTGCAGGGAGTGGTGTGGAAATCTATCCTGAATACCCAGAAATGCGTTCCGCTGTCGTGAAGGAAACATTTAACAGCAGCCACTTTACAGAATTCAACTCTAACTTCAGAGTCAATTGCTTGAAACTTTAAATAAAAGCAATAAATAATGTTTATATTGGTAATCAAGCCCACCACTCAGAATTGCATCACCCTTAATTAAACACAGAAGCTGATGATTCCATGTAACAGTGGGGTGCCAATATTTACAGCAGAGCTTTGACTGGTTCCTATGGCTGTACTAAGAAAGTGATAAGGTAGCATAGCATTTCACCTCAGTTAAACAAACAAACAACGTAATAAAAATAAAACAAATAGATACATATTTATTAAAATGTATTATGTATTAAAAATAAGAACATAGTGTCCTCTAGAACAAACAAACTAAATAAATAAATAATAAATACAAAGATATTTGAACAAATATTTGAAAAACTTTCCAAATATGGAGTTAAAATGCAAACAGTAGTTTAGCAGTACAATAGCATTTAAACAATAGTAATAATTATAAAAAAAATAAAATAAATAATAATAATAATAATAATAATAATTGTCATTTAAAACATAAATTATTGTATCATTTGAAATATAATCAATTAATTTAGTCATAATTCCAAATATGGGTATAAAATGTATATTATATATAATTTAAGCATTACCCCAAAAATGCTTTAGTAATTATGATTTCATGGAATTTAAAACTTAAACAAATAAATAAACAAACTCAATTAAAAATGTTTCAAAATATTAGGTAAACAGGATTTAACAAAAAAAAAAAAAAAAGAAATTTGAGCGTTATACTCATCCATCCGGTCTGTCTGTCTGTCTGTCTGTCTAATACATCTATTCATCTATCTATATATGCATCTACTGTATCTGTCTGTCTAAGTCCAGATTTCCTGACAACCTGTAATCCATATATTGACACCAAAGTTATTTCCCCTTCATTGTCCACTCAGCATTTCCATTCCCGTACTTAATAAGCCGTCTGGCTGCTGCCCTCCAGGCTGACCCCTTAACAATGCATTGCATGGGTCAGATTCTTTTTTTTTTTTTTTTTCTTTCCCTGCATCAGCTTGCATCAGAATTCTGCTGTTTAATTCAAAATTCGTTCCGGACTCTTAATAACCGAAATGAGTCTATCCATATTTAATATCAGAGTTATGGACTGCTGTATTGGCTTCTTATGAAGAATTAATGAGCGAGGCAGGTACAAATAATGCAGGTCTCTGTTGACCTTGTGCCGAGGGACATGGACATCAGACGGGGCTTCATATTCCATTTTCATATTCAGATGAACTACTCTGCTGACGGTGGAAAACAGAAAGGGAAAGAGCGAGCAGGAGCGAGAAAGATGTGGCCATCCTGCCAAGTCTGACATACGGTAGCCTTGAGACGTGTCATCTTGGGTGAAAAAAGAAAAAAAAAAGTGATGGTGCATTAGTGCTCCACATGCTCCGTCTGCCAGTAGGAGGAAGATGAGTTCTGCATGCACACACACACACACACACACACACACAGTCGAGGGAATGGTCCAAAACATATTTCATAAGTCTAACAGATTTCACAAGTCCATTAATAGAAGATCGGAGCCATGTATCACTGATAACACTCTCTTTTTAAAAACATGAATATCTGGACTGTCTGGGTTTATACAGCCATGATAGAACTACTTTAGCCGCGATGAAAAAGGGTTGATAAAACCATTTCAATGCATATTTGTGAATGATGGGCGACGGTGTCAATACAAGCTTACAGTACATACTCTCAGCAGTTTCATATCGCCTTCATGTTAGCATTTTCACGACAATTTCCAAGACTGCGGGAAAAAAAATGGTACTGCTGCTCAACTCCATCCATGTTGGGAAAAGTTGCTTTGGGTGCTCAGCAATTAGTCACAGACTTTGTCCATGTTGCTAGCCTGCCACGAGATGGTGAGTAAAGTGCACATGGTGATCTTTAGACAAATGCTAATGGTATGGATCTGTTCCTTGTTAGACGACTTTCTGGCTTAAAAGATGAGCAAGCTCTGATTGATAGTAATACATCCAGCTTATGGGCATTAACCCTCAAATCAAAGCATGCTTGTCAATGCTAAACACGCATCAGAATCCCAAATGAATGTGCTGTAGGGAGATATCCCACGGACAGAGGACGAATAGGGACGCCTGAATGAAGATTGCAAACGAGACTCTGTAGTGACTGAGCCGACGTCTAAAACAGCTGATTGGTGGATTAAATCGTCAATCAAGTGCCATATCAGGGATAAATCAGCAGGAAGCTGCTGACCTCACATCCAGCAGAGTAATCCTAACAGATCAATGCTGAATGACCCTGACGTGAATCAATACACAATGCTTCTCCGAGTTCAAACAAAGTGAACACACTGTCACTCTTCCTTAGTCACTTCAATCCCTTGTTTCCACATACCACATTTGGATGGTTAATGGATTTTCGCTTCCCAAAGATCATCTCGTTCTCATACAATCGTTTAGAGTAGTGCACTCTTAGCAAAAGAAGTGTTCCTTAAGGATTCTTTTGGATGTTTAATGGAAAGAGGCTTCCTGAAGAGTCTGCTGAAAAGGCGGTTCCACTTTAAAAGACAAGACTTTAAAAGAAAAGCCAAAGAAAGACCAATAAGGGTTTCTGGGAATTCCATCCAAAGGTCAACCTCACTCTGAGGGGGTGGGGGTGGGGGTGATGGTGGGGAGCCGAGGGGAAGTAGGCATAATTCATAAGGTTCCTAATTAAACCATGGAAATACGCTAAAATACTACGGTGCAGGTTGTAAATTAAACAACAAAGTCCAAATGTCCAAGTTCATCAATAATTGCTGATTTAATACGTTTTTTTTTTCCTGTGCAAAAGTCTTAGTCACAAGGTGTCTTAAAAGAAAAAGATTCTACATTCAAAATAATACTATTTAAAAAAAAAAAAGCAGAAACAGCAATTAATGAAACAAAACAAAGACAATAACTTGTGTGATGAGTCTTTGCTTAAAATATCAAAGTTTTATGAGGAAATTAGTTGCTTAGGTTTTCTACAAAAACAGTAAACTGAGACTTGTATACTGTACTGTATATTTATTTATGTTTCAAGTTACAATCTATGATTTTGACATATGGAGTGCAGTCTTTCAGGGAGGAGGGATGTGGATAAGACATTCCTCCTCACCCTTATGGACCAGGAGGGAACCGGCAACAAATAACTTATTAATTATGAAATTATTATTAATAAGAAAACACTGATCTTATACGGTGAGTGATTGAATATGATCTAATAAACAGTTATCTACTGATCTAATATTTTGGATAAAATTTTGCTAAAAATGAAAAACTGATGCTTATAAAAGGTCATTTTTCTGTAGGTTTTGAGATATCCTACTGTACCAATATTAACGAGCCTGATGGGAATAACTGTGTGCTCAGGTCAACAGGTTTTAAATCCATGTTAGTAGATTAGAACTGTATGATTGAACAGAAAGAACCCATGCTTATAATAATAATAATAATTATTATTATTATTATTATAATAATAATAATTATTATTATTTTAATTATATTTTTTTTTAATTATTATTATTATTATTATTATTATTATTTAAGCATGTCCTTTATACTGTATAGTTTGCATGTCACATCCATAACACCGGTTTATGCGAAATCATTTATTCCAAAAAACATTTTGTAAAATCTACACTTGTGTTCATTCATGATGTGAATGTAACGCACTCTGTAGCTGTCTTCAAAATTTGTAGAGTTTGTAGAAAAAGTTTGTCCATTTAAAATCAAATCCATAACACTAATAAAATGCTGCATATTTTCAGAACGTAAATTATTTATTTGTGGTGCTCATGACTGCAACCGCTTGAATTGTTTAAAGGCTGAAATTGCCTCAGACAATTTCGTACCCAAGTCTCCATCACTGAACACTTGGTAACCTCAACAAAATAGACTTTGCTCTATATGAACTAAAACCCAATTCCCGTTATACAGTTGCACTTTCAACCTCAGAACACACAGTAATGAAAGCGGCTGATTTATGGCCACGTTATCTGATATAACCCGAATGAGGACTGATTCTTCTCAATGCTTTTATATTTCCCTCAGGGAGTTTGTCCCATCATCTCCAGCTTGCTCATTAGAAATACACTTTTTTTATTCCTGTAAAGCAACTTTGCAACAATGTCCATTGCTAAAAGCGCTATATAAATTGAGTTTAAGAGAGATTATATTTTTAAAAGTATGCAATGTAATTTATTGATACTTTTTGTATGTCACATCCATAATGCTGGAGCTTCCCTGTTAGGTTTCACCTGAGGGGGAACCTTGAAGAGTGAATATGGAGAAAATACAGTACTAGGTAGACGTCTAACAATGTTTCTCTAGAGTTCTTAGGATTACCTGGAACTGCTGTAGCTGTAGGGCTCAATATGGCTCATCCTACAGTGTATAAGGGTTCAATTCAAGGTTATAGAATGAAGAATAAATAGTTTAAACAGGATGAAAAATTTGTAATATTCCTCTATATCTCACTTACTCTTTATTCTTCAGGGTTACAGGAGGCCTGAAGCCTATCCCAAATTCAAATTTAATACACAATATGATATGAAGTGAAACGCTTACAGGACTGTTTGTGGCCTAAAAAGGAAATAAGAGAGGAAAATGACTATAGAAAAGAATGAAAAATATATTATAACACAAAAATATATAAAAATGTATGAACCGTATAAATAAACTGTATGAAATATATGAATAGTGCAATGTGCAAACAGCAGCAGTATGGGTGGTTATGGAGTGTGAAATTAAACAATGTGGTATTGGTGGCATTGCCCATCTTTAAAGTTCAATTCAATTCAATTTTATTTGTATAGCGCTTTTAACAATTGACATTGTCTCAAAGCATCTCTACAGAATCAAAAGAATTATTTAAGTTTGTATGGAATGTGAATGTGTATGAATCAAAATGGTCAGATAGTCCCTGGTGAGCAAGCCCGAGGGCGACAGTGGCAAGGAAAAACTCCCTGAGATGGTAATAGGAAGAAACCTTGAGAGGAACCAGACTCGACAGGGAACCCATCCTCATCTGGGTGAAACAGATAGCAGGAAATGATCTGCATTCATACTGTGTGTTAGGTGGCAGACAGTTCAGCTATAATAGTTAATTTTAATTGATGTTAATATGGAGTCCGTTATTGGAGACTCAGGTAGACTTATAGAAAGTTCCAGTCCTGAACTATTGAACTGTCAAGTCCCCAGAGAAACAATTGCCAACTCCAGTCGAGGCCAGAACCGTCTTCTAGGTAGAGAGAAACATCCCCAGACACCAGACGCATCCCAAAGAGACACACGGGGCATCCATGTAACGAGATCTCCAAGCAGAAGCAGGGCACCAGGATGGGTCAGACAGGTCCGGAGGGCAGAGGAAGTCTGGAAATGATAGGTGATAGGTTAGTTCTCATTAATGACTAAATAGAACAAGAAATGTGCAGAATCTGTGTCCTGTGCAATGTACAAATGGTCAGTGTGGTTGGTACTATAGCATAGAATGTCCATTAACATCACTCAACATCAGTTGAGTCCTTAGTGGAGTTCTGGTTAAGAGCTCGTATAGCCTGCAGGAAGAAGCTTCAACTCAATCTCTCTGTGTTGGCCTTCAGGGAGCAGAATCAGTTTAACCGCCACAGAGAGAACAGTCTATTACCGTGGGGGGGCTTCATAGGTCCTTCACGATTATCCTGGCCTTGGTTCAGCCCTGCTTGTTGTAGATTGAGTGAAGTTCAGGGAACTTGGTGGGAATGACGCACTCAGATGATGCAGCTCGTCTGTCCTGCATGGTGCTGTTCCCAAGCCAGGTTGTGATGTTTTCTGTCAGGATGCTCTCCACGGTAAGAGGGAGGAAAGTTCCTAAACATCTTAAAGGCCAGTCTAAAGTCTCTCAAGAGTCTGACATGGTAAAGACACTGCCGGGCCTTTTTCACAACGGTGTTGTTTTGACAGAACCATAACAGGTCCTGCGTGATGTCAAGACAAAGGTATCCGAAGCCATCCACTCTCTCTTGCTGACGTTTAGGAGGAGGTTGTTCCTCTGACACTAGTTCTCCAGGTTTCAAATCTCCTCCAGGTAGCCTGTCAGTGATCAGAGTCATCACATTAGTGTCGTCAGTGAACTTGATGATGGTCGTTGAGTTTGTAGTGGCCACATAGTCATATGTGTACAATAAACAGGGGGCTCAGAACACAATCCTTGGGGGCTTGATGAGGGTGAGATAAGCTGAAACATATCTGCCCATCCTTACTGCCTGTTAAGTAAGAAACTAGAGATCCACTGATGAACCAGTCCCAGGTGTTCCAGTTTGGTGGAGTTTGGAGGTAATTATAGTGTTAAATGTGTAAACTGTAGTCGACAAAGAGCAGTTTAACATAATCCCCCCTTCGAGGGTCCAGGTGAGTGAATGATGTGTGAAGGTGGTATGAAATAGCATCATCTGTTGTGCGGTTTGGGCAGTAAGCAAACTGTATTGGATCCAGTGTGTCGTGTAGTGTAGAGATGATAAACTCTCTACTAGACTAGCCGCTCAAAGCACTTCATCACTACTGAAGTCAGGGCTACAGGGCAGTAGTCAGAGAGAGAAGCAGGATGGGGTACACCCTGGCTGGGGTGCCAATCCATCAAACGGCACACAAACACATACAGTACTTATAAATCACACACCATGGTCAATTTGGTCAAACCAGCTGTATGCATACTGCCACCTACTGTATAGGAGGTTGTGGATAAATACTGTAAATGCAACGAAGGCTAATTGGGATACCAATTAGCCTTCATCTGTATGACTTTGGACTTTGGAAGGAAGCCGGAGAGCCTGAAGGAAACCCACTAGGAACCATGGGAGTACATTGAAGCTGGACGTGTGAGGCCAGAATGTTAACAGTTCTGCCCAGCACTGTACCTGTAGAGAAGGCTAAAATGGCTAAACTTCTAACAAGAAGACTCCCAGCCTTTAAAGTATATGTTAAAGGAAAAGATGGTAGTTATGATGAGTTTACTGGTGTGGAAAGGAGGGATGTGTATAGATAAAAGCACTGATTAGTAGTAAAATAAATGAAAAAGGTACAGAAAATGAGCTTAAAGGGGCTTTAACGCATATCATTTCATTCCATACTTCATGTTTCACTCATACTGGTACATATATGATCTATATACACATGATATCAGTATTCTTTTTTTAGTTTTAGATTTTGTAATGTTCTTCTCAGTATACAATTACATTTTGCACATTCTGTGTAATTAATATTATTCCTGTTTTTGTAAATATGTAATTTTTTAGATTTGTAGATTTTTTAAACATTCTAATTAGTGCAATTTTCCCTTTATTGTAGTGAAATCTTTTTATCTTTCTATCCTATCTTTCCCTTTTAGGTCATAGACAATCGTATAAGCATTTCATTGCATATGATACTGTCCACGGTTGTGTACATGACAAATACAAACTAGTATTTGAATTAGTCTCTGACTGATAAAGGTAACTTATTCCATGCGATTATTGCGCTTGAGAAAAAATGAGTATTGTCGTGACGATTTTCAAGTAGGTGATTCTGTGATTTCTTCTGGCTCTGGATGGGGCAGGGTGGATGTAATCCAGGAACATGATGTCTACTAAATGATGATGTATTTGTTAGAAAGTCTTATTCTGCCAACATTTCAGTGGGACTGCTGCTGTTATGAAATCCACTGCAGACAAACCTGGCTCTTGTTCTCTGTATTGCTTGGACTTTATCTGAGCAAGACAAATGCCATCGAAAAATGCCCTGATGAACCGGTCATGACAATCTGGTATGCTTAGTCTTTGATAACCTCAGAGCAGGTCTATGTTTATTCAGAGCCTTAGCTCGTAATATTACCCGGCCGGCGCTTCGACGTCTTTATCAGTTCTCACTACAGCCAGGCTCAATATTTCTAATTAAAAACCTATTGATGACTAGAAAGAGCTGTTTTACTGATGACAGGTGAAAGCCGCTGCTCTTTTTTCGTCCAGAAGTTTGTGCCATTACAAGATGAAACACTTTTAATTGACCTATTTATTTATTTTTTTTATGGAGAATGTCAGACTTGGAATAGAGTCATGTCGAGTTAAACAGTCGCGGTGTTGTTTACAGATAACAGCTAATAGGAAGTTGATTACATTTGACATTACGGTGGACAGTATTTGTGTCGTGCCTGGTACGTGGGGTGGAACAAATTGCCGAGCACGGCTTTGTGAACCTGACTTAATTTAAAGCACAATTCCGGCGACGGCGAGTCGCTCGTTACCCGTTTTCAGCAGCTGGACTCCGAGGATAGAAGATCTGAGCTTCAGAAGATTTTTTACGTACGTTGAGTTCTTATATGTCTTTTCATTCTAGTTTAGTTTTAGCTGGACTGAGACACGCTGGAAGTTTTTGTTCACTTTGGGTTGTAAATAAATGCTGTCCCAAGCCAGTGAAGGAACTGAATGTGGACACGTTAACCTTTTTCAACATCATCTATCGCATGCCTCCTGATATCTCCTGATATCTATGTACAAGCAACAGACTTTGGATGTTTGATGAAGATGTTTGCACTTACTTGCACGAATTTCAAATGTTCGATGTACAGTTGACAGAATTATTGGCACCCTTTAAATAGACATGTGCCATAATTGAAACGAACAGATCCCTCAAGGAGCAAAATGCCCTGAAAATGTCAAATAACTTAAAGTTGCCTGTTGACTGTGTATAGACTGTTGCCATAGAAAGCGCAATGTTTTAGAACTAATTCATCAACAGGAACTAATTCATCAACTAATTCACCAATAGGCCGCACGGTGGTGTAGTGGTTAGCACTGTCGCCTTGCACCTCCAGGGTCTGGGTTCGATTCCCGTCTCTGTGTGCATGGAGTTTGCATGTTCTCCCCGTGCTTGGTGGGTTTCCTCCGGGTACTCCGGTTTCCTCCCACAGTCCAAAGACATGTAGGTTAGGTTAATTGACATTCCAAATTGGCCGTAGTGTGTGAATGAGTGTGTGTGTGTGTGCCCTGCGATGGATTGGCACCCTGTCCAGGGTGTGCCTTGTGCCCTAAGTTTCCTGGGATAGGCTCCAGGCCCCCGCGACCCTGTATATAAGGATAAAGCGATACAGAAAATGAATGAATGAATGAATCATCAACAGGAATCTGTGATTTGCAAATCCACTAAGTTGCGGAGCGGAAAAAAAAAGGAATCAACACCTTCTGACCAATCAGAATCAAGCATCAAGCAGGAGGTGATAAAAGATGAAGTTAGCCAGTTACCACAAGTTAACACTAAAGTCCATCTCCAACTTGATATTTTTACCGAGACCAACAAGCCTTGGATGAAATCTATCGCATCTTTGAAGCCTGGGAAATACTCTTGAGAATCCCTCCAGAGATTTACTAAGAAACCACCTGAAAAGTGCTTCAGGCTCCCAAACTTTCAAACATCATAATTTCACAAAAATTCATAAAATATTAAGCATGTCCAACCAAAAAGGCCTTGATGATGTCTTTAGTCTTGACAAGGACAGCGAATTTATAAGTCATTGTAGACAAATACAATGAAAGTGTACTAAATAAAAGTGATTCATCCTACAAAAGTAGTGAACATTATCATAACTTTGGGAACAAACAGTATTCCTGCACCAAACTTGATGTGATGTATAGCAGACTTGGAAAATTCCAACAAGCCCTGCGTGACGACTTTAGTCTTCGCAAAGAGCGAAAAGCAATCTTAAAAATTCCTGTAGACATATACAAAAACAAAAGTCCTGCAAAAGTTAAAAACATCATAAATTTTGGAATGAACAGAATACTTTGATCTACAGAACATCCCAAGACAAGTGTGTGGAACCCATGATGACATCTCTACATTCTATGATGACTGAGAAACCCAAGAAAACCAAGAAAAGGGCACCACAAGTGGTTCACGTGCCTTAATTTTAAAATATAACCATAATTTCATGACCAAACAGCATACCTTAAATAAATTTCTTAATTAATATTTTTCCAGAACTGGAACAGCACGAGTTAGCTTGTCTTCTATCAGTATGGCACAACATAATTTTGTCCTCACTGCAGGCTGACTAATCGCTACATCCACATGGCAGACGATAATGCCAGGTGAGTACGTGACAAGAGAAGAAATAACTATTATACTGATAAACACCTGGTCATGAGTTTCAGCAAATTGCCCTTCTATTTAAACGGCTCAAAAACAAGACACGAATAGAGTTCGTGTAGATATCTGCAGCGCGGGAGTTTCAGCAATTACACCAAAAAGAAAAAGAAGAAAAGAAATCTCGACATTAATTAGCGGAATGATTTACAGCGACCTGTGAATGTGACTGAGACTTATTAATGCTACTGAATTTTGTTCCGACAACACAAAAGGCGACGCTATTTATATGTTAATAGGCGTGACGGTTATGATCATCGGGGCTGAAAGAAGACGAGCCAAGTAAGAATGTTATAATACCGCTTGATCTCCATTACCACTAAACCTCTACAATTAGGAATAGATTTGCAATTAGATTTCTAATTAAGCCACTTCATCCTAATAAATTGCCCGGCAGTCGCACCTCTTGCTGACAGACACACACTTACGCGTCGCCGATCGTACCTCTGACCTTAGAGACCGACGTCTGTTCAGTCCATCTATGAAATGTCAGCACTCTTGGATGAGTGAAGAGAGGATAAAGAAGAGATTTTTTTTCTCTCCCTTGCCAGATGCCGGCTTATCTGCCTTTCATCAATTAATGCTAATTAAAAAGAGCTGCCATGGAACAGACCGGGGCTATGCCTCGAATGCCAAACAGATTTAAAAAACAAAAACAGCTTTTTAACCATTCAAGGATGGGAGGAGAATGAAGAGGCTCATGAGGCACATAGATGGGGAAAAAAAGTCAAAGTATTCGAAGTGCGATAGGAAATACAGTCACGGCAGGTGGAGAAACAGGGTGCCAATAATATGTGTGTAAAACTGCAGGCTGGATCAAATGTCTTCTTGTTATTCGAATTTAAATTTCATCATTTAAACATTTTTTTTTCCATACGATGATTGAAATTCTAGTGTAATATATGGTAGCAGTGGTTTATTGATGCTTTGGGCCTTCGTTTTTAGCTAAAAGTCATTCAAGTCAAAATGGGACCTTTTTGATTGTGCATAATACAGAAAACAGTTACGAGAGTAGACAGCATGGTGGTTTCGTGGTTAGCACCCTACACCACCTGGGTTCGGGTCTGATTCTCGCCTCGGAGTCTCTGTGTGTATGTTTCCACTGTGCTTGGTGGGTTTCCTCCTGGTTCACAGGTTTCCTCCCACAGTCCAAAGACTAGGCTTACTGGCGTTCCCAATTTGTCCGTAATGTTTAAATGAGTTTCTGCCCTGTGATGGATTGGCACCCTGTCCAGGGTGTACCACGCCTGGTGCCCTAAGTCTCCTGGGATAGGCTCCAGGCCCCTGAGAACCTGTATACAGGATAAAGCGGTACAGACAATGAGTGTGTGAGTTAAAACCTCCCTTTATTTCGCTATATAATCCCCTGCTACACTAATGCACTTATCCCAGTGTTTCACTAGTGCGTGGACACCATCAAGATACCTGTAGAAGGTTTTCTCAATACACCGGAGCCATGATAGCGTCTGAAACGCTGGCCTCCCAGGAAATCCTTTAATGGCTCAAATATGTGGAAATGGCTTGGAACCATAATGTATAGAAAGTTGATACACATTCAGATTTTCCAACATGACCCTCAGCACTGTATTAGTTAATGATCTCTCTTTCTTGCAGCCGCCTAGCTACAGTACCTGTCACCTGATTAATAATGAAACGGCAGGCAGCTTGTCCATTCGGTCACTGCAGCATGATGTCATCATTCGTCCCTCTGCACCTCCTGCATCCTGAGAAGGGCAGAAATCATTGCTTGAGAAACAGAAATAATAAAATAAAGATAGTGATTAAACAAATGTGTTCCTGCGCTCACCTGTATTGACTCCGCTGTTAATGAAATGTGCTCTGGATCATTGAAGCAGAATTAATTAGAACGATCCCGTGGCATGAGTTATGCTCTCGGCTGTGACAGTTGAGCCGGAGGAACGTCTGGCCTCGCCCGCCCACCAGCTCGCTCGCTCGCTTTGATAGTACAGTGAGAGAGGAGATAATGATAGACCCTGCGCTTGCGTAGTACAACTAGTTTATTAACTCTCTCAGGAAAATCCACACAGGTTTGTATAGACACTAAGCCCTAGGGAAGAAAACTAAAATCCGAGTTTACGATCCCGGGTCCTGCATCCAACACACCTGGTTTTAGCTTTTCGTTTTGTTAGAGGATGAGCTGAGTCAGCTCGGCTGCTATTTCTGAGATGATTTCACCACATGACTTGGAGATGTGTAGAGGATGAGGCAAGAGAAAGGTTTAAAAACGAATATGTTGCTACATTGTTATTAATATAAGCTTATTGTCAATAATGTCATAAAATGCAAAACCACAAGAAAAATATGTAAAACTAAATTATTTTAAAGAAAAAAAGAATAAATAAATAAATAAATAAATAACTCCCATAGACAGTCATTTTTTAGAGTTTTAAATTAGACAGAAAATAAAAAAGGAAATCTATCTATCTCAATAATTTTTGTTAAACTGTTCTTAGTCTTAGGCCACTTTAGAAAATATACATTAATGGTCTTGACTTCTTTTATTAATGACCATGTTAAAATAATAAAAACAGCACCAACAACAACAACAACAACAATAATAATAATAATAATAATAATAATAATAATAAGCTTTCATCCAATCGATGTATACTGAGATGAAAAAAGGTTTAATGATGAATTTAATAAAGGTAAATAAACAAAATTATTATTAAATAAATAAAACAAAAATAATCAATAAATAAATGAGCAATAAAAACAGAAATTAAAAAGAAAATACTTTAATATATTTTAAACTTGGCGACAAACATGAACTAAATAAAGAACTAATAAATACTAAATAAATAAATGAATAAATAAATAATCAAATAAACAAGTAAAAAAAAATATTCTAACTAATACAAAAGTTTGCCAACAAAAGCTGGCAAACAACTATGTGAAATAAATAAATAAATAAATAAATAAATAAATGATGCTCAGAAGAGAACCAAGAACAAGAATAATCTGATGAGACAGAGAGAGAAAAAAAAGATTCAGTGTCACAAATCCAAAGATCTGTGAACTAGGTGTGAAAGCTGTTAGATAAGCCTCAGACAATGTCACTCAGAAATCGATATTTCTCTGATAAATCTCCAGGTGTGGATGAAAAAAGGTCAGACGCTCTCCATGAATAAGACATAAACACCGAGTTCCAGCAGCGCTGAGGTGTGCAGGCTCACGCCGGAAACGCCAGGAGCTACAGCGGCCCCTTCCACCTCACTTTCCTATTGCACATATAATAATGTGGGAAAAAAATATATAAAATGAATAATGTTCCCCCAGCTTGCTTTGTTCTTTCGCCTGTAGGGAACTCTCAGGGAAAAAAAATGGAATAAGCAATCGCTCCCATGATAATGCTAGCAAAAGTGGCCTCGCACAATCCCTCATTCTTCCAGGACTATACGGTATATATTATATATTATACTGTATATCTCCCGGTGTGGTTATGAGATGCGTTTAATAAACAAGCCGACGTTTAACAAATGGCGCTTTGACCCGCCGCAGCTGCAATAACATTAGGACGTAATCGCTTTAGATGCGCGCGATGCTCTCAGCTACGCCGGCTGTTAAGACGTCTGTAATGAGCTCGTCCACTTTCTTTTCTCATCCGAACTAATCCCCTCGCTTTAGCCCCAGAAAGAACTCGTAATTGCTTTGTATTTCTTCAATTCGTAAAAAAAAATATATATATATGCATCATTCCTTTAAAGGCCTTGCAGCATTCTGGTTGACAAAAAAAAAAGAAAAAGAAAAAACTAAAAAAGAGAAAGTCTGACTTGTTGCTTGAATTTGGAGGCAGGAAACTTTCCCTGATTGGCCCATGGGAGATCATGCTGGCATTTCACACAGTTTTCCGCACCGTTCCGAAGACGATCATATCCGAGATAATTTCCTGTCCGTGATCTGCAGGGTGTGCGAATGTGCCAGATGATGTACCAAAAATATGCTAATAGGAAACGGGAAAGATGCTAATTGTGCTGCCACAAAGTTTAACTAATCCAATCAGTGACTTAAATTAGTCTAATTACTGTCAGCCTGCTCACTCAAGTGCTCAATGAAAATGAAATGGTTTATCTTTTGTTTTTTTTCCTCCCTGAAGGAATTCCCATCTATTTAAAATGGCTAAACTTGTTTAGAGTCTTTTGTAAAAAGAGAAAAAACGATCAGATTACACCTCACACACTTTACACTGTAGCCTATAGACTATTGTTTCCTGCCCAATCCCTGGTCATTTGTCTTGCTGTCAATTAGCTGCATGGGAGTAAATATATATCGAGTTAGCTTAAAGCTTTACTTATGACTGTAATCCTGTTTATTGTCCATCACACAATGGAACCGGGATGATATTTAACTAAATTCACAATTTATAAAAATAATTGGCATATCAGCCCGCCAATCAGGAATTAGTATTTTGCATTGAGTAGATAACACAAGATGATATAAAATAAATATGGTGGTTAGCCCTGTCGCCTTGCACCTCCAGGGTCTGGGTTCGATTCCCCGGCCAGGCTCGATTCCCGTCTCTGTGTGCATGGAGTTTGCATGTTCTCCCCGTGCTTGGTGGGTTTCCTCCGGGTACTCCGGTTTCCTCCCACTGGTTAGGCTAATTGGCGTTCCTAAATTGCCCGTAGTGTGTGATTGGGTGTGTGAGTGTGTGTATGTGTGTGCGCCCTGCGATGGATTGGCACCCTGTCCAGGGTGTACCCCGCCTAGTGCCCTGGGATAGGCTCCAGGTCCCCCGCGACCCTGAACACAGGTTTAAGCGGTATAGAAAATGAATGAATGAATGAATATATACAGTATGAGGTCATATAGATATGATGTTTGGAGATGGATCTGGTTCGTTGGTTATGTTCGTATGCCCTTGTGTTGTTTTCTTATTTTGATTGCATGAGTGTTTTTTCCAATCGCTGCGTGCACTTTGTCAGGTTTATCACTTGTGCAGCAAGAAAACTGAATGTAACAATAAAGCTGAGTACAGTACAGCTATTCTTAAAAAAAAAAAATCAGATTTTTTTTTTTTTCCATATTGAAGGAAGGTACTGCAGGTGACTCTGTGTCAAAATCAATGGAAATGCAATCAAACTTTTAAAAGGTCACGTCTCTGCTCCGGGGTTGCAGCGGTAAAGTTCATCGAACACTGGATTTGTGACAGTTAAATGCTACAGTGAAGTGACTCGACTGTTTCTAAAATAAACCTAACCTCCCAGCCTGATCTTTTCAAAAGTATGGGGGAAAAAAAACTTAAACACAGCTCTTGAAGGACTTTGCTTATTTAAAAGCAAATAAATCAGGAGTGACCGTGACCTGAGACCTGCAGCCCGATCCATACTGGAGCGCATGCTGAAGAGTATTTAATACACACTCACATAAATTATCGATCGGTTTGCGTCGGCGCTCCGACCCGGCGCATTAATCTCGCACGCTGTCGCAATCTCGAGCTGCATTACAAAATGAAGTCCAGCTTGAAATAATGAAATAGGAACCTCCAGACATGCAACACAACACTTCAGGTCAGACAGCGGTGTGGAACCTCTGCGTCGTGCCACGTGGCTCTTCGCTCACGTGCCAAACTGTAGATAACGATGATACGACAAGTTGAGTTTAAATAATATTAAAATGACAAAAAAAAATAAGTGTTGTTGGGTGGGTGTACAGGGTGGATGAAAAAGCAACAAGGAATTAAAAATGGGTAATAAAGTCCATACAGTATTTCTAATGCAAATCTATTGACACAAATTGTACAGTTAGTTCATTATACAGGAAAAATAAAAGCAAATCTTAATGTAAATTTCAAAGTGAATGGGCGGCCACTTCTTCATGACGCAGTGTTGCATTCCTCCCTGTTACTGTACGCCACAATCGGACCGTTTGTCGGAGGAAAATGTTAAAAGAAAAAAAATATATATATATATTTTATTGCCAATCAATCCATTGTTTGTGGATCGGGTCAGGTGTAGCTCAGTGGTTAAGGCATTGGACTACGGTTCGGAAGATCCCAGGTTCAAACCCCACAACCACCAAGTTGCCACTGTTGGGCCCTTGAGCAAGGCCCTTAACCCTCAACTGCTCAGATGTGTAATGAGATAAAAATGTAAGTCGCTCTGGATAAGAGTCTGCCAAATGCGTAAATGTAAATGTATGAATCCTAATATGTTGTTACTCATCATCTTCATGCACATAAGATACAGTTTAGACATGTTTAGTGTCATACTGTATAGATCATGAGGTGACTAATATGGAGTTTAATCTCTCAACCTGTCTGTTTCTTACGAGTTTAAATAAAGCCCAAGTTATTCCACCTTAGCGAGCTAGTTAAAGATATAATGTAGGTTTACAGAGATGATTTATTTCCTTTTGAGAGTAAACTGGTCTCATGTCTAAACTCTATCTTACGTGCATGAAGATGAGATGATGAGTCAAGGCAACTCGTTACAGGGGGGTAAAAAAAGTATGTATTCAGGTTTTCACTCAAAATCTCATGATACAGTACATGGCCCCATTCATTCTTTCTTTTACACGGATCAGTCCTCCTGCATGGTCCCTTTGCAGAAAAACAGCACCAAAGCATGATGTTTCCACCCCCATGCTTCACAGTAGTTATGGTGTTCTTTGGATGCAACTCAGCATTCTTCCTCCTCCAAACACAAAGTTCTATTTTGGTTTTATCTGACCTTATGACTTTCTCCCAATCCTCTTCTGGATCATCCAAATGCTCAGGCGGGCCAGTGGGACACGTCTTGCACTGCAGGATTTGAGTCCCTGGTGGCTCAGTGTGTTACTGATGGCAGCCTTTTGGCACTTTCCACTGCATAGTACGGCACAGCACGGTTCAGTACAGCTCACTTTGGTTCGGGTCAGTTCGGCTCGGTTTGCGCTTCCACTGCACTTTAGAGTGGGCGGGATTATTCACGTGTCTTTATAGTTGCGCCACCTCTACTGCTGTGACATCACCGTAAACGCGCCACAAACAAACGCACAACAATGGAGCGTATCGACGGCATGGTGTTCTTCATTCTCGGCATGTGGATGTTTTTAACAGCGAGACGAAGGAGTTCGTTTCAAAAGAGGCTGATGGCAGCCAAAGAAAATTTTTGGTTAATACAAAAAGGTGCGTGCGATCCTTCTCTGGCTGTTCTAAATATAGCGTTTCTGTTGTGTCTCGTGTTGCAAGCTCAGTGATGCAGTAATGACGATTTTCTCCGGCCAATCAGTGACCAGCAGAGTTTACACGTCACGTTTTGGTAACGGTTCGGCGCGCTTGGAACCTCGGCTGAGGTGGTACTAAAAAAAGGACCAGGTACCAGGTACTGTTCCCAGTGGAAAAGCCCCCAAAAGTGAGCTGAACTGAACCGTGCCGTTTCGTACTATGCAGTGGAAAAGCGCCATTTGTTCCTTTGGTCCCAGCTCTCTGCAGGTCATTCACCAGGTCCCCTCATGTGGTTCTGGGATTTTTGCTCACAGGGTGAGATCTTGTGTGGAACCCCAGATCGAGGGCGGTTATCAGTGGTCTTGTATGTTTTCCATTTTCTAATAATTGCTCCCACATTTGATTTCTTCACACCAAGCTTCTCACCTACTGCAGATTCAGTCTTCCCAGCCTGGTGCAGGTCTACAGTTTTGTTTCTGGTATCCTTTGACAGCTCTGTGGTCTTGGCCATAGTGGAGTTTGGAGTGTGACTGTTTGAGATTGTGGACAGGTGTGTTTTATACTGATAACAGATGCCATTAATACAGGTAACGAGTGGAGGACAGAGGAGCCTCTTAAAGAAGAAGTTACAGGTCTGTGAGAGCCAGGAATCTTTCTTGTTTGTAGGTGAACAAATACTTATTTTACTGAGGAATTTACCAATTAATTAATTACAAATCCTTTTTCTGGATTTTTTTCTTATTTTATCTCTCATAGGCATACCCATGATGAACATTACAGGCCCCAGTGGAAGAACTTACATAATTGGTGGATGACTAAATACTTTTTTTGCCCCACAGTATTTTCATTAGCATAAAGCTAAGAGTGGAAATCTTGCCTAGCTTGCTGGTACGGCTAAACTAGCCTTCATTAGCGCTTAAGAAACAGATGGTCTGACAGATTGATCCTGGTATTGGTAACATTTTAACTTTTAAATGGCTAAACAGGTTAACACCGGGCACTTCATCACAAGTGAACTCTCAGATCCACACAACAGAGCTGTCGCTACCGAAACTCCATATTTTGTTCTCCACCCATTTTCAGAATACCTAACATTATCTTGATCTAAAAGTTTCCCACAAATTCCCTGGAACATTCTGAGGACTTCTAAATCATTACAAACCTGGAGAAGTGTCCTGCTTCAGCGTGCAACACAAGATACCGCTAGCTTGCTAAACAAGCAGAAAAGACTTACAGCTTCAGGATTCAACATAAAACCACAGACCATTGGCACGGTCAATGAACCCATGAGCTCCAGTCTGTCTTGAAGCGACTCCGGTACTGAATCTTCTAAAGAAAGCAGTTCTCTGTGACATCGTTAGCACTGCTTTCAACACAAATCCCCCCCAAAAAATACATTTTTCATGATAAGAGACCTTTAAAAAATGTCATGATGCACGAGAAAACAAATCACAATAATTAATTAGAAGGTTAGCCTATTTGTGTAATTAATGTGACATGATGTGGAGAAAAATTTATATAATAATTATTCCCAAAGAATTCAGCTCATCTGTTTATTTATTACACATTTATCTTGCTCTAGCATGCTTTAAAAACATTAGCTAGAAAGTTCACTAATTAGTGTATTAATTTAATTAATGTGCCAAACTATCATAATATTTGGTTTATTATATATTATTCTCAACCTAGCATGATTGAAAAGTCACCATCAAGAAAGTAAGTACAGTATGTTACTCACTCACTCACTCATCTTCTATACCGCTTTGTCCTGTATTCCGGGTCACGAGCAGTGGTGTCAAAAGTATTCGCATTCATTACTTGAGTAGAAGTATAGATACTAGGGTTTAAAAAGACGTCTTTAGAAGTTGAAGTATCAACTCAAGATTTTTACTCAAGTAAAAGTGTAAAAGTACTGGTTTCAAAACTACTTAAGGTATAAAAGTAAAAGTAACGTGTGTGGGGGGGGGGGGGGGGCATTAAGGATAAAAGCTTGGGCTGTGCCACGGGCCTACTGTATATACTACTGTACACTAACACCTCATAAAAAAAGAAAAATGTGTTGTTTTTTGCATGCATTTTAGTACAATGCAAATACATTAAAGAACCATATACAGTATGTGTACCACTGAGCATGAACATGTTTTATGGAGAAGAAGATATGATAACTAGTTGCCTATAAGTATTTTAATGGTGCAAAAAGTCAAACTTCAGAGGCATGTCATCAGTAACCTTTATTGGAATGTAAATGTACATCCAAGCTTAGCTGCAGGAATCTGTGAGGGCAACATACAAGAAAATTAGAGTACGCAGGGCAGGCTTAGTAACAATTACCCCTGTGTGGTTGTCTACAATAAACATTAGTGCTGTCAGAATGAAGGATTCATCCACGTGATTAATCCAAAAAAATAAATAAATAAAAAACCTTCCTGGTGCTGTTACCTTCCTCGCTGGTGCTTGGTTGTGACATTTCGCTCGAATTTTGAGTCTCTATCACGGACATCTTCGTCTACTTATCACAACCTTATCAACCGAAAATGCTAATTTATTCAAACGTCCTTGCTGGAGTGTGTGACATAACGTCATGTGCAGGTGCGATGGATCGCGTACCAACCAACAGGGTGTCGGAATGGTATGTTTATACTTCTCATCTGTAACGTCCTTCGGTATAGAAGAAAATAAAGATCACATAGACAAACGGAGTTGTTAGCGAATGTGCTGTTTACTTTTTTGTTCTCTCATGCGCATGCCCACTGACAGATTACACACGCTTAGTTACCTCGTCCCGCTCGACGTGCTTACGTGCTTACGTCAGAGTCAGGATGCTGAAGAGAAAACCTGGAACAGAACTACATGCAAACATTACATCATCCAACCACAATCAAATTGGCTCCATCCGGATGGCGCGATTTATCCGGATGTTTTTTTTTTTTTTGGTTTGTTTGTTTTTTGAATGACAAGCTGAAATAAAATAGGAGTAACGAGGCTATTTTTAAAATGTAAGGAATAGAAGTAAAAAGTCGGCTGAAAAATCATTACTCCAGTAAAGTATACAGTAGATACCGAAAGTTTCTACTTAAGTAAGGTAACGAAGACACCTTTGGTTACCGGGGGGGGGGGGGGCTGGAGCCAATCCCAAGAGGCTTAGGGCACAAGGCAGGGTACATCCTTGACAGGGTGCCAATCCATCGCAGGGCACACACACATACACACACTACGGGCAATTTGGGAACGCCAATTAGCCAAACCTGCATATCTTTGGACTGTGGGAGGAAACTCACCAAGCACCAGGAGAGACGGGAATCGAGCCTGGCTGGGAATCGAACCCGGGCCCTGGAGGTGCAAGGCGACAGTGCTAACCCCTACACCATTGTGCTGCCCAGTATGTTACTTATAATTATAATTATTATAATAATTATTATTATTGTTGTTGTTGTTATTAATAATAATAATAATAATAATAATAATAATAATAATAATATTTTTGAGTAAACTTTTGTTTTATATATAATTATAATTAATTTAAATAAAATATCAATTCATGAAAATGTCATTCATAAAATATATTTATCTGATATATTTATATGGAGAGAATAAAGTTTGAGGGAATCTCAGTAGTTATTTACATTTATATCTAAATTTAAACACCACAACAACTTAATAAATCTAATAAATATTAATTTACTGGATTGATTTAAATGTATTGTTGTTGAAGGTAAGAAGTTCTCCGGTGTCTGTCCTTCATGTTCAGTAGTGTGTGTGTGTGTGTGTGTGTGTGTGTGTGTGTGTGTTTGCAGGCAAAGGATGAAACCTCGTGCTTGCGGAGCGACTCCTTTACAACACGTGTCTGAGATTAAAAGGAAAGAAGGCCAAGAATAAACACAGCAACGCTTCATTTCCATCCAATCTGCATAAGTTCCACTTCCAGCGCAGCTTAATGTTTGGTTCCGCCTGAGAAAGTGTATGTTTTTTTTGTTTTTTTTTGTTTTCCCCCTCACACTGAGCTGAGAGTCGACGCAGGCGGAGCGTCAGATGAGGACAGAGATACACACAGCTAATTAAAAAGAATAATTGAGTTAGACTTAACGCTTCAGTGAGACACAGGAGGAGGTTCTACAGCCCTGATGAGAACAACACGGCCGTGTGGACGTCTACAGCTGCAGACTTCAGCTCAGTGTAGGACAGCAACAGATTCTCACCTAGAAACAATAATAATAACAATAAAACAGTTATATTTTCATGGATTATATTTCTTTTCTGTTATGGATGCTCATTATTTTGAATGCTCATTATTCTTGCCTTTTGTACTTCGTCTTTATTTACATGCAATTATAAAAGAAAGAAAGAAAGAAAGAAAGAAAGAAGGAAAGAAATAGGGCAAAAAGATAAAAGAATGAGGAAAAAAGGGAAATTAGTGAAAACTAGCATGTTATAGAAACAAAATGCAAAAAAGATGGGAAAAAGCAAAAAAAAAAATTGAAATATGGATAAAATAAGGAAGGATGGAAATAGGAAAGACAGATGACAGACAGATAAACAGAAAGACAGTGAGATGAAGTTAAGGGACCAAAGATATTAGGGACAGAAAGGAGAAGGAGCGACGAGAGAGGGGGAAAGAAAAAAGATGAGAGAGAGAGAGAGAGAGAGAGAGAGAGAGAGCAGTAGAAGTTACAGGACATTATGAAGCTGTGATCAGACGTCTTTTCCTTCTGTGACTCAGAGTTGACCCGTCCCCCCCCACCACACACACACACATTCCGCCCCTATGCCACCTCCATGCCCACTCATCCTGCCCCTCCCCAAACTGTTCCTGGATGACGATAGGTGTCATGTTTGGCCTGAGTGCCGGAACATGAGTCGCTTTAAAACAGCACACACTCCTCGCTCCTCTGCACTGCTGACTCTTTGTGTTTCCTGAGGCGAGTGTCTAAGTGACTGCAATTACCACCTCGCTGCTCTTAAAACCAAACACCACACACACACACACACACACACACACACACACACACTCACACACACAGACGTCAATCTCGGCTGAAAGCCCTGCAGAGAAATGACTATTAGCTGGATTTCAGCCTTTGCCTCGCTGATCTCGTGGAAATCTACTGCAGGCATCTTTACAAACGCTTCCCCTTCTCTGTGAACGCAGTGGGCGGTATATCACGATAGAACATTTCATAAGTGTGTCATCATGGATGTCATCATATCAGCCCTGACGCACTTAAGAAATGTTAACATCAGTGTTAGTTTCATGTAAAATCCTGATGTGTGCTTCTCTCCGTATTCGCTCCTAGACTAAAGGGTGTGAGCTCATGAGTTACAGCATTACAGCTTACAGAGGACAATGTCAGATTCCCCCAACACACACACACACACACACACACACACACACACACACACACACATCAAAAGAATAACCTGCAGGAATTTACAAAAAACAAAGCAAAGTTTGATTAATCACGTCCTTAACTTTGTCAGACTTAAAATCTAAGGCTTATTCATAATTGAGAATTCATAAATATTTATTGATAATAAAGCACATTTTCAGTAGGTTCCATTAATTATTCAGTATCATTTTTAAAATGAATGAGTAAATGTAATCAGAAGAGAGAACCAATCTGAACAGATGATATCTCAACTTTTTTGAGTTTTATTTTTTAACATTTGTAAAAAATGGATAAAGTTCATTATTTATCAATTTTATTACAAACTATTGTATTTGTATTTTTCTGTAACCTTCATCCCAGACCTTGCAGGCTGTTGCATCTCGTCATGGAAACACTTTCTAAAATAAATAAAGAAAACACACATCTCTCCATGTAGAATACTCTTACACGTCAACCCGGTGTGACTTGAGGAAGCACAAGGTGTGGAGCTCGTCTGTAGAAACTGGCCGCTCATGAGGATGGAATCGATGAATATTTATCTCATTCTGTGCCGGGGTAGTTTCACGCCGCCTTCCCACAACCAGAAACTAATCCTGCTGGACATGTAGTGGAGGCGGAGACCTCATCATCACATTAAACACAGAAAAGCACAGACTCAGACATGTTCTAGAAGGCAGCCAGCAGAGGCCATGCTTCCTTTTTCAGGACTGACTAATACAGTGGCCATGCCTACTCCTTCATGATTGACCAATACATTGGCCATGGCTCCTCCTTCAGGACTGATTAATACAGTGGCCACACCTCCTCCTTCATGATTGACCAATGCAGTGGCCACGCCTCCTCCTTCAGGACTGATTAATACAGTGGCCACACCTCCTCCTTCATGATTGACCAATGCAGTGGCCACACCTCCTCCTTCAGGACTGACTAATACAGTGGCCACACCTCCTCCTTCAGGATTGACTAATACAGTGGCCACGCCTCCTGCTTCGGGATTGACCAATACAGTGGCCACGCCTCCTTCGTCACAACTGACAAATACAGTGGCCACGCCTCATCCTTCAGGATTGACTAATACAGTGGCCACGCCTCCTCCGTCACAACTGACAAATACAGTGGCCACACCTCCTCTTTCAGGATTGACTAATACAGTGTCCATGCCTCCTCTTTCAGGATTGACTAATACAGTGGCCACGCCTCCTCCATCACAACTGACAAATACAGTGGCCACACCTCATCCTTCAGGGCTGATTAATACAGTGGCCAAACCTCCTCCTTCAGGATTGACTAATACAGTGGCCATGCCTCCTCCATCACAACTGACAAATACAGTGGCCACACTTCCTCCTTCAGGGCTGATTAATACAGTGGCCACACCTCCTCCTTCAGGATTGACTAATACATTGGCCACGCCTCCTCCTTCAGGATTGACTAATACAGTGGCCACGCCTCCTCCTTCAGGATTGACTAATACAGTGGCCACACCTCCTCCTTCAGGATTGACTAATACAGTGGCCACGCCTCCTCCTTCAGGATTGACTAATACAGTGGCCACGCCTCCTCCTTCAGGATTGACTAATACAGTGGCCACACCTCCTCCTTCAGGATTGACTAATACAGTGACCACGCCTCCTCCTTCAGGATTGACTAATACAGTGGCCACACCTCCTCCTTCAGGATTGACTAATACAGTGGCCACGCCTCCTCCTTCAGGATTGACTAATACAGTGGCCACACCTCCTCCTTCAGGATTGACTAATACAGTGGCCACGCCTCCTCCTTCAGGATTGACTAATACAGTGGCCACACCTCCTCCTTCAGGATTGACTAATACAGTGGCCACGCCTCCTCCTTCAGGACTGACTAATACAGTGGCCACGTCTCCTCTTTCAGGATTGACTAATACAGTGGCCACGCCTCCTCCTTCAGGATTGACTAATACAGTGGCCACGCCTCCTCCTTCAGGATTGACTAATACAGTGGCCACACCTCCTCCTTCAGGATTGACTAATACAGTGGCCACGCCTCCTCCTTCAGGATTGACTAATACAGTGGCCATGCCTCCTCCTTCAGGATTGACTAATACAGTGGCCACGCCTCCTCCTTCAGGATTGACTAATACAGTGGCCACACCTCCTCCTTCAGGATTGACTAATACAGTGGCCACGTCTCCTCCTTCAGGATTGACTAATACAGTGGCCACGCCTCCTCCTTCAGGATTGACTAATACAGTGGCCACGCCTCCTCCTTCAGGATTGACTAATACAGTGGCCACACCTCCTCCTTCAGGATTGACTAATACAGTGGCCATTCCTCCTCCTTCAGGACTGACTAATACAGTGGCCACGTCTCCTCTTTCAGGATTGACTAATACAGTGGCCACGCCTCCTCCATCACAACTGACAAATACAGTGGCCACACCTCCTCCTTCAGGGCTGATTAATACAGTGGCCACACCTCCTCCTTCAGGATTGACTAATACAGTGGCCACGCCTCCTCCGTCACAACTGACAAATACAGTGGCCACGCCTCCTCCTTCAGGATTGACTAATACAGTGGCCTTGCCTCCTCCGTCACAACTGACAAATACAGTGGCCACACCTCCTCCTTCAGGGCTGATTAATACAGTGGCCACACCTCCTCCTTCAGGATTGACTAATACAGTGGCCACGCCTCCTCCATCACAACTGACAAATACAGTGGCCACACCTCCTCCTTCAGGGCTGATTAATACAGTGGCCACGTCTCCTCCTTCAGGATTGACTAATACAGTGGCCACGCCTCCTCCTTCAGGATTGACTAATACAGTGGCCACACCTCCTCCTTCAGGATTGACTAATACAGTGGCGATGCCTCCTCCTTCAGGATTGACTAATACAGTGGCCATGCCTCCTCCTTCAGGATTGACTAATACAGTGGCCACACCTCCTCCTTCAGGATTGACTAATACAGTGGCCACACCTCCTCCTTCAGGGCTGACTAATAAAGTGGCCACACCTCCTCCTTCAGGATTGACTAATAAAGTGGCCACACGTCTTTCTTCATGACTCATTAATACAGTGGCCATGCCACTGTATTAATTCACGGCTGACCAGTACAGTGGCCACTCCTCCTCTTTCAGGAATGACCAATACAACTTTTCAGGTGCAACATTTAATATTAATAAAATGGCATTTATTATTACTTATTTAACTTTTTAAAATGGTTAAAGTACTGTACATCAAACAATAATTTCATTTTGCGAAAATGTTAATCAAATGTGACCCTGTCTGTAAAAACCCATCTAAAGTCATTTTACTTAGTGTAATTCACTTTTTATTATTATTATTATTATTATTATTATTATTATTATTAAATGAATGTAACAAAAAAGATGATGCAAATAACTTGCATTATTAATGCAAATCGGTCATGCTTAGAATGTAATGGCTTGTGTTTATTCAAAGACAAATTGCTGATATTCCAAGCTTAATTGTATTTAATTATCATGCAAAACTCAATTAAAACTTAAAACTGAAATAGTGTGTTTATGTTAAATATTACAGGAAATACCAGCCACATACAGATTGTACAAATGGGAATAAACACAAATACAAGTCACCATTGGCCTCCACAGCTCCTAGTTCGAGTAAAGTGGTTCCTATATGGATGGATGAATGGATTACAGTAAATACAACCCATAAACATATACAGTAAATATAATATTGCATTGTTTACTGCATTGTGTATTGTTTACTTTATCTATATATAAACCTCTAGTAATCTGGGACGTGATTAGTTGTTGTATTTTTTTAATGCTATATATATTTCCCCTTTGACATTTTCAGTAATAATTAATGATTTTAAAATTTTTTACAAAGAAATGTCGTATGCAGACTGAGAGCTGAAATCAGACACTTGTGCGGTGCTGTTATTGGAGAATAATCATTAACGGCGTGTGGCGTGATGAAGCCGAGTCAACACAAAGTTTATTATTTTCCTGTAGCTCCACATCCTGAAGTGATTTCCTCCTTTAATAGCACAGTGATCTCCGGGTATCCATAATAATTTATTAATTAAACAAACACCACGACGCAATCTGTTTTACGGTAAGTGTCCTTCATACAAGTTCTTAATAATACGTGTTAACATAAACCTTCCCAAGCTGCTGTTATAGAAATCGACCAAGTTGATTGTAAAGGGACTAACAATTTGCGTTAGGATGTAAAGTTAAATCCGGGAAAGAAAGATGTGTGGTGAGATTTTTGCTCCAGGAGAAACGAGAAATAAAAAAACACTTTGAGTAACTTCTAAACGCGATAAGCTCTAGATATTTCTGAGATGCTTTTTTTCTTTAAAATGCAACACCAACCTTTTTTTTTTTTTTTTTAATCCCAGGACTCAGCTCTGATGTCACACCCATAATTTGTCCACTGGGACGGCACGTGTTTGTGGACTCATCAGTTTCTGATGGACTTTCCATGATGAGCAAGCAAACTCAAATGTTAGCTTAGTGTGTGTGTGTGTGTTGGTGAACATGTGCATATATTTTAATATCTAGATTCTTTATTAAACAGCAATTACCCTCAAGTGCACCTTCAGCATGTCAGGTAAATTAGAAGATAATGAATTGCAAATTAATCATGTGAAATGCAGTGAAAAGCAATTAAAACGTACGGCCGAGTTTTAATGCCACCTGAGATATCTTGCGCCTTGGGAAAAGGGAAATAAACAAACATACAGATGGACATAAGGGCGCACGACGTCCACCATCGGCTTGCTTCGGACGTCTGAAGCACTCAGGGAAAATAGTTTTATTAAAGTGAACACTGCGCCAGAAGGCGAGCACGGTTAATGAAATGACTGGAGTAATACTCGGAAGGAAAGGTCAGTATAAGGTGAGCTCGAGGTTGGAGTCAATCGATGTTATGAGTTATGACTTGTCACCCTTTTTTTTATAAAACAAAAAAATAATAAATAAATAAATAAATAAATAAATAAATATTGTTTGACTCAATATGGCAAATAGGTTCCATGTACCGATATTAACGAGTCACTCTTGTTATTGCTCGTAGATACTATATATGCAGATTATGACAAGGCTTTAACTCACGCCATCGAGCCATGGCTGACTGAGCTTCTGTTTAATCACATCAAATACAGAAAATATTTATCATGTGGGAAAAGTATGCAGAAACATTAAGGTCAAAAGAGCTCACAATGTCATGTATGAAGGTTTGGGTTCTTTCCCATTCACTAACATTGGAGCTAAAGGCTGTTCCACACTGAGTGTAAAACCTGTGCCAAGTTAGGGTGGGAATCAATCGGATCAATAAACAACATTTTGAAATCTGTCTGTATGTTCATTCATTAATTCATTTTCTATACCGCTTAATCCTTTGTTCAGGGTCACGGGGGACCTGGAGCCTATCCCAGGAGACTTCGGGCACTAGGCGGGATACACCCTGGACAGCGTGCCAATCCATCGCAGGGCACACACACATACACACCAATTAGCCTAACCTCCATATCTTTGGACTGTGGGAGGAAACCGGAGTACCCGGAGGAAACCCACCAAGCACGGGGAGAACATGCAAACTCCATGCACACAGAGACGGGAATCGAGCCTGGCCGGGAATCGAACCCGGACCCTGGAGGTGCAAGGCGACAGTGCTAACCACTACACCACCGCGCCGCCTTGTCTGTATGTTCAGTCATTGAAATAAAGACTCTATTTCTGTGCGATCATCCTCCTCGGTGCTCACAAACAAAAAGCAAAACAGGTAACTGCTTACATAAAGAGCATCTTGACAGAAGCTACCTGGTTATAATCAAATTAGGTTCAGGAATCAGATGTTAGCTTAAATGTTGTCCACCCAAAAAAAGACATGGATCTGATAAGAAAAAAAAACATCCATACACATCTAATCTGACTCAATAAACCTTAGAGCTGTAAATGATGCTAATGAATGCAGAAAGAAACTCAGAGAAAAGAAGCCATAACATTCTCTTCAGTTTTACAAAGTCATTGTCTATGGGCAAGTTTGAAACTGAAATGATTAAGATTGCATCGCTGAGTCACTTCACAAGCAATAGCCATAAACTCATTCACAAGCTGAACAAAGTTAGCTACATAGCTAAAATGAGTCTGTCCAATATACTAGTGTTACCTAGCTAGTCCATTTCACATTACAAATATCACATTGGAAAACAAAGTTGTCAGCATGAAGAGAACATGAAGTCTTGTCTCTTTGAGTTTCCTTGATCTTATTAGCACAATTTAGCTACTTTTAACTGTAAGGTTCTGGTCATTGCTATATGTTTACAGGTAATGCTGAATATAGTTAGCTAGCTAAAATGTGAGTCTTAATACACTACACTATATGGACAAAAGTATTTGGCCAAACCTGGTTATTATTGGGTTCATGTGTGTTAATCATTCAATCATAATGCTTCAGCATACAAGACATCTTGGACAATGCTATGCTTCCAACTTTGTGGCAACAGCACTTTTCTATTCCCACATGACCGACCTCCTGTGCACAAACAAGAACTATAAAGACATGGTTTAATAAGTTTCATGAGGAAGAACTTCACTGGCCCAAACATAGAGCCCTGACCTCAACCGCATCATTGAGGATGAACTGGAATGGAGATGAGCCAGACCAGGCCTTCTCATCCAACATCAGTGCCTGACTCTGCAGAATGAATGAGCACAGAAATATTCTGAAATCTTGTGGACAAGATTTCAAAGCCTTACAAGAAGAGTGGAAGCTGTTATAGCTGCAAAACGGGGACCAACTCCAAATTGAACAAATTGTTCTGCTTCGAGAGCTTGTTCATATGTCCATTTC
Organism: Channallabes apus; assembly: GCA_030522415.1. Lineage (NCBI taxonomy): Eukaryota > Metazoa > Chordata > Actinopteri > Siluriformes > Clariidae > Channallabes > Channallabes apus. Next base: position 57,676,346 of record CM060106.1, on the reverse strand, counting down.
GTTCATAAGTCCAACAAACATTGTCTAGGTAGTAGGATCCTAACACAATTGCCTATACGCAGTATAAAACTAGCACGTTCCATGATCATTGTCCTGATGGTTGAACAATTTATGTTAAAAGAATGAGCGATTGTCTGACATGTTTTCATTTCACTCCATTCTCTCAATTATTTTCACTTTCGTCTCCATCGTCATTGCTTGGCGCTTCTTATCAGTACCAGCTACATCACCGCTGCTTTTAACGCTTGTTTCCAGACGTCCTGGGATGCATGTTGCACGCATGTGCCAATGTACACCGAACATGTGGAACATGTGATCTAACTTCTGCGATTGAACATGATCGAACACGCGTTCGTATCTTCGAATGTTCGTTACTCAAATTTTTGTTTCGAGGGGACTTAATGTGTATGTATTTGGATGCAATTTCATTGCAGGTTTGGCCAAATACTTTTGTCCTTATTGTGTATCTAGCATTAACTAGCTAGTTTTTGGTGAGCTATGTACTGTAGGTTTGTTAAAGCAGGAATAATTAGGTGTGTTGGCTAACTAGCAACCGATATGCAGTAGTTAGCTCCTTGCCAAGATAGAGTTTTTGGACCAGTTAATCCTTCTAATTGCCAGTAACCACATCTGTAATTTGCTCGCTCGTAAAATGATAAATGTTCATTTTCACACAACTCCTAAAATTCATCTGATTGGATGTCCGCAAGATGCTTTAAACGGGTTTTTGCGGACCTCGTGTTTGACACTGGAACCCTAGACCAGAGCTCAAATGTGGATCAAAGAAAAAATGACCTGGTCACGGTCATGTCACAGAGCCAAAGCAGATCCACCTCACCCGAAGAAGTGTTCCGGTCCCCACAGAACTCGAGAACAAACGATTCCGTAAATAAAGGCGTCAAGCATTAATTTAATCCACTGCTTATGTAATTGAATCTCACACTCATTTATCCTCCGAGGCATCTCATCTGTGCAATGGTATGCTAATTTAATTAATTTACTTCGATTCAATCAACATTTTTTTTCCCCTCCAACATCTTCCCGTCGCAGGTCTGAGCAATGAGAGTCGGATGAAAAATACATTTACGTGCCTCCCTGGTCGGTTATTTTTCTAATTCCCTTCCTGGCCGTCATCCAAAATGTCCCTCAAACGTGATGTGTTGTGAATGGTGCCATCTTCTGGTGTTGCTGTAAGGAGAAGGATTATTTTAGCACTGGATAATGGGCACACACACACACGCACACACACACACACCACTCAATACAACATGCACTCCATACCCTTCATTCTGATCTCTAAAACCTTCCCAGAACTGTATACCGGGGGGGAAAAAGAATCTGACTGATTTTAATTGGTGGTCCAATTACGCATCTTTTTTCAGCAGAGAAAAGAAAAAAAAACATGGGCTGGCTTCCAGAATGTTCAGTGGGGGCGATGTGTGGCACGAGCCGGGCTCCATTCGGGAGTTATAATAAATTAGTGCAATTCCCGAGGAACAGGTGGTGTGCTGTCTGCTGAAGCACAATGAGCCGTATTTACCTCCTCAACTCGCCCTGCCGGGCGCACGCTCGCCATCCTATTGCTTTTTATTTATATCCATATGTGCTCTCAAATATTTTAGCTCAAAAGTCTGTCAGTGCTAAAAATTACAGCATGTTTGGATTTGTTGCAATGAAATGACACCATTAAACAAAACCACTTGTCTTCTGAAAGGGGTGGGGTTTGGATTGCACACAGATATGGAATTTTTTGTTTTTTTTGTCCTTTTTTTCTACTAAGCGTTATAACAAATGAATTGAACAAATGAAGTAATACTCTATATTTATTGTTTATACTCACACACACAATCCACAAATATGCCCTACTTCAACATCGATTATCAATTACACTACATGGACAAAAGTACAGTATTTGGCCAAACCTGCAAAGGCATTGTATCCAAATATATATGCTTCAATATGGAGTCTGTCCTCCTTTTGTAGCTCTACCAACTTCCACGCTTCTTGGTAGACTGTCCACAAGACTTGGATTGTGTCTGTGCTTAGAATTCATGCCCTTACATTCTGTAGAGTGTTTATGAGGTCAGGCACTGATGTTGGATGAGAAGGCCTGGCTCGCAATTTCCATTCCAGTTCATCCCAGTGGTGCTCAGTGGGGTTAAGGTCAGGGCTCTGTGTGGGGGCCAGTCGAGTTCTTCCACACCAAACTCATCAAACCATGTCTTTACAGTACTATACTACAAACCGGATTCCAAAAAAGTTGGGACACTAAACAAATTGTGAATAAAAACTGAATGCAATGATGTGGAGATGGTAAATGTCAATATTTTATTCAGAATAGAACATAGATGACGGATCAAAAGTTTAATCCGAGAAAATGTATCATTTTAAAGGAAAAATATGTTGATTCCAAATTTCACGGTGTCAACAAATCCCAAAAAAGTTGGGACACGTAGCAATAAGAGGCTGGAAAAAGTAAATTTGAGTATAACGAAGAGCTGGAAGACCAATTAACAGTAATTAGGTTAATTGGCAACATGATTGGGTATAAAAAGAGCTTCTCAGAGTGGCAGTGTCTCTCAGAAGCCAAGATGGGTAGAGGATCACCAATTCCCACAATGTTGCGCAGAAAGATAGTGGAGCAATATCAGAAAGGTGTTACCCAGCGAAAAATTGCAAAGACTTTGCAGTTATCATCATCAACTGTGCATAATATCATCTGAAGATTCAGAGAATCTGGAACAATCTCTGTGCGTAAGGGTCAAGGGCGTAAAACGGGGCCAGGAGTAGCTCAGTGGTTAAGGCATTGGACTACGGTTCGGAAGATCCCAGGTTCAAACCCCACAACCACCAAGTTGCCACTGTTGGGCCCTTGAGCAAGGCCCTTAACCCTCAACTGCTCAGTTGTGTAATGAGATAAAAATGTAAGTCGCTCTGGATAAGAGCGTCTGCCAAATGCCTAAATGTAAATGTAAATGTAAAACCATACTGGATGCCCGTGATCTCCGGGCCCTTAAACGACACTGCACCACAAACAGGAATGCTACTGTAAAGGAAATCACAGAATGGGCTCAGGAATACTTCCAGAAACCATTGTCAGTGAACACAATCCACCGTGCCATCCGCCGTTGCCAGCTGAAACTCTACAGTGCAAAGAAGAAGCCATTTCTAAGCAAGATCCACAAGCACAGGCGTTTTCATTGGGCCAGGGATCATTTAAAATGGAGTGTGGAAGACAGTTCTGTGGTCAGACGAGTCACGATTCGAAGTTCTTGTTGGAAATGTGGGACGCCATGTCATCCGGACCAAAGAGGACAAGGACAACCCAAGTTGTTATCAACGCTCAGTTCAGAAGCCTGCATCTCTGATGGTATGGGGTTGCATGAGTGCGTGTGGCATGGCAGCTTGCATGTCTGGAAAGGCACCATCAATGCAGAAAAATATATTCAGGTTCTAGAACAACATCTAGTCATCTCTTTCAGGGAAGACCCTGCATTTTTCAACAAGATAATGCCAGACCACATTCTGCATCAATCACAACATCATGGCTGCGTAGGAGAAGGATCCGGGTACTGAAATGGCCAGTCTGCAGTCCAGATCTTTCCCCTATAGAGAACATTTGGCGCATCATAAAGAGGAAGGTGCAACAAAGAAGGCCCAAGACGATTTAACAGTTAGAGGCCTGTATTAGACAAGAATGGGAGAGCATTCCTATTTCTAAACTTGAGAAACTGGTCTCCTCGGTCCCCAGACGTCTGTTGAGTGTTGTAAGAAGAAGGGGAGATGCCACACAGTGGTGAAAATGGCGTTTTCCCAACTTTTTTGGGATTTGTTGACACCATGACATTTTGATTCACCATATTTTTCCCTTAAAATTAGACATTTTCTCAGTTTAAACTTTTGTTCCGTGATTTATGTTCTATTCTGAATAAAATATTGACATTTGCCATCTCCACATCATTGCATTCAGTTTTTATTCACAATTTGTTTAGTGTCCCAACTTTTTTGGAATCCGGTTTGTATATACTTTGGTACAGTATGCTGAACTATTAGGATTGCTCTTCACTGGGGATAAGGGGACTGACTGATGAACAATTAACAGGTTTGGTCAATCTATCTTCTATCATTAATATTGGTTATAGGTTATTTAGACTTAGGCCATGAGGCCGGGTACACCTACACACAAATGTACAACCTCATTCACACACTACAGGACAATACAGGCAATCTGGGAACGCCAATTAGCCTAATCTGCAGGTCTTTGGACTGTCGGAGGAATCTGGGGTACCCGGAGGAAACCCACCAAGCAGGGGGAGAACATGCGCTAAGCATTAAGCCACCGTGCCGCCCTTTCCATTTACTTAATTGCATAGAGTAATTACTCTATTCATAAAAACGTACTTGTATTTTTTGGACCCAGGTTACTCATTTATGTGGTTACTTATTTGCCCTTTTTATAATCTAAATAATTTACCCAGCTACTCTTGACATACGTTTACATTTAGGCGTTTGGCAGACGCTCTTATCCAGCGTGACTTACTGTATATTCTTATCTCATTACACATCTGAGCAGTTGAGGGTTAAGGGCCTTGCTCAAGGGCCCAACAGTGGCAACTTGGTGGTTGTGGGATTTGAACCTGGGACCTTCCGAACCAGAGTCCAATACCTTAACCACTGAGCGACCCCTGGCCCCCTACCCCTGAGCTACATACATGATGCACGTTTGTAATGTACACGTAATTTACATACTTAGTAACTTATTACATACTAATTTTAATTTATTTACTTAATTTAAATGCATAATAGGCGGCACGGTGGTGTAGTGGTTAGCACGGTCGCCTTGTACCTCCAGGGTCTGGGTTCGATTCCCCGGCCAGGCTCGATTCCCGTCTCTGTGTGCATGGAGTTTGCATGTTCTCCCCGTGCTTGGTGGGTTTCCTCCGGGTACTCCGGTTTCCTCCCACAGTCCAAAGATATGCAGATTATGCTAATTGGTGTTTCCAATTTGACCGTAGTGTGTGAATGTGCGTATGAGTGTGTGCCCTGCGATTGATTGGCACCCTGTCCAGGGTGTACCCCGCCTTGTGCCCTAAGCCTCCTGGGATAGGCTCCAGGCCCCCCGCGACCCTGAATAGAGGATAAAGCGGTAAAGAAGATGAATGAATGAATGAATGAATAAATGCATAATTAATTTACATGCTTATTTAAATGTATATTTTAATGCTTATTTGTATACTTGCGGCTAAGGCTCGAGGTTGTTGCTTTTGAGGATCTGAGGATCCGGGTTCGAGCACTGCCGCCATTGGGTTGCCACACCACACAATACGTAGCCACTGCATGTAGTGCCAAACCCCGGTCAGGGTTACATTAGAAAGGGCATCTGGTGTAAAACCTGTGCCATGTTGTTAGTGGATCGGACGGTCCACTGCGGCAACCCATTGACGGGAACAAGAAAGTTTAGCCTCTTTTTAGAGTACTAAAACATTATTTCAAAATCCACTCCCACGTGTATTTTTTATTTCTTTGCACATTCACGGTTACAATATCACACATTTTCATAGACTCTCCTCATGACATGACTGTGAATTCTTCTTCACCATGTTGTCCTCACCGAGGTCCTGCGAATCATTCAACATGAGCACATTACTATTTCCACATGCTCATTAAATCCGTGATCAGTTTCGCTGCCCTCTCCCCCCTCCGGTTCCGGTCCAGAAGTCTGCATGCTTAGCAACAAGTCAATCAATTTAAAGAAGCTGTTCTTTAAAAAAAAAAAAAAAAAAAATTTGATGCCCTGCTAATTAACTCACACCAAGGACACCAGGCGGCCGTGTGGAAATGGATTTCCAACCAAATTGGAGATAAAATCCGCACTGCAGTTAATTTTCCAACATAAAACTTTGATTTGCGCATTATTTACCCTTAAACAGCTCAACAGCTAATTAGATGGCTAATTAGATATTTGCCGTAAATGCAGTCTACCCAGATGTGCTGTAATTAAAATTAAGAAGCCTTCATTTAAATTTGAAGTTTCCCACGTGACCACTTCTCTCTCTCTCTCTCTCTCTCTCCCTCCCCCTCGATCTCACGCTCGCGCTCACACACACACACACACACACATGGTTCTTTTTCTATCAAACCTACATGCAATCGTGAATTGATTACTGTAGTCTTACTTTTAACAACAAGTAAAGGAAAGCCGTATTCAGACGACATTAGTTTCCCTAGAGTAGTGTGTGTGAAGATTTATTCATACAGTAAGTCCCCTAAATACAAACATTTGAGTTACGAACTTTTAAAGATACAAACATGCGTTCAGGCAGGTTCAATCGCAGAAGTTTCTCTTGATGCTTTTTTCCATCTCCGAACATTTTGTTAATCTTCAATCTTCTGGCACCATTTCAGTCCCGCAGGGTTCACGCTCGAGTATCAGCCAAAAACTGTACACATATCCCTCCACCCGACTTCCCTCTTTTATAGACGGTGTGCTCAATTAAAACATTCCGCCCTGATTTGTGTCATCAGCTAGCTCGCTGTGCACACAGCTAGCCTGTCATGAGAGTAAAAGCTAATCCTTGTGACATGCGGCCCTTCCTGTTTTGCAGCTGTGATTACACATTACACCTTTCTCTCTCGTTCAAATCAGTCGACTGGCCACTGCGAAGTCCATTAAGCTCACTAATGCCACGCTGCTCTCCGCAGACTCCCGAGCATCCTGCTGTGCCCGCACTCAGGGGAAAAAGAAAATCTCCCGTCACTCAGTGTACTCCTATAACCTGTTATCCAAACTCGCTAGTGCCAGGGAAATGACACAGATGGAGGCGTGGGACTGTGCGGGGGGATTATTTGGGTGATCTAGTACTGCAGCGTTCTACATCACGGAGCCATTTTGGGTGCCACCGAGGAGGGAATTACACGAGCCGTCAGCACTAATGTACGGCTTTAGTTTTGTCTTTGGCTTGCGTTCAGAAGGAAAATGTGGCATTTCCGAAAGTTGACATTTCCCTCGTGCTGCTTCTCATGCGGCTGCGACTCTGCGACTGTTCCAGACTGCAAAAATATTCCAGCCTCCATTTCTCCAGGTGTTTCTCCGTTTAACCCTTAGAGCCTGGAAGCGGTGTAGGTGAACTAAAATTAAGTGGTAACCAAAAAGACACATGTAAATATTTCTTATTGGATCTAAAGAGAGAGACTTTTCATGTTAATACCAAGGCAAGGTAAGTTTATTTGTATAGCACATTTCATACACAATGGTAATTCAAAGTGTTTCACATAAAAGAGAAGAAAATAATCCTAAAAAAAGATAATAATAGCAATAAAACTTAAAATTTAAATTTATAGTGACGCTTGTAAAACTACTTAAATTTCAATTTAAATCTAGACTTAAAACTCATCTGCGTAGCTGTGCATTTATTGAATGAGCACTGTGCTGCGTCTGGACTTTTTATGTTTCTTATATTTTCATTCATTCATTCATTCATCTTCTATACCGCTTAATCCTGTGTTCAAGGTCGCGGGGGACCTGGAGCCTATCCCAGGAGACTCAGGGCACGAGGCAGGGTACACCCTGTACAGCGTGCCAATCCATCGCAGAGCACACACACACTCATTCACACACTATGGTCAATTTTGGGAACGCCAATTAGCCTAACCTGCATATCTTTGGACTGTGGGAGGAAACCGGAGTACCCGGAGGAAACCCACCAAGAACGGGGAGAACATCCAGCCAGGAAGCGAGCCTGGCCGGGGAATCGAACCCAGACCCTGGAGGTACAAGGCGACCGTGCTAACCACTACACCACCATGCCGCTATTATGGCAGAACATGCAAACTCCATGCACACAGAGACGGGAATTTCTTATATTTTATAGTTTTATTTTGTTTCTAAATGTGACTAATGTTTCAGCACATCTGATCTCTTCTGGAAGCTGGTTCCAACTGCGGGCAGCGTGATGTCTAAAAGCGGACTCTCCTTGTTTTGTGTTTCTAACTGACTCGATTCTAATGATCTGAGTCGTCTGTTAGGTTTATATTCAAAGAGCATATCTGCTATGTCTTTAGGTCCTAGGCCATTAAGTCATTTATAAACAAGTACTTTAAAATCTATCCTAAATGTTACAGGAAGCCAGTGTAAGGACCTGAGGACTGGTGTGATGTGATGAGATTTTCTGGTTCTAGTTAGAATCCTGGCATCTGGATGAGCTGCAGCTGTCTAATGGTCTTCTTGGGAAGGCCGGTGAGGAGACCATTATAATAATCCACCCTGCTGGTGATAAAGGCATGGACAAGTTTCTCCAAGTCTTGATTGGAAACAAATCATCTAATTCTTGCAATGTTTTTGAGATGATAGTGTGCTGATTTAGTTACTGCTTTGACATGACTACTGAAACTCCAGAATCTCCAGAATCACCCCAAGATTCTTAAATTGATTTTTAGATTTGTGAGTGAAGGTATACATTCACCTTCAGAGCTTCATCTTGGTTTCCAAAAGCAAAGACCTCAGTTTTCTCCTTGTTTAACTGAAGAAAATGTTGTCACATCCAACTGATAATTTCATCAATGCATTGGCAGAGGACGTCTATTAGTCATTTGGAGATAAAGCTACTGTAGGTAAATCTGGGTAACTTTGTTCATTCTTGGGAAACCAAAATTTCCAACATGTTCTTGTGACCTCATCCTTCCCCACAACTCACGTGTGCAAATTGCCTGAATATGTATTTCCAACAAAAATTCTGTCAAGAATGTTCTATCGATTTACGGTGTGCATTTACATCGTTATGGTCCAACGATGCTGATCACGTGACATGCATGTGCGAATTGCATGACCATGTGTTTCCAACCCAAACACTATAATGTATTGTGCATCCTTTCACGCATGACCTAGAGACTGGTGATGTGCATAAACGTCATCACGGTGAACGCCTTAGGTTGTGTGTGCATGCTTCCATTATAAAAACATTTAAACATCTCTCTCTTGCTGCATGCGGTGATGTCATGAGCATGTAACATTTTTCTTTTCATGCGTTCTGTGGTGCTGCGTTAGCTACTAATCCGGAACGTTTCATTCTTTGCTCTCTCGTCTCTCTTTCTCAGACACACACTTACAGTTTTGCATGCATAAATAAAATGAAACTATCTTCACATAAACTGCATCGTACAGACCAGACGGTTAGTCAGCAATACTCTGAGCCGGAGTTGTTCGGCTGCTCATCTCCTCCAGAATTTCACGTGTTGTGTGTATTTGTGTCTTCCTCTTAGTTTAGTCCTTAAAATGAATTTTTTTTTTTCAAGAATATCTTGACACTGACTTTTTTTTCACCTCTTCATTGTTTGCTGTTCATTCGTTTTGTGTGTGTTTCTTCATTTGTGACCTAATGCACCAAATATACCGTTTATAAAAACGTGAATATTTCAGTATCTCACAAATTCATTGACGTACATGGACCAAAAAAATGTTGTGCTGTTTTAAAGTATTTTTAGCAACGTTTTTACATTTACAAGCTTTTTACAAGTTTGACGTTGACACATTGGGGTTGGCGCTTCTCAATTAAAAAAATATGTAGCAAAAATAAAAAACGTTGCAAATTGTTTAGTTGTTTATTGCACTTTTTTAAAACAATTTATCTAGTTACGGTACTTGCCAAGTTTTGAGCAGCTCCCAGACGTACTGTATACGTGACTTACGTTTCGCTTCATTATGACTTCATGAAAAACTGACACTACAGCATGTTAAATTCCTAACACACTGACGAAGGTCTAGGGCTAACCCTATGGCACGTGGTAAAGGCTTAAACGGCAGCAGAAGCACCACTACTAGTGTTTGATGTCCCAGGTGACTGGCATGAAGGAGCAGGTTCCTATTGAAGTGGACACACAGGGGACCCCAGGAGCCCGTGAGCTATAGCAGAAAGCTGTGTGTAGCTCATGTGTGGGTCGATGGAGTTCGACTACGATGTCAGACTCCTGCGTTCACCCACACAAACATCAAATCAAAATCCATTGCCGCTTACTAATGAAAATGCAAATTCCAAGGCCGTCGTCTTAGCGACCAAAGCATTCCCGATGATAACCTCGCATGCAACTAGTACACGTTTGGTAAGCAAACCTGACATGCGGATCTGCCATTATGAAGCATTAAGCCGGAGTCTTTCGCCTCTTGCTAGTGCCACACGGGGGCTTTCCAGTCGATAAGCACTTAACTCAAAGCCAGAGTGACGGCCTGCTAAATCTTTCAAGTGGTTTGTCAAACTTGCCATCGTTAGCATACGTCATACAGATCATGCCAATGTCTCATTAGTCGGGATAACAAGCCTGTCTGTGTTTGCTAAAATCTGCACGAGAGCTGTCTAATCTACAGTACAGGAGTTTCGGCTGATCTCTCAAACAGCGGCCGCATCGACCTTAGTCTAATTGTTTGATATCGCAACAGCTTAGCTCTAATGAGCCAGGGCTACAATGCGGGCGAGAGGAGAGCCAAGGGGTCAAACCATGAGCCTAGCATATGGCACAGAGTTAGCGCACAGCACCTGCATTCGTGTAGCCATGAATTATGGCAGTGTTCAATTACACACCGTTGTCCAGTCAGGTTCAACCTGCGCATGTATTATTTCTGCTGATGAGATTCAATTATATTGTTCACATCGGCACCTGTTTCCAACACGCTGCTCATAACGGATTTAGTGATTTTTTTTCCTTCATATTGTTTGTTGCTCTTGTTTATTTCAATAACATTTCCTGTATTTCCAAGAATTTTACATTTACCCTATCCATTTTTTGTGCATGTACAAGTTAACTCTTAGTAGGCTCTCTTAGAGTAGGCTCTCCGGCCTCTCTCTCTCTCTCTCTCTCTCTCTCTCTCTCTCTCTCTGTTGAAAAAAAAAGAAACTCGGTGCAGGTTTCATCATTAGCCAGCAGTGCAGTTTCTATTAAAAGATTCAGCCTGACCCTGCAGATATGACTCTGCACCTGAAACCTCACTCACTCTCACACACACACACACACCATATATATATACTGTATAACTGCAAATAAGGCACTGTTTTACATATATTTCTCTTTAAACTATTTTTAGGAAAATTATCCCAGATCATAAAGATTTTTCTTATTTAATAAGAGCAAGAGGAATGTTAGTTTTAAAACAGCAAAAGAGCCTAGGATTTTCCCCTAATTGCCATAATATGTTGCACCCTCTAGAGGCTAATACCTGTATGTATATTCTGTGCTTATGATATAGAAATATACAAGATTATACAGTGGTTTGCAAAAGTATTCGGCCCCCTTGAACTTTTCCACATTTTGTCACATTACAGCCACAAACATGAATCAATTTTATTGGAATTCCACGTGAAAGACCAATATAAAGTGGTGTACACTTGAGAAGTGGAACAAAAATCATACATGATTCCAAACATTTTTTACAAGTAAATAACTGCAAAGTGGGGTGTGCGTAATTATTCAGCCCCCTTTGGTCTGCGTGCAGTCAGTTGCCCATAGACGTTGCCTGATGAGTGCTAATGACTAAATAGAGTGCACCTGTGTGTAATCTAATGTCAGTACAAGTACAGCTGCTCTGTGACAGCCTCAGAGGTTGTCTAAGAGAATATTGGGAGCAACAACACAATGAAGTCCAAAGAACACACCAGACAGGTCAGGGATAAAGTTACTGAGAAATTTAAAGCAGGCTTAGGCTACAAAAAGATTTCCAAAGCCTTGAACATCCCACGGAGCCACTGGTCAAGCGATCATTCAGAAATGGAAGGAGTATGGCACAACTGTAAACCTACCAAGACAAGGCCGTCCACCTAAACTCACAGGCCGAAACAAGGAGAGCGCTGATCAGAAATGCAGCCAAGAGGCCCATGGTGACTCTGGACGAGCTGCAGAGATCTACAGCTCAGGTGGGGGAATCTGTCCATAGGACAACTATTAGTCGTGCACTGCACAAAGTTGGCCTTTATGGAAGAGTGGCAAGAAGAAAGCCATTGTTAACAGAAAACCATAAGAAGTCCCGTTTGCACAGCAAACATGTGGAAGAAGGTGCTCTGGTCAGATGAGACCAAAATGGAACTTTTTGGCCAAAATGCAAAACGCTATGTGTGGCGGAAAACTAACACTGCACATCACTCTGAACACACCATCCCCACTGTCAAATATGGTGGTGGCAGCATCATGCTCTGGGGGTGCTTCTCTTCAGCAGGGACAGGGAAGCTGGTCAGAGTTGATGGGAAGATGGATGGAGCCAAACCTTGGAAGAAAACCTCTTGGAGTCTGCAAAAGACTTGAGACTGGGGCGGAGGTTCACCTTCCAGCAGGACAACGACCCTAAACATAAAGCCAAGGCAACAATGGAATGGTTTAAAACAAAAAATATCCATGTGTTAGAATGGCCCAGTCAAAGTCCAGATCTAAATCCAATCGAGAATCTGTGGCGAGATCTGAAAACTGCTGTTCACAAACGCTGTCCATCTAATCTGACTGAGCTGGAGCTGTTTTGCAAAGGAGAATGGGCGAGGATTTCAGTCTCTAGATGTGCAAAGCTGGTAGAGACATACCCTAAACGACTGGCAGCTGTAATTGCAGCAAAAGGTGGTTCTACAAATTATTGACTCAGGGGGCTGAATAATTACGCACACCCCACTTTGCAGTAATTTATTTGTAAAAAATGTTTGGAATCATGTATGATTTTCGTTCCACTTCTCACGTGTACACCACTTTGTATTGGTCTTTCACGTGGAAAATTTCTACACATACAGTAGGAGTCAGTGATGTGTTTGGTGACTTTCGTTTGTCTGACTGCGTGTTTATATAGCATCAAAAACATTGCATGCAGCTTTATATTGGTGTTCTAGTGCGTTTTCTTCGCATTTTACACTTCAGAGGACCAGATATATCCCATGATACTACATGCTATACATAGAGAAATGCAGAAAAAAAGCTAAATAAAATGTCGGAGGCAATTTTTTACAGACCGATCTCAAACCTCCCGTTCATATCAAAAATACTAGAAAAAGTAGTATCAGCTCAAATTTGCACATTCTTGCAGGATAACAACATCCTTGAAGAATTTCAGTCAGGTTTCAGGCCCCATCATAGCACAGAAACTGCACTAGTTAAGATTACAAATGACTTGTTTTTAGCTTCAGACCAAGGCTGCATCTCATTGCTAGTCCTGCTCGATCTTAGTGCTGCATTCGACACTATAGATCATAATATTCTCATAGATCGCTTACAAAATTATATAGGCATTCAGGGACAGGCACTAAAATGGTTTAGATCTTACCTGTCTGATCGCTACCATTTTGTAGATCTAAATGGAGAACCGTCTGGTATAATGCCAGTGAAATATGGGGTCCCACAAGGGTCAGTTTTAGGACCTCTGTTGTTCTCAATATACATGCTTCCCTTGGGTAACATCATTAGAAGACATGGGATTAGTTTCCATTGTTATGCTGATGATACCCAATTATATATCTCAACTAAACCAGACGAAATACCTAAGTTGTCTAGATTAACTGAGTGTGTCCAGGACATAAAAGATTGGATGACCAATAACTTTCTTTTACTAAATTCAGATAAGACAGAGATATTACTTATTGGCCCAAAAACCAGCACACAACAGCTTTCACAATTCAGCTTGCGCTTAGAAGGATGTACTGTTATTACCAGCTCAGCAGTAAAAGATCTGGGAGTAATATTAGACAGTAACTTGTCTTTTGAAAATCACATTTCAAATATCACAAAAACAGCCTTTTTCCATCTTCGAAATATTGCTAAACTTAGGAACATCTTATCCGTATCTGATGCAGAAAAACTAGTTCATGCATTCATGACCTCCAGACTGGACTATTGTAATGCATTACTAGGTGGTTGTCCTGCATCCTCAATAAACAAGCTTCAGTTAATCCAAAATGCAGCTGCCAGGGTTCTCACTAGATCCAGAAAATATGATCATATAACCCCAATATTATCATCCCTGCACTGGCTACCTCTTCAGTTTAGAATAAATTACAAAATAGTATTACTTACATACAAGGCCTTAAATGGTTTAGCTCCCACATACCTAACCAGTCTTCTGATACGCTACAATCCACCACGCGCCTTAAGATCACAAAACTCCGGACTTCTGGTAGTTCCCAGAATTTCAAAATCTACAAAAGGGGGTAGGGCTTTTTCATATTTAGCTCCAAAGCTTTGGAATAGCCTTCCAGACAGTGTTCGGGGAGCAGACACGGTTTCTCAGACAAAAGTAGACTCAAGACGCATCTTTTTAATCTGGCATACACATAACTCATCCCAGTACTCATACTCCAGTACACCTATACCGAATGGCAACTACGCTAATTCTCCCCATCTGTTCTGTATTTCTCTACCCATCCCGAGGCATCGGGAGATTTTGCCAGCTTCAGTAGACAAAGGCCGACCCTGCGAGGTTCCTGAGGCATCCAGAGAAGGACCAGCTCCAACTGGATTCAGCTTTATGATGGTTGGAGCTACACATGCTGCTCCTGTGCTTCCAGTGATCCAGACCTCATCTGCCCTCTGCACCTACTGACTCGTCCCTATGCTGAACTGGTCTTCATGACAATTTAAATAATTTCTGTCATATTGAATTTTCACCTGCACAACACACAAGATGTTATATCATTTCTATCTGTTATCGCCCAAATGAGGATGGGTTCCCTGTTGAGTCTGGTTCCTCTCAAGGTTTCTTCCTAATGCCATCTCAGGGAGTTTTTCCTTGCCACCGTCGCCGTCACCCTTGGCTTGCTCATCAGAGACATTTCATTCATTCATCTCATTATTATCTGCACATTTTTCTCACACATCCACACTTCCAATTATTTTCTTTTCTATAATTATTATTATTATTTGTTTTTATTTATTTATTTTCTATTATAATTTTATTTATTTACTTATTACTTTATATATAATTATTCTATATATATATATATAATATATATAATATATATATATATTTTTTTTTTGTTAAATTTCTTAAATTTTTGTGAAGCTGCTTTGAGACAATGACCATTGTTAAAAGCGCTATATAAATAAAATTGAATTGAATTGAATTGAATTTTTCTCTCCCTACGTCGCTGTATTACGAGAATTTTTAAAACCAGAAGATTAATGTATAACAAACGACAAGGGCTTTCATAGCCAGTTCCCAAAACTGCCTCCACAGGTTACCATACAAACTACAATTTGGACTGCAAGCTGGCGTTAGGCAGAGACAAACGAACGCCAGTGTAGAAGTCAATCGAGCGCCACTAAAAATGCAAGATAAACGTCTAGGACATTCAGAGCGCGTTCGTTTATCCAAAAATTTAACGCCCGTGTGAACAAGGACTTAAGGAAATGATAAAAGTAAGGTTTGGTGTTATCTTTTAGCCTAAAGCCTCTCCAATTCTTGAGAGCTAACAGTTGTTAGAGTAGACTTTGACAAATTACAGTAAGTGCTAGTTTCTAACAGCTAACCTAGCTGAATTTTTATTATAACCTATTATAATAAAATTCTAACTTCTACAAAAACCACTCGTAAATACCCAGACAGTGGGAGATGGATAAGAGCTAAAGATTACTAATTGTTGCTAACTGCTAAAAGCTAATCTGGCTAGCCACAATCCGCTGCCTGCTAGCTTAGTCTTATTTACTTTAGATTTTTAAATTGGCCCTCAGAGCACAGCAGAGGAAGCTGGGAAAAACTGGGGGGACCTGAGGATAAAGCTGGGGAAGAGTTTCTTGGTATATGAGGTCAGAATAGGAGGAAAATCTGATCTGGTTGTATCCCTGACCAATAGGTAAATGAACAAAAAGGACAAACAGCAGCAAATGTTTTACAGTATTCTTGTGTTTTGTGCTTCTGTGCTATTGACACTGGATGTGTAAATATGACTAAAATGGGAATTTTGCATAATAGGTGCCCTTTAAGGTGGACAAAGATACATTGGACAAGTCAGGAATCAATACATATCCCCTTGCAACAGCATTAAAAGCAGAACAGTTAGATAAAATGTGCCTTACAGCAGAAACCCTACATGACTGCCAACAATTTTTTGCAAATTCTCAGCAAAGAATCAGAAAAATAGTAAGTAAAAAAAAAATTAAAAAATAACAAAAACAGTAGGGTTCCAGTCCCTGTGCTGCTCGAACATTTCAAAATAACCAGAATTGGAGCAGCAGTGCCTTCATGAAACAATTACACGCTTACATATTGTGTTCATAATTACAAAATTGTACTTTTTGTTCATGAGCCTTTGCTTACCCGATGCAAACGCAATTATGTCATTGTTAGCAAAGCGACCGTGTTCTCTTCTTCTCTCTCGGCTCTCTTTTTTGTATAGAGTGCTGAACATGCAAAGAGTGTAAATACAGTCGCATAAAGGCAGAAAAGTAAGAACAAAGCTGCAACAAAAACGTGTTCACCATCTCAGGTTTGTAGTGCAGATTCTATGTCAGATATTCTTATATTGTTATGCAGAAATGCAACTTTGTGCATTGTGGAAGTGTTCCATTTGTATTGTGAGAATCAGTGTTCTAATGAACTCAAATTCATCTACTGTGCCTGTAACTCAATTGAATCTAAGGCTGTACAGTACTTTATATATTAATATATGAAAGTTAATTTAATTTGAAATGGCTCACTCAGTCACTCACTCACTCACTCACTCTCTCACTCTGCCTCTGTCGCAGGGGGCCAGGAGCCTACCCCAGGGCACAAGGGCACTTGATTAAATCCAAATCAAGCTGGACTCAAAGTTACAGTGTATTTAATACAAATTTAACTCTTGTTTTCCTTGAACTAGCCAACTGGTTCAATGGAACTATCTGTACAGACAAACAGAACTAGCAGGATGGCTAACCAGAACTAGGCCTATGGCTAACTATAACTAGTTGTACAGGTCCTTCTCAAAACATTAGCATACAGTATTGTGATAAAGTTCATTATTTTCTGTAATGTACTGATAAACATTAGACTTTCATATATTTCAGATTCATTACACATAAACTGAAGTAGTTCAAGCCTTTTATTGTTTTAATATTGATGATTGTGGCATACAGCTCATGAAAACCCAAAATCCCTATCTCAAAAAATTAGCATATTTCATCCGACCAATAAAAGAAAAGTGTTTTTAACACAAAAAAAGTCAACCTTCAGATAATTATGTTCAGTTCTGCACTCAATACTTGGTCGGGAATCCTTTTGCAGATTCTTGTGTCTTGTGTCTCAACTTTCTCTTCACAACATCCCACAGATTCTCTATGGGGTTCAGGTCAGGAGAGTTGGCAGGCCAATTGAGCACAGTAATACCATGGTCAGTAAACCATTTACCAGTGGTTTTGGCACTGTGAGCAGGTGCCAGGTCATGCTGAAAAATGAAATCTTCATCTCCATAAAGCTTTTCAGCAGATGGAAGCATGAAGTGCTCCAAAATCTCCTGATAGCTAGCTGCATTGACCCTGCCCTTGATAAAACACAGTGGACCAACACCAGCAGCTGACATGGCACCCCAGACCATCACTGACTGTTGGTACTTGACACTGGACTTCAGGCATTTTGGCATTTCCCTCTCCCCAGTCTTCCTCCAGACTCTGGCACCTTGATTTCCCAATAACATGCAAAATTTGCAACCTGTAGCCCATTTCCTGCACACGCCTGTACACGGTGGCTCTGGATGTTTCTACTCCAGACTCAGTCCACTGCTTCCGCAGGTCCCCCAAGGTCTGGAATCGGTCCTTCTCCACAATCTTCCTCAGGACCCGGTCACCTCTTCTCGTTGTGCAGCGTTTTCTGCTACACTTTTTCCTTCCCACAGACTTCCCACTGAGGTGCCTTGATACAGCACTCTGGGAACAGCCTATTCGTTCAGAAATGTCTTTCTGTGTCTTACCCTCTTGCTTGAGGGTGTCAATGATGGCCTTCTGGACAGCAGTCAGGTTGGCAGTCTTACCCATAATTGTGGTTTTGAGTAATGAACCAGGCTGGGAGTTTTTAAAAGCCTCAGGAATCTTTTGCAGGTGTTTAGAGTTAATTAGTTGATTCAGATGATTAGGTTAATAGCTCGTTTAGAGAACCTTTTCATCATATGCTAATTTTTTGAGATTTTTTTTTAAATAATAAAAGGCTTGAACTACTTCAGTTTGTGTGTAATGAATCTAAAATATATGAAAGTCTAATGTTTATCAGTACATTACAGAAAATAATGAACTTCATCACAATATGCTAATTTTTTGAGAAGGACCTGTATATTCAATTCAATTCAATTTTATTTGTATAGCGCTTTTAACAATTGACATTGTCTCAAAACAGCTTTACACAATCAAAAGAATTATTGGGAATGTGAATGTGTATGAATCAGAATGGTCAGATAGTCCCTGGTGAGCAAGCCGAGGGCGACAGTGGCAAGGAAAAACTCCCTGAGATGGTAATAGGAAGAAACCTTGAGAGGAACCAGACTCAACAGGGAACCCATCCTCATCTGGGTGAAACAGATAGCAGGAAATGATCTGCATTTATACAGTGTGTTAGGTGTCAGGCAGTTCAGCTATAATAGTTGATGTTAATTGATGTTAAAATGGAGTCCAGTAGTTATTGGAGACTCAGGTAGACTTATAGAAAGTTCCAGTCCTGAACTATTGAATTGTCAAGTCCTCAGAGAAACAGCTGACAACACCAGTCGAGGCCAGAACTGTCTTCTAGGTAGATAGAATCATCCCCAGACACCAGACGCATCCCAAAGAGACACACGGGGCATCCATGCGACGAGACCTCCAACCAGAAGCGGGGCACCAGGATGGATCAGACAGGTCCGGAGGGCAGAGGGAGTCTGGATCACTGGCAGCTCAGGAACCACATGTGTAGCTCGACAGAGAGAGAGAGAGAAAGAGTGAAAGGGGGAGACAGGGGGAGAGAGGGAAGAGAAAGAGGGGGAGAAAGAGAAGAGGAGGAGAGATGGCAGTTAGGTATGGTCACAGTCACAATGTATAATGTGAATGTATATTTACTGTAGAGTGCAAGCAGGGACTCCGGCAGGACTAACTATGACAGCATAACTAAAAGGGAGAGCCAGAAGGAAACACAAACATGAGGGGGAACTGAGATGTAAAGCAAACAATCACCTCACCGTCAACAAACCTGAGTGATCAAATGAGAGTGAGGAAGACAGCATCTAAACATACCAGTTCACCGTAATACTCTACGTCCATGAGTCCCCCAGATCTGCTCCTTTACCTTATGGCAAATCTATTTATAAAAATGCTTGGCTAAATAAATAGGTTTTGAGCCTAGACTTAAACACTGAGACTGTGTCTGAGTCCCGAACACTATTTGGAAGACTATTCCATAATTTTCGGGCTTTGTAAGAAAAAGCTCTGCCCCCAGCTGTAGTTTTCATAATACGCGGTACTGATAAGCAGCCTGCATCCTTTGATCGAAGTAGGCGTGGCGGATCGTAAGACACTAGCAGTTCGCTCAGATACTGCGGCACGAGACCATTTAATGCTTTATATGTCAAGAGTAGTATTTTAAAATCAATGCGCAATTTCACAGGGAGCCAATGCAGTGAAGATAGGATAGGGGTGATGTGCTCATATCTTCTGGTTCTAGTGAGGATATATGAATATATAATAATATATGAAAGTCTAATGTTTATCAGTACATTACAGAAAATAATGAACTTTATCACAATATGCTAATTTTTTGAGAAGGACCTGTATAGTTCATTGGAACTATCCATTGGGGTAAGGTTATGGGGTAGGGCTAGGGTTAGGGCATTGGGCTACTGATCAGAAAGTCCCAGGTTTAAACCCCAGCACCACCAAGTTGGTTATTGTAATGTACTCATATGCAGCTCAAACTGATTTATGACAGACTTAAAAACCATCCCTGTAATTAAACTAATAATAAAAAAAAAAACACAGCTGACCATGACTTTCTTATAGTGAATTGAATAATTGTGACTGAGTGACTTTGACTATAATAAGATAAATCACTGTAATTTATGTGAGATGTTTTAAGCTGTATGAAGTTATCAAACATTCCCATCACGTACTGTAAGCTTCACGTGACTCGCTACTGTCCTGCTTTCTAATTCAGTTGGTATATGTGTGTGTGTGTGTGCAGAGATGCGAGGATGAATAATTGACACGTCTGGAGCCTCATTCGGTATTCCGGACACGGGTGCTTGGCTCATCACCTGACAGCGAGGGGAGAATCTCCCTTCATCACCTCCAGAGATGAGGATCAAAGGTTCTTCATGCAGATCAACTGCAAGCCAGACATGTTTTATTAATCAAAGCTGGCCATTTAGAGGATTATACCTACACCTAGCCTGTGGGCGGGGCCAGATGATGATGAGAAGGTAGTCTGTGTTTCTCACTCACTCATCGTCTATCCTGCTTTATCCTGTGTACAGGGTTGTGGGGGCCTGGAGCCTATGCTATCATTCACACACTATGGGCAATTTGGGAACGCCAATCGACCTATTCTGCAGGGAGGAATTGTGGGAGAAAACTGGGGTACCTGGAGGAAACCCACCAAGCATGCAAACTCTATGAACACAGATCCCGAGGCGGGAATCGACCCTTGATGTGCAAGGTGATAGTGTCAACCACTAAGCCACCGTTCCCCCTTAATCTGTGTTTCATTTCCCCTTAATTTGTGTCATGTGATACAACAGGAACATCCAAGTCTGAAAAAAGGTGCCTGTCTTTATCTATGAGTTTAACTCATATTAATCCACACATACTGTATATACCCGGATCTTATTTTATTTTAGATTGAGAGGGACAGAGGGACAGGTGTTGGTGGTGGTGGACCACAAGTTTGGGGTGATGTAATGAAGTGGATTTACTGTTATATAAAACATAGCACTAAATGAAAAGCGAGTGCACTATACTATTGTATGTAGGACATACATCTCCTTGTTCCATGCACAAAGTAGTGCCCTTCTTTAGAAGTTGAAGAGCGATTTTGGGATTCAGGATTATGTTAGGAACTAGTTAGCATTGTAGCTGTAAAGAAAAGAACACAAATAGTCCACATGTGATTCAGAACGACTTAGAAGTGATTACTAAGGAGACGGCGTGTTGTTTAAAATGACATGCTGTTTTGCTGAAAGTGCTGCTTCTGTGACTAGGTGTGAATGTGGGTTTTGGCAAGCAGCTTCTCTCTCCTCAGTACTGCGGACTGTACAGACCTACTCTCACCCACGCTGCGACCGACAGTTAGTGTATAGTAATTAACCACCTTTACAACACCGGTGACGCTGAGTGATACATACTGTACAGTGAAATGTCCTAGTGCTGTTATCGTCTATCATCACCTCTCGTGGAACGCCTCTCAACCAATCAGATTGCTTGAAAAATCTAACTCTTGTCCTGAAGAAGTCTCAAAAACAATGGAGCATTTTTTCCCCTTCCGACACTGACGACTCCTTCCCTAAACATTATACACCTTTACACAGAGAACTTGTTTCATATAAATTATTACACACGTTTCAACCATGTACAAATTGTTACTATGAACATGAAATTAATAAACCTGCATCTGTGCTATTAAAAAATCAATCACCACTTTCTGACCAATCAGATTAGACAACTCGGCTATACAGTAGATGACGATAATGATATCAATGAGAGTAACCTGTTTTGTCTTTTTTTGTTCCACATGCAACGAACTGGGCTGCTGATTCGTCTTCGCCCACGGCAGCAGGTGTAATGGGGCAGATGTTGGCATCGGCTCTGCAGCAGCAAGCCAACAAGCTCTCGGAGGTAAATTCAGTTACAGAACAAGCCATTAAAACAACGGCTGTCCCCCTTAACCCCCCTCCTGATCCGTGCAGAGCTTTTCAAAATAATATCTGTTATTTATTACAGTTTCATTTTTCATTCCATGATCCAAAAGGTCAAACAGAACCCGTAAAACGACATCGTTTTTAAGGTCTGGCTTTATGTACACGGTGCTTAAGGTTTATAATAAATGGACGGTCTTTTAAAGCGAGTGCAAACCTTGCTTTTCGTCTCACCGTAGTTTATGTCTCGTTCCAGAAGTCGTAATACGCTATAAAGACTTCAATCTGAGTTATACTCCCATGTGATCATTTTAATAGAGTCTAACGAGTTGTTAACAAGCAGGTTAACCTACGAATACGTTCATAACAAGATAGAAACACCATCAGTACCAAAGAGCCAAAGAGATTCAGTTCAAAACTAGTTACTTTTATATGGACACTATTTTATATGATTCATGTATCACCATGCTGAATCATTCAGAACAATTTTTTAAAGAGTTTCTGACATTTATAATAGAGATGTACCGGTCATTCAGGCAGTGACTGGAATTGACTGGTTTTCTGCTGGATCAGCCATGACCAATCACATTGGACATAACTGATTCTGTACTGAATGTACAAGCTTCTTAGTAATGCAACAGAAACACAACTTGGAAAATGAACAAGTCTTGGTTTACGAGTACCGAGTATCATGTATCACGCATGCGCTTCTTGTCACGTGATCACAACTGAGCCAACAGTTTTTCTCTCTCTTGCGTTGCGAAATTGGGGGTAATCGTCTCCCATGCAGGGTCTCTTACTGATATAATCAACATCCGCGCACGCGTGTACTGTTTACCATAACACTGTGACCACGTATGTGAGCATAAAACATATTTTATTTTGCGTCTGTATGCGTGTGTGTACAGCGCGCGTGTAAAGCAAAAGCAAGTCTCATTAGAGAGGTTAAAGATCCATTTTCCCTCTTTGTATCAGCATGCTCTTTGTGTCTGTATGCGTGTCATTGGACACCGTGCCACACACACATATACAGTACAGACCCCTCCTACACACAGACACGCACACTCTTTCTCTCTGCTCTGTCACGATTCTTTTTAAAGGTGAAGTGCAGATTAATTTGTTTTATTTTATTTTACAGCAGTGATGCCGTTAGTGTGTTGCTCAATCGAGTGTCATTAGAGAGATGTCTTGTTTATCTTTCTGACAAAACAATGTTTCCGTTGTGTGCGCGCGTGTGTGAAAAGAGTGGAGGAAGGATAACTGTGTAAGAGGAGAAGGGGGAGAGGGGAGCTTACTTTTTATCTGTTGGGATTTATTTTTACTTTTTTTTGTGTTAATTATTGTTATGTATTAATTTTTTTTGCAATATTAATCGAATCGATATTATGATGATATCATATCATTGGTGATTCCTAGATCTCTAGTGCTTGCAAAGTGCGCAAAGTGTTTAAACAGAATAGAACATTCTGGACATGTTCGATGAGGAAACAAAAGGAGAAGAATAAATATTTTTCACGTTATGATTGGTTAAAAGAACTCGGCCCTCACTGTGATTGGTTAAATGCTTTACTATGTGTTAAATGTGCACCAAATAGTGCTCCTTGCTCATCTATAGAGACCAGTGAACACAGGTGGGAAAGAGTTCATCGTTCAACTCCCCAAGTTTTGTTCAGGAACGAAAGTAAAATTTCCTTTCTGTTAACTCTCCACATGACCTAAAGTTACCCCCAAAACATGTAGAGAAAGACCATATTTATACCAACAATAGAGGACTGATCAGATCAAGTGTTTAAATGGATAATATTTACCAGCTGAATGGATTATTAACAGCTTATGCCATCCGTCTCATTCCCTCTGTGCTGGATCGGGTCAGAATGTTCTGACTGAGGTGGTTACGTGATGCATTTCTATTCCTTTTGGACTGTTGTTCCGTGTAAGTGCAATGACTTTCTATGAACAACATATTTACAATAAATGAAAAAGAAAGAGGGAGAGAAAGAGAGAGGGAGATTTGCCCGACTGAACATTGACTAGATTAACTTGGACGCGTCTGTGTTTTTCACTCATCTGTTCATTAAATGAGCGAGAGCTCCACCGCGCCGTATCGTTTGATAGGCTTTATCCCTCACGTCACTGATTAATCCTAATGCTGCTCTTCAGACCAGTGACTTGAGCTAATGCTCGGCTTCATCTTTGAAAAAAAAAAATGCTTCTTTGTTTTCAGTCACACACACACACACATACATTTGATTTATCCTCTTACAAATAACATCCTAACCCTTTGCCCATTGTGATGGATATTTAATTCGCTGTAATCTTTAATACATTTAGGCCTTCAGAAATACTGAATAACTGAACAAACAGGAGGATGGGCTGTAAAGTATTTATTCTCAGATATATCTACAACATTTTACCACCAGCAACCACAACAAGGTCAACAAAGCCCCCACTCCACCTCCACATGGTGCTAGACTTCCATAATGCCCAGGGAGGAGAACTGAAGAAATAAACGAATGGTTAATGGAGAAAAAGTCAACCAGCTCTCGACCCTGATAAAGAAAAAACAACATTAGCACGAGCTCAGGAAGAAAACTAAAGCTCAGCATAGACGGTGATGCTGTTCACCAAGAACGTAACGACGTTCACTAGGCAGGGAACAAGATAAGATATCTCAAGTCATCTCTAAAGTGGTCATCTGTGTCAAGCTTCTTAGTCAAAAGTAAAAAAATTTGGACACCCGTCTCTCATTCCATTCAATGCTTAAGGAATCCAGAATATGCCTTGGTGGGTCTGCTATTTGTGCTCTGTAAAGCCTTCATAATGGCTCTAATCTGAGGTGCTGTTAATTAATTAGTGATTTCTAGGGCTGGTAAATCTAGTAAGGTTTGGTCTTGTTTCCTTAAGACCTAGCTCACTCACTCATTGTCTATACCACTTTATCCTGTATTCAGGGTCGCGGGGGGCCTGGAGCCTATCCCAGGAGGCTTAGGGAACAAGGCGGGGTACACCCTGGTACACCGGGTGCCAATCTATCGCAGGGTGTACACACATACACACACTCATACACTACAGGCAACTTGGAAACACCAATTAGGCAAATCTGCATGTTTTGGGACTGTCGGAGGAAACCAGAGTACCCAGAGGAAACCCACCAAGCACAGAGGTGGAGGACCTGCAAACTCCATGACGGACTCCACACAGAGACGGGAATCGAGCCTGGCAGGGTGTCAAACCCAGTACCTGGAGGTTCAAGGCGACAGTGACTGTTATTGTGAGAAATAAGTTTCCAACTCATTGTTGCCCCTCCTATATGATAGAAGGCTTTCAGGTTGGAAGTGAGCAACTTTTTGGACGTCTCAACTGAACATTATAAATATTAACATAAACCGGACCCACGTTCATGAAAGGATTATGTTATTTCAATTACTGGCAGGAACTTCAAAGCCTTGAACCCTCAGATGACCATCTGATTATTTTGCACTATCACCCAAAAAAGAAAGCACAATGATTCTCTCAAGTTCAGAACTTAAAGTATAACACTAAAACACATACTGTAGTGTGACCTTCCGTACTCACAAAGATAATTTGAGCCATTTACTGAAAAGTGAGCATCATTGAGGCACTCAGCAGACACTCCTCTCTCCTCCACAGTGAAAGGGCTGGTTATGAGACATGTCCAGATAAAATGTTGGCCAGGTAGCACAGTGCACTTTATTATTCACAGCCTCACACAATGCCAGACAAATCTTTATTGTTATTGTCTACAAATCAACAGAAAGTGTTTTTGGAATAAGATGTAATACCTGGTGCCTCTGATTGTAAAGTGAAGGTTCACAGGTATCAGTTTAGGAGGTTTTGTATTGCCTTACACACACACACACACACACACACACACACACACACACACACACACACACACACACACACACACACACAAATAAAAAACCTCACACAATAAAAAGAAAAATCCAGAGAAATTAAATATTTCATTTCAAAAATAATTTATTATTATTATTATTATTATTATTATTATTATTGTGATTATTACTATTATACATTGTTAAAAAATAACAAAACTACATCTCAAAACACATTTTCTCAATTTTCTTTAAATTTTTTCCGGTTTTTACATTTAATATCCATATGTATTAATATTTCTAGGATGTAAAACAAAATTATACATTTCCAGAAATGTCCAAAATATTTTAATTTAGTAGTTTTTCTTTAGGCTAAATAATGTGTAATATATTATTATTATTATTATGGCAGTTGGTATTGTGAAATCCATTCTTGATAATGTTAATATTTTTATTATATCATGATCGAATCGTGAAACATGACAAAACTTAACCAAAGCCTGTTTTATTTCATTTGAGTCACTGATCGCCACTTAAACAGTATGTCTGTTGATTTTTGTCTATTGCAGTCCATAAAACTATTGTTTTTCATTATGTGTTGAGAGAAAAACACCCCCATACCCCCCACCCTGGTTACAGACTGTTATTGGTTCAGGGAAAAGCTGTGACTTGCCACGAGACTGCTTTATTACCCCAAATCTACTCTAGTCTCAGATGCGCAGTGTATTTGCTTATTGGCGCTGATGAGAAAATCTGTTTCCTCCTTTGCCAACTAATCCATTTTCGACTCTGTTGAGCTTCCACAAGCTTCCAGAAGCAGAATAATTTTCAACCCTCAATCCAAGCTCCGGGGGTTGATTGGTCCAAAAAGCTGCAGAAAAACTATTATACTCGGGCAATTATGCTCATTAATTTTATGGATTTGCCCATTCGGGTGATTAAAGTTATATTAGCAGGTGTATTATCTAAATGCCCTACGTTTTAAAATGACTCCATGTGAAAGGATTCGTCTCCCGCAACCTGGATGCATCCTTTATCGCGGTGACCAGCACGCTATCGTTCAAACTGTTTTGAAAGTCAATATTTTCTTGCCAGTCCCAACATCACGACAGGGTGGCATCAGTTCTCTGGCCCAGAAATGTTCTCGACCCAACAACCACAGGCAATGCATGGGCAGCTGTTCTGCTTTGTGCTGTGGATGCCAGATGATCCTGCCAAAGACTCGAGTGTGTTCTGTCCTCTTTTCTCAGCTTCGAGTCTTTTGGCCAGCCAGCTTTCCCCTTTTCCTTTTTCCTTCATTCATAAACAAGAAGAAAACAGTACACAGGTAGTTCGGTTCTCCAGGCAGCACAAATGGATTTGAAGTTCGATCCATCACATTTTATTATTATTGATATTATTCATTTTCCTAAACCTGGCTCCTGGTTGGAATCTTTAATAATTGATGTGCATAAAATAAACACACCTCGGTATATAAAAGAAGATAACACGATCACTACCAGGTTTCATTCAGGACAGCTTCTGATGAGTCCATGTCCCATGCAGGACAATCCATGATTTATGAAGGGCAAACCAGTCAGTGCAGGCTTCCAGTGGGAAAATGAACAATAGCAACAAATACAACTCACAGTCACTGAAATACAATGTTTCTAATGGCTTTGTGTTGTTTGCCAAGATGAGGGTGTGGAGCATTTTAAAATATTTAGAAGTAGATAGAGGCAGTCAAATCGAAGCTGGCTTTTAAAAGAATCTGACTGTGATTGTAATGAAACCCCAACAAGACCCGAGCTAGCTGCTAGAGATGTAACAATATACCCAGATTAGATTAAAACAATTTTGACTTGACAATTCGGAATCAATAAATGCCAGAACATTTTAAAGAAAATTGAATGAATAGAACTTCCACAAAGGAATGTGTGTTTTTTGTCTTTATGAAACTATATTTATAATCCACAAATAGAAATTTTTGCAGTTAAGTTAATTAAAACAGGCACAGATCAATGCCAGCAACACAACACTGGACAACGACGATTCGAAAAAAATTAATATCTATCTATCTATCTATCTATCTATCTATCTATCTATCTATCTATCTATCTATCCATCCATCCATCCATCCACCCATCTATCATCATCAAGTTATCAATTTTCTACCACTACCAGAACATTGGAATGAGAACTCTCAAATTGAGCATATTATTATTATTATTATTATTATTATAACTTACTTATCCTCATCTATATCTCTTTATTCTGTATACAGGGTCACAAGGGGCCTAGAGTCTATCCCAGGAAACTTAAGGCACAAGGGTACAGGGGTACACCCTGGACAGGGTGCCAATCCATCACAGGGGACATACACATACACACACTCACACACTCTTTAATGCACAGGATAATGTCTCTAGACTGTTGGAGGAAACCCGAGTACCCGGAGAAAACCAACCAATCATGGGAGAACATGCAAACTCAGTGTTAAACACAGCGTACTGCCTATTTTGTGCTGAAAAAAGGGATATATCACTCTAAACTGCACAATCCCGAGCCCTATATATATATATGTTTATAAAACAGCAAAAAAAAAAAAAAAGCTAAATAAATGATGCCAAAATGCTCCCTTAGGGGCTAAGGACAAAGAAATGCATTTATAAATGCATAGGTAATTTTGCTTGCCACAAGGTTAGCTTAGTGTAAACGTAACCTCAGTTACTACCAGGTTAGCTTAGCCTTACCTCAGTTACCAAAAGGTTAGCTTAGCTTAACCTTACCTCATTTACCACAAGGTTAGCTTAGCTTAGCCTTATCCTCAGTTACCACAAGGTTAGTTTTGCTTAACCTAAACCTCAGTTACCTCAAGGTTAGCTTAGCTTAACATTATCTTCAGTTACCACAAGGTTAGCTTAGCTTAAACTTACCTCAGTTACCACAAGGTTCGTTTAGCTTAACCTTAACCTCAGTTACCACAAGGTTAGCTTAGCTTAAACTTACCTCAGTTACTTCAAGGTTAGCTTAGCTTAACACTACCTCAGTTACCACAAGGTTAGCTTAGCATAACTTTACCTCAGTTACCACAAGGTCAGTTTAGCTTAACCTTACCTCAGTTACCATAAGGTTAGCTTAGCTTAACCTTACCTCAGTTACCACAAGGTTAGCTTAGCTTAACCTTACCTCAGTTACCACAAGGTTAGCTTAGTTTAATCTGAAATCAAATGCTAAGGTGGCAAACGTTTATTAACTAACATTATCTAACGCTTCTTTGCATTTGATTGAACTTGTGTGCACTTGCAATGTAGCTGTCACCAATGTAATGCAATGTAATATTACACCAATATTTTGGGTGAAAGGTTTTTTTATACCTTTTACTGTATGTAGTCAATCCCTTCGAATGAGCCGTTGCTATAGGAACACGTTAAAGTCAGAATATTACCATAAACTTATAATTTGCCTTGTAGTCAGTACTCCTGTCTGCTATTGTAAAGGAAAATTAATCAACACCTTTCTGAACAGAACCTTGAATTCAACAGCGCAATTTTAATTTAATACATAATTAAACAAGTCCCTCTGCTTTCCCAGAGCCGTCTCGTCTCCCTGGCGGATTTCCTTCCAGCTCTTTTCTCGTGTCTGACATTAGCGAGAGGATGTAGAAGGATCAAAAGGCAGCAGTAAGAGGGGTTTGTCACCATGTCAACCTGCTAATCTCCTGGCCGTCTACTGCAGCGGGCATACATCACACAGTCAATCGAGCCAACCGCGCTGCTCCGGCCCTTCTCCTGGAGTGTGAAATCATGCCACGGAATGGGGTAGCAGGGCTTTGTGTTAAATAGAAAGGATACAAAGGGGCAGAAAAGTGAAGCAATGACTCAGAGATTCTGGAGCTGAGCGGCTGGAGGAAGCGCCCTTTCAAGCACGTACTTCATCCCTGTGTCCTGCGTTTCCCTTGAGATCGGCACGCAGCTGCTTCCACCTGCAGAACCTCTCCGGCTGTACCTCTGCATCCTCCGAATGTCCCACACGCCGCAATTATCTCCGTCATCAGCAAAAAAGGGCGAACACTATAAAAATCCCTCATGCACTCATTCTGCCACGATGCATAAAGGAGTCGTAGGGAAAAGCAGCACATGCTAATGACAGCCATCATTCTCCTCTGGTTGGAAAAGGTCAGAGGGTTTGTACCTTGACAGATCGTGAGTCATTCATCATGGAGCAGGAGGTACAGACAGCGTGTTTGATCCGCTTTCGCACCTATTAGTCTGAGATGAAGAGCAGGTATCGAATTGAAATGATTCTTTTGATTTGCTCGCTTTTTCTTTTTTTTTTACGATCAGTTTGGATTAGCGTTGCACATCATTAAAGGTGAAAAGAGAAGAGAAATACAGGAAGGGTATATAAAAAAGTGCAAGTAGGAAAGACAAAAATTATCCCAACTCTGAGAATTAATGATTTGACGTTTATATGAATAATTAGTTTGAAACTTTCACTTGTCTGTCCAAATCTCCAGAACACATGGCAGCACTGCAGCTCTGGGCTTTGGCTCAGATTAGCAGCTCACATCTACAAAAAAAAAAGACCCAAAACAGACACCATGTTTGATTCCCTTTCCTGACTCAAAGGACCGAGAGAGAGAGAGAGAGAGAGAGAGCAGAAAACTGGAGCTAAATAAATTATTTGATATCTAGATAAATAACTGTTATAAATTATTTGAGTATCATCCTGGATTTACTCTCTCTCTCTCTCTCTCTCTCTCTCTCTTTAATTTATCAGTGCAAATGTCCAGAAGTCAGCAAATTCCTGCATTTGACCGTGTTTCCACTCGACTCAAAGTTTCTCACCAGACTTCACTTCAAAACAGAACCACAACACAACATGTCACCCAGATGTTCTCAGACCCACCTGCCACATGGATACTCTGACATCACAAGGGTTCCGCTCAAACAGAACGCTCTCTAATGGCTCAGAATTCCACACTGATACAAAGTGATGAGATTCTAAAAAAGAAGATAAAAAATAAAAAGACAAGAGTTTTTGCATCATGCTTCTTCGGCATGCATCAAAGCGTGATCCATTATCGGCGTGACATGAGTGTGAAGTGTAACATATGCCGCTTTTGGCGGGGGCATCTGTGCGTGGACCGAGTGTTTGCGAGACGTCGCTGTTTTGTGAAGCAGGAAGAGATTCCTCAGGGTGTGGCAGAGCTAGTTACAGCTGGTTCGAGAAAAAAAAAAAAAAAGAAAAAGAAAAACTATGGAAATAACTCTGTCTACGTCTCTCTCTCTCTCTCTCTCTCTCTCTCCTTGAGGTAATTTTCATAATCTGTCCCCGATCTCCTCTCACGTTTCATTTCTGTCAACCATCTTAACATCCCAAGAAAAAAAATAATAAAAACACATGAAATTAAACTAGAATTGTTTGCTTCGATTGTTTGGTTCATTTTTTTCATATTTGTTTGTTCTCTGACAATTAAACATGTAATCTAATGAAGTTGTTTGTATTTTGCAACAAGTTTTTTTCAGGTGAAAAAAGAGAATTCCCTGATTTTTGTCTTTTTTTCTTTTCAATTTTCATAATGGCTAGTGTTCAAACAAGCCAATTAGGTGTCTCCCCCACCCCCCCCACCCCTTTTTTTATGATCTCATATAAGAAGATATTATCTACGATTAAATCTGGTACATAACTGTTCAATAAATCGCTTTTACTCATCATTTTGATTTCATTTATGATGCAGGTTAAACTTTAAGCAGATATTTCCAGAAACTACCACAAAAGTTTCATTAAATTCTGTCCATTTCAATCTATTTAAGACGCGCCCACAGTTTGGCGCATGCACAGTACACTCAAGAAGAGAACAGTTTGTTGAGAAGACAAGCGTTTGGCGGTCGTGTGGAGAAGGTAAGAGGAATTAATTCCCATCTTTCTCAATAGAAACGAAATACTGAACATAAATGTCACCTGCTGTTTAGTCACGTTATTTTGGTTTAAGCTATTTCTTATATTTTTAATCACACTTAAAATACCGACGGTTATATGCGCGTGCTTATTCTGCGGTTCGGTTCTGGTTTCGGTCTGTTCTCATGAGTTGTGAAGCGAGAGGAACAAAGTAGAAATATTGTTCATTTGCTAAATTAAGTGTCATGAATTTTAATTGAATATCTATCTCTGTATTTTTTCACAGGAGTTTGTGACTGAAAGTGTGTCTGCATCTGACTTCAGGAGTTTCCTGACCAACGGATCTAACGGTCATATTTAAAAATCATAACGTACAGTTATAAAGTACAAAACGTTTCTGTTGGTGTTTTTTTTTTTTTTAATTAATACTTATTTGTGGTGTTTTATGTTTTGTACATCTTTTCAAATTGAGACCTCATTTGTAAGTTGCTCCTGGTGTAAAATAAAAATCTCAGTTTTATCCCGTTTGTCTGTTTCCTTCCTTCACGGAATTCTGTTGACCAGGGCTTGAAATTTAAATTTACTTGAGTTGGACCAACTTAATTTACAACTGAAAAATTTGTTGTACCAACCCTATTCATTTATGTTAACAGTATTAAATTTAGCTGGACGCAGCTGTAGTAAATAGGTTAAATGAACCTAATAACATTACTTTGACGGAACCTAAAAACATTAAGTTGGGCCAACAAAATTGCTTAATGTTGAACGAAAGCCATTAAATCAGGTGGAAATTCTTTCCATAATTTAATTATGTTCATTCAACGAGTTATTTTTTTGAGTGTACACTGTCAAAACAGTTTATAGTCTGGAACACAAGGCCTCATAACATCACTTTTACTCAACATTTTAATTTTATCTATTGTGCAGGTTAAACTTCAGGCAGATATCTTAATACGGGAAAAGTGTCATTAAATTCTGTCCAGCCAGTTTTACTGAGATGCTGTGATAAATCTGGCTGGACCGACATACGTAGGAAATTTTCTGTCTGTCTCTAAGACTGATTTCAAGATATTATTAAAAGAGCGAGTTCTGACCAATGTACAGACGAAACCTTTCTTTTATTTATATAGATATACATCAACTTTCATTTTCAACTTTCCTTTCACTGTCTATACCTATGAGCTACTGCTGAGCCATGACCCCTAGAGCTGAACAGCAGAGCGGAACAACAAGCAGAGGAGGGGCTCTTCCTATATGAGGTCACATTATGGTGAAATTCTAATTGGTTTTATATATAAAGCATTGCCTTCATAGGGATATTTCAACTGGAGCGTTAACACACACACTTTGAGAACTGGATTAATTTGCTAAGATTATCCTAAAATACGGAACCTTTAAGAAATATGGAAGGAGTCTCCAGTGTGAGCGCTTTGTGAGTCAGTCAGAGGGAAAGCTCTAACTTGAAGACGAGAGGCTTAGACGAGGCACTTAGATAGATCGTGACAGAGAGATAGTTTTGCAATTGTTCCGCAATATTACATATTAGCATAGATGTATAAAAACGTATGATGTTGTGCACGGCGGCGCGGTGGTGTAGTGGTTAGCACTATAGCCTTGCACCTCCAGGGTCTGTGTTCGATTCCCTGGCCAGGCTCGATTCCCACCTCTGTGTGCATGGAGTTTGCATGTTCTCCCCGTGCTTGGTGGGTTTCCTCCAGGTACTCCGGTTTCCTCCCACAGTCCAAAGACATGCAGATTAGGCTAATTGGCGTTCCCAAATTGCCTGTAGTGTGTGATTGGGTGTGTGTATGTGTGTGCCCTGCGATGGATTGTCACCCTGTCCAGGGTGTACCCCGCCTAGTGTCCGAAGTCTCCTGGGATAGGCTCCAGGTCCCCGTGACCCTGAACACAGGATTAAG
This sequence comes from Channallabes apus, assembly GCA_030522415.1. Classification (NCBI taxonomy): domain Eukaryota; kingdom Metazoa; phylum Chordata; class Actinopteri; order Siluriformes; family Clariidae; genus Channallabes; species Channallabes apus. The sequence continues at coordinate 57,642,896 of CM060106.1, read as the reverse complement.
CGGTATAGAAAATGAATGAATGAATGTTGTGCACCATTGTTTAATAAATAAACACGTACAATAATCAGAAAAAAAGCTTGCCGGTGTATTTAATGCTAAATTCTGCGTGCTGGAACATTCCGGGATAACGTTCTTGCACGAATCTCATCATCATAATCATAATAATCTTCATCAACATCATCATCATCATCCTTGTAGCAGAGAAACACGCTTCCCGAGCCGCCCTGACCCGATAACGCCCGCTTCAATATCGGCGGCGTCAGCCTCGTGAGCAGCAGATGTTCGCAGTCTTAATTCTGTTTACTTCACAGGAGCTGAGAGGGAATTGAGGAGGCAGTCACGCCGCCTTGACAGCACCAACAGCTGGCGCACCACTCCGGCTCGCCCGGTGAAATATGAGCGGCATCGGAAACATGTTTGCTTAAACAATCATTTTCATATATATTTATTTATGTTATTGCATTGGCGCTTTCATTATTACTCAGCCTATTGTTCGGAAACTCAGTCGGGAAAACGCACCTTAAATAATGTCGGCGACCGATTCAAAATTATTTGCCATGTTCTGCAGAATAAGTAACTGCTCAGTAAAGTAATGGTTTAGGGTTTTCCATTCTGCTCTAATAGTTCCTACACGCACCGACCTGTATGCTAATTGGGTGGGACACAGCCGTGAGGAAAAATAACTGCGTGCTCTTTTCTCTTACTCCTTATCAGCAAACTACTATGTCAAAAAACTCCTCGTATGGACGGACTCTCCCCGCCTCGCCTCGCCTCTCCTCTCCTCGCAAGACTGAGTGCAGATGTTGGCACATTGTTACAGTCGCATTTCACTGGAATTAAGAGTCCTCGGTCTGCTATTTCCTCGTTTCTATGGCAACAAAGGCAAACAGGGAAGTGGACACATTGGATGTGTGAATGCATTAAAAACCTGAGTGTGTGTATATATATATATGTGTGTGTGTGTGTGTGTGTGTGTGTGTGTGTGTGTGTGTGTGTGTGTGTGTGTTCGAGACAGCTCAGAACTCGGCGCATTGCTGCCTTTTGTGTGCATCAACCAACATCCTTTGTAACATCCACAGCAAGTCTTTGTCTGCAATGTATACAGGTTTTACACATTTATGGAGAGGTAAAGACACACTAAAGACAAGAAAACAGGATAGAAAACACACACAAACAAACACACACACACATACAGAGACTTGCCTGACAGAAGAGGAAATAATGAATAAAATAAAATATACATAGAAAAGAGAGAGAGAGAGAGAGAGAGAGAGAGAGAGAGAACTGGGGCTCTGGTTCTAACACAACCTTCAACACAAATAAATGGATTTGTCTTGATATTTAAGGACAGTTGTGATACATTTTTACAGAACATTTGTTTTACACTGAGCTCTGATACTTTTATCCAAAACAAGACACAGCCGAGCACTCGAGGCTTAAAGTTCCTTTTTTTTCTTCTTCTCCTCTTAAAGGCCTGACGCCAGGGTTTGAACTCACAACCTTCCAGTCGGCAGTCCGACGCCTCACCCGCTGACCCCACGCCACTCTCCTTCTCCTTACCGTAACACCCGACCCCTGGATGCGAGCCAGAATTTAGCTGCATGACCTGTTTTTCATCCTAAAGTGAAAAAAATCTCCAGCATCACCCCGTTCTCAGAGTTTCTGCTGCTTTCTGTCCGCTCGCTTCCACTAAAATACAGATACTCACATTCATAGACAAAAAAAAATAATAATAAAATAAGAATAGACTTCTAAGGTTTAATAATGTCGCACTCCTGACCACGCCCCCCTGGAGCCTCTCGGCCCTCCATCTTATTCTCACTGGAGAGTTCGACTCCTCAGCTGAGGATTGTGAATGACTAAAGGTTTGTTTTAATGACCTGTCGTGACCCTCGTATATTCCGTAAGTCTAGCTCTGGACATTTCTGACCTTCTGTGTTTATACAGTAGTAGTTTATCGTGTCTCAGTAGCAATTTGTAAAACCTTGTTGTTGGAGCCTGGAGAATGATTTATACATGATGGTAGTTATTTTTTTGGCTTTTGACCTTACTGTACGCGCCTTTACATAGCATTACATAGTGTTCCGCCTTAGCTGTGACATTAGTACATTAGGACTTTGTTTCTACACCGTGCTTATTCATGTCAAAGTGTGTCAGAGCCAGGTCAAACCAAGATACTGAATTGGTAGTGATCTGTAGGAGCAAAAATCATTAAAAGGTGCCTGGGCTTTGAACAAGCAGTAATTTAAATTCGATTTATAATTCGATTGTATTTTTTTCCTAGTTTTCTAGCTAACACAGCTTTGGCTTAAATTCCTCTCTCTCTCTACACACAGGTCCTTCTCAAAAAAATTGCATATTGTGATGAAGTTCATTGTTTTCTGTAATATACTGATAAACATTACACTTTCATATATTTTAGATTCATTACACACAAACTGAAATAGTTCAAGCCTTTTATTGTTTCAATATTGATGATTGTGGCATACAGCTCATGAAAACCCAAAATCTCAAAAAATTTGCATATTTCATCTGACCAATAAAAGAAAAGTGTTTTTAATACAAACCTTTTGCAGATTATTGTGTCTTGTGTCTCTCAACTTTCTCTTCACAATATCCCACAGATTCTCTATGGGGTTCAGGTCAGGAGAGTTGGCAGGCCAATTGAGCACAGTAATACCATGGTCAGTAAACCATTTACCAGTGGTTTTGGCACTGTGAGCAGGTGCCAGGTCGTGCAAGAAAAATGAAATCTTCATCTCCATAAACCTTTTCAGCACATGGAAGCATGAAGTGCTCCAAAATCTCCTGATAGCTAGCTGCATTGACCCTGCCCTTGATAAAACACAGTGGACCAACACCAGCAGCTGACATGGCACCCCAGACCATCACTGACTGTGGGTACTTGACACTGGACTTCAGGCATTTTGGCATTTCCCTCTCCCCAGTCTTCCTCCAGACTCTGGCACCTTGATTTCCGAATGACATGCAAAATTTGCAACCTGTAGCCCATTTCCTGCACACGCCTGTACACGGTGGCTCTGGATGTTTCTACTCCAGACTCAGTCCACTGCTTCCGCAGGTCCCCCAAGGTCTGGAATCGGTCCTTCTCCACAATCTTCCTCAGGGCCCGGCCACCTCTTCTCGTTGTGCAGCGTTTTCTGCCACACTTTTTCCTTCCCACAGACTTCCCACTGAGGTGCCTTGATACAGCACTCTGGGAACAGCCTATTCGTTCAGAAATGTCTTTCTGTGTCTTACCCTCTTGCTTGAGGGTGTCAATGATGGCCTTCTGGACAGCAGTCAGGTCGGCAGTCTTACCCATGATTGCGGTTTTGAGTAATGAACCAGGCTGGGAGTTTTTAAAAGCCTCAGGAATCTTTTGCAGGTGTTTAGAGTTAATTAGTTGATTCAGATGATTAGGTTAATAGCTCGTTTAGAGAACCTTTTCATGATATGCTAATTTTTTGAGATAGGGATTTTGGGTTTTCATGAGCTGTATGCCACAATCATCAATATTAAAACAATAAAAGGCTTGAACTATTTCAGTTTGTGTGTAATGAATCTAAAATATATGAAAGTGTAATGTTTATCAGTACATTACAGAAAATAATGAACTTTAGCACAATATGCAAATTTTTTGAGAAGGACCTGTGTATGTATAAATAAATAAATAATGAATAAATACATTTTAAAAATCTGGGTAGCAAAATATCTATTTCTATTCTATAAATGTAAATAAAATGTATATTATTATTATTATTAATCATTAATCATTTAGACTAAAGTGTTAAAATTCTTGAAAAGTTTTAAATGCAGATGTACAGTACACTATAATAATGTATAGAATTTGTTACTTTATTCTATTCTATATAATAATAGTATAGAACGGGCACTAGTGGCTCAGTGGTAGGTGTTTCGCCTGCCATGCGGAAGGCCCGGGTTCGATTTCCAGCCAGTGCCCAAAACCCCCCCAGCCCAGCCACTGGATGCAGTGCCGGTCCCAAGCCCGGATAAAATGGGAGGGTTGCATCAGGAAGGGCATCCGGCATAAAACCTGTGCCAAGTTGTTGTGCAGAATGGATGTTCCGCTGTGGCGACCCCTTCCTGGGAGCAGCTGAAAGATCAACAGCATATAATAATAGTATAGTGGTGGCTCAGTCGGTGGGCAGTGGTGGCTGTTGGTTAAGGCTGTGGGTTACTGGGTCCAGGGGAGCTGTAAGCTGGCTGACCCTGCGCTCTGACCCCAGTTTCCTAATTTGTATATGCGAAGAAGACTGTAAAACGTACATATAAATAACTGAACTTCATTCTAATAATTATTAGTGTTGTTATCTATTGTTATCTCACATACTTATTATTATTTTTCTTCTTCTTCCATACAAAAGTTTGGCACGTAACTAGTCCCGCACCGTTTGTCGTAGGTGTCAAATCGTGAAGCCGATTCGGGAATGGAGTGCTATGACTTTTATAAGGAAAATCCCATAGACTTTACATTGAGACCAACTTTGACGGATTGTAGCGCAGAGAGGGAATCTTGTAGAAACTTAAAATTTACCATATTTGAAGAGGTTTGCAACCTGTGTCAGAAGATACCCCACACAAGGGTATAATTTTGACCCCCGGGGCAAGAGAGCCCCAAATTTGCCCCATTGACTTATAGTGGGGATTTTGGCAAATAACTAGTTTGTCGTAGACCCATGAATGAGGTGTCAAACCGTGCGGCTTATTCGGGAATGGGGTGCTTTGACTTTTCTGAGGGCTGGGCGGTTAATTGCCCCAACTGCCCATAGACTTAACATTGAGACCAACTTTGGCTGAGTCCCGCACCGTTTGTCGTAGACCCATGAATGAGGTGTCAAACCGTGCGGATTTTTCGGGAATGGGGTGCTATGACTTTTCTGAGGGCTGAGGGCTAATAGAGTTAACATTGATTTAACTGTGGAACTGACTGTCGTAGAGACACGGGGAAAGCTCATTTAACTCAGGCAACCAATCACTCATTTGCATTTATCGTCATGCTCATGAGCCACACCCTCTAGCACCCTCATTAGCATGATGTTAGCATGATGCTAACACGATTAGCATTTTGCTAGCATGATGCTAAAAATATTAGCATGTCACTAGCATTATGCTAATTATATCAGCACATCGCTAGCATGATGTTAACACTATTAGCATGTCACTAGCATTATGCTAACTTTAGTGGCATTTCACTAAAAACGTGTAGAATGATGCTAGTGTGCTTGTCATGTTGCTAGCATTATGCTAAGAATATTAGCATGCTGCTAGCATGATGCTAACTATATTAGCATTTTGCACTTAACATGATTAGCATCTTGCTAGCATGGCGTTAATTCAATTAAATTCAATTCAATTTTATTTGCGTAGCGCTTTTAACAATTGTCATTGTCTCAAAGCAGCTTTACACAATGAAAAGAATTATTTAAGATTGTATGGAATGTGAATGTATATGTATCAAAATGGTCAGATAGTCCCTGGTGAGCAAGCCGCCGGCGACAGTGGCAAGTAAAAACTCCCTGAGATGGTAATAGGAAGAAACCTTGAGAGGAACCAGACTCAACAGGGAACCCATCCTCATCTGGGTGAAACAGATAGCAGGAAATTATCTACATTTATACAGTGTGTTAGGTGGCAGGCAGTTCAGCTATAATAGTTGATGTTAATTGATGTTAAAATGGAGTCCAGGTAGTTATTGGAGACTCAGATAGACTTGTAGAAAGTTCCAGTCCTGAACTATCGAATTGTCAAGTCCTCAGAGAAACAGCTGCTAACACCAGTCGAGGCCAGAACCATCTTCTAAGTAAATAGAATCATCCCCAGACACCAGACGCATCCCAAAGAGACACACGGGGCATCCATGCGACGAGACCTCCAATCAGAAGCGGGGCACCAGGATGGGTCAGACAGGTCCGGAGGGCAGAGGGAGTCTGGATCACTGGCAGCTCAGGGATGGCATGTGTAGCTCGACAGAGAGAGAGAAAGAGTGAAATGGGGAGACAGGGGGAGAGAGGAAAGAGAAAGAGGGGGAGAAAGAGAAGAGGAGGAGAGATGGCAGTTAGGTATGGTCACAGTCACATAATGTATAATGTGAATGCATATTTAATGTAGAGTGCAAGCAGAGACTCCGGCAGGACTAACTATGACAGCATAACTAAAAGGGAGAGCCAGAAGGAAACACAAACATGAGGGCTCCGTGAGATGTAAAGCAAACAATCACCTCACCGTCAACAAACCTGAGTGATCAATGAGGGTGGGGTAGACAGTATCTAAACATACTAGTTCACCGTAATACTCTACGTCCATGAGTCCCCCAGATCTGCTCCTTTGCCCAAGATAAATCTATTTATAGAAAATGCTTGGCTAAATAAATAGGTTTTTAGCCTAGACTTAAACACTGAGACTGTGTCTGAGTCCCGAACACTATTTGGAAGACTATTCCATAATTTTGGGGCTTTGTAAGAAAAAGCTCTGCCCCCAGCTGTAGTTTTCATAATACACGGTTCTGACAAGCAGCCTGCATCCTTTGATCAAAGTAGGCGTGGCGGATTGTAAGACACTAGCAGTTCGCTCAGATACTGCGGCGCGAGACCATTTAATGCTTTATATGTCAAGAGTAGTATTTTAAAATCAATGCACAATTTCACAGGGAGCCAATGTAGTGAAGATAAGATAGGGGTGATGTGCTCATACTGTATCTTCTGGTTCTAGTGAGCACTCTCGCTGCTGCATTCTGGACTAGCTGAAGCTTTTTTATGCACCTGGCTGAACAACCAGACAGTAAGGCATTACAATAGTCCAACCTAGAAGTGATAAAAGCATTAACTAGTTTTTCAGCATTGTTTAGCGACAATATATTTCTTATCTCGGTCAAATAGGATCTGAGCCAGGAGAGGGCTGTACACTTAATTCCTACTACATTTTCTAATCTGTGAAGAAGAATAGCATGATCAATGGTGTTAAAAGCTGCACTGAGGTCGAGTAATACAAGCATATTTACACAACCCTGATCAGAGGCCAATAGGAGGTCATTTACTACTTTAACGAGTGCTGTTTCTGTGCTGTGATGAGGCCTAAATCCTGACTGATACAGTTCATGTATGCCATTTCTATGTAGATATGAGCATACTATCTTTTCTAGAATCTTAGAGATAAAGGGGAGGTTTGATATTGGCCTGTAATTGGACAGCTGACAGGGGTTGAGGTCAGGTTTCTTAATTATTGGTTTGATAACTGCTAATTTAAAAGATTTTGGAACATAACCAATGCTGAGTGAGGAATTAATTATTCTCAACAGCGGTTCTGTTATTACTGGTACTATCTGTTTAAGAAAATGTGTCGGTATAGGATCTAATATACAGGTTGATGAATTTGCAGAAGAGATGAGTGAAATTAGTTCATTCTCTTCAAGGGGAGTAAAGTATTTTAGGTTCGAATCTGACATGCTTAATAAGCTTATTAGCATGTTGCTAGCATGATGCTAGCTATGTTAGCATGTTGCTATAATCATCGTGAAACAGTCACTAGCATGATGCTAAGATCCCATTGTCATAGAGATACAGTATGGGGAGCCCGAGTTTTGCCACGGCAAGCACCACTCACATTTTCTTCAAGAAATGTACCTCTCTAGTTTTATTTATAATTTATAAATAAAATAATTCATTCTATAATTTTTTATAAATTGAAATTATAATATTAACCATTATTATTATTTAAAGAATTTTATTTATGAGGTTAAGAAGATCAAGTACAGATTGTGTCACGTTGAATCTACTCAAGGTTTTTTTTTAATGAGACAGGAATGACATGTTTTCCTCATTTCGAGTACTGTATCGTGGGGGGAGGGGTTGGGGGGGGTGCGTGTTCCTGGCTTTGTTCCAACATATTGTGTAAAACCTCAAACTCTGGCAACGCCAAGCAAGCTTTTTACAGCTAATCTGCTGTAACCATTAAATCCATTTTAGATACACAGAATGCAATTTGTCTTCCTTTTAGAGGCGAAATGAAATAATAAAAAAAAGGACCACTTTTCATTTTATAAAAGCGTCCTAAAAAGCTTGGGTGACAAAAAAAACTAGCTCAAGGGTTGGGGGGGGGGAGGGGGGGGGGGACTAAACAAAACAACAACAACAAATGACTTCTGCTTTTAACTGCACTCTCTGAGCAGCGTAATGCGGAGGGGGGGTTCGGGGGATATTTGTGTCGTTGACCCATTTTAAGAGCTCTTTTTAGTTAATCAATTACTGCTTCCTGTTCTCACATGGACCATTTGTGTTTTAATAATTAGCTTAGTCATTAATTAGTGAGTGACAGCTTTGTTTTAATCCTCAATCCAGTCAAATTACTGCTTAATATAATTTTTTTTACAAAAAAAAAACAAATTCATAAATGAAAAAATTGTTAGATCACCTGGGATAATCACATGTTCAAGTCAAACCGGGACATTTACAGAAGACTTAGAGCTTCAGTAAAACATCTGAACATTTTAAAGAAGGTCATACATGTCTGTGTATGACAATCCCGGCTGAGGTGCCTCGAAACCCACAGCAGTCGTTCCTGTTAACATCCAGAGACGCATCTGTCTGTATGAACTGTACACACAATCACTCACCAACACTTGCACGATACAAGACCGCAGATGGGAGTTATTGCCGCATCCACCATACAGTCCTGAATTTGCTCCAAGCCATTTCCACAAGTTTAGGCCATAAAAGGAGTTCCTGGGAGGCCGGCGTTTCAGACATGAAGCAGGCAGTTCGATCATGGCTTCGATGTACAGAGAAAACTTTCTTCCCTGATGGTGTCCAAGCACTAGTGAAACACTGGGATAAGTGCATTAGTGTCACAGGGGATTATACTGTATAGAGAAATCCTGCACAAAAAGTCAAAAAGTCTTAGTTTGACTTGAACACTCCATATATATGTCCACACAATATATATTATATATTTATTTTCTAATCTGCTTATCCTGTATAGATACCCCAAAAAGGAGACATATAAATGAAGACAGACAAAATAAAGAGCTCTCTAGGGAGATTGGTTTATGATAAATTAAACATTGTTTCTTTTTGTACTTAATTGGTTAAATTGTGATCATAGGGTTCTACAAAGGAATACGATTCTAAATGTAACTGCATTTCACAGTAATAAAAACGTCACATAATAACACAGAGCTCGCAATCTTCCTGAACTACTCAAATTAGGACTTTATCTTAAAAGAAAGGTGCGATCTGTGAGCATTTCTTGCTATATTACCACTTTAACAGAGTTGTGGACTGATATGCGTTTTAAGTCCATGACCTAGTGAGCCAGTATCAGGCATTATTTATTGATAAAGACTTCAAAGCACTCTAAGGTGATCTGGATATCTTCTAAATCCTTCAAAAGTAATTCCACAGCAGTTTGTTCCGACCGAGTAATCTGATTGGATGAGAAGCGCTCCCCTAATGGTGATAATAGATGGTAACAGCACTGGGATGTTTAACTATATGTTTCACTCCGTGTCAGAGGTGTTCTAATAACAGTTAATTGAGGGAGCATCGTCTGTCTGTTGTGTAAAAGCGATATCACGCTCAAGGTCGTGCTGTTGCTCACAACAGCACTCCCTCTTGTGTTTTATTGCTAACACTGTATTAACATTCATATTAAGATTAACTAAATGTTTACTACCATAAGGGTTTTGGAGTTGTCCCTGTTGTCATTCCTGACACTATTGTTACAGGAAACAGTAGCGGTTCCTAAAAGAAGAGTGAAGTAGCTGCAGAATAGACAGCCGTCTTCTCCTCTGTACGCTCTTCCATACAACCTTCCATAGAACCTCAGTTCTTTTTCTCAGAAACGTACCAAAGAGAACTTCAAGATACCCTTTAAGCATTTTCATTCTATAATTGTTGTCATTCATTTCTTGTATTACAAAATTGTTATAATATTTTTCATTTTGCACAAATTTGTCAATCACATCTCATCTCATCATTTATCCTTTATACTGTACAGGGTCATATAGAGGATCCCATGGAGCCTATTCCAGGAGACTTAGGGCACAAGGTGGGTTACACCCTGGGTGCCAATCCATCACAGCACACACACTCTCTCACCGGGCAATTTGGCAACACCAATTAACCCAATCTGCATGTCTTTGAGAGAAAACTGGAGCACATGGAGGAAACCCACCAACCACAGGAAGAACATGCAAACTCCATGCACATAGACCCGAGGTGGGAATCGAACCTGAACCCAGGAGGTCTAAGGCGACAGTGTTAACCAATAAGCTACCATTCTACCAATTTTTTGAACTACCTTCTGGAAAAAAAAAAAAACACAAAATGTAAGCTCTCACGGCAGTATGATGAAATGTAATTACAAATGGTTAAAAAGTAAAGGCGTCAATATCTAATAAATAATAAGCTGTAATTGTTTTAATTGAAATAAACCGCTTCAGGCCATGCTAAAGTGAAAAATTATGAATCTTTAAGGTTGGACCAGCGACATCATCAGATATTTATTTTGTTCATATATATATATATATATATATATATATATATATATGTAATTTTTTTTCTAATGCTTTAAATTGGTTGTAGTTGCAATAAAGTAATCAAACAAGTATATTCTTTTTTTTTAAATGTAAGTTCATTAGATTGGCACCCTATACAGAGTGTACCCCACTCCATGCCCTAAGTCTCCGGGGATACGATACATGATAAAGCGGTATACTTCCCTACCTCCTTTTGCATCACTTTCCAAAACTATTCATTCAACTACTCATCTTCTCACTCGATCACATTAGTTCTTCTTTAAATGACATAATGTCTAAGCCTAAAGCACATTCATGCTTTAAAGTAAAACACTTCACCGCATCTCCTCTTGGCACTCTTTCATTGTCAGCTTTAAGCCAGGGATTGACCCACCGCCCCCCTCCCTTCCACAAAGCTTTCTCATCTTACAGACAATGCAGGCAGATGTCACTGAAGGATGTGTCAGAGGCAGCACTGGATTATATTAACAGGCAAGCACCGACGCCACTGGCTTGTCACTTTACATTTCATCCGAGCAGAAAGGGGAGACGGTGAACGGCGCAGAGGGACATGGAGGCCGGCTCAGAGCCCAGCAATGACTGCCAAGCGTCGCAAAGTCTGTTATGAATCAAGAGTCGCTGTCAAGGCTGTCCCTGACCAGGAGGAGGAGGCAATGAGCGACGGGAAGCTGGCAACCCCATTACGGTCCAGAGAGCCGCTCAGGACCTACGGTAGGTTAAAAGGAGAAGGGTTAACTTCAAGGTGATGGAGGGAAAAACATGAAGAGTGTGAGTGAAGTCTGAGGTGATGTGAATCTGATTAGTCTCGGCTGAAAGGCAATTTACAGGTTTATGGCTTATTATCAAAGTGCTTATTAGTGTTTCTGTAGTAACAGCTCATTTCACAGGGACTCGTACGGTAGACGTGCCACCGAAACAGATTAAAAAACATCTGTAATCGTTTATATTGCTATATAATATAACTTATTCTAACCTATGATTATAGAACTTTTGTGTATATGTAATGAAAGGAGATTATTATGGAAAACTTCACCCTTTAAACAGTATTCATGACCTGTATTCAATATATTTATGTCTACAGTTTTCGATGTATGAATAAAAAAAATTTAAGAGAAAAAAATACCTACTTTTGGTCCTTTTATTGCATTGACTGGGGTTCAAACAACCCAATTACATTTTCCCCTATAGTGACCTCATACAGTATAAGAAAAGCCCCTCCACCGTCTTGTTGCTCAGCACTGCCCCAGCAGGAATTTGTGGATTTCAAAAATGTTGTGGTGATGTTAATTGGGCAACATTAATTGGGCAAAAATCCTACCATCTCCATGCCTCAGACTACTGTAAGCACTTGGATTCTGATTTATTCTGTTCCATCCTGTTATCTTGATTTGAACCAGGTTTTCAGTAGGTCCAAGGGAGCCATGCTTATGACCAGTGTTGGGGGACGTTACTTTTTAAAGTAACTAATTACATTACAAAATTACTGTCTTTAAAAAGTAATCAGTTACATTACAGCGTTACTTTCTGATAACAGTAACTAGTTCGATACTTTTCCATTGCAGAAAATGAAAACTCCTTTGTGATTCCTCATGCATGTTGCTTTAGTTAAGACCTTTATAATTATTCTACCATCATCACTCAGCCAAGTTTGGCCCATAATCTGTTAACTACTAATACCCCTATCTCACCTACTAATACCCCTATCTCACCTACTAATACCCCTATCTCACCCACTAATACACCTATCTCACCTACTAATACCCCTATCTCACCTACTAATACCCCTATCTCACCCACTAATACACCTATCTCACCTACTAATACCCCTATCTCACCTACTAATACCCCTATCTCACCTACTAATACCCCTATCTCACCCACTAATACACCTATCTCACCTACTAATACCCCTATCTCACCTACTAATACCCCTATCTCACCTACTAATACCCCTATCTCACCCACTAATACACCTATCTCACCTACTAATACCCCTATATCACCTACTAATACCCCTATCTCACCTACTAATACCCCTATCTCACCTACTAATACCCCTATCTCACCTACTAATACCCCTATCTCACCTCCTAATACCCCTATATCACCTACTAATACCCCTATATCACCTACTAATACCCCTATCTCACCTCCTAATACCCCTATATCACCTACTAATACCCCTATCTCACCTACGCGGTTTCGCACGGTGGCTGTAAGTACGCGTAAGTCTTGGCACTGCGATTAGGTTTCCATCTTTCCGTGTGTCGGTCCTCTCATAGTCAAACCGCATCGGTGAGATAGGGGTATAACAGCAGGAATAACAGAAGGGGAGGGGTAATTGGGGGCGTGGCTTGTAGGACGACTTTCACAAACACACAAATACACACACTAAAGGATTGGGAATGACTGCTGTCTGGCTCACGAATTACATAAATTGTCTGAATAACGGATTACATTTAAAAAAATAAATAACAGGACTTAAATGGCGGACCTAACACATTACATCAAAAAAGTAATCCAAGTACTCTAGTTACACCCAACACTGCTTATGACTGGGCAAAAAATTCCCTCCCAAGAACAACACCTCCTTGTGGTTGCACTCAAGCTCATTAAAGACATCACGGCTACAGTAACAATCAGCAGCTCAATCAGCGGTCAGTGTTGATGTGCTACTCAGTCACCACATCAATCATCACAACCTCAGGTGGCTTCTTAGATAGAGATCATGTTCCTCTCAGCGATCCTACTCGGGAATACACGTATCTGACTGAGCGATGGGTCTGGTGTTTGGGGTTAGTGATTAAATTTAACAAACACGCGAATAGAGAGGAGAAGTTTACATTACACAGAAAGACGTAAAGCTGACTTTCTGTCTTTCTGCTTTCCGTCCTTGACATCAAGCCCCAGTTTGATCTTCCGTCTAAGAGTAATTTTACTCGGTACAGTGTATCAGTGCGCTCGTTCAAAAGGGGGTTAAAGGAAAAATCCATCCTGAAAATCTTGTTTATTAATCTTCTTGATAGTGGTGTAGGGGGATTTAGCCCTGCAGTCATCTCTAACTTAAGAGAGCGATGCGGCAGCACTGTACTCCTTTAGTCTGTCTAGTTCTCTCAGATCAGCTTCCAAAGCCTGAACTTTCACTCTAATAGTACCGTCAGGACCATCACACTCATCACCTCAGAGATCTCTATCTCGCCTAACCGAGCTCTTTCACTTCGTATAACTGCACTGCATTCTAAAACATTTACACCACTGCTTCTGCTCTAGATTTTTTTTTATGTTAATGTTGGATTAATGTCTTGCTCTTATGTCTTCAAGAACTATCAGCGTTATCAGGTTTAAGATCATTGAAAAACATGAACATTTAAAGAAATCGTTCAATCGATCAAAAAATAGAACCAGAATCACTAAACACTTCACGAAACTTGAAAACATTGGAAATGTCACTAACAAGTTCTACAAAGGATTTACATGAAGCAATGTAATATGGTTTGCAATACAGGAAGGGATCAATTTCATAATAATTTGGCATGTGTAATTTCAAATTAGGTCTTAACAAATCTAAATGCAAGTTAACACAACCAGCAGGTAAAGCAGGTATAAAGTGCAATGTGCTTTTATATATACAGTACAAGTTGCAAGGTTTATAGTTGGTAGGTTTCTTCCCTCCCATGTGGAAGGAACAGGTTCGATTCCCATTCAAGTTCCATTCATTCATTCATTCATCTTCTGTACCGCTTTATCCTCTATTCAGGGTCGCGGGGACCTGGAGCCTATCCCAGGAGACTTCGGGCACAAGGCAGGGTACACCCTGGACAGGGTGCCAATCCATCGCAGGGTACACACTCATACGCACATTCACACACTCATTCACACACTACGGTCAATTTGGGAACGCCAATTAGCCTAACCTGCATATCTTTGGACTGTGGGAGGAAACCGGAGTACCCGGAGGAAACCCACCAAGCACGGGGAGAACATGCAAACTCCATGCACACAGAGACGGGAATCGAGCCTGGCCGGGGAATCGAACCCAGACCCTGGAGGTGCAAGGCGACGGTGCTAACCACTACACCACCGTGCCGCCCCCATTCAAGTTCCAAATCCGGATTAAATGGGAGGGTTGCGTCAGGAAGGGCATCCGGCGTAAAACCTGTTTCAAGTTCTTGTGCGGCGGCGCGGTGGTGTAGTGGTTAGCACTGTCGCCTTGCACCTCCAGGTTCGATTCCCCGGCCAGGCTCGATTCCCGTCTCTGTGTGCATGGAGTTTGCATGTTCTCCCCGTGCTTGGTGGGTTTCCTCCGGGTACTCCGGTTTCCTCCCACAGTCCAAAGATATGCAGGTTAGGCTAATTGACGTTCCTAAATTGCCCATAGTGTGTGATTGGGTGTGTGAGTGTGTGTATGTGTGTGTGCCCTGCGATGGATTGGCACCCTGTCCAGGGTGTACCCCGCCTAGTGCCCGAAGTCTCCTGGGATAGGCTCCAGGTCCCCCGCGACCCTGAACACAGGATTAAGCGGTATAGAAAATGAATGAATGAAGTTCTTGTGCGGATTGGATGGTCGCTGTCGCAGCCCCTTGATGGGAGCAGATGAAAGACATGTAGAGGTTTATAGTGTTACTATTCTTTATCTAAAATAAAAATCACTGACCTGATGAAATCACTGCATCATGTTAAATATGTGCAACATATTTGCATCTCCAATGGTGAGCACTGATTATAAATTTAACACCAGTAAACTGGCGACAGGATCATGAACACCCAAAGGCTTACCCATACCCATGGGGACCAAGTGCCAGCTTGTCCCAGTTCGATTTCACAAAAATACCCAATGATAGCACAGCCATATCCAGCGGACCATAGCCATCACGTCACATGGGATCCATCAGGCAAAGACCCAGTGGGCCGACCTCACCACCAAAACCCCAGTGAACTACAAAATCCCCACCCTACAACCCACAGCTTCTGAAGGATCCTGATTTACGTCCTGGTAAAAGACACCACATCACACCACCAAAGGTTCTACAGAACCATGCTTTAAGGCTAGTAGTAAATCTGTAAAATCTTGTGTTTTGTTTTTTCGTGATTGTGCATTATTAAGATGGTTCAGTCAGCCGTTTGGTCTCTGGGATGATGCCTACAAACATTTCCCAGGAGACTTGGGGCACAAGGCAGGGTACACCCTAGACAGGGTGCCAATCCATTGCAGACTGAGGTTTTACTTTTTGTTTATTCTTTATGTGCATATCAGAAGATGAACTACACTTCCATATCACCATCAACATGGTGGTATTTATCTATTTATTTATCTATTTGCACTCACAATTTATCCCTAATGCATGTGCTATTACTAAAAAAGCAGAACTAGTTCATATTTGCATCCAGACAACAGATTCCTTTCTGCACTCTCTCTCTCTCTCTCTCTCTCTCTCCGGCTGCGACGCCTGCTGTGCAAATGTAGTGTCCCCTTTAAGAGCCATTCATCACACATCCATTTTCTCCCTCAGTGTCACTTCAGGCTTGTTGGTCGGCGGTTGTTCTTTGTCACGCCGAAGTCGAATTACCAATGGCTCTTTGTAAATTTAGCTCAGGCTCAGTTTATTTTCAGCCTTGTATTTTCTGAGCCTGAGTGAGACTATCTAGAACAATTCCTAAGCACATAAATGTCACATAACCGTCAATGTTTACTTCCTGATTTTGCTGTGTTTTTATCAAATGGTTGGAGTTACAGACATCCTGTGAATCCGTGCTACTGTATATATTTTGTGATACTATAACACAGTCGAAAGGTTTGGGAAGGGAAACTATAGATACTAGCATTTTGACTTGATCACTAGGTGAAGAATTCAGGTGGCCGGGGCTAACTAGAGGTGATCCTATAGTGTGATTAGGAATAAATAAAAGAATAAACAAATAGAATAAATAAATAGATAATTAACCTCCACAATGATTAAGTAACGATTAGTAGAACCTGCTAATTGTAACTCACTAGATTCATTGATTTTTTTTGTTCTATTGTTTATTCAAAGAAGGAAGAACAAACAAAACTGCCTATTTATTCCTCTTGGCCAAATGCTGCCAACTAAAAATGCATAAATAATTTAATAAATAAATAAATGAATAAATGTTAGCATAATTAAGCAGCTATAATTTTATGTTATATTTTATGCTGCAAATTTATGTTGTCTTAGATTAAAAAGTGAAACTATAAAAAACAAACAAATAACAAAATGAATAACATTGTCAGAATATGACATTATTTCACAGGTACAAATTTATATTTAACTTAATTAAGTGACTTGATCCTGAAAACTCATCATTTTACATACAGTCCATATATTGTCACGACGTGCGCCTGTGATGGGCGTGCGCTTAATCTGTTATCGATCCTCGATCACTTCGTAGGCTCCCTACGTAGGCAGCACCCCCTTCTGCAGGTCCGCGAGCGGGGTGCGGTGGAGTTTATTAAAGAGAGTGGCACGTGAGCGGGGCGATGGTCGCCCTTCCATTTTATTACAGGACAGCATAGGAAGAACTGCTTGAGCTCCCACGGCACCATCACATCCCTGCCGCGGAATAGGAAACTGCCGCTATAAGGATTGCGTTAAGGCCTCAAATCCCAGCCGGGAAAGCCGTCCAGCCGACAGACGTCCAGGAGAGACTCCCGCCTGTAGCTGTGCCCAGAGAGAGCTGGGAAGGGCCGGGCTTGGCTCGTGGAAACGGGAGAGGTCCGTCGTGGGAGAGCGCTACCTCCACGTGCTCATCCTACCACTCTGCCCACCAGCGCCTTTCGCCGGCTGTGTGTCCACATGCCAGCTGAGCACTGACGATGGACCTGCACGTGCACACATCCACTCTTTTCCTTCCCCTTTATTTCTTCCTCCCTCCTTTACCCCTTTCCTTTATTTCCAAATAAAATGACCCTTTTTCCCAAAATGCCTCGCCTCGTGTCCGTGTGTCTGTGTTGCCACCCGCTATTGGCTATTTTACATTCTGCAATAAACTTTCATTGTAATTTGAAAACCATTACTACAATATTTACTTTCCATCATAGACACACTTAAAATTAATGCAATTGTCATCCTTTATAGTTTAACTTGCTTTATAGTTTTTGGTTTAGGTTTAGGTATGTTTGAGGTTTTTAAGGTCTATAAAATCTTTTGTAATTTTCGTGACTGTGCATGATTAAGATGGTTCAGTCAGCCGTTTGGCCTTTGGGATGATGCCTACAAACATTTTTACAAATGACCTTTTGTACCCCTGGTTCTCACTCAGCAGGAAGTGTGTCACATACAGTAATGTGTTTACACCAATGATGTAAAAGATTCACGTAAGAAAAAATGTTCACATAATATTACACCTCAAATAAAAACAATCTGTCTCTCTCTCTCATATAGGAACACCACTGAGGTGTAAGACAGTGTTTGATCCTGTACTTTGCATTTAACATTCTACATGTAACTGTCAATTCTTAAGCTTCAAGGGCATCTCGCTGCAGGAAAAAAAAAAAATTGTCATCTGCCTCTTTAAAGGTCTTGTCCCCCAAGACCAACCTGCAGCCTCTATCAGACAGCCTCCGTGGACATGTTTTAATTAAAGAATCCACCCTCAGCCCACCTCCAGCCCGTCCCTTCTGTCCCCTGCTGCTCCGCGCGCTCTCTGTCTGCAATCTGCCATTGTGGCACGAAGAGATAAGGCTACAAAAAGAGCAGAAAACGGCCAATAAAACATCCCACAGGGCCGGTTTCTCCGAGAACGAGCCTTGTTACCCTACATGACTCTTTTACATCAAGGTGGACTCCCGCTCTGCTTTTCATGAGCGGCTCGGTAATTGATTCAGCCTGCTTCCTCTGCGCACTTCATCACACAGGAACCATCAGGGTCAGGCGTGTAATGAGGACCACCGGGCATGGGCACTACGCAGGGCCAATAATTTTAATCGTGGTCAGACGTCAATATTTCTGGAGCCATTAAACATGCTTACTGTGTATTTCGATACATCACATTTTCATTACACTATGCAATGAAATGTTACATGGATCCATAGATGGAATATACTGTAATGCATTACAGTAATTAATGCATAAAAATGTTACAGTGACAAAAATATTGTTTTGTAAGTGCTGTAGATTAGCTGTTTATAACAACACTACTATCTAAACTGGAAGTGGGTGTGTCCTAAAACACAACGTCTTTCAACCCAAGAGATTTTTTGCTTTGATTGCGATCCTGATCAGAAAGTTACGTGTACTAAGGATCAATGAATGAGTGTTATAATCTTTCCAATCAAACAGGGCATTGACATTAGCAAATTGAGAATAGCAAAGCATGAAAAGGAAAAGTTATTTAACACTTCTTAATTTAAATAACTTAAAATATTATCAAAAGGACCCAAAGGCTAAGACTCTATGTTGTTGATTTGGGGATCTGAGGATCCAGGTTCAAGCCCTTGCCATCGGTGGATTGCGACACCCCATACTACCCAGCCACTGCATGCAATGCCAGTCCCACACCCAGATACAAATGGGAGGGTTGCATTAGAAGGGGCATCAGGTATAAAACCAGCACCAAGTTGTGTGCTGATCGGATGTTCTGCTGCGGCGACCTCTTGCAAGAAGCAGCCGAATGAAAGTATTTAACACATCTTAATCTATTAAGATATTGTTTTTGTGCAGGATGTTTGAAATTAAGTTATTCCCCATAGGTTCTTGGATAGAACATTTTCCCTTTTTTCCATTTCAAATGCTTTCCCTTTACTCAAAGCACATATTTGCGAACGTCTCCTCACTTTAGATCTACATTTCGTAGCCCACTCCAAGCTCAGATCTTCAAATCACTTCAGTCTTATGAACTGAATTGAACATCGGAGTGGAAATGAAGTCATGAGAATGTGTTTAGGGAAGAGGAGGAGTGCTCCACGGCAGCCTTGAAATCCTCCATGCTCTTCTGCTGCTAATGTTTCCTGCCACTAATGCTCAATTCTGTTGACACCACGAGACGTGTACCGCCATGGCTAAGTCTTTGAAATACATGAATAAGTAAATACTGTTGTGTTGATTCTGCCATTTCTTTAATTTCTAGCATAGAGTGATGTTCGCGAGATGAAATGGGGTGTAAATTGATGTTGACAGGCGGAGGCATATTATGTCTGAAAAGATGTGTTCAAATTGTCTCCCTGCTTTTTTAACTGCAACTGTATGCCAAAGGAAGCAAAAATACACATATATAAACACAGAGTATATAATATTATATATTTGGATAAAAGATGAGTCTTTTCCGCTTGTGGAGCTTTATATATACAAGTAGTGTTCATAGGGCTAAATAACATCGACATAACCCCATAAGAATGGAATAAATGCTATATTTGCATATATAATGGCTTGTTTCAACCAGTCACACATTTCAGATTGTGTTGTCAATTTTAAGGTCCAGAACCATTTTAAATCTGTATGTACAGTACATTTATGTCATCTATTACAAAGTGCTTATGAAGGTGTAATATACAGTAGTGATACTGTATGAAGACTATGTAGAAGCCATATAATGGACATGATTTGTCCACTTTTGCTCATGAAAATCTGAGCAAAAGTCGACACACATACAGTACAGTAAATGAAATTGTTATGAACATGAATTCATGCCTTATAACACTCTGACATAGTGAAAATTGAAACATTCGTTATCATGTGATAACAGAGATTGCCAGCTATCATGACATTACTATGCTTGCCAACTTGTCTCATGAGCCTCATAACACAACCTTATGTCAACTTTATGTCAACAAAGCAAATACCAATGCCACATTACTCAGGCAACTAATGCCTGTTAAATGCAATAATTATAAATACCCATGAGCTGATGCTGCTTTTATAAAGCCTTATGAAAACTCATATGCTAAATAAATAGCAGTAATTAAGACCTTTTGTTATATTTGTTATATTCTTGTTGAAATTTTTAAATACTCAAATTATTTATTTAAGGAGTGTAAGAGGATGCAGAGGATAGGGTTAGATGGAGGCAAATGATTCGCTGTGGCGACCCCTGAAAGGGAACACCCGAAAGACAAAGAAGAAGAAGAAGAACGGGTGCACAGGCGGCACCATGAAGCAAGGACACGAGGCAAGATCTTATGGGAAAAAGGATAATTTATTTAGGAAAAATGGGGAAGGAAAGGGTTAAAGATGGGAGGATGGAAAGAAAGGGAAGGAAAGAAGGTGCACGTGCAGATCCGGGGGCAGTGCCTAGCTGGCATGTGGGCACACAGCTGACAATAGGTGGCGGTGGGCGGAGTGGCAGAATGGAGCACACGGAGGCAGCGCTCCTTCACGCTGCAATGACGGCGCTTCTCCCATTGTCGATGGTCGGCCTGGCCCCTCCCAGCTCTCTGTTGGTGCTCCTCAGTGCGGAGATCAAAGGGCGGAATTCCAGTGTCCTTTATTTAAAAGTCCCTGGGGCGCGTCATATCGACCCACATGCATGCCACTCTCCCACCGCACGTCTCTTTACAATCTTCCCGGACCCTCGGACTAAACACTTCACCTTGGTTTTATAATGCGGAGCAAGCTCAAGATCCTATTAACGTTAATTATCGCCAGCCTGAATAGGCGGCTCCTTCCCTTTGCATACCTGCAGAAGGGGATGCCGCCTATCTAGGGAGCCTATGGAGTGACAAGAGTCAAATGACTTATGCAATTCATTATAAAACCCTATGAACACTGTTATTCTAGAAGTAAAATATAGTACAGTATAAGTAATATGAACTACAAAATCAGGTGTAACAGCATTATGGCAACATTATGGCAATAAAACAAATATGCTACAGAATGTGACTTTCCCTGGGTGTTTACTCAAGTTGACATAAATGACTACAAAGTCAAGTATCATGTTCTTATGTATGCCAGCTTGTATTAACCATGCCATAACTTAATTTTATATTAACCTTACAGTATGTATGTCAACAAAACAAAATTGTTTGTTGGAATATAATATTGTAAATACCTCTGCAGGTGTCTTAATGGACTTATGCTGATATTATTAAGCCTTATGAATACTCTTTTCAGAAAACTAGTAGTAAAACAACATAAACTTCAAAAACAGTTGCTACTGTATGCTATTGTTCTGCACAGCCGACTTGTATCAACAACGGTATCATAACACAATCTTATGTCAACCTTATGTCAGCCAAATAAATACCCATGTCATTACACAGGTGTTTTGTCAGGTTGACATAGACAACAAATGCTTGTTGGAATATACAATTCTAAATACTCATGCAGGTGTCATGATGGGTTTATGCTGATGTTATGAAGCCTTATGAACACTCTTATTCAGAAAACTAGTAGCAATACAACATATCATAAACACTTTAAAAATAGTTGTCTTGGCGTTGTTACATACTGTATGGCTACTTGGGTGGAAAGTATCATAGGGTTGACATACTGTAACTGTCACCACCTTATGTCAACCTTATGGCATCAAAGTCTTCTGTCTAGTCATCCATTGGCTGTTTTGTCAAGTTGCCATAATGCTTGTTATGATAGAATGTGCGTTTATTTAAGGGATTATGTTGGTGTTATGAAGCCTTATGAACTCATATCCAGGAAACGAATACTTCTATAATGCTTGATGCGCTATTACGCCTCAGTTCTCAAATTTATCTTGCTTCAGATAAATAATATTTTAAGAATAATTCCGTTTTCAATAATTTCTTCTTTGTGGTTGTAATTAGTGTAATTTCTGCTAATTCTGCTGAAGCACAAAACAGAATTACGTGCGCATGGACACATTTAGTGACTACAGCTTGTGTTTAGTTATTATTATTATTTTTTTTTTTAGTTCCATGGGCAGTTCGTGTAAATCGTGCTCTAGGCTTCATCAATGTGATTTTCTGACCACAGCACAGATCTTGGCTGGAAGTTTTTTTGGTGGGTGGCTTGTTTTTTTTTTTTTTTTTTTTCCCCGTCAGTGACAGTCAGGGGTTTGAAACACTGACAAGGCTGAGCTAGCTGATACCCTCCTGCCAACAGCACACAAAAACACAGAAACAAACACATACACATATCATATCTGCTCATACAGTATATAATGGCGGTGGTTCATCAGCATTAATATTGATCTCTTCATCACCTTCATCACTATTTTTATCAACTTGTAAACCCAACCTACAATTCCTTAGAGTTACAAAACCGTAACACTGGAGACTCCTTCCATAAGTGATGAATAAACATCTCCTTACAGTAATCTCCACTGTGCAATTAATTTACCTTTATTTCTTTCAAGTGTATTACTTCATATAAGGCAATGCGGAGCCACAGTTACTATAGAAACAAGCGCTGTGTTGTAAATGTTATTTCCAGCTATTAAGTAATTAAGGTGGTGTTCTTTATCCTTAATGTGCTTTCATTTATTGGAAGTTCTTCATGCATCTCTTGCTCTTGCTGGTTTAAGCCTCCTTCCTCCTCCTCCTCCTCAAAAAAAAAAAAAAAAATCAAAAAATCTCCTCTATTGCTGAATAATTATGCTAACTAGAGGATAAGAATAACATAATGTTTTTTCCCCTGATTATATTCAGTGAAACACTTTTCTCGCCAACAAAACATCCAAGGTGAAAAAGCTATTTAATCTGCAACCCTAGAACCCAGTTACCACGTTATCTATTTGCATCCCAGCCTCCCCTTATTAGCCACCTACAGTACGTGACCAAAATGTCCCAACTTGGAGCGCGCTGCATCCTCTCCAAAGCCCACAGGCAAACAGGATGGAACAAAGTGACTGTGTACTTGGCACTGGGAGCACACAGCCACCCAGTAGCTCTCTCAAAGTCAGATTGAGGCTAAAGAGACATTTGTTTAACGATTTCACCCCAGTAGGCCTCGTGCTATTTTTACAAGAGTTGGCTGGTGGGAGCCGGCACCTCGGATGCACTGAAAACGCCATTCGTGGGAAGGAGAGAAACAAATGAGCTCGGTGCTGGGACCTGGCTTCGGTTCTGCATTCGCTCTGTTTGATACAATCCGCCCAATTCCCGAGGTGTGTCCGTGTCTTCAATTTCGTATGATGCGTTATTGCTAGCACCACAATAAGAGGACTGGCTTTCGGAGAGCTTTGCTCATCCAGACAGCTCAGGATGTTCACCAGCATTCAAGCTCTGTTCCTGTTTAGTCCATGTTTGCTGAATGTAGTCTCTCTCTCTCTTTCTCTTACACACACACATACACACACACACACAAAGAGTGGTGCAGTACAGCTGCTACTCTTGAGGCTGGATAGAGCTCTGCTGCCCCCCACAGCTGTACATGGTATAGGCATGCACACTGTTAGAGCTATCAGAATTGCTTATAATCATCAAATCTAGACAAAAAAAAATTATATATATATATATACAAATTTATATATGGAAATAGAAAATAATAGGAAAAAAATCTAAACTTTCACGAGTACTGTATTTATGATGCATTATAAATACAGCATAGTTGAGCAACAGCACCATATCAATGGCCTGAACATTTCTTAATGACATTTATGTTCATAACAGTGATTCATAAGTTATGAAGCTAGAATTAAGAAATTTTTACATGTTCATGTTCATGAGACTATTAAAATCAGTAATGCATTACAACTTCAGAAATCTTTTATAAGAAACAGTATATCCATGGTTTATATGCTGACCTTATGAAGTCATTATGAAGTGTAATGGATGTAACCAGAATGACTTATGACATTCATTTGAGGTTATGCTACACTACAATACGCCATGCAGTTTACTGTAAGTAAAATAATGTTATAACTTCCAGCAATGCATTACGTAGTCTGACATTATGAAGTCCAGACAAAAGTGATGTGCATGAAGTAGCACACATGAAACAGCCTGGGTTATAATGCATTACAACATTTGTAGCATAGAGTATTCATATACAGTACGAACATTAACTGTATATAATGTGTTAATTATCTAGACATTATGAAGACACATAGGTTTTGCACATAACCCTAATGAACGCAGCATTTACACAGGGCTATATCTTGCTCTAAGGTATTATAGATGCTATATAACATTATATAATGCATTACAAATGACACTATTGCATACTGTTCACTATGAACTTTTGCACACATGACTGTAGTGAAGTAAACATTTATATAGGGTTATGTGTCACATGTGGGTTTTAAGGATGCTACATGACATGTTACAAATTAATTTATAATGCACTTAACCATAATAAAGTAAGCATAAGTACTGCATTATGTCTTACTCTAAGGTATTATATATTTATGTCATTTTAATGCATTATGTAATGCACAGGCCTTTAATGAACTGAGCATTTAAACATGTTACGTTATGTCACTTTACTGTAGATGTTACAGATGTTGCAAATTAATTTATAATGCATTATAAATGACACTAGTTATGTCTCTTTATAAGCTATGGTATTATAGATCATCTTATTACATTACATGTTAAAGACTCTCTTATAATGCATTATAATATTATATTATGAAGCCATACATGTTATTGACATAACTCCAGTGACCAGAGCATTAATACAGACAGTTTATTTCCTACAGTATAAAGTATTATGTAGGCTATATGACATGTTACAGATTCATTTATTAAGGTATTATAAATTACATTATTGTTGTACCCATAATGAACCAAGCAGATGGTTATGTCCACCTATAAGAGATTATGGATGCTGTATGATATATATATATATATATATATATATATATATATATATATATATATATGTTACAGATTCACTTATGACTGTATAATGCATTATAAATGACATTAAAGAGTTGTAAGTGTTACACAAATAACCAAAGTAAGCATGCATTCAAGCTGTGTTGTACCGTAAGGTACTATGAATGCTATATGACATGTAATAGATTATAAAGCATTAAAGATCCCATACACTATAGTCACTACCAATGTGTAACGTAAGAGTTATGGCTTGATCAGGATTAGGATCAGGATTCTGTGCAACTGTTCATCAAACTGACTAGCTACAGTATAATTACTGATATCAGTTGCTAATACAAAATTATACTCTTCAGGACCCCCTGTATGATGTTCAAACCTGAAAGACTCACTGCAACACATCCTTTAGAGAAAAAAAAAAGTCTCGAAGATTGTACACTGTACATCCCACTGAAAAGAGAGACAACATACAGTATAGAAAGATAACTAAATCTTCACACTGCAAGGGGATTTTATATTTTATATATATTTTTTTTTAGCATCAAGTACCTGGAAGCAGAAGCGGTTCGCAACAAATATGGCCCAGGCTGCGCCTCCAGGAACAGCTGCACAGTGAGATAAACCCTGAGAAGTGGAGGACTGTAGTTGGGTAATAGGATTGCCTAAAGCTGAAGATGTCGACATGAAGTGCGGGACCCTGATAATCTTCATTCAAGTGCTCCCCTACCACTTCCAGGCTCGCTCTTTAAAACTTGCAAATGTGATTGCTACGCGTAGCCCGCAGCACTCACGACACTTATTGGAAGACTCAATCGTTAAAAAAAAAAAAAAAAAAAAAAACCCGGCAGGCTAAATGAAGCCGAGGAGACGAATGGATGAATGCGGTGTGACTTCGGGGACTACTGAGATGCACACATGGCCCGAGGACTATAATACGTCGGATTCCTGCTGGGAGAGCATCAGTCAGTGAGTCACAAAGCACGACCGCGGTTCACACTGGAACATACGTTTATCTTTTTTTTCTGGTATTTGTACCACTGTGCTAAATAATCAATCATGCAAGTTTCTTTCTGGCTTCCAGCTAAACGCCTCTACACCACCGTCGTATCAAGTGAACGTTACAAATTGTTTCTTTACGAACTTAACATCCAGAATGCCATGAATACAGTGACCTTAAATAAAAGCGTATTAATCTTAAAGCTACACAATAACACCGAGTAGTAGGTTCAGGGATGTGCTAGTGTTCCGTAACATCCAGTGGTATCTCAGAGAGGTAAGGCTCTGGGTTACTGGTCAGAAGGTCTAGGAGGTGCTAGCCCCAGCTCCACCAGGCTTCTCTTGTGGGACTTGAGCAAACCCCTTAAATGTTTCTGCTCCAGGTGTCCGCTCCCAGGCCCCAAGCTGGGATATGTGAAGAAAGAATTTCACTCTACAGTAAAGGTACAGTACAGTATATGCGGTATATATTGTGATGTAATCCTGCATTCTGATTGATCAACTGCTGTTGATTAAATTCCTATATCAGATAAAAGCGAATGTCTTGACGTATTTTTTCTTAGATGTGTTGTCAGTGGTATGAAGCCGTGTGATCAGATGTATACTGTATCTAACATTTTTTGGAAGGAGTCTCCAGTGTCAGCAACAGCATTAACGCATTCATATATTGTGTTAATATCAACATACTGTAGATTAGATGTATCACAGGCTAGTTTATGTGATTTGGTGCTAAGTTGTGTCTATTTTAGGTAACTATGGATAGTTTGATTGATTGATTGATTGATTGATTGATTGATTGATTGATTGTCCCATACTACCATGTTCTTGGAATGTAATTTTTTTCTTCTTTTTTGTGAAAACGGTTCCTCATGCTCCCAGAGCTCTTTCACACTCACACCCTGGATTCCTGAAATATGGTCGTGCATCAGATACGACCTTATTTATTCAGTAAAGAAAAGCTCCATAGATGCTCCATAACCTGGTGATCCAGTACATTCAGGTGGTCAGCTGACTTCATTTTATTGCCGCGTAACATTGTTGAGTCTAGACCTGAGCAACCTCAAGATCATAACCCAGATTATAACACTGTCTCTAGAGGCTTGTACAGTGGACACTACGCTTTGATCACTGCATCGTTTCATGCAGTTCCCTTCTTACCCTGACATGCCCATGTGAGGGTTGCCCACTAGAGGGCAGTGTTTGTATTTTGTAGTTTTTGGTTGTAGACCCAGTTTCCCAGAAGGCACCTCGGTTAGCTGACGCGGATGCCCAGCTGAACCGAGGAAGCTCATTAGTGTTAGTATAAATATCTGTTTGTTCTGGGAAACTGGGTCGAGCATTAATATCATTTAAGTTCTGTTAAGTGGGTTTTGTTTTGTCTTAGTATGTTCAGTTTGAGTTTGTTTTAGTTTGTATGAAGATAGTTGACCTTTTGTTTATGGAGCTTTAAGTTAAGTTTGTTCATATGAATATGTCTTTGTCTCTGTGTCTCCTAGCAGGATTAGCCTCTAGGAGAATTAGCCTTTTGTGTTTACCATCATGTGTAAGTGACCCCCATTGCATGTTTAGTTATTAGTCTGTATAAATACTAATGAGGGTGATACTAACATGTTTATATCATAGTCTGTCTAGTCTTCGAGTCTGTCTAGTCTCCTCGTCTGTGTAGATCGTAGTCTGTTTAGGTACTAACCTGTTTAGCCACTAACCTTCAGAGTTCCTAGTCTGCTGTGTAGCTTGTCTATTCATCCCTTGGGTCTCAGGCTACTAGCCTGTTTAGCCATTAGTCTGATTAGTTACTAGCTAGCTTAGCAGCTAATGTGCAGAACAGCTACTGTAGTAGTCCTAGCCAAGCCTATCTTGTGTGTGTTTATCCCTTGCATGTATAGTCCCTTGTGTTTTGTCCTCTAGTCTGTTTAGTGTGTCTTGTCTCATCCAGTTTGTATCCCATGTCTGTATTGTATATTAGTGTGTGTAATCCCTAGTCTGTGTTTGTGTTTTGAGTTCTCTTTTATAGTATGCTCCAAGTCAAGCCAACTTCCTTAGTTCATGTTTTGTTCATGCTTGTTCAGTTTTGCTTATTAAAAGACTTTGTTTACCACCTTACCCCCTCTGCATCTATGCCGCAACACCATGCCCACAATCCAACATCTAGCAGAACGTGACAGCCCATCGCTCTGGAGTAGAGTCAAATCTGGACTCATCAGGTCACATGACCTTTTTCCATCCCTCTAAATTCTAATCTTGATTCTCCATAGCAAATCCAAGCCTTTGTTTCTGTTAAGCATCACTTAGTCTTTTCTTTTTTTTGGCCAGACTGTGTCTAAATGGATTAAAAAATTTATTTTTTCAAATCGCTCTAGTCTAAGTGGAATGTAACTGTTTACAGGAAAATAACCAGGACTGATTCTGTGACAGTGACTATGTCATTTATTATTTTAATATAACAACATGCTCCGTCATGTTTTATGCTTTCGATCGAGAGAGACGTCTGATTAATGATGATCCACAGCCAGGTTCCAATCACCTCAGCAGGAGTTAACCTGAGACATGCTTTGCTACATGAGGATCGGTCATAAAGGATGCTGTTATCTTCCCGACTTAAATAAAGTAAATGCATGCTCACCATTCCATTGGTTTCACTTAAATTCACTTCACAAGTTAATGCCTTTGGCCCGAGTCCCAAGAACGGGATTTATAACCCCGTGCTGTGACGGAGAAGGGCCACAGTCTCTACGTCTACCTGTTTTGTTTTCGCTCCAGTCAATGCCACTCATCTACTAGTTAAAGCTCCTGTCAACTCTTAAGAACTGCAATGTCAAGTCCCCCCCCCCCCACCACACACACACACGCTTTCTTTGAGGACATTTCTGCCTGAAATACACCAACCCACACTTTTCTAGCACTAGCACATTTATAGCATGAGTTGTGTACTTTGCTTTAGTTGTGTACACTGCCGTGGAGACACAGCTGTCAATCATTTTGCAGTTTGACATGTCTGATGTCTAATCCATCAGAAAAATAGGTCTTGTATTTTAATTTTATCTTTTTATATTATTTAGTTATTTTTATTTAGTATTTGAGTAAAGTTTATATATATATATATCATTTCATCTGTAGTTTTAACTATTAGAATTCACTTATATATATATTTTTTTTTTCCTGTCTAATACCGTAACACAAAAGTGCCCTGAATGCATAAAATGTAAAACTGATAAATGTTTTGGGGTGTTATATAACCTGTATAACAGCCTGGAGTCAAAAACAAAAAAAGGAAAAGTGTCTATCTTTATAAATGTCCATATACAGTGTTTACTGAAGAACTCGTCTGTCATTACACCCTGAAGCTAATACCATATTTCCTTCATTTTCTTACGGTATGATTGCTAGCTAGCTGCTCTTAGCACTTTCTCAAGATCCAGCTTGTCATAAATCACAAAGTTAAACTGCATTAAAGTTAAAATGTGACATCTGGGCTTGTTGTTACACACCATTCAGTGCCGTTTGGGACGCAGCATTAGTCTGTGAACAGAACGATTAGTTCACCGTTGTGAGATATAAATCGGAGGTCACCTTGGTCAAATATATCCATGTGCTCCGGAGACAGCGAGGCTGGCACCCATGCCAAGAGGTGCAACGTCAGCAGGATTTTCCGCTCCGGCGACTTTTGGTCTCAGGTGCCCTCACGCTTCCCAGAGAGATGCCGGAGACAGAGGCCAAGCACGACATATGCTGCCTGGAAGTGAAGCTCCAATCTGAGGCCAGAGCGAATGGAAGCCTCCAGGGGGTAGAAGCCATGCAGAAATGGATCAAGAAAGGACAATGCAGTCCAGAAATGAATGACGATTACAGTTCCCGCAGCTGTGCTGACCCAAAGGCTTACCTACTGCTACATTGACTCTGAAGTAGGGGGAGATTAACCATACAACTCCAAATCGCTGCATTCTGTACATTTATAGTGAAGCAAAGCATAAACCTGAGCGGTTAGCGTCCTGCTGAGGCATTCAGTTCTGACACGCCGGCAGTCCTATGTCTCTGGCTACGTTTCCTATTTAACATTTTGTAGGTCAGGGATTTTTCTCCCCATATTTTTCTTCTAAAGCTTAACCGGGGAAGATGACGGCTAACACATTTCTGAGAGACACATACAGTACATGTACTGCTGCATTACATAGCAGAATAACACATTCTTCATACAGGAGCTCAAACACGCCCAAAGTTGGACGGCTAAAATGTCACTGTAATCGACAGGGGGAAGAACAGAATACCACCACCACTCAGAGAGCTCTCTTTACTCTCAGGTCTGGCATTATTTAGATGTTTAAATTGAATTGTGATTGAATTCAATCATACTTTACATTTCTTAATTAGACAATTAAACAAACTACAGTAGCAAGGTAGTGCGTAATATTGTATAAGTTGCACTTGTACTGCTCTGAGCCGCCGAGGCCTGGACTCCACTATCCCCTTTGATGGTGTGCTGTGGTAACTCGCACCAAGGCATTAGCAAAAGATCCTTATATCCAGTACATTTGGTCTTGGTGCCTCCATGGATCCGACTTGTTATAGTCCAGCACACCCAAGAAACTCTCAACAAGGGCTCGATTGTCAAAGCCACTAAAATCCTTAAGATCTTTCCTGCTTCCAGCACATCAGCTTCAAGAATTGACTCTTCATTTGCCCACCTCGTGACAGGTCCATGGTCTACAATAATCCCTTTGAACAGTTGATATTGAGATGTATATCTCTTACTTCTGCTCTGTAAACCTTCATAATGGCTCTAATCTGAGGTGCTGGTTGTTAATTGCTGATTTCTGAAGCTGGTAACTCTAAATGAACTTCTCCTCTGCAGCAAAGCTAAGTTTTGGTCTTGATCTCTTGGGAAGGTCTTTATGAGAGACAGTTTCATCATGATTCTTGATTGGTTTTGACAATATTGTTTTTGCAAGAACTGTTCTAGAACAGCTGATGTGCATATTTTACAACTGCAAGTTACTTAATTACCTAATTAATATGTGTTATTTCATAGTTTGGAAATCTCCAGTATTGTTCTATAATGTAGAAAATAAATCACAATAAAAAACTAGACTAGTATTGTATATAACAATATTCACTGTATATAATGCTAATCAGTGTTTTTTTTTATTTTGATGGTTCATGGATGTTGCTAGACCACATTTACTGGGGTACATGCCCCAGTATTAACCTGCTGTGCCCCAGTAAATTCTTAAACTCACATTTTAATAATATTTAGCGGATTAATTTATATATTAGTTTATAAATATGGGGCATATAAATCTATGCCCCATGCTCCAGTAGATCTGTGTGTTTAGCAATGCCCTGGTAATGATTATTAAGGAACATTTACAAAAAATGAATAAAAGGAACACTGGCTTGGTTGTATGTTTCTAACCTGATGGGTGTGGTCTCTTTTAATAAGGATGACCCCCCCCCCCTTCATTTCCAAGGTACAAGCAGTAACTGAATGGTTCGTTGAGGATGGAAATGGTGTAACTCACACACTACACTACAGTATGTCCAGCTGATATCTCAAGCCGATTGAACGCCTGTGAGAGACTCCGGAGTGATGTGTTAGACAGTGCTCTCCACCACTAACAGAAAAAAAAAATCTTTAAAAAGATAAAAGGAAAAAGAATAGAAAAATCATTATACAGTTCCTGAGACGTGAAGAATCGATACCAAGGTGTATCAAGGGATCAAATGAAGACACAAGGACAGTTTTTGGTGCGAAGCGTAAAGACAAAATCCGATGATTACGGTAAAGGAAATGTGCTGAATTATGCAACATGATTCCAGGCGATGAAGTAATCAATCCTCACGTTTTTTTCTTATTTTTTTCTGTGACAAATAACTATCTGATTTACGAGGGACGCTCTGCGGCTCAAGGGGAGAAAATAGCGTACTAAAGATCTACAATATGAATCTCGTGCCAGCAAGACTTCATCCACTGACCCTACAGTTCATCAAAAATGCCAGAGCCCAGCATTTATAAAACATGGCTTCCAAATCTAGCTCCTGGCGTGCGTGCTCGCCTCATAAATCACACGCTGTATTTTTTATGACCAGGCAGGTTAGAATCGTAATAAAGACGACGAGTCAGCACTCTGATTTATGGCTCGTCGAATAGTGGACACAAAGGCCGAGGTAATTTTGGCTGGGACCAGTTTGGAGGTGTTAATATGGCCTTTGTGTCGAGCCGTAAACAAGTCTTAGCATTAGCTTTCCGCTATTAGCTAATTGATTTGAAGCTGGGATTATGTTGTGATCGTAATGAATTGGTATTGCGTTGGGAATTATTCAGAGCGTTAAGACAGCTGATGGCTGGATTACCATAAATACCGGAGCACTACCCGTCTTAATATCATACGTCGTACCGTAATATTTATAATGTTTGTAAATAATGTAACATAGTAAAATGTAACCAGTTTTAATAATATGTGACGTAATTTCCTCAGCACAATTAAAGTAAATTTCCTTCTGTTTCACTGCCTTGTTTTCCTGCTCCAATATTCTCTTGGGGTTTTGGCAGTTTGATAGGCTGTCCCACCCAAGCCCCACCCCTTTGAAAATTAGCCAATCACCTGGTTGGTTAAGAAAATTCAGACCTATTAGATTCT
The DNA here is from genome assembly GCA_030522415.1 of Channallabes apus. Lineage (NCBI taxonomy): Eukaryota > Metazoa > Chordata > Actinopteri > Siluriformes > Clariidae > Channallabes > Channallabes apus. The sequence goes on along the minus strand of CM060106.1, from coordinate 57,610,006 downwards.
TACATTGGTGCATGAACAGACAAGATGGAACTCATACTGTAGCAAGTATTTGAAATGGTATTTGAAAAATTGCATTGCATTTGGTTTCTGTAAACAAATATTAATAAAAAAAAAATACAGTTTACTATATTCCTCAACATGCTTGATATATCTTATATTATAAAAATAATGAAACATTTTATTGGGTTTTCGTTAGACCTTTACAGGAAATTCAACCTCGTGTATTTTATGGTTCTCTCCTCATTACTGTAGATGGAGCCTTTTCCTGTACGCTGAAAATAACTACCTGGGATTGTTGCCAAGATGGCCGCCGGCTGGACAGGCTTTACCATAAGGTTCTTAAAACAAGTGATCTGTCATCTACTGCTATTTTACATTTATATCCCTTACATAGGCTCACACAAGTAAAAGATATTTACACAACACACAAAATCTAACGTTTTAATCAACGGTCATCTATACTTCAAAGGTCATCAAGTAGAAACACATAGATTCAGAAGGATTTACTGTACACATGCTATAATTCTTGCACTACAATAATATTATACAAAAGTGCACTTCTATATACAGCTATCTTTATTTACCACCTAAAATGCCCATGATGATTCTACATAGTGCAAATAACACACACAAATTATGTTAGAAATATTTACTGTATGTTGCAAACCCATTACATTTATAATGCATTATAAAATGTTCACAACATGTTTTGAACCATAAAATCTAATGCTCATGAAACCAGTATTGGTATGGTGTGTTATAAACAGTGCTGGTAATGATTTTGTGTAATAAGCAGTTATATATATTGTATTATAAGCAGTATTTTCAAATGCAATACCTTTTTTTTTTAATGAATTAAACAGAATTATAACATACTAATGTTTCATAAATCATAATACATTCATCAAAAAATATTAACATACAGTATTTGTATTGTATATAATACAGTTATATACAGTAATTACACTTATAATGCATTATGTGCTGTTTACAATGTGCGTTTTAATTGTTAAGACCTTCTAATGAACTGTTCATAAATGATTATAGCAACAGAAGTAATGCTCAAGTATGCATTATAACATTAGAGTTTTTTGTGAAATATTTAAATCTTTTCTAACTAGTCAAGTTTATAAATTTTTCTTATATACAGTATACATTATATGAAACATTGCTTTAGAATCATCATACATGCTAAGAAGTTAAACTGACATTTTGACTAAGTGACATAAGCGAGCTGAATATCTTGAAGAAGCTATTTTGTATGAAAAAGGGTGGAACTTGTAATTATTCTGGTGGCTTCCTGGCAAGTGTGTAACTAGCAGCATGACGCCAGCACATGGCTTATGTCATCCGACAGTGTGGTACCACTTATAGCCAAAAAATGTGTTGTCAGCGGAGCAGTAAGACAGATTGCGACAGGTCATCTAGGGCACCCTCCCCTTTTTTCTCCTTATGAGTTAATAGAGATTATATATTTTTTAAAAGGAAAACAAAAACAAAACAAATATAAAGGAACAAAAAAAAATAATAAAAAGACCAATAATATTCGCTTGCGTCCTCTTGTCCCCTGTCTTCCAAAAGACAAATAGCATGTTTTACAAGGATGAATCCAAAGTGCAACTACAAAGTGTGACAGATTTTCAATTGAAACACGTCTTGAAATGGAATAAACTGCCAAGAGGGATAGTTTATCGAACAGCAAAACAAAAAGGAAAAAAAAAAAGCAATGCTAACTGCTGTCCACATGGTGCATGATCATTTTGAATTGTCTCTATGCTTATTTACTTGTTGTTTGATAGTTTGTTTTGTTCATTCATTTGCCTACTATAATGAGGCTTATAACATATTACTGAAGCATTATAACATAATAATGTATGTTTATTTATTGTATCATTGATAGAGACCAAAATCTAAATCAGAATTCCTGAAAATTCTGCATGTTGTAAGTTGGTCTCATGTTTATTCTTATCAAAATCTTGATGTCCATAAGGATAAATTGGACCTACATAATCGATTTTTGACAACAGACATATTATGACAAATACTTTGATGAAAGCTTGTGCTAACAGGAGTCACTGATCATATATGGGAATATTGCTTATGAATGGAGGTTATTGAGCTGCATGACTTTATCACAACTGACTTACAGTGGAATTACAGCTAATTACTAAGAATCATAAGGTTTGTAGCAGAAAGGTAATATACAGTAACTAAGTAATATGTTCAAGGTAACACAATTTTTTTGCTGGCAAACTTCCCATAAATCTTGGGAGACATATTTAGAGTTCATAGAGATACATTAGGCCTACATACCCTGATGAAACAATACACTTTAGAGTATACCAAATATATTCAAACAAAACACTGTACCATCAGTAAATATATATAAACAACATGTTGGTATCAATTATTTTTGGACTGAAATTTTTACCATACATCAAAATAATTGTATTATAGTACACTTTCCAAAAATATATTATAGAAAAATATACTTTAAGTGAAAGATCAGTGTAATTTCCAAAGTTTTTATTTATTTTTGGCATATTTCAAAATAAACGTATACATTATTTTTACGTTTTATATATAAAATATATATGTAAATATATATTTACAAATTTTAATATATTTTCAGTAAAATTTTAATGTACTTATTCATATGTACTTATTTATGCTTATAATTAGTGCACCACTCTCTTCTGCGCTTTCAAACTTGTTTTTGCATCTTTTCTGCGTGCTCAATATCATAACACTACACAAACTGCAGCAGCATTCAACTTTGTACCTATTTCAGCCAACCTGAGACTAAAGTAGGGGCAATGCCAGCCAATCAGAAACTAGAGGCGGGCACATGCGGACTGTCTGTTTTCTGATTGGCTCCCCAGTCTTCCACTTCTAGTTTGAATTCACAGCTGGAAGTTGCATCATTCCGTGCATAGTGTATATTGTTAATATTTTATTTTCAGCAACATAAGGTAAATATTATGGTTTTCGTTTTTATAGCTTGTAATTAATTACATAGTTTAAACTATATAATGTATTGTGTAATGTGTTGTTGTTAATGTGTTGTGTACTTTGCTTGTGGTATAATGGCTCCGTAGCTCTCGGCCTGTTTTCAGTCTCTGTGTAACAGAATCAACACACCAGGTTTAAACCAGAGGTGTCAAGTAACGAAGTACAAATACTTCGTTACCTTACTTAAGTAGAAATTTTGGGTATCTATACTTTACTGGAGTAATTATTTTTCAGCCGACTTTTTACTTCTACTCCTTACATTTTTAAGCAATTATCTGTACTTTCTACTGCTTACATTTTAAAAATAGCCTCGTTACTCTATTTTTATGATCAGAACGCGCAACCCCCCCCTCCCCCGGTCGCATGATAAGAATGCGCACAACGCACCCCCACCCCTATATTTACTTTTATACTTTAAGTAATTTATGAAACCAGTACTTTTACACTTTTACTTGAGTAAAAAGCTTGAGTTGATACTTCAACTTCTAAAGAAGTCTTTTTGAACCCTAGTATACTTCTACTCAAGTAATGAATGTGAATACTTTTGACACCACTGGTTTAAACTAATAATAGTTTAAACTTTATATTCTAAATCTAATGTCTGTCTGTGTTCACACAGCTGTTTATATTTTAGTTTGTGAGATAACCTGACATTTTGTTGAGCACAAAATATAGAACTGTTTTTTTTTTCTGTAACCTTGTGCTAATTAAATCGTTTGACCTTGTGAATAAAATCTGCCTCATAATTACTGATGTAATGTGTTTCAAAAACATTGCATATACTGTAGATAGTGTAATAAAGTATATTTTTATTAAATCACAAAGTGTACTTTTTTTAGTATTTAGAATTGGCCAGACGTATAACAGCATGCTACTCATAGTATATTCCTTGTTTATTTGTAATGCAGTCAAAAATAGCTGTAATGTACTTATAATACATTATAATTGACATATAAATACTTTAATTAATTACTGTCAGGTATGTACTTTAGTACACACACAGCCACATACTTCAAGTGTACTTAAGTATACTTAAAGTTGTTCTACTTTAGAACACAAAAGTATACTTACTGTAATGCACTTAAAATTGTGTGTTTGTACAATTTAATTACAACACTTAGTACAAAATTAGTTGTTCCAAAAGAGCAAACGTCAAGTATACTAGTCATCAGTATGCAGCAAGTACACTTAAGTGAATTTAATAAACTTTAAGTATACTTTCTTTTTCACCTAGGTAGGCCTACTTTAGCAGTTGACATAAAGAAAATAAACTTCATATGAGGGCTTATAGTCACTGGAGTTAACATCAAACATGTGGTAGTAAAATGAACAAAGAACAGAGTTTATATGGCCATACAGTATGAAGACTGACAAGTTCATTAGGCTACATAAGACCTACATAAGCTGTTTATGACAACTACCATAGAATGACATCATGCTTTATGAACCTTATGTTAAGTTTTATTCTCTAGAGTGTACTGTAAAATACATATTACAGTACTACCCATTAATGACAGTACATATGTGCACTACAGCACATAACACCTACATAAGACCTTTATGGCATGTGAACAACAACTGTAGATGATAAGGTAATAGTCATACAATTTGTTGCAGTATGACTTCAAGAAACATTTTTTTTATGGCAGATTTTTTTCCAGAAATGATGGAAACCTCTTAAGAGTGCATAAGGGATACTTTAGAACAGTAGTACTTTTTGACAATTGACATTTAGCCAAAAACACTTTGTATGAGGGTTCAGTGTAACAGGAGTTTACTATCATGTTTATCATCATGGTAATGTTACTTACAGTAAGAGCAGTATTTATATGGCTAGAAAAGAAAGAAAGAAAGAAAGAAAGAAACAAGAAAAGACCTGTTTAACAATATTAGTAACGTTCACTAGGATACTTTAGACTTACAGTACATACAGTACGCACTTCATGACAACTGACATAGAATATCATCATGTTTATGAAGTTTATGTTAACAGGAGTATATAACTAATCCACCATCCACATAAGGACTTTATGACAATGTCATGAATGAATCAGTAGCCATGGAAGGTTAAACTGTTTATGTTTTAATTAGATTTTGAAGGTTTTTTTTTATTATTTGCCCTCATGTAAGCTTTATAACACTGTTACCATTGACAACCGCATACTGTTTTTGCATTACTGTTTTATCTAATCAACAAACCTTCTGAGGTTAAGTGTGTGTGTGTGTGTGTGTGTGTGTGTGTGTGTGTGTGTGTGTGTGTGTGTGTGTGTGTGTGTGAGAGAGAGAGAGAGAAACTTCTGCGCATAGGAGTGTGTGTGGGAAAATTTATGAGTGCTTGCATTTGTGTGTGTGTGTGTGTGTGTGTGTGTGTGTGTGTGTGTGTGAGAGAGAGAGAGAGAAACTTCTGCGCATAGGAGTGTGTGTGGGCAAATTTATGAGTGCTTGCATTTGTGTGTGTGTGTGTGTGTGTGTGTGTGTGTGTGTGTGTGTGTGTGTGTGTGTTCTGTTTGTGCGTAGGTGTTTGGCTCATGTTTGGTCGGTCTCATATTTCCCCAGGTTCTCTTATGAAGTATTTAGAAGGGCCTCGCTCCATGAACCCTAGGGAACCCTCTGGCGAAGGAACCTTAAGCACTTCCTCCACCTCCACTGATCTTCTGCCTACTGCTGAAGAGACCTCAAGCACTCCATCCACCTCCACTGAACAATATTTTATACTGCTGCATGCGGATCTTTTATATATACAGTATTTGTGTATTCTCTTTGTCTCATGTGTGAGGATGCATTCTGAGGGGCGGAGCCTGTAGAGGAAAGTCACATGGGCTTCTCATGAGGGTTTTTGAACCCTTCATGTTATCTTTCACAAAGTGCAGTTATATACGATTATTTACGTGTATTGTTTGTTTAATTCATGAATTATCACATTCGATTTGTTGGATAATTTTTTCACATGTGGTATTTGCACATGTATCATTTCTTTCACAGATTCTTTATTTACATAATTATTTTTTTTGTATATGTAATCTTTTCATGATTAATTACCTTCACTTGATTTTTACACATAATTTGTGACATTTGTCTTAATTTACATTTAATTCACATTGATTTTGATATTTGATATTTATTTATAATGTGTATAGGATGTATTTATTATAAGGGTTTCATTTATTTGATACATCATTCATTTATTTCACATGTGATAGGTAAACATCGTTCATTTTTTTTCACAGATGATTTATTTATTTCATATATGATTAATTTCTTTTAGAAAATGTTTATATGTGGCATTCATGCATGATTCATCTATTTTCATAAATAGTTCATTTATTATATGTGCTATTTGTACATGATTCATTTGTTTACACATGATTCAACTTGGTCAACTTCGGTTGTTTTTAAATGTGCTATAAATAAATTTGACGTGACTTGATTCATTCATTCTCACAAATGACTCAGTTTGTCTATATGCTTTTTATACCTGATGCATTCATACATGTATGGCACATGGGTCGTTTACAGTATGTTTGCATGTGATTTTCTTGATGATTAATTTAATTTATATACAGTATAGTTTGTTACATACATGATTTTTGTCTGATTTCATATTTCAGATGATTAGTTTATTTTCATAGGAGATTTTTTTTCACCAGATTCATATTTATTTCTACCTATTTTTGATGTAATGTAAAATAAGGTAAATGTTTACTTCATTTACTGTACTTCAAACAAGTCATATATTTTCATATGTGATATTTACATGATTCATTGATTTTCAAATTATTCTTTTATTCATTTGAACGATTCATTACTTGTAATGTATTAATGTATTAATTTATTATTAATGTATTAATTTTCAGTTATGGTTCAAGGTCAGAATTTTCCACATGATTTTAGTTCACAATTCATTTGTTTTTCACATTTTATAAATTTTTTTCATTGTGCCTCTTCCATTTCGTCTTTCTCACTAAGTGAAGATAACGTTGCTGTTATGTGTGATTAATCCTGGGTTATCTAACAAAAAGCGTGTCGGATGCATTCACACTGTTGAGCTTTGATTTTTCCACCCTGGCAGGTGTTTTGCACTTCAGTTGCAGAAAGAGGATATAGCATGACAGTACAGTAGTTTACAGTAGGAGATCCAATCAAGGATCGTTCCTAAATATAGATGTTGATAATAAAGCAAAGTCGTGCTCAGGCCCATGCTGTAGTGCAATGCTTATTAATTTAATGGTTAAATTAATGCTCAGGTTTCAATATATTCCAGTTTCTATAGTAACACCTCATTCACACTGGCTTGTACTGTATGACAGATCCTCTAGTCTAATAAGGAATAGAACCTTTGAAAATGAAGATATACTGTAATAACCTTTGATATACTGTCATGAATTCTTCTGTAAAAGATGTTTAATAAGCAAGTTTATGGAAGGAGTCTCCAGTGTCAGTTCTTTGGAATAGCCAATGGTGAAGCTGTCACATTTTACAGAAAAGGCAAAAAGGCAAGGCGAAATTCATAAACAAAATCTATGTTACGTTCTTTATGTTGTTTATAGGTAATATAATCGGTTAACAGTAAGCTTTGGTTGCTAAGCAACATGATGCAAGATTAGGGTATCCTCTAGTCCAAACAATGGCTTGGCCGTATTGATTTGCATCCTAGTGCATTAATATAGAAATCACTTACCGTGATTTAATAAAATGGTTAATTATAACGAGGATTGCGTTCAACTAGCTCAACCAATCAGAATTCAGAAACAGAAACAGAGTGATATGAAGGTTGATGTCATTTGCGATGCTGAGGCATCGATTCGTATTTGTCATTCTTTAACCAAGCATCTACACTAACCCCCGAATCAATCACTGAGTTAAATAAGCGTAACTTTACCAGAGCATTGTGCCTACTTGCTCTTTTCCCTCCAGGTTTCTGTGCATTGTTTGTGGAAAGAAAAAAAGGAAACACTGCAAATCCAGGTCACCTCGCCCACACCGGCTCTGAGTGCTGCACTTCTTTCAGACAGCTACTCTTTGTGTCAGCTCTTTACAGTGGTTAAAGTGTGGCGGTGTACTGTACGCCGATGTCTTGCTGTCCTTGCTTTTTTCCATGGGTTGAAACTGCTGATGGTTTATTTTTTGTTTGTTTTTGTTTGGGGTTTTTTGCCATACCTCGGGACTCAACAACTAATTCTGCCATCCAAGGGCAATTACAGGCAATTTTAGTTTTCAATAGGTTTCCATCAGACGCTGGTAAAAAGATGTCATTTTTGGTTAATATTGACTTCCTAGGAGTGACAGGTTTGCAGCATTTCGCTGTTTCAATTAGTCCCAGATATACTGTACGGTGGTTCCTAATAGACTTGCGTGAAGAATAAATAATCAGGGACAAGTTGGCTTGATTAAGTGGAGTCAGTGCCAAAATTATTAATTTCCAATAACACCATGTCTCAAAGTGTTTATTCAATTTTTCAATTCAATTCAATTTTATTTATATAGCGCTTTTAACAATGGTCATTGTCTCAAAGCAGCTTCACAAAAATGAAAGAAATTTAACAAAAAAAATAAATAAATTAATAAATAATAATAATAATAATAATAATAATAATAACAATAATAATAATTATAGAAAAGAAAATAATTGGAAGTGTGTATGTGTGAGAAAAATGTGCAGATAATAATAATGAGACGAATGAATGAAATGTCTCTGATGAGCAAGCCAAGGGTGACGGCGACGGTGGCAAGGAAAAACTCCCTGAGATGGCATTAGGAAGAAACCTTGAGAGGAACCAGACTCAACAAGGAACCCATCCTCATCTGGGTGAAACAGATAGAAATGATATAACATCTTGTGTGTGTGACCATTGTTAAAAGCGCTATATAAATAAAATGAAAAAAAAAAAAAAAAAATATATATATATATATATATATATATATATATAAAAGGTATACATAAACTTATCATGACAACTACTGTAACATCAACCTTATTGTAAGAGTTCTTGAATTGATTATAAAGAATGTATTGTGACTTTACTTAAAAATAGCAGTACACACAACATTAACCTGCAATATCAATTCAAAATCAACAAACAAACACTTTAAGTCATTTATTCAACATTTTTTTATTCAAAGTGCTTATGTATGCTTATGTCACTTCAGGTAGGTGTTTATAAGGCTACATAATGTGAGACCTACTTCATATAATAACCGTCATGACTTCATGATTGCTAGAAGTAATTTGATTGCTAGAAGACTTAAAGTTACATAAATTTGTACAAGACTGAAAGAGAACGAATACAATATGTACAAAGCCTTATAAATATTTATATATGTTTAAGTCACTTTATGTTGACGCTTATAGGGGTACATAATGCCAGATCTACTGTATCTAACCAGAGTGCATGTTATCAACTGCAAGAAGTGTCCTTTGTATTGACTTATGAAGGTTTATGTTTATGACATCTTCATACCATATTAAGCCTTATAAAGCCTTATGTACTGTAGCTTTATATATGTTGTTTTAAAGTCTTTCAGGCTAGTGTTTATACAGCAGGCTGTAACATGGGCACATTTTAAGGATTATGTATAGTATGTTCATACCTGTTGTTCTAAACTCATCTATTCTAGTGTTTATAGAGCTACATGAGACCTACATAATCAGTCCTTACAAAAACTGTCACCTTTTAAAAGGTATTATTTATAGATAGTACGTATGCTAAGGTTACAAGGATGCATCTGTAGGATTTGATTTGTTGTAAAGCCTGTGAGGTGGATATTGACGGGAATTTATGACAATTGTCAAGCGTTGAATGCTTATGTAGGTTTATGTTAGTTGTCGTAAAGTCCTTCAGGCTGACATTTATACAGCTGTATAAACCATACGGTATATGTTATGACAGTGACTACATGTTGGAAGTAACCTCTATAAATGCTAATGTAGGTGTATGTTGGATGTCATAAAGGATTTATGTAGGTGTCATGTAGAATACACAAACACTACAGTAAATATGCCCTGAAGTGTGAGTTTCTACGCTGACATCAATATGAACTCTTGCAAAGTACATTCCATTGTAAGCTGTCTATTACCCAGAAGTATAAGGATACTGTAAGCTGAGGAAAAGTAGCAACGTCTTTTCTTTCTCTCGGTTTCAACTCGGTTTGAGGATTTAATCTTGAACCACTTCAAATCCAGAACCTTGAAAGATTCTCCCAAGGCATGCTGTTATGACTCCTGCTTGGCTGCAGGATGGCTGGATGTTGTTGTTTTTTTTTTTCTCTCTCTCTCTCTGCACAGAGCTCTCAATAACCCCAGACTGTCATCCATCTTGCGTTCAGCTCATCTCGTAGCTGTCGGCGCTGTGTTTGAGAGCTCGCGCTGACCGTGGCTAATGCTTCTCTCTGAGGCAAGCTGGAGAATCTCCTCCTCTGACCCAGTATTGATCAGACTGTCGTTTCTTCTAGTTAGCACCGTTGGCGTGTTCGCTGACCTCGGCGTCTTCTCACACTATTAAAATCACAGATAAATCAAAGTGTTTATCCCCGTGCTCATGGTTAGCATAACAACAAAATACAGCTTATTGTACTGTAAAGCGGCTTTGATGTTATTCTGGCATGAATCATGCTAAGATCTTCAAAAGCCTTTTATTCCAGCTGACATCGAGTATTTAAAGGGAAAATTATCCTAACAGTATTTAACATTAATACAGACTGCATTAGTACTAAATACAGGCAGTATTCACAAGGCTATATGTCATGTACTGTACATAAACCCTTTATGACACCTGACATAAAAACAGCAAGATAATCTGTTAGATAGGACTGCAAATATTCACTGAGGGCTTATAATTACAGGAGTTAAGAGTCGTAAAGATTTCTAAAGTACTATATAATGGACTTGTTCAGAAGGCTTTTGAATGAGTACAGCGTGATAATTATCATAGAAAGCCCTAAACGTTCCTAAATATATGAACGTCGTAAATATAATGTCGTAAAGCTTATTGAACTACTACTTAAGGGTATTGTTTATAAGGCCACAAGACATGCATATCAGCTCTTTATGACATACATGTACAGAACATACTAGCATTTGGCAGACGCCCTTATCCACAGTGACTTACATTTTTATCTCGTTAAACTTTTGAGCAGGTGAGCGTTAAGGGCCTCGCTATAAGGCTTCATGACACCTACTGTATATGAGGTTGAATAGGTATGTTAGCTATTTCCATTAGTTGAAAAATCCAAGTTGTAATACTGTAGATGTCCATTTTGGGTTACTGTACGGGCTAAGTTCTATATCTCAGTCCCAGTGGAAGGTAATATGACAGATAAATAAATAAATAAATAAATACATTTAACACAGGTAGCAGTATCACTTGGGGGCTAAACCTCCCCCGAACCCATTATAAAAGACTTTGAAATGCTTCTTTCAGTGTTGTACACTGGGCTCGGGAGACGCAGCTTCAAAGCCGTACCCCGTCTGACTGCCTGACTTGTGCATGTTAGTTATTCTAGCCAGGTTTGGGAAGTAAAGGTGACTGTGGGAAGTAGAAGAGGTAAAAAAAAGAAGCATAAGGAGAAGAAGAAGAAGAAAAAAAACAAAGCATAAAGTTCATATTACTGCATGTTTTATTCATGCTCGAGAATAACCGGGACAGATAAGCATTGTCGTGGATGTTTATGGACGGGTTTTATAAATGAGTCCTCGCTGCTTTCTCCTTGGCTGCGCACTCTAAAGTTACACCCTGAATAAAACTACCACATGGATGAGAGGGAATCATTTTTATCAAGGCTGTCCCCAACTATTGATGAAATAATTATAAATTGCTAATGATGGAATTTCCCCCAAAAATGTCATTTAGGATATTATCCATTTATTTACGTAGCATTGGAGCTAAACATCGTTATCAAAATAACTTGTTAATAATGGCAGCAAAATGGACATAAACCATGTAAACATGATGAAAAAAGCAAATTGCTCTCACTTTCTATGGATAAACAGTGTGTTTATACCAAGTTATAGCACAAGTTATATATAAGGTATTTTATATACTGTATATATACTGTATGCACATAAGCACATTGTTTAAAATGCACAGTGCCATCTGTTAAATTTTGGAATGGACTTAATTTTTGAAGAGCGCGGTGTGAGCGCATTTATTTAGTAGATTTCAACTGCAGGCTTGTGTAGTATTAAAACCTGTACAGCGGCATCTATTGAATTTTGAGATGAACTAATATATATATTAATTGATATAAGGACATTTTCAATTTAAATTTCAAAGTAGCATATCTTCTCTTCCCATGGGGCGATTGCAATAAGACAAAGCCTACATGTTACCTTAAGCTCGATCAAATACATCTGTGAATTCAAATTCAAATTTTATTGGTCACATACACAATCATACACAGTATAATATGCAGTGAAATGCTTTATACGACCGCCAGTGACCTTAAAAAAAGAAATAAAAGCTTGTACATAAAATAAATAATCAATAAAAAGTACATACTAAAGAAATAATTTTAACTAGTAAAATTAACTGTGCATAAGGCATAATAAAATATTGCAAAAATATATGATATATATATGATTAAAGTGTCAGTGGATGTGCAAATATGCATGGAGGTGACATGTGCAATTGTCCAGATGTATGAGTATTTAGTGCAAGTGTGTATGAATGTGTCCATGATTGTTCAGTCAGTGTTGTGAGCTTAAAAGATGTTATTAGTCCTGTGTGGTGTAGTGATGATTGAGAGACCTTATCGCCTGCGGGAAGAAGCTCCTCCTCAGTCTCTCTGTGTTGGCCTTTAGGGAGCGGAATCTCTTCCCAGACCGCAACAAAGAGAACAGTCCATTACTGGGGTGACTGAGGTCCTTCATGATCTTCCTGGCCTTAGTCCAGCACCGCTTGCTGTAGATGGAGTGTAGGTCAGGGAGCTCAGTGCGGATGATGCGCTCGGCTGATCGCACCACCCTCTGTAGAGCTCGTCTGTCCTGCATGGTGCTGTTCCCGAACCAGGTCGTGATATTTCCCGTCAGGATGCTTTCTATGGTGCAGGAGTAGAAGTTCCTGAGCACCTTGGAGGGCAGTCTAAAGTCTCTCAAGCGTCTGAGGTGGTAGAGACGCTGCCGGGCTTTTTTCACCACGGTGCTGATGTGACAGGACCATGATAGGTCCTGCGTGATGTGAACACCGAGGTATCTGAAGCTGTCCACTCTCTCCACTGGGCTCCTGTTGATGACGGGGGTCTGGTAGTTCCTCTCCTGCTTTGTACTAAAGTCCACTATCAGCTCCTTTGTCTTACTGACGTTCAGGAGGAGATTGTTCCTCTGGCACCAGTTCTCCAGATTTCCAATCTCCTCTAAGTAGTCCGACTCATCATTGTTGGTGATCAGCCCGACCACGACGGTGTCGTCAGCAAACTTGATGATGGAGGTGGAGTTGGTAGTGGCCACGCAGTCGTGGGTGTACAAAGAGTACAGCAGGGGGCTCAGAACACAACCCTGGGGGGCTCCAGTGCTGAGAGTGAGTGTGGCTGAGACATGTCCGCCCATCCTTACCGCCTGTGGTCTGCCAGTCAGAAAATTGGAGATCCACTGACATATAGATGAGCTGAGTCCCAGGTGCTCCAGCTTGGTGGTGAGTGTGGAGGGAATTATTGTGTTAAAAGCAGAGCTGTAGTCGATGAAGAGCATTTTAACATAATTCCCTTTCCTAGTGTCCAGGTGAGTGAGTGATGTGTGGAGGAGATGAGAGATTGCATGATCTGTGGAGCGGTTCTGACGGTATGCAAACTGTAGCGGGTCCAGTGTGTCGGGTAGTGAAGAAATGATGAAGTCTCTGATAAGGCGTTCAAAGCACTTCATCACTACTGAGGTGAGAGCTACAGGGCGATAGTCATTGAGGGAAGCAGGATGTGGTTTCTTTGGAACAGGAACAATGATGGACTCTTTGAAGCATGTGGGGATCACCGACTGAGATAAAGAGATGTTGAATATCTCAGTGAACACAGGTGCTAGCTGGTCTGCGCAGGCTCTGAGGATATGGCCTGAGATGCCGTCTGGTCCTGCTGCTTTCCTGGTGTTCACTCTCTTGAAGGCTCTCCTCACGTCGTGCTCGGAGATGATGAGCGCGTTCCCGGTGCTGGCTGTGTCTTCCTGTCTGCAGCCGTTAGCGCCGATAGCATTAGCGCCGCTAGCATTAGCGCCGTTAGCATTAGCATCGCTAGCGTCTTTAGCTGTAGCCTCGAAGCGAGCATAGAAGATGTTGAGCTCGTCTGCCAGAGTCGCGTCCGCGTTCGTCATACCGGATGCTGGTGCTTTATAATCCGTTATTGTTCTCAGTCCCTGCCACAGGCTCCTAGAGTCACTCTGTTGAAGCTGTGACTCTAGTTTTCTCCCGTAGCGCTGCTTCGCCTCTTTCACCGCCTTCCGGACGTTATATGACGCAGCCTTGTACGGTTCCATGTCCCCCGACGCAAGTCCCGTGTTGTAGGCAGCTGTGCGAGATCTCAGAGCATCGCGGATGGTTTAATTCACCCACGGCTTCTAATTGGGAAACGTTCTGATAGTCTTTTTCTCTACCGTATCGTCTACCAGCTTTTCAATAAATCCCACAACCGCTTCCGTAAACACGCTGACGTCATCATCGGAGCTGTTTCTGAACATGTCCCAGTCTGCGTCATCGAGTGCGTCCTGTAACGCGGCCACCGATTGGTCCGTCCAGCGCGCGACCTCCCTCTGAACCGGAACTTCCTGTTTCAGCCTTTGTTTATATTTTGGCATGAGGAAGATGGCGGCGTGGTCGGATTTACCAAACGCTGGACGAGATTGTGCCTTGTAACCGTCTTTGACCGTGGTATAACAGTGGTCCAGTGTCCTTTCGCCCCTGGTGGGGCAGGTGATGTGCTGATAAAAGTTCGGCGCTGCGCGTTTGAGGTTGGCATTATTAAAATCCCCCACCACAATGAGCGCAGCGTCCCGGTGTTGTGTCTGGTGTTGTGTGAGCGCCTCATGCAGCTTGCATAAGGCAGTGTTAGTGTCTGCTTGTGGAGGAATGTAAACGGCACTGATTATGACCGATGTGAACTCCCGTGGAAGATAAAATGGATGACACATGATGGACAGTAGTTCCAGGTTTGGTGTGCAGGAGCGTGTAAGAGGAACAACGCTCGCGCTGTTGCACCAGCTGTTGTTCACCATTAAGCACATGCCGCCTCCTCTTGACTTCCCCGAGTCCTGCGTCCTGTCCATGCGGTGAACCGAGAAGAACTCGGCCGGCTGTATGGCGTGGTCTGGCACCGCTGGGTTCAGCCATGTCTCGGTGAAGCAGAGGAGATTGCAGGCCCGAATGTCTCTCTGGAACTTTATCCTGGCCCTGAGGTCATCGAGCTTGTTCTCCAGTGACTGGACGTTGGCGAGCAGGATACTAGGCAGAGGTGTGCGGTGTGCACGGGCCCTGAGCCGGTTCCTCACACCAGCTCGTTTCCCTCGGGTTCGTCGCTTCGCATCGCGTCCATTGTTCTCCCTCAGGATCTCACTCGGCCAGCTCGGATCCGAAGTTAAAACTGTCGAATTGTGAGTACATTGTATACCAATAGAAACAAGAGTGTCTCTATCATACCTAATGTACTCAATGGTGGTGATTTTGCCGATTTTAAAACACTGAAAACTAACTTAAAGAACAAAAACAAAGAAAAGGTGGTCGGAGCAGTCGTGACGGCAGCCGACCTCACCGGCGCCATCTTGGTCATCCTATTAAAATCCTATTAAAATCCGTTCAGTAGTTTTGACATGATGCGTGCACAAACAAACAGACAAAAATTCCAAAAACCTATTACTCATCTTACACACAAACGCACATACACATACACATATATGTTTGCATGTTTGTGTTTGTGTAATTTACTTTATGTATTCATTAATTAATTTATAAAAGCTACAGATTAGAAGCACAGATGAAAACTGTAATATTGTATATATTATGTAAAGTTCAAGGGGTGTTCAAGTCAAACCAGTGATGAAATTTCTGGTGAATGACAGCGTAAAAGCGGTTGACATTTACAGAAGACTTCAAGCATACTGTAGTACGGTGATGTGACTTTTAGCCGCAGGAAAATATTTGAACCGTGCAAACATTTTAAAGAAGGTCATACACCCATGAATAATGATCCTGAGCCCACTGCAGTTGTTCCCGTAAACATTTAGAGAGCGGAACACCTGATTCTTGAAAGTCGACAGATGCATCTGAGTCTGTGTGAACTGTACACACAGTCATTCACCAACACCACTTGCACGTTACAGGAACTCGGCTTCGAATTATTGCCACATCCCTCGTACAGTCCTGACCTCGATCTACGCCATTTCCATATATTTAAAAGGAGTTCCTGGGAGGCCAGTGTTTCAGATGTGAATCAGACAAGCGGTCCGATCATGGCTGAGAAAACACTAGTGAAACACTATGATAAGTGCATGAGTGTAGGAGGAGATTATATAGATAAATAAATTGAGTTTTTATTCTAAGAACTGTGAGTTATTCGTTATTCTGCAACATCAAACGTCCTGGTTTAATAAGTGAATAAATGAATAAACAAATAAATAAATAAACCTTGCACACAACTCTGTAGAGTATGTGATAGTTTGCCACACATCTTCGTTACTCTTCCAGCAATGAAACTTCATGATTTGTCCTAATGGACTCAGTGTTGATCAACTCTTATAATAAATATGAAAAATAAAAATCACTGGCTGTTAAATCGTCGTGCTCGGGATCTATGCTCTTCATATTCCCTTCATTTAACAGTCCGCTTTCTCTTGGCACTCATCCGTGTTCAATCATGAGACGACACTGCCCCCTCTTGACATTTCTCTGACTGTGCATTTCCTGTGGTTCATGTTGAAAATGTGGGGGATTCCAAAAATACGAAGAAGTAAAACTCATGTCTATTCATCATGGCTCTGTCTGTAATGGTGTAGTAGGATCGCACTGACATAAAAACATCATTAGGATAGTAGAAGCTAAGTTATAATCACAAAACCCCAAAATGATTAATGTAAATGTACACCTAAAGCACACAAATCTAAAAAAAAAAAAAAAAAGTGCTATTATGTGTATGCGTGTGTTTGTTTGTTTGTTTATTGATTTATTTGCACAACATGCCTGCTAAGCCTGCTATACAGTACTGACTTGCTCTAAATGAAGAGCTCTGCCAAATGTACAGAAGGCCTGCCATCTTTTCTTTTTTTTTTTGCCTGCCTGCCTTGAGGCCACACAAAAGCAGCTTTCTTACTCTCTGGAAATAAAGCTATTTGAAAGAAACTTAAAATACACTATTTTGACTCCAGCGCATAAACCTGTGCATGCCCATTTGTGTGTGTTTGGTGTTCTGGATGTGTTAGCACGGCGTTTACCGTGGCTGCTGGCCAGGATCTCACTCCGTACCCTGTAATTTCATTTCACCTTGTTTTATTATTACACCCTAGTGCAAAGGCGGCGGAATAAGATACGTGCTCCTCAATGCCCTGCACCAGGGCTACAAACCTCAAACTTTTTTGCATGTCTTTATGTTGCATTACCTTGGAATGACATTTATCGAGCTGTGTGCGTTTGAGCTACAAAGTGAGCAAAAAATAAAACCATGGCCTCCTCCATGTTCCTCCTTTGCTCTAACAACAGGCTTGCCAGCAAAGTCTAGTGAGTACGGTATACTTTTTTGAAACAGTGAACTATAGTCAGTGTCATGGGTTTACAGTAACAAATAAATATGTATGAAAAGTGTGTTAAGGATGTGTGTTGTACAGGTATATACAGCGGAACGTACTGTATTTAAGGAAGCAGTACTAAAGGTGTGTCTCTTTTCGGGGGATGGAAACGTACTGTAGGAGTCCGCGTTTGAAGGCCAATTACCTCATAGTGTCACGACTATAAGACTGGAACCATAACGCTCCGTCAAATGCAGAGAACAATAGTGGTCTTCTTCATGCTTACAAGGAAGGATATACAGTAACTGTGTACACATTGTAGCGCCAAATATCCCAAGGTTCTTCGCCAGCCGGGGGGGGGGGGGGGGGATGGGTAGTAGGGGTAGGGGGGAATTGGGGGACAATGGTAGATGCAGGACCTGACGATATTGAAAATAAAAATACAGGGTGGGCCATAAGTTTCCATACATGGGAAATATTAAATTTTATTAATAAGAAACTATTTATTCTTATAAACAATATGCTCTAAATGGTTACTGGTGTCCATTCCATGTTTTCTGTTCAATTATGCAACTGCTTCCTGCCCCAGCCATCAGTATGATTTTATGCTCTTTTGTCAAACACATATTTTTTTAAAGTATCTGAAACATTAAAAATATATAAATATATAAATACAACAAAAAAAAGCATTAAAAAGTCAAAAAAAAAAAAAAAACAAGGGAGTGTACATAAAATCTGTTCCCTGAGAAGGCTTCGTAAAAAATAAATAAATAAATAAATACAAAACTTGGTTTAATGCTGTTACACAATGTTAATGACATTTTTAGATTAAATGTTAACATATTCCCGGTTAGCTTAAAAGGTTCCAATAAGCCGTAAGAAGTGCTTTCGTATAAGGAACGAGGAAGTGCCATTTAGTTTATGGACATAGAGCAAAGAGAGATGTAAGAGATACTGTAGAGACATGAGAAAGTTGTGTCAGATAACCTTACAGAAGGAACTAGACAATCCTCCATAGACCAGACCATCTCATTTCAGATCGGATTTTGTGGTCTACGTAGCCAGCAAAGGCCATGAACCTACAAAGTCCTCGGTGATGCACCCTTTAAAGGATGTGACCGTGATCTTAAAGCATTATGAGTAACAACCTCTAACTGTATCGAGAATCATGCGATAGTTCCAGCTTATCACTTCTTTACTTCTACAGTAAGTATGCAGCTCTCAGGTATTTTATATTAGGGTTTATGGCAAAAAGTCACTGATTATTCTTTTTATTTTTATTTTTTAGTTATGCGGGTAAAATAAAATTCCAGGTGTTCATATAAATGCTGTAAACCAACAAACCATAGATATCAATCTGACATTTAGCCTTAATGAAAATTCCATCAAGATGTCACAGAAAGCAGCCTTGGTTTGGAGGTTAAGTAAGACACCATGTGAAAGCCTAGTACAGTATATACAGTATACAGTACATATACAGATGTGTATGATCACTCATGTGTGTCGGTGCCGTGGTCGAGAACTAAAGAGGACAATTTATTAAATGCAGTGATGCTACTGTGGATGCTGAGGGAATAAGAACAGAGAACACACTTGCAAGCACATGTTCCTCTGCAAGTGGTGACATTTAATTACACACTATGGGGTTAGCACGAAGGGATTAAATGGTAACATATTTCAAAGATGCATTAAGATGACGAAGCAGCGATGCCCATCACAGGTTTATATTATAAGTTGTTGTAATTTGGTACTTTTTTACAGCTGCTATTTCATGAGCAGACCCTGTAGTTGATTATTTTTGAAAACTCACAGATGAAAGAAACTTTGCACTATACAGTAAAGAAAAGTATGTACAGTACTGTATACAGGCTCTGAAATAAAGCTACAGTTCTGTACTGATAAAGGTACTGTACAAATTCAAGGTCACGGAATTTCCAGAAACAAAATTTGTACTAATTCTGTTTGTACCATCAAGGACATTATTTTTACCATGAGCAACCAAAATGTACCTTTTGTTTTATAAACTTGCTGGCACTTGCCTTAATCAAAGGTACAAATCTTGTCCTTGAAGGTACCACTCCAGTGATAAGCCCTTTTGTACCTTAATGGTGTCCAATGTGTTCCCTTGGGACCTATAAAAAAAAGTCATTTTCCTATTTGAATAAGACACTCAATCAATTTATTATCAGTGACTATGAAAATATATCAAATGCATATGTTTGGACACTGCCTTGGATTACAGTAAAATATTCTGGAAAAAAAAACAAATACATCTTTCAAGTTTACCAAAAACAAATAGTTGAACTAAATAAAACACTTCTATTAGCTGAAAAACCCTTTCACAAAAAACAATCACGTTAAAATTGCACTGTCTATAAAATACAATTTTCCATCTACAATATAACTGTTCACAATACAATTTAAACTTTTAAATGAATTTTTACCAACTTTTTCACAAAATAACATTGCATTTACCCAACATTCTTTCAGAGCAGAAATGAAAGGAAAAGCATCAAAAACACAGTAATGAGATGTGAACAAACCTGGTGACTATACAGTACATATCTGGAGAACTCTTAAACAACTGCAGCAAGTTTGGCATCCCCAGCTTAACGTTATAATGGACAGATTACATGCACAATATAATTAATATTATGGTCATTAATTGCTTTAAATAAATTCAAATGTGTGAAATGGCTTACATCACTGGATGATAAGGTAAATATGGTAATTTAATAAAAATCCCTTAGGGGTCCACAGGTGTTTTTGGGGCCCTAAAGAAGTTCTGACATTTGTGTATTTTTCAGTTACTTATAAACATATACAGTAAATGTCTCAAGTCTGATTACACTGTATTCAGCACAACCTGGGCTACAGTAAGACGTGAATATGTAATATGTGAGCAGCATATGCACAAGTTTGTACTTTGGATAAAATGACAGTTATGCATGGTTATCGAAAACAAAAAGAAGATATCACTGTAATAAGGCCACAAACCTCATTCATAACGTTTGTATATAAGACTTTTGTGACCTGGATCTTGTAGCCTGGAGTTTTTGCTTCAAAATTATTTGACAATCATCCTCATTCACAGAAAGCAATATCTTCATTTACATTCTCTGGGACATTTTTGTTTAGAAAGGCCATATGCGAGGAGGTGTGAATGACCATGAATAATGTTGTAATTCACCAGGGAAGACAAAGACCCGCATAATGAGCTGCATAATGAGACTTTAAGTCAGGTATGTGACAGAGGGAAGTGATACAAGAAAATAATTTGAGGACAAAAGAAACATATACTTTTTGTTTGTAGGTTTTTAGAATAGTTAACTGACATGAAAAATAACTCAGAGAAAAAGCTCACTGTTACACCCTATACATAACCGACTCACTCACAATGAAGATGTCCAAGATTAAGGGGAGAGGGACACAGATGATCTTATACACAGAAGGCACATTTATGGCATAAGGGTAAAACCGTGCAAAGAGGAAGAGTGCACGATGAAAAAGGGGTGTTAGGTTTATAAAAGTCCACTCTTCCTCAAGTGACCACAACATACTGGACATTTCCATGGTGTTTTTTTGCTGGTTATCATGCACTGATTTACAATGCACACAGTCTCTGTGAGTAACAACACTCCTGGCACCCGAGGTCAGTCCATGTGCTGGTTGTACGCAGATCCATCCTGAATCGAGACCCCAGTCGTGGTCAAGGTTCCCGTGCAGGCAGTGTCATCATCAGTCTGTGTTTTCCATGAAATTGTGAAGGGCTGTCTGTATCTCGCCTGCTTGTTTGCATTTGCTTTCTATCAAAAAGTGGCTGATCATTTTCACTGCCACAACTGTTTATAAAAAAATAAGGGAAAAAATCACGAAAATCTGTAAGCTACATAAGCCAGTATTTTAGCCACTGGAAGATAACATATTTGTGCCAAATAACATTATAGATAGCATTGTCATAAGCTTAACTAAAACTAAACCCCATAGATATCGTAAGCTAAAGCTATTCATAACGGGATGAAATACAGTGCATTTAGAACATTTACACCACAGCTGATATTCATGAACATCTGAAATCTACATCAGGCATTATCTTAGTCACTGTGAACTAACATGGTTGTGCCAACCTACATAAGGAAGTATGTTAGCATGATTAACAGTGTTATCCACATGCTACCATCAGAGTAAGTGACTTTGAAAGACAATCTGTTTTATAAGCTGGCCAAAGCTAGGAGAAGGAAAAATAAAATAATATGAGTTTTATATGATCAGAATAAGGATTATATAAGACTTAATAACTCACCCATGGTAACAGCTTGCTGGATTCTCCTCCTCTGTTCTCTGTCAAAGTCTCAGTGTTGTTCTGAGGAAAAGTAAAACTCCTCCCAATGTCCGGAACATTCTATACTCTTTATGTTAGAATAATTGTGCACCTTCAATTCAGTTGTACCTTAAAAGCTCTTAAGAGGTAATGTAATGTACCTTTTTTTCTGAGAGTGTATGATAGTGATGGGTCGTTCATGAACGATTCGTTCTTTTTCAACGGATCTTTAATGTGACTCAGAAGAACAAGTCGTCTCGGAGATTCGTTCATTTTCAACTGGGTGCGCATGTGCAAATCATCGCAAAACCTCCATAGGTTATGTACAGGAAACAGAACTAAGCGATTCTTTCTTAATGACTCTTCTACTGCAAGTCGTTCGTTCCTTTGTCACATGACTCCCATGGATGCTATACAGTGCAATAAATTCAAAAGAATGAACGACTCAGACTGGATGATATGAGAGGTGAGCTACTCATTCTGTTTATTATAATATGTCCTTAGCTGCATTGTAATATTTTGATTACTGGAACTATAGCCAAATATTGTGTATGTAGATATATTGGGAGTGTTTTTATTGAAAATGCAACATTTTATTGCTGATCAAAAGAACGGAATTAACTAAATGACTCAAAAAAGATTCGTTCATTTTAATGAATGAGATTCAAGGAAACGAGTCACTAAAATGATTCAAACTTCCCATCCCTAATGTATGATACTTTGTACAGCTAAAAATAAACCTGACATCTAACTTACTAATTTTGTTTACCTTGTTACAGTATGTTAAGAACACAGGTAATGTAAAATGTCCATTGTGTTCAGTAGAGAATTCATCACTTTATAATTTAATGCACATGTCCTTAAAGGGTGCTGTGCCTTGTGATTACGTCCAGCTGATAGACATTGGTGTCAAAAGTAAGGAACACATTCTGATTGTGCATTTTGTCTTCATGCCCCATTTAGATGGTGCTTAGCAGAGAGAAGACCATCGGAATTCTTCCTTAAGTTAAATTAGGCCAAGTCTTTATTTGTCAAATATATATTATAGCACAGTGAAGTTCTTTCTTCGCATATTCCATCGTAACTGGGGTCAGAGGGGCTTCAATTTCGATTTGTAACACAAGCAGACATTGTCGCATGGTTGGGATTTACGAGGGATTTTTTTTTTCCAGGCTACGGATAAGATTCCCAACGACTGGTTTCACTCCTGATCGCCCTAGGTCAGGAAGGATAAGAATGACAACACCAAGACAAGACTAATTCGATGTCGTTGTTTCACACATTAAGTCTTCAGACTATTCAACCATATTTGGCTGCAATTAGACATCTAAAGTCATCATCTGAATTGTAAATTTCTATTGCTGATGGGCTCATTTATTTATTTATTTATTTATTTTCAATCAATATTCCCCCATATAATGTCTAGTGTATGTACAGTGTGTAGGATTACAAATTTATAAAATGTTAAATCTAGCTTCCAACGTAATAGTATATAAACTGAACAAGGTATGTACATTGGGTTTTACATTTTAAGGTAAAGTTGGTGACATTCTAAGAAGATACAAGTCTGGTAGCCCAGGTGTCAGAGACATTAACCTTTTGTCTTTATGTACTTCCTGGCCGCTGGGTAGGGTCCCAAAGTCAATGTGAATGCTAATCTCAAGGCCAGGCCGTGCCTTTGTCTCTATGATAGTGTAAAGGTTTGGGGGATACTGTCAGGCTGATTAGATGAACACCTATGCATTTGAAAGCCACTGTTATGCTGATGAGATCAGGGATAGCGAACTTCCGTTACCAGGCTGCCTCCGGTACCACATTATGCTTTGTTTAGATTGTCTCCACCCCTTTGTATCCCTCCCTCTTGTAAAGTATAAACTCTCCAGAGCTGAGTTGTAAGAAAGACTTGGATGACTACAGCAACGCTCCGCGAGTTCTCAATAAAGAGTAACTTCTGCTTGAATGATATCCCAACGTCTCCTGGTCTCTGAAAAAGTTCCCAACAAGTATCATATGATATTTTTACATTTATCTATCTTTATCAGCTTATTCAAATAACAGTTCTGCTTATTAAAAATACTATTAAGATATACATATATTTCACTTGGACCTAACATTTTGTTTGATTGATTGTTATTATGGCTAAATTTGGTCAACACATACGGTACATCATATACTACTGTCACACACACCCGCTCCGCGACCGGCACTATGACCCGGAAGTAGTACGGTCGCAAAACAGGAAGCATAAAAGGAGACAAGATGGCGCTTCACATCACTCAGTCATTGAGTTCGCCCATGTCGGTTCAGATCGTCCGTCTGCCATTTTGTGAGTACTCACTTTCTTTGGTCTATTTTCTGATACGAGTGTGTGTTTATAGGATGCGGTTATCCTGCTTACTCGCTTGCTTCCGCGTTTGGGTTTACCATCCACGCTACAAATGGCTAACTGCTATTGCTAAGTCGTCTGATCATCCTGGTTAGTTTCGTGATAGAATTACTGAGTCCCAAGCGGTAAACCCAGCGGATTATGCGTACCTTTGCGACGTGGTTGATCGGCACACCGAGCTAATCAACCAGCTGAACGGAGAGCTCGCTACTCTTTGCCGGAGCGTCCAAGACGGCACAGTCTTGCGCCGTGAGGTGGCGGAGCTGCGGCTGTCGCGAAGGGAGGGCGGTTAGCCGCAGCTCCGCCACCTCACGGCGCAAGACCGCCCCCCCCCCCCCTCCAACTTCTGATGTCTTTCTTGCTTTACCGGATACATGGGATGGCACGGACGGGAGATGCAGTGTTTTTCTAACTGCTCTTGATCTGGTGTTTGAGTTTAATGCCACCAAATACTCCACTGATCGTTTGCGCATTGCTATTGGGGCAGGCATCTGAGTGGGCCACGGCAGCTCTTTGTGCTGACTCCGAAACCGCCCATTCCTACAACGAGTTCACCCGTCAGTTAAAACTAACGTTTGAGCATTCTGCGGGCAAGGTGGAGACCGACACCAAGCTGTACCACCTGCGGCAGGGAGGATTGTTTGTGAGGATTGTCCGATTCGCATCACATCTGTAGACGGCCGGCATATTTCATCTAGCCCCATCACTACTCAAACACAGCCTATCATCCTTACCATCAACCAGCATCAGGAACGGATTCAATTTCATCCGACTTCCATTTCATCACCACCCATCATCCTCAGACACCCCTGGCTTTTGCAGCATGACCCTTTGATCTCCTGGACCCAAAATCGAATCCTGCAGTGGGGGCCGGCCTGTAACAAACTTTGCGTACCGGCAACGGCTGGGATGTGTTCTTGGGAGTCCAAGGCCCCCCGACGTCGACGTAAACGCCATCCCTCTCGCCTACCGAGACCTGGCTGAGGTGTTCTGCAAAAAACACCATCTCCCACTTCATCGCCCATACGACCTGACGATCGACCTTCAGCCTGGCTCGGTTCCACCCCGCGGCAATCTCTACTTCCTCACTCCCACCGAAACACAAGCTATGGAGGAGTACGTATCGAGCGCCCTTCACCAAGGTACCATCTGACAATTTGCTGTATAAGGTCATCATATATGAGTTTAACTACCTGGTACAGGCATGTGGTCCTGAAGTTCAACATTAAACATTTTGTTATGTAGTTTATGTAAATTGATAACAAATAATATATTAATATAGGTTCGTGGGTTTTCGAAGAGGGTTAGGACCACATTAAATAAATAAATAAATAAATACAATGTCTGACTATCAGAATTCTGACATTAGTTTAAAATTCTGATATCAAAGTCAGAGTTCTAGGATTAAGTTAAGAATTTTCAGCACCCAATAATTCTGATATTAAAGTCAAAATTATGCAGACAAAAGTTCAAAATTGTAAGAGTACATTCAGAATTCTTAGATTATTTTAATGGTGGCTAACATACTGTAGATTTCTTTTTTTTTTTTTCATTTTTTAATACGGTCATTCCTGCTGAAGTATTACTGGTTCCTATTGGAATGTGATGTTGTTCCTATTGGATTTTTCTGAATTGATTGTCAGAATTTTGTCAAATTTCTATGCCATATTACCTGGAGTTTTTTAAGGAATGTACTCAGAATAGGAGTTCCTATAGATTTTTTTTATGGCTTGTTTTTAAGTATGGTCCAACACTACTGAATTTTATTGGTACCAGTGATGGGACTTTTTTTCCCCCCAGTATCGATTCTTGGTATATAGATGGATTCTAATGGTATTTCTACTGTTTGAAGTTAATCTACTTTAACGCTATCAATATATGATCTGATTTCTACAGTATTATTATGTTTTACCCATTGGTGACTGATCTAATTCATATGGAAATGGAATGTAGTCTAAATTGTATTTGACTAATCAATAGCATAAAGCCTTCCTATCAGTACTACTGTATAGCATTCAGTGGGTGTTATGGGAGGTTCCCTGTGTGTTTTATGTTCATCTGGAAGGATGGGTTCATTACAGCATCTCGTGAACGGACTCTATAATTCAACCCACAACCCCAATCAGATTTCCACAAGGGACATCATTTTGACATATTTTATGCCACGTTGAGTTGGTTTTCCTAACCCCACTCCTGCAGTTTAACAGCTCTGTAGCTTTTAATGTGTTTCAAGCTCTAAAACATCTGACTCAACTCATTACCTCGTTAACAACCCTTTCATAGGTTAAATTAGGCGTGTTATCACAGGAAGCACAGTGAAGGTGTGCAGTGTAGGGAAATGAAAAACAAACGCTTCAAAATGAACACAAACTGCCAGAATATTTGACAAAAGAGCTGCACTTTTATTCATTCTTTTTTATTCCAATTGAGCAAATTAAATTTAGGAAGCACATTAGGATGTATCCCTTAGGGGGGTTACCATAACAACCTCGCACCACTCTCACCCCTCCTTGAAATTCAGTCATTGTGTTAATAAGAGCTGTGTCTCTGGAGGCGTAGGTTGAGTGTGTCTCCAACTCTTTCAGGGAGCATAAACAATTGTGCTCATGAGGCAAACGAAAAGAAAAAAAGAAGTATGAAAGTATACGTTCTGTTGTGGCTCGACACAAAAACAGGAAATCCCTAAAGGAAAATCATCATGCAAAGCCACATGTTCTTCATCATACTAAATCATTCAGGGTTCCTCTCATCACCAAATCCACCACCTCTACACCTCCATGCAGTGCCCCTTGCTCCTCCCTGCGGTGTGTGACTGGGTTGCTAATGACACGTTCTGTATGTCTTATCATGAAAATTATAGAAATGTGTTTTTCTCTTTCACAGCACACTCAACCTGAGCATTAAATATTCAGGAACAAATGTTCCACCCACTACTCATGAGCTGAAATGGAAGTTCTTGCTCTATAGTGAATTTATGGAAAGCAGAAACTTATTACCTTTTGAATTCTGACAGGTCATTATTTATGGATTTATTTATTTATTTATACATTTATGGATTTATTATGTTTGTTGTAATGTGGTATAATTGCAACTTATACATGGAAATGCAGTGGAAATAAAAAAAAAATATGGAAGGAGTCCCCAGTTCCAGTGCTTTGTATCAATCAGAGGTAAAGCTCTAGTTTTCTGTTGTTTTTTTTGTTTGTTTTTTTGTTTGTGACTTGCCAATTCATAATGTAAATAGTAATGCATTAAGTTGTTTCTTAATTGAAAATGTCAACTTTAAATGAATAGAAAGTATCATATGTTGTTCTTTAACTACTAAATGTAAACTTGTAATCATTAAAAATGCTGTTAATGGAAAATCAACTGTTCCTGATAAAATGTATTGAATATAAATGTAATTAAATTTTATTTTAATTCAATGTCAGGACATTCAAGGTCACCTTACAGCTTAAAAATAATTGCATAAAACAAATCAAGACACACAGGTTGCACAGAGGGTGAGTCAAAAATGGTCTGCACTCTCTGACTGTAAAATTTATTATAATAAACTTTTTATATATATATATATATATATATATATATATATATATATATATATATATATATATATATTCGTATATATTTTGGCATGATGAATAAACTTTGTCCATTCTGTCTTCACTTCTTCATCAGAAGTGAATCTTCGTCCTCGTAGGGCTGCTTTCAGGGGACCGAACAGGTGAAAGTCAGATGGAGTGAGATCAGGACTATAGGGAGGATGCTTTAACCTCAAAATAATGTTTTTGCAGAGTGTCGCCAGTGTGTGCAGAAATGCGCGGAAGTGCGTCATCATGCGAGATCACGACACCCTCGCATATCAGTCCTCTGTGTTTAATACCAAAGTTTAGGCTTTGGACTTTTAGGCACTGTTGATCGTTGAACCTTATTCCTGATAATGTTCCATCACTGGTCCTTGGGAATTTCAGAAACCTGTAACCATTGATGAATTCTTCAGCTGATGGTTGACTTTTTTAACTTTTTCTCTTTCTTCTCCATTAGCATGAAGTGGGGTATCCATTTTTGATGTTCACACCTGCTCAGTGGAGACTGGGGAGGCAGTAGCTTTAATACAGTGCGGCCAACAGAAGTTTTAATAGGACCAAAGTGTAGATAACCAGATTAAACAAGAGTCTACTGGAGGTCTGGTGAGATGGTGAAGAGCTTTAAATGTAAGAAGCAAGATTTTATAGTCTATCTGCTGAGAGAGCCAGTGTTAGTAGTCAGATAATCCAGGTTAAGATGTGTTCAGGAGATTTTGGATCTGTGGAGTTCTGGATGTTTTGAAGTTTATGGAGGAGTCTTTTAAAGAGCTCCAAACTATTTAACATTGCGAGGTTATTTGAGACCGTGAAGGAGGTTATTTGTCATACATGTGGTAATGTCATGGAGACAAGCGGTAAGGTGGCTAGGGGTAGAGGGGGATTTAGTAGACAAATAAAGCTGTTCACCAACACTACTTGCACACGGTGGGTGTTACAGTATTGCCGGACACTCCTGACCTCGCTCCAAGCCATTTCCACACATTTGAGCATTTAAAGGAGTTCCTGGGAGGCCGGTGTTTCAGTTGTTTAACAAGCAATCCAATCATGGCTCTGGCATACTGGGAAAACTTTCTACCTTGATGTTGTACATGTGATGGATACCAAGTGCTAATGAAAACCTGGGATAAGTGTAGAAGGGGATTATATAGAGAAATAAAGGCAGTTTTTACTCTCTGAACTGTCTTCTGTTATTCTGTACATGAACGACCATCTTTCATTCATTCATTCATCTTCTATACCGCTTAATCCTGTGTTCAGGGTCGTGGGGGACCTGGAGCCTATCCCAGGAGACTTCGGGCACTAGGCGGGGTACACCCTGAACAGGGTGCCAATCCATCGCAGGGCACACACACATACACACACTCACACACCCAATCACACACTACGGGCAATTTGGGAACGCCAATTAGCCTAACCTGCATATCTTTGGACTGTGGGAGGAAACCGGAGTACCCGGAGGAAACCCACCAAGCACGGGGAGAACATGCAAACTCCATGCACACAGAGACGGGAATCGAGCCTGGCCGGGGAATCGAACCCAGACCCTGGGTGGCAAGGCGACATCTTAGTTCTAATCATCTTTTTATGAGATGTCTGGCTGCCATTGAAGTCCAGGGCACTGTGTTTCAGCGTGCATTTCCTTCCTGCCTCCGTGAAAAGACACATTTTGTTCAAATTCAAAAATATTGATCAAAGAGTTCAGAATTCCACAGGGTTCAGTACTGGAGACACTTCCCTTTCTCATGTACCTCCTCTTTCTTATTAACATTCACTGTTATACAGATGATGTAGGAAATGATTGTGTGTACAGATCCCACAGACAGTTTCCACAAGTGTGCGACAAATTATTATAGTTTTTCAAAGGTCCCAGCATTCCACTCGCTGAATGTTCACGGGAACAGCATACGGATGTACGGCTTTCTTTAAAACAAATGTTTTACTGCAGCTCTGTCTCATCACATCATACTGTGCTTGACACTTTTCTGCTGTACTGCAAATGTCAATCAGTTTTACGCCTTCATTCACCAGAAACTGGTTTGACATGCACGCCCATCATATCTATCAAAGCCTGCACTGAGATAAAGAAGGATGAGGATGGGAAGTGAGTCGGAGTCAGATCCAGTGTAAACGTCATTGGTGATTTTGATTGAAATCATAATACATACTTAGAAAATTGGTTTTATTTTGGTAATTTGTAGTAAACTAACTAGATTTTTAATAATTTAGATTAATTAAATCAATGTAAGCATTCTGCTTTTTTTTCTTCATATTTTCTCAGCCTTTTTTTTTTAAATGCAGGTGTCCACTTTTAGAGAACTCATGGTTCTGCTGACTTGTTTAAAAAAAATAATAATAATAAAATAAAAATATCGGCTAAACCAGAGTGTGCTCGCTGGCAAATATTTCATCATGACATCCAGATAATTAAGGCCACTCATTTTTCTCCCCTCTGTTCCCGTACTGCCTCACCACGTAATTTGTTCTGTAGAGCAGATACAGTATTACAAAACGGCTATTTTCTTCCATTTTCCTCCATTAACGAAGTCCATTCTATTGCATTATTTAAAAGAAGACATGGGGATAATGGCCGTGGATGCATTGTTTTTAAATAGTTTTGGATATTACACACACACACACACACACACATTCACACACAGATACAGAGCTTTGAAAGGAACTCAACCCTCAAACACCTTTTTTATCCAGGATCATTGACATTGCAGTAAAACTACGGATCATACTTTACTCCAGTCTCCGTCTGAATTACATCACGCATGCTGATGTTCCGTGACCGGCATCCTGCCTCGTTAAAGTGCAAGCTGACGGACATGCCCAACGGCAAAATGCATCAAAAGCGGTTTTTAATAACCAACAAACTGGAATTGCTCGTTTAGACGTGTTTATTGTACCACTAGGTGGCGATATGTTATCAGGTCGTTCGCCTGTACATCCGTTTGAGTCTTCTCATTAGTGCGTTATCTGAAAAAGGAGAGGCTGAATGTGTGTACAATTTATTTGGAAAAGATGAACTGGTCAGATTTCTAAACTGATCCTAATACTGTAGGGTCAAAGTCAAAGCAAGGTCAAAATGTCTGAAATTGTAGCTCCTTGATAGCTCACTCAGTGTCCCACAATTGGCTAGCATTGCTGCGATTAAAGGCGGCGTGGTTGTGTAGGGGTTAGCACTGTCGCCTTGTACCGCAAGGGTCTGGGTTCGATTCCCTCCTCTGTGTGCATGGAGTTTGCATGTTACGTCTGTACTTGGTGGGTTTCCCCAGGTACTCTGGTTTCCTCCCACAGTCCAAAAATATGCAGATTAGGTTAATTGGCGTTCCCAAATTGCCTGTAGTGTGTGTATGTGTGTGTGCCCTGAGATGGATTGACACCCTGTCCAGGTTGTAGGCCGCTTCGTGCCCTAATTCTCGTGGGATAGGGTCAAAGTACTCTCTCTTGGACTCCAGGTCAGGGATGTCTGCGGTACTGTCAGGATTTGAACATTTAAGCTTTAATATTAGAAACGCTATATACTGTATTGAAATTTTGACTTTGGGTTTGAAAGCACAACGAAATGAAGTGTCATGTACGCGAAACAGGGATGTGATGTACCAGTGTGGTGCAAATCACAAATCCTGCTTGTGCTTTTTATTTAAAAAAGGAAGTGTTGACACCACAGCGACGCCGACTGCTTCTAATTTGTCACTCGGTTAAACACATTCAGCTAGCTTTGCTCCTCTGGGTTTATGTGATTATAATTCCCCTGCTGAACAGCACTAGCGTAGCGGTATAGCATGATATCCTGAACACTTTTTTTAAAAAAAAGGAAAAAAAAAAAACATTTCTATTCATGTTTCCATGCATCCAGACTAGTTTCTCAGCAGCCTCATTATCTCTCGGAGATGACGTGACCTTGATGATGTTCAGTGACAATTAGGCTTCATGGAGAAATCATAAAAGCGTCCTGTTATAATAGAACAGAGTGGATTTGCATAAACAGCCAGATGTTCACGTCAGTGAAGAAAGGTAGCGCACACGTCTGGCGCAAGGGGTGTGGAAGATGATTTACGAGAGCGCTGTTCATGATACAACATCCGGAGTGGAGAACTGTTTCATTTAGTTCAGCATAAAAAGTTTGAATAATAATAATAATAATAATAATAATAAAAAACAGGCCTATATGTTGCAAACAAGCAAACAAATAAATAATGGTCTAATATTAGGCATGTTGTTTTGTAATTTAGCAATAGTATATCATTATGTTTTTTATAAAATAGCAGTTGCAACCAAAATTTTATTTTGTAAAATAAATAGACATTTCCAAATGAGTATTTATATTTCCTTCTTGAAGTTGAGTTCCAGGATTGCTTTCAATGATATGCAAAATCCAAAAATCTTTTTATTTCCTTGTTCTAAATGGAATACAACCAAATAGCACAGCAAAGCACCAATGTATATATATATATATTCAGCAGTATTTTTATAAACAGGTATAAAGTTGTTATTGAAACAGCAATGCCTTGACTTGCTTTGTCATTGCACAAAAAAAAAAAAACATTTTTTTTCCATTTCTAAGAACGCCGCATGCAATTCTGCTCTTTCATCTTGGAACGTGTGTCCTGTTGTGGTCTGCTGTGTTTCGTCCCCTCAGGTGTTCAGGCTCCCCAGTGGCACTGTTAGTTCTGAAAGAGCTGAATAACACGAGACCTGCTTTCACTGTAATAATAAAAAAAAAAATCCTGCCGTGACTGGACTGTAACAATTTTCACACAGGAATCTTCACAGTGTGTTTCTTAAGATTCACTCTGTACTCCACCATCCAAGTGTAGTAAAATAAATAAATAAATAAATAAATAAATATTAAATAAATTGTGACTTACTCAATAAATGACAAATATATACTTAACAGTATACAGTACATATGTATAATTATATATAACAAATAACTAATTAACTAATTAGTTATATTCTATAACTACACCCTAAAAAATGCTGGGTTAAAAACAACCCAGTCTGGGTTGTTTTTAACCCAGCTGCTGGGTAAATATAGGACTAACTAAATGCTGGGTTAATTTAACCCAGCAAGATGGGTTATTTGTTTAACCCAGCAGGATGGGTTAAATATTCAATCCAAGTGCTAGGTCATATTTATGCTGGGTTAATTCCACCACATAAATTGGTCTATTTGTGAGGTAGAATTGGGTTAATTCTACCTCACAAATAGGTTATTATTATTTTCATGTTTTACAGTGAATCTGTAAAAAAAAAAAAAAAAAAACCCATGTCTATTAAACAGTTAAATTACTTTGATATACTGGTCTATTACAAAAAAACATACATATATCCAATAAACAACATCCTATTAAATGTTCTTAGAAAAAACATTTATTTTTCAAAAGCACAAGAACAGATAATCAACAGTGACATCATTACTATACTATTACTGATAAGGGCAGAATGGAGTAATTGCACAAATAGACTGAGGCAGCTTCTACAGAGCAGGATCTCTCTGTGACTTAAGATATCTTTTCTGCAGAACAAAACTATCCAGCCCTGGTCTCATTTTAACATACAAACACTGTCTATGACTTTTCAGGTACAGTAGGCCTCGCTATTTCATAGCAACAATACAACATTACTGAGAGCAGCGCTGGTCATTATCTCCCAACGTCAGGATGTAGGGGTACGGCCTCGACACTTCAGCCTGCTGGAGGTATTCCACCATGTTGGTTCCAACCTTAGAAAGAAAGAAATGAAAAAGTTAAAATTTTGTTGAATAGCAAAGATTAAACTGAATAAGACTATTAATTTAGTGTGAAATAGGATTGATGCAAAAAAATTACAAAGCTGCCCAGTAAGATAGGGTATAGGTAACCTAAAACAAAAACATGGAGACAGCTACTACCAAACATAAAACAGCAGAATAAGCATGGCTTTTAGGATACAGCTCTTTATGTCAGACTAGTTGATATTGTAGTCTTCATTGATTTTAAGCTAATTACCGAAAAAATTCATAACTGGTGTCATACTGGTACATTACAATCACCAAAATATTAATACTTCATCTAGTAGTTATCTGTACAGCTGTGGTACTTTTTCCTGTAGTTGGCGCGCTGACTGATAGTTAATTTAACTTTGGTTAAAGAGAGCTACCTGGTTAGCTTACATGCTATTACTGGTGATACATTTGCATACTTGCCAAAGGGGGAAAGGTGTAAAATATTGTTATAACTCGGGGGAAACGCAGGAGAAATTTGACCGCAGAGTAAATTACTAGCTAGTGAAAAACGGGAGGGTTAGCAGGTCTGTATATTTGTGAGAGGGTCAGTGTTTTGTAACACCTCAGCATTTTATTGTCTCAAGCAGTGAGATTAATAAAGTTCTAAAGTGGTTGCTAACGCTAGCAAACTAACTAAATGCCTGCGTCATGCTAGCGC
Source organism: Channallabes apus (assembly GCA_030522415.1). Taxonomy (NCBI): domain Eukaryota; kingdom Metazoa; phylum Chordata; class Actinopteri; order Siluriformes; family Clariidae; genus Channallabes; species Channallabes apus. The sequence continues at coordinate 57,575,583 of CM060106.1, read as the reverse complement.
TACAGTTAACAGTTTAGCGTTCATTCATCACTTCACCATCTTCGTAACCCTGCAAACATTCTACAGAGAAAGCTAAAAAGCTCAGACATCTTAGCCGTTTCTTTCATACACAGGTGGGGTTTATGGCTAGCAGCTATTCTCAGCTAAATTATCATCCAGTACCTCAGACCAGCCGGAAAGTTTGTGTGTAACCTTAACACGGTAACAGTAATAAATGTTACATATAGTAATAATTTTTCAGTCATATGTGAATTAGGTGAGTGAACATGTGTATACAGACCTTGTATTTAACGTCATTTCCCCTTAAATGTCCGAGGAGGATGAACCGTCACCAGCGGTGTGGGAGCTCAAGAGACACGAAGCTGAGTGACAGCCGCTGAATCCACCGGTGAACTTTGGGGGAGGGGCCAAGCAAACTTTAACCCAGCAGCTGGGTTACACAAAAACTACCCAACTCTCTGAAAATAACCCAGAAAAACGATACAACAGCGGCAACCCAGCGTTTGGGTAGAAAAAACAACCAGGCATTTTTTTAGAGTGTATATATATATATATATATATATATATATATATATATATATATATATATATATATATATGTGTGTATATATATATATATATATATATATATAGTGTATATATATCGTCATAGTTGTAATAAAGAGGTCAGAAGAGAGATAAAGCAAATGGCAGAGGTACGTTTACTTTCTAGCAATGCAAGATCATATTGAAGTGGTTCAGTAAATCTGATAATGTGTTTAAATTAACATCCCTCGATTTCTAAGTTTGGGGAACACTAAAGGATGTGGCGTACCACAGAAAACCACCTACACCGACTGTAGTACAGGAAGAAATTGCAGCGTAATCCCTGTGGACACTCTAGTCAATGTAGTTTCTGGATCCTAATGGTGACGACTTTAAGCACCGACTGTGATTGCTTAATTCACACAGATAACCTTTAATGTTCATATAAACTTAATACGATTTTTATGCATATTTTGTTCATGTTGAACTGTGTATAAAGTTTTGGACCGCACTGTACAGTATATATACAATATATAGGATATATGACCATTTTGACAACAAAATGAGATAAATCCTTTTTTTTTTAAGTGGGATTTTTAAATTTTTTTACTTTTTTTTTTTCCAAATGAATTCAAAAAAAGTATTGTAAGCTGGAATCTTGAAAAGCAAAAATGCCAAAAATATTTTGACAATATTTTGTGTGATTTTGCTGAAAGCCATAACTCAACCTTTCACAGTTTGTCACTATGGATAAATCAGCCCGCAGTTCTGTTTGTGGTTATTTAAGAATGCAATTTAATATCAATAATAAATTGGTTGAGTTTTAATTTAAAAAATACAAAATAGAAAACCCATGCTTTGACTGTGGTTTTGTAGTGAGTCATGGCAGCAAAATAAATCAAAGGAAAATGTGCTGAGTTTTTTTTTTTCACACAAATTGATTACTGAATTGAATTCAGAGTTGAATTTCATGAGAACCATTATAAGCAATACAAGAACATCAGTTTACAACATCGTCAGCCTCCTTCTTTACCAGTTTCAATTTCACTTTAGTACACGAAGACAGCTCGATATCATAGTAGACCTACAGTACAGTATGCATTGTACTGTATAACATTCTTTTGTCTGTCAACTGACCATGAGTCCATCACTCATCCCTTAAGGTTTATAACATTACATTGATAGCAGACAGAACCAGACAAATGAAACAATGAAACCACTTCACACACAGCATATGTATCAGCTTTCAACACACACAGCTTGTGTATCACATGTCTCTTGTACATGTTGTAATTTTTCTTTTGAAGGTATTACCACAAGTGCATCCTGATTTCCAAATACACTAAACCTGTGCTAATGATACCAAGAGAACATGGTGTTCCCACAACATTCAAGTCACATTATGTCCTTTTTCAGGAAAAAAAAATGTATTACGGACATTAAGTGACGTATACCTGTAGTCCATTAATGCCGGGGTGACTGCGAATAGAGTGTAAATATACTTTTATTCTCTTCAAATTTCACTGAGTGCATTTAATTCACTCACATACATTATACTCATTATACATATTATACATTATATTATATTATTTATTCATTATACAGGCATATACGTATAAGGATATATAGGCTTTTAATTATATGTTTTGTTATAGACAACGTTGTGCATCAGAGAATAATTCATTCATTCATTCATTTTCTATACCGCTTAATCCTGTGTTCAGGGTCGCGGGGGGCCTGGAGCCTATCCCAGGAGACTTCGGGCACTAGGCGGGGTACACCCTGGACAGGGTGCCAATCCATCGCAGGGCACACCCACATACACACACTCACACACCCAATCACACACTACGGGCAATTTGGGAACGCCAATTAGCCTAAACTGCATGTCTTTGGACTGTGGGAGGAAACCGGAGTACCCGGAGGAAACCCACCAAGCACGGGGAGAACATGCAAACTCCATGCACACAGAGACGGGAATCGAACCCAGACCCTGGAGGTGCAAGGCGACAGTGCTAACCACTACACCACCGCGCCGCTTCAGAGAATAATAATGTGTCAAAATGATTAAATGTAAGAAAATGGTGTTTATCGAGTTTTATTCCAAACTCCATGAGTGTGGTCCTAATCCCTCAAACTATTACCCTTAACTTGCGGTACGTATATAACCTTGACACACATGAATGAATGTGTTTTTGTAAGTGTAATAATTTTTAAAAGTTTATGTTCAGGTTCTTTGGAAAGCCTTGACACGCTGCTTAGTCACTGTCCCTCGTTGCATGTGCTGAATTGCCCTTTAGAAAATAATAAATTACATAAATGCCACTTGTCGAATATTAAGATGGCATTTTGATGTCGAATGAGGACGAGAAAATAAAATGGCGCACTTTATTACTGCGTCCTCCTGTGAGACTGTGATTATGACCGACACATCCGGGTCAATACGCATAACCTCCTTCGGGATAACCTGAAATTATTTACACGCTCACGTTTCAGCCGAATACTTACACGGGTTTATCGTAAGAGCATAAAATGATTAGTTTTCTTTACTGCCATGCGAGAGCAGATTTAATGTGTGCGCCAGACTAGAACACAGAGCGATATGAAACCCACGACACGACACGCTCATCTCCTGTTCATATTCATTAACTGATACCAATCTCTGAGCGCTGATAAGCAGCATATCGACACAGATTCAACCTTCCGTCACGGCTAGAGAACAAACACTACACCTGTATAGATTTCCGTACGAATTGTTCCTCAGGCACCCGATCACAACGTAATGTTCCACCCAGGTTTGGTTACGTGAGGGTGAAAATGTCGAGGTGCTGGGGAGCTTTTCTAAACAATATTATAACAATTACAAGTTTACCTTAAAAAGAAATACTTAAAATATTTCACATTTGGAATAGATGAGACACTGACAGCTATCAGAGTCATATTATAAGCAATTACATATTCTTTTTACATGAAAACAAATGATCAAAGTCACAAACTGAGTACAGAATAGGTTTAATAGGTTTTTGTAAAAAAAAAAAATATATATATATATATATATATATATATATATATATATATATAAATGGGGTGAGGCATAGGATATTGTTATTATTATTATTGTTGTTGTTGTTATTATTATTATTATTATTATTATTATTATTATTATTATTGTTGTTGTTGTTGTTGTTGTTGTTAATGGGAAAAATGAATAGAATCAATTAAAAAAATACAGCTAGCAAGTAAATATCATTATAAAAATATATCTATTTTAGAAATAGCAAGAGGTATCCAGCGCTGGAAAGAGGAAGAAGTCACTGTTAGAAAAAGTTGCATTTTTTTAAGCATGCAAAAATAAACAGCATTACTGTTACTTGAACTAATTAATAATTAATAATTAATTATTGTGATATGTCACAGGTTAAGATTTTTTGTTAGTTTGTTTTTCAAAACAATGCATTTAATACACGCTTTTGGCAATTTAAATAAAACAATAATAAATAAATAAATAAATAAATACATTCCTGAAGTGCTACATTTCCAGCGTGGTTCAGTCTGTCAGGATTCTCGCAATTCCTGTTACGGTTATTTCAGGAAGTGTTTTGTTCATCTTATACCACATCAGTTTTTTTCAAACACTGAACTGGTGTCCAAAGGTATTAAGACAACATTTGCCATGCATTATAGTTTTCCTTATGCACAAAACAGACGATGTCACTAATTAGTTCTCACCTACTGTTTCTGGGTGAAAAGTTGAGCTTTAATTAGAATCAGCTGGTTTACTTAATGCACTGAACAAATATGTGGCTGGACTTTTACTTTCTGAAGTCCACCTCTGCACCGAAAATGGATAAAACTAGGCGATTCTCAAGTGAATTACAAACCTTAGTGGCAAATTTCGGCACATGATCTTGAGGAAGCAGTGAAGGAGGCACAGACTGAGTTACTGACACCAGAGTTGTGAAGAATGTAAGAATTTATACTAAATATCGATCGTTGTATAGGAATTTCATTGCATAAAAGAATAAAATATTTTTCTATATTGTCATTATTAAAAAAAATAAAATAAACAAATCGATATTCGATAGTCGATATTAACACAATATTGTACTGAAGCTATAGATACCTATATATATTTATATTAAATATAAACTATAGAAGCGGCGCGGTGGTGTAGTGGTTAGCACTGTCGCCTTGCACCTCCAGGGTCCGGGTTCGATTCCCCGGCCAGGTTCGATTCCCGGCCAAGCAAGGAGTGCATGGAGTTTGCATGTTCTCCCCGTGCTTGGTGGGTTTCCTCCGGGTACTCCGGTTTCCTCCCACAGTCCAAAGATATGCAGGTTAGGCTAATTGGTGTTCCTAAATTGCCCGTAGTGTGTGATTGGGTGTGTGAGTGTGTGTATGTGTGTGTGCCCTGCGATGGATTGGCACCCTGTCCAGGGTGTACCCCGCCTAGTGCCCGAAGTCTCCTGGGATAGGCTCCAGGTCCCCCGCGACCCTGAACACAGGATTAAGTGGTACAGAAAATGAATGAATAAACTATAGAAACTGTACCAGGCTTGCTGTATGTTCAGATCGTAGATGGGAGAAAAATGTAAAGATACATGAATAAATAAATACGAGTAATAGAGAGATGTTGTTGTTACTAACTCACGTGTCACGTGGTCCGCCAGGTCGCCTGAGACGGGCCGATATATCACTACGCTTTCAGGGAATTCTGTAGTTCAGGCAGAGGAGAGGATCAACGTGAATCCTGTCACGGTGTGTTGGAGAGTAATGGATGAAACTGACCTGTCTGAGTGCTTATCTCTTAGAGTGGCTGATTGTTATCTTACACTCCGTGCCCTCGCTCTTCAGCACTCCACAGGGTGTTACACTGCACGAGCCAGTTCCCTGCATTTTTCCCCCCATGATTTTCTCCCTCGTTTAGTCATGAACAATTCCTACCTGTCAGAGAGCTTTGGCATGTCTCTCTACAGATATCAACCATAGAGGGGGTTGCTCTGTGGCACATAAAGGGTTGCCCCTGGACACGTTGTTTCAAACTGCAGCACATGGAAACATTGTAACACACTGATAGGAAAGTGCTATCCGCCCACTTCCACCTGGATGCGCTGTGTGAGCATGATCTTTGTAAGTGATAGGGGCAATTGATTGTTTGTTTGTTGGTTGTGTAATTGTTTGATTGATTGAGTTCCTTTCTTTCTTTTTAACCAAAATTCCTGTTAAGCATGCAGGGCTTATTTGATGATGTGATATGATGTTAAACAAGCTTTTTGTTTTGATTTTCAATTTATTTTTTCTAAACGGGGTGAGAGACCGCATTTTATATGCCTAAAAACTTAATCTCCTCCAGAATAATCTGGCAACCTCAGGTGATTTTAATACTCTTCATGTGAAACACATAAAATCAGCCTGTGAGCGTACATAACCCGACTCGGAATTTTTGAACTATGAATAAATAAAATCCTGTCCTACAGTATATTTCATGCACAAACCAGTTAATTAGGTCAAAAGTTGGTGTTTCATGCAGTGTGTGTGTGTGTGTGTGTCTTTGTGCGTCATGTCAGCAATTGCATAATGAGGCCCGAGGCCTGCAGACAGATCGCGGCAAGAAAATAATTGCAAACTTCCTTATGTTTTTAGCTCAAAACACCTGCTTTTGTAGTTTCTGAAAAATTAGGCAACATACTGTACACACACACACACACACACACACATATACAGAACACACACGCATAATCACACACTCACACGCATGCACACACATTGCCTGATGTGTGATTGGAATTCATCTCAGGTTTTCCGGTGAGAAGTGAGATGTGGAGATGTAGACAAAAATACTCACAGACTTCACGGGTGCTTTTTCTTCTTCTTCTTCTTTGTCTTTCGGCTGTTCCCTTTCAGGGGTCGCCACAGCGAATCATCTGCCTCCATCTAACCCTATCCTCTGCGTCCTCTTCTCTCACACCAACTAACTTCATGTCCTCTCTCACTGCATCCATAAATCTCCTCTTTGGTCTTCCTCTAGACCTCCTGCCTGGCAGTTCCAACCTCAGCATCCTTCTACCGATATATTCACACTCTCTCCTCTGAACATGTCCAAACCACCTCAATCTGGCCTCTCTGACTTTATCTCCAAAACATCTCACATGGGTTGTCCCTCTGATGGACTCATTCTTGATCCTATCCATCCTTGTCACTCCCAAAGAGAACCTCAACATCTACGTTATATTTCCCAAGCATGAGCATAAAGAGCACATTTGAACTTTTTTTCATCAAGGTTTTTTATGCAATTAATTTAATTGTTAACTTATTTGTAATATTTTCTAACATATTTGTTCTTTTTTTGAGCTTATAAACATTTTTTTTATTTTTGTATTATAATTTATTCATTCATTTTCTATACCGCTTAATCCTGTGTTCAGGGTCGCGGGGGACCTGGAGCCTATCCCAGGAGACTTCGGGCACTAGGCGGGGTACACCCTGGACAGGGTGCCAATCCATCGCAGGGCACACACACATACACACACTCACACACCCAATCACACACTACGGGCAATTTAGGAACGCCAATTAGCCTAACCTGCATATCTTTGGACTGTGGGAGGAAACCGGAGTACCCGGAGGAAACCCACCAAGCACGGGGAGAACATGCAAACTCCATGCACACAGGAACAACTTGTTCGTTTTATTTTTGCAAACTATTTATTTACGTTGTCACGTGCACAAATATTTTTTTCATTACACTTTATGCACATAACGTCACACATGTTTAGGCAGCCATGTGCGATAATAAGCATAAAATTTTTAACGTTTCCGAAGCGAGCCTGGATCCGTCCTCAGTCCAGCATGGACAGGCAGTCGAACTGAGCCAGTTGAAGTGTGTGTGTGTGTGTGTGTGTGTGTGTGTGTGTGTGTTAGTGTATGAGTGTGTGTGTGTATATGTCAGAGCTGACTCTGATGGGGTTCACCAGATTTCAAATGGAGCTTTTCATCATGAGGGCCAGACACCGGGCTCAAAGCCCGATCCTGGCAGGTCACACAGAGGATACGCATGATTTATGCATCCCGTGGCCCGGTGAGCTCTTTATATTACACTGCCATCATTGGAGAGTAATCACTGCATGTTGTGCACTTTTTAGACCCACCTCTGCTTTTGTTCCCCTAAACTAGAAAGGCAGGAGGGGGGGAGGTGAGGTCCGACGCTAGGACTCAGCCTTCATACATAAGGCACGAGCGTTTCATCCTTACGCACACGCAAACAGCACACAAAATCAACGCTGAGATCTCATAAGGGCTAAAGGTTACGCTGTGCATGATTCATTAGGCTACCCGCCTGCATTTTCACACCACGCTACAAAGATCGAACCAGACGAAAGATTATCTCCTGACGCACAATAAAGGGAGTGATTTAATTTTCCATCATGATGCCTTTGAAGAGTCATTTTGTTTATGTCGTTTGATGCTTACGATGACTTCATCAGCTAAGATAATCCTGTTTACTTTTTACTCGCCCGCAACGATACCATATTAACGTCCGCGGCTCCTCCGCGTGATTATGAAGTCTTGTTTATTATCACCTAGCATGCAGGAGTCGCATTGTTCACACACTCGCTACGTGTTTTCTGTGTATACAGAGGATGAAGAGTGACAACAACCAGATGGCATGTCAGATCCGAAACATCTGTGTCTGTCAGGTTGCCAAGAGAACTTTAACATATAGGGCTAAAGTCACGTATAAACTGATTTTTTTTTCTATCTTCCACCGATTATTATTATTACTGTCACGAGCTGCATCTCAACTTGGACTCTCATCAAAACTGGGAAGATATTGTACTGCTACAACTTCTTACACATTTTTTATCACTATACCTTCTGATATTATTCTTTTAGGTCCAGATGTCAATGTCAGTTTTGGCGTTTGGCATTAAATATGTATTTTGGGGGGGATTTGGCCTCTGTACACCACCACACTGAGTTTGAAATGAAACAATTCAGACTTGCGTCATCATCATCATCATCATCTCCATCTCCATCATTGCAACTATCATCATAATCATCAGCATCATCACCATTACCATCATTACCAGCACCATCATCATCATCATCATCATCACCACCATTGTCATTGTCATTATTACCATCATCATCATCATCTCCATCATCACCATTACCATGACTATTGTCACGTCATCATCATCATCATCATCATCATCAACATCATGATCTCCATCAGCACCATTACCAGTACCACCACCATTGTCACGTCATCATCTTCACCATCATCGTTATTGCCATTATTACCACCATCGTACACTCCATCATCATCATCATCACCATTACTACCACCATAGTCACATCTTCATCTTCATCATCATCATCATCATTACTATTACCACCACCATTGTCACATCATCATCTTCATCATCATCATCATCATCCTCATCATCATCACCATCATCTCCATCATCACCATTACCGTCACCATTGTCACATCATCATCATCATCATCACCATCGTCATTGCCATTATTACCACCATCGTACACTCATCATCATAATCATCATCATCATCATCACCATTAGCACCACCATAGTCACATCTTCATCTTCGTCATCATCATCATCATCATTACTATTACCACCACCATTGTCACATCATCATCTTCGTCATCATCATCATCCTCATTATCATCATCACCATCATCTCCATCATCACCATTACCGTCACCATTGTCACATCATCATCATCATCACCATCGTCATTGCCATTATTACCACCATCGTACACTCATCATCATAATCATCATCATCATCATCATCATCATCTCCATCATCACCATTACCATCACCATCGTACACTCATCATCAGTACCATCACCATCATCATCGTCATTGCCATTATTACCACCATCGTACACTCGCCATCACCATCATCATCATCATCATTGTCATTGCCATCACCACCATCATCATCATGGCTTTGCTAGCATTACCACCATTATATGATCATCATCATCATCATCATCATCTCCATCATCTCCATCATTGCCACTATCATCATAATCATCACCATCATCACCATTACCATATTACCAGCACCAGCACCACCACCATCGTCATGCCATGATGATGATGATGATGATCATCATCACCCCATCATTATCATCATCATAATTTTTGTCATTATCATCCTCATTTATCAGATCCAGCTTTATTTAATGCTTCACACCTTCACAGTAAACCTGAATAAGCTGCTTTCATTTTCCTTTGTTTTTCCCAATTAACTAAAGTGTCTCATAAAAGTGCTTAAACTTTTTAATTGTTTGCTATAAGCTCTTGGGTAAAGGATCATCAGGAAGATCAGGAGATAATGAAGCAAAGTTATTGCAGAAAGAAACTCGTCCATGCTTCAGTAAGATCTGCCAGAGAACACATTCATTTTTTAAAATGCAGAATTTATTTTTTATTTTTTTTTATTTATGGAGATGTTGAGCAACATTGGTTAATGTGATTCGATACCTGGACTCGAGCCTGACCCAATTACCATGGAGCCCCCAGCGCATGCTTTCTTCTCGGCCTTGTTCATGTTGTGAAAGTCTTTAATCAGAGGCACAGCTGGCATAGTTTGAACATTAAACATATCAAGGCTGTTGTGGTGTCAACTATATCGACAGCCGACACCGGTGCCAGCAACCTCTCGTACTGGTGAGAGCATCGAGACACTGGCATAGTGCTGCTATAAAGGACAGACTGTACAGAACGTGTCTGTTTATCAATAGCTTTAGTGCAGACAGAATTCCTCAGTCAAACTGAAGATTTTTTTTATTTCAATGTTATTAAATTACTGCTTTAAAGAAAAAAAAAAAAGCATGAAAGCGTAATCTCTCCAGTGGATGAATCAGTGAATCATTGAATCGCTCTCAGGCTTCTATTCGGCATCGCTGTAATTTCAGCCATAACAATTATTCACCGCAGAGAAAGCTCAGCGATTACGAACCTGAGGATAACACAGATGTGTGAGGTCTCTTCCCCCTTTTTTAATTCTTAAAGCATTCTCTTTCACATCTTGGGAGATTCAATTGAGATTCTGGCTTGTGTTCCAGTTATAGTAGCTATGAACGTCTAAAATTCCCTAGGAGATCTGGATTTATCTGAGATATAAAAGGGAGAGAAAAAATATAGAAAGGCGACACTTTAGACTAGATTAGACTAGGGATGTAACGGTATAGGAAAATCCTATTCAACAGACAATGCATTCTATACAATTATGAATAAACATACAAGCACTATATCTTATCATTGTTACTCTTTTCATTTATACAGTATGATGAAGGTTGCCAGATTGGAGCATCTGATTGAGACATGAAGTGGTCTTCAGAACTGCCATCCAGCACGATGTAGCAAAAAGGCCATACTAGTGGGAGGTTGTGGGCACAGTCATGTATGACGTCATTGCCCTAACCTCACACCCACACACACACCACACACACACACACACATACTATAGGATATTGGGAAATGCCAAAGACAAATGGTTTGTCTTTCTGGATTTGGAGTGTCCTGATTTTAGGGAACTCTCCGAGACAGATGTCACCTCCAGTGAAGAACTAAACTGAATTAAAATTAATTCCTATTCAGGCCACGCCCACTTTGCACTTAACCCCTGAACACAAATACAGACACCCATATTGGCCTTGTATTCCACACCAACTCCTGTACACCACCCCTGTATATACAGTATACTGTACAGTGCTGCTGAAATCTGGATTCTGATTGGTCAGGAGGTTCTGCGGGTTTATACTTGTGTGCTGATGTACAATAGCTGCTGTGAAAGAGTTTTCAGTGAGAGAGAGAGATTTGTACCAGAATAAGAATTCTATGTCTGCTTATTCTTTTGCAAAAGAGCAGAATCATACAGTATATTAGAAATAATGAGCGACATCATATCAGTCTTCTTCATCGTTTTCTTCTTTCTTCTTCTTTTAATGCATAAGCTTTTGAATTTTTCAATGAAAATCTTTCTGCTGTGTAATGATCAATGCTGCTTTTTTATATGCACATTTCTGTATCTAATAATGAGATGTTGGTGGAAGCTAAAAAATTCCCACTGCGACGTGTGTTTACAAGGCAGTTGTAAAGCTTTGTGAGGGTTTCGCCATCTGTTTGTTTGTTTATTATTTATTTCACATTTTTAGCTGCAAGACAGTGAGGAAAATCTCAATAATGGGATTAATGTAACTAATATTCTTTTATACCTGTGACAAAAATATTACAAAATGGATCAACATTCTGTATTTTTCCAACTAAATTCTTAATATGTTTGTTTTTTCACTTTATGTGGCTAATAAAAAAAAAGTTTCTTGATTTTCTAGAAATCATCATCATCATCATCATCATCATCATAACATAAAAGTTATCTGATAATGTAAAATAAAGTTTTTTTTTCTTTGAGATTTTTTGCTGAGGTTATTTAATAAGAAAAAATACAAATAAAAGAATGAAGTTTAATTTTATTGCAATTTAGTGTTAAATTGCAATAATGGCAAATAATTTCAAGATTTTTTTTTTTGTTCTGAATTATATTGAAATATGATTAAAACTAATCGAATTCCTGCATTTTTCCAAGTTTTGTTTGAAAACGTAAGCTGCTTGGGATATAAAACGCATAAGTGTGTTAATTTTATGTCCAATGAGTGTTAGTTAATTAACTGAACCAATAACACGACAATCTACATTTCTGTCTCCATCTCAACTTAATGAAAGAAGAAGAAGAAGAAGGAAAAAAGTACTATTGAGAAAGTGCCATATAACAGGTGCTACATTGCTTTGATACATTAATACACCAGACACTGCTGAAAGAAATATATATTTTTTTAAAATATGTTCAGAACAGCAATAAACCCTAAAAGAAAAGAACAGCCGGGGATCAGAGACGACACGGAGACAATTTGCTTTATAAATGGCAGCAATACACACTTTTATAGCACTGGATAATAAATGAAGGCTGCAGGAACCATGAAGTCACTTGTTATTTTTTTGACAAAAGGAAAGTGCACAGAGGTTGTGAGAAAACCGTTCTGGGATCTGATATGAAGATTATAAACGGCAATCTAAAGTCCCGGTGGCGGGAGAGAAAACGCTTAAATTGACCAGAAGGTCGAGCCACTGATGGACCTTTAATCAACAGCTTTTTTTCTTTTTTCTTTTATCAGTTCAACCCCACGCCCTGAGTGCAGTCCGAGTCACTAATGGGTGCCTTTGGTTAAAAGAGCAAAGTGAATAACAAAGAAAGAAACACACAGGATCTACTGTATGTAACAAGCTTTCAAGCAGGATGAGTATCATAGCGGAACTGTTTTGAATTAATCAATCAATCAAATAATTATTTGATTGATGGTGTGATCAAAAAATCCATAAATGAATCATTCAATTAATCAGTCATTTAGTTAATGAATTAGTCAGTTATTTTAGTAACAGCTTTATCATGACCAGGGTTGTGTTATTTAATGAATCCATTATTTTTATTCAATATTTTTAATTCCCAACCATTATTTTTTTCCTTTAGTGTCATGACAACTACAAATCCAGAATAATTAGGACTAAAATAATATGGGAAAGTAGATAGATAGATAGATAGATAGATAGATAGATAGATAGATAGATAGATAGATACAGTAGATAGATCTAAATCTACATCTACATAAATAATTAAATAATGGACGGCACATTGGCTTTGGACCTCCGCATGCTTGTTGGGTTTCCTCCAGGTTCTCCGGTTTTCTACCGCAGTCCGAAGACATAATTAGGCTAATTACCTTCCCAAATTGACGTAAGTGACTGTGTGAGTGTGGGTTCTAATCCCAGCACTACCGAGTGGCCAAAGTTGGACCCTTAACCCCCGATTGCTGTAAATGTAAAGAAATTTGATAAAAATGTAAGTCGTTCTTGATAAAAAAATACCAACTAAATAAATAAATAAATATAAACCTGACTGGTTAATATTTATAAGCAAGTTTTAAAACAAAAGAATAAAAAAACTCTTTACTGAAAAAAAGATTACATTTAATTAAATTAAACAGCAATTTATAGAAAATTAAGGCAGATGATTTCACAGAGTCAAGCAACCGAGACACGTTAAACATTTCAATTCGGGATAAGCAGACATTTTATTTATTTATTTATTTTTCACTTTATGCTACTAGAAAAAAAAACGATTAGATTCAATTCATTTATATTAAATTACATTACAATTGACTTACTGTCTATGTACTAATATCTCTTCTTTTGTCACATTGTTTTTTAACTTTTACACGCCTGTAGAACATTTCATTTCTGTAATTTATTTATTTATTTATTTATTTATTTATTTTTAAACCGCCCTTCATCCAGTTCCTGCAGCTGTGTAGCTCAGAATAAACTGAAGTCCCTCTCTTTAGCTGAAGGTGAACGAGTGGAGAGAACGGACGGAGGGACGGAAACAGATCGGGGATGTTGTCTCTCCCCTGGGCAGCCAGAGGGGTGTGCTACATGTATATCTCACCACTGGAGCATGGTGTGCGAGTGTGTGTGTCCGTGTGTGTGTGTGTGTCCTTGTATGTCCGCTTTGTCTCGCTGTACGCTACAGTACGTGATCTGAAATCACACAAATGTGGAAAATCCAGACTTAAACATGCTTCTGCTTTATAGGATTATTATTATATTTTTAAATCAGACCCACAATGTTGAGAAAAGCCTTTTATGATATATGAATGACTTCTTTCATAATGTAACTATAATGCCTTATGAAGGAATTATAAAGTTATCCTTAACACTGGCCTAGGTCGAAATTATTCTACATACATATTCTTAATGTGACTATTTAAATATTTTTTATATACAGTATTTCTCGCGATCAACCATTGACTTTTTTGTCTGGTGTGAGGTCCTACGTTGATGTTGTCCTTTATAAAGAGTATATATGCTTATAAACTCAATCTGTGATGTGCTATAAACCATGACATTGACTTATGTCTCAGTCATGATGTCATCTCAGCCTTCGCTGCTCATGAAACTCTGAGAGTCCGTACCGTGTCTCTCAGTGACTGTGAATTCTCATTGAAAACGTGATACGAGTGCCACACCAAACCCGTGAGCTTGAACTGATGTCACCTTTCAGAAGAACTTCCAGCAGGTCCAGCAGTTACTGAGCGGCACCTTTGGGTTCACCGTGACCTGGATGATTGAGGATCTTCTCTCCACCGAGACACTTTGTGCCCTGAGCCGTACTTCCTGCTGCTGTGCTTCACTTCTTGTGAAAGTGTTAACGATATACTCAAGCTCCACTGAACAAGACGGATGGGAACTACATTTTTTAAATGTTGTATTTTTATTTTCTGTAAATCTATCTCTCTTTTTCCGTGGGTGCGGATGACAAGGGTTCAGAGGTTTGTCCGTGTCTGTTAGATGAGCAATAGCCTTGTGTTAAAAAAAAAAAAAAAAAAAAGGTTGCTGTAAATGTAAAGGAAATTTCACATCCAGGCCAGCAGAGGTCCCCATAACCTGAATGTATGAGGGGTGTTCAAGTCAAACAGGGACTTTTGATTGTGCAGAATCAAATAGAACACATTTATGTACGTAGAAACTCCCTTTATTTCTCTATATACAGCATGCTGGCCTCCTAGGAATTCCTTTAATGGATCAAAGTTGTGAAAATGGCTTGTCACATGTGCTTTGATGAAACAGATCAGAAACAGGAAGAGATTGTTTTTTTTGTATTCTTTGTTTTCTCATCTGTCAATTCCTACCCATCACTGATCTCTCATCGAAATCATAAAACAGCCATCGATTTAATATACGGTTCCTTTGAGACCTATGAACCACTGCTGTTGAAAACACACACAGGGCAGCGTAAAACACTCGAAGAAAACTTGAGTCATGCCAACTTGACATTTTTTCATGGTTCATCTCAGTCGTTTCTTCAGTCTGAGTTTTATTGATCGGAGATAACAAATCTATCCTCCAGAACTGCTTCTCACTCGAAAGGCAGCATGGAGACGAGCCTCATGTCCAGAGGCAGCGTTGAGAGGACGCTTTACACGTCCATCAAGAAGGTTGAAGCAACCAAACAACCCATTTCAGGGCCACAAGAAAAGTTCAGGATGTCTGAGAATCGCATCCTAATGTCTCTCCTCCATCTTCTGATCTTCTGTATAGTTTATCATTAAGCCTATATTCTGGTCAGATGATAAACAGCCCTGGAGGATACAGTATTTGGGGTCCCTCGCCAACTGTTTCTCAAAATGAAGAAAATACTTGGATGTGTAGTGAAATGTTCGAAAACTAACTGAAACCTTCAAGTGGTTCTCAACTGAGAATTTTTCATCGACACTCAGAGAAAAGTTCCTTCTAGGGATAAGACTCACCCATGACCACTAGACACAATATTATCACGATACCTCGGTGGTGATTCGATTAATATTGCGATTCTGTAAGTTTCCCAAATTCTTAAATATCCCAATTTTACATTATTATTTTTCTAATTTTGTTAACATTTTAGGACAGCGTGAATGTTTTATACCCCAACTTAAGTCAACAGCTTCACAACTAAATTGAACATGAATAAGAAAATGTAACCCAGTCCTTATAGCATTAGTGCAAAAGTGCAGGGTTTACAAGAGTTTAACATTTAACTTCTAATTGATTTCAACAAAAAGCTACATTGCGGCGCGGTGGTGTAGTGGTTAGCACTGTCGCCTTGCACCTCCAGGGTCTGGGTTCGATTCCCCGGCCAGGCTCGATTCCCGTCTCTGTGTGCATGGAGTTTGCATGTTCTCCCCGTGCTTGGTGGGTTTCCTCCGGGTACTCCGGTTTCCTCCCACAGTCCAAAGATATGCAGGTTAGGCTAATTGGCGTTCCCAAATTGCCCGTAGTGTGTGATTGGGTGTGTGAGTGTGTGTATGTGTGTGTGCCCTGCGATGGATTGGCACCCTGTCCAGGGTGTACCCCGCCTAGTGCCCGAAGTCTCCTGGGATAGGCTCCAGGTCCCCCGCGACCCTGAACACAGGATTAAGCGGTATAGAAAATGAATGAATGAATGAAAAAGCTACATTGTTACTTAGCAACATGTATCTCTGTCATCAATCATCATTATTACTGTATTTCTGGACAAACTTAGCAAATAATTCACTCTTGGGTACACGGGATGCCAGTGTGGGAATAGTTTAGAGTGCGCCACCTGTGGGATTATAATGAACGTTTGTTGTTTTACTGCCTCATATGCCTCCAAAGTCTTGCCGCAGACTGCAAGGATGGCACAGACAGCTTCTAAAGTGTATGTTTTAAAACTAATTAGCACTAATATTTTCTGTAAACATGTGTAATGAGTGGGTTTTGAGATTAATTTGTTTGGAGAGTTTAGAGAAAATGGTCAATCGGAAGCTTTTTTCAATGCACTCAACTTTTGATTGATTAAAAAGGCATTACTGTTGCATCGCTTAGAAACTCCGGAGGCTCCCAAGTCCAAGGCTGATCGGTGATGGGTGATCCAGCTAAACGGTGAGTCTAGAAAAGATTCATGAATAGATATCTCAGCAATAGCTACCATTGGCTGGTGTTGGCTCCTCCCATATAGGCATACCCATATTGTGCTCCAATGTTTTCTGGTCATGGACCGCTCTGGGATCTTTGGGATTCAGACTCATCATCACGGGATAATAGGGAACAGCTCTAATATAATTGCACCAGCTTCAAAAGTCCCATAATCAGATTAAACATTATAAAGAAAAATAATTTGCAGAGGTGCTGCTTGTCAACACGCCAGCAGGGGGCCCCTGAGGGCTGAAATAATATGTATTATTTATAAGATAATGGTGATGAATGCATCCTCTGCAAATTTTTACCTAGACACTCGAGTTTAGAGTTAATACACTATAAGTGAATTATTTTATGATCACAGCATATCCTGAAGAACTTTCATATCTCTAGTACCATGACTGCTGGATGTGTGTTACTTCATACTTACTGTAATCCAGGCAAGAGCCCTGAGTTCATCCTCCCACTGATCAGACATTAATGAAGACCAACTTCAAAGAAATATCGGAATTCTCTGTTTTATTTTTGCTAAATCCATTTCTGTTTGTTCTCATTATTTTTCCGTCACACTTCTTATAAATCCATAAATACTGAATCAATATTTCAGCACATCTTTATATTCCTTATCCCGTTCCACTGGGATGTCATCGAGAAACTACTGGAGAATGATAAATGGAGAAATGTTTCTATTTTCTCTTTTATTCCTGAACTCCTACTCTAGTGTTACGTGTCAGGAGAGCAAGAATAATAAGAATAATAAGAAGAAAAGGCTGAAATAGCAATGAAATGTGCACTCTTCATTTAAACATGATTTGATTGAATCTGATTCCCAGAATAACAGCACACAAAATCTGTCTACACTGTTACAGCCATATTCCTAATATTAATAAGTGAAATAAATGAATTAAACAGCGGATGAGGTTATGAGCTTCTCCCATAGATCTGTTCGCTCCACGTTAGACCCCTAGTTTGGGGAAACGGCTGTGCTGCTAAAAAATAGTATATCAGATGATAGATAGTGAAATTGGTGTCAGTAAACGACTATGAATTGTGCATTGACTTTTGTTTTTCGGTGATGCTGACAGTATAGAGCGCACCTGTCGAAACCGTCTGCCAGGCTTTCTTGATAGAGCGCTAGAAAATGTTGTTAGTGAAGCTGTACAAATCAATTCCTGAGGTAGACTGATTTTTAACACCAGCCTCATTTGTTCCTCTTGTCATATAGATTAACAAACTGAAATTTATTCTCACAGGAGGGGGGGGGGGGATCTAAATAACAGACCTGGTTAGGCTAGGTTTAATTATCACACTCTTAAGTATTATTATTATTATTATTTATTTATTTATTTGTTCTGTTTTAATATGTTAGATCAGCCAAACCACTTAACCTAAAACGGTCCTATTTTTTGTGCAGGTAATTATAGGCCAAGTCTTATTATATTGTTAATTGTATGCTTAATCAAATCATGTAGCAAAGCCCTTGGAGGTTATCGAAAGGTTATCGAGATGTTGATTGATTTCTACCATGCCAGGGAACGATTGCTTCCTTCTCCTCTCTCCTCCTCTGGCCAGTGTTCCCATTATTATAATTGTCTGTACCCGATTACGCTTGCGTATTTACACTCTCCGATACAGCAGGTGGCAGTATACACCTAAGTCGGTTTGAGCATCGTCAATAAACAGAAAGGCATTAAGAGAACACATAAGTAAACCCGTGAAATATGCCTATAGGTCAAGATCAACCCTCTAATGTGCCTTCCTACTTTATGTGCATGTTTATACGCAAACATACAGAGATTTTGAGGCAGAACGACCAAACCACATTCCTGGTCGACTTCTACATTCACATACTGTTGGCTTTCACATTCATCAATTCATGGTGTGCCTGAAGGTGACAAACTGTCCTTAAGACCATCGTTTCAATTGGCTTGAGCACATACAGTACAGAACTTTGGTGTGCTTCGGTCTGTCCCTGTAGCAGTCACTGTCCATGGTGCTGATTTAATTCCAGAGGTGCTCTCAGTCCCTGGACGTTTTTTTTTTCCATTTTCTCTCGAGCAATTCTTCTTATCTTGAACAATTCTCATCTACCAGCCTGTAATAAGGTGACAGCTAAGATATGCTTCCTCTGTGACATGTTCAGTCTGCATAAGACATTTAGAGGAAATCTAAATCTATCTGAGATTTTCTGCATACACAAGCTTACATAAGCCATATGAGTGTTTGGTGTCACAATGATTGACAGGAAAGGGAGAAAGTAATGGGCCAACCAGAAAGCAAGTAGGCTGAAGGTCCCCGATTAACTAAGATCCCACATGATTGTCTAGTTTTGGGGTTTATATTAATGTGCTCATTATTATTTCTAGAGAATTGTAAAGTGGATGATTTTGACGTTTTCTTTAGAAGGTTTCTGCAGAAGGTTTATGGAAGGAGTCTCCAGTGTCAGTGAAGGAAATAAAGGAAGTATTGAAAAAATAAAATACTGAGCACATGGGACACACCAAAAAAATCTAGAGAAGGAAAAAGACTTAATGTAGGAGAAGTACATTTGTCAATTTTAGCCTTTGTTGTGAAATGTCTTGTAGATTAACATGTGCTTATAACTTTTCGTACTGTAGCTTATCAGAAAGTCCTGTTTCATGAGCAGTTTCGTCCCCCTCTACTACAGCCAGTGGAACGACCCAGAAGTATGAGCCACATGGTCTCGGTTTCTTTTTTTTTTTTCCTTCACTGTCCCATTTTTTTTATCATTTGTTTTGTTTTGCATGCCCTCATCTTTTTTCTCCATCAAATGTCCCTTTAGGTGTTCCGTTCTATCCAAAGTGGTGTAGGAGAAAATTTAAAACTATCTGAAAAATGATATTAAAAAATCTTCAACATTTTTTAAAGTAAAGGTAAATTGGCTGCCTTTGATTTTTTTTTCCAATGGACTACATGGTCACGAAAGATGCATTCAGCTATTATATTAAGCTTTTAATATTATGACTCTATTTGAATATCATGACAGCATGACAGAAATCTATTCCGTCCTAATACACAAAAGAAATCCGATGAAAGAATTGTGTGTGTGTGTGTGTGTACAGTATATGTCTTTGAATAAGCGAATCCCAAATATCTTTTCAAACTTATAATCTGCACAATATTCTCTTCACTTAGTGTACATTTAATGTGATGAAACGAAGCTTTATTTCTCTGTAATGGTGAGTCAAGGTGAGAAACTCCACAAAGAAACAGAAGATGAAGATCGTGCTAATGAGTCATCCTCTAATAAAAAGTATCTTACGCTAACATGGGCATTAATATTAGCATCATGTCTTGTGCGTCTTTAGAAGGAGACAGATTTTTTTAAATATATATATATATATATTCATTTTAGGACATTTATTATTTTGTAAAGATAAAAAATATAAAAACCTGAACTTTGGCTAATACAAGCGGTTTATTTCTTACTTCTGCTAAATATAAGAGCAAAACCTGTCTCATGGGTTCATTATTAAGCGAGAAACTTACAATGGCAATAAAATCATTTGGCGGCTTCACGCTAAGCACATTAATTTCATTAACACATCAACTCTTTAAAGTCATAATGAACTCTTATTGGAGTCTTAATGGTGTGAATGGTGTGGCTTTTATGATGGAATAATCCTCGCCTCGTATTTATGAGTGTAAAAAAAGAGAGAGAAAAAGAGAGAAAGGAAGAGAGAAAGAGAGAAAGTCCCTAAATCGTCTGCTAAGTGCAATCACTCAGCATCCAGCCAGCTACAGTATTTTAAGGAGCCTGATGTACGGTGGCTCACAAGCACCATTACTGCAATCTGGGTACCATTTCTTCTAGACGCTGTCAAGTTTATTGACTTTTTTTTTTCCACTTTTCATATTTACACTTCCGCCTGATTAGATGTTTTCTTGCTTACATGCTGAGCAAATTGAGGACAAAAATGTAAATGATCGAGGAATGCTGTAGCCTCAACGAAAGCGCTCAACAATCCAGCGAAGGACCCTTGAATTAGGCACGGTTGCCTTGTACCCTGGCGGAGCATGAGTGTTTCCCGTACACATTCTTCCACTGACATATACTGTACACTCACACGGTTCCTAATGTTCTGGGCTCGTGCCTCCTTACAGTACGTCGCCACAATGTGACTTTTTGCATCAAAGAAAAAATCCCTCTCATGGAGTTAATGATTATTCTGAGTAATTTGGGGTAACACACAGAAACACACACACACACACACACACACACACACCTTCTCACTGTTTTATGGATGTATCAATTATGTACCAGTGACCATGCTGCGCAGCCCTAATCCTAGCGCATGATTGATGTCATAGTGTTTAAGCTCCATGCACAGTTAGCTATCACACTAATGCACTCCTACTGAACTGTGCCTGAGCACAGTATGAAGCGATCACACTGGTCAAACAAATCCAGACTTGCGAGTGTCAAACGTGTTCCTGCATGGCTCAGGTCACCTAGTGTGAGTTCACACCTAGATATTAGATCACAAAATAGTCTATTACATCATCTCAATTTCACCATAAGGCTAAATATAAGACAAGAAGAATTTAGTGTTCAAGTCATAGGTGGATTTTTGATTGCGCAGAATGACTGGATGAGACTTAAAACTTTCTTTATTTCTACTGTATATAATCCACTTCTTCACTACTGCACTTAGGGCACTGGTGGCTCAGTGGTAGGTGTTTTGCCTGCCATGCGGAAGGCCCGGGTTCGATTCCAGCCAGTGCCCAAACCCCAGCCACTGGATACAGTGCCGGTCCCAAGCCCGGATAAAATGGGAGGGTTGCGTCAGGAAGGGCATCCGGCGTAAAACCTGTGCCAAGTTGTAGTGCGGACTGGATATTCCACTGTGGCGACCCCTTGCCGGGAGCAGCCGAAAGACCAACAACAACTTCACTAATGCACTTATCCCAGTGTTTCACTAGTTCTTGGACACCATCAAGGTAGAAAGTTTTCTCAGTACGCCAGAGCCATGATCAGATTGCCTGCCTCATCTTTGAGATGCTGGCCTCCCAGGAACTCCTTCAAAGTTTGCCCAAACATGTGGAAATGGCTTATAGTAAAGTAACTCCCAGCTGAGTTCCTGTAATGTGCAAGTGGTTTTGGTATGTACAGTTCCCACAGACTGATGTGTCTTTTTCGCAAATAGGCAACAAGTTATCTCTCGATTAAATTTTTTCCCGATTTTTTTTTTAGTAATTTTCCCAATTCCTCCCCATCACTAGGGGGCTCCCACATTAAGGCTACTACTACCACTTAGTCGGGAAGACTATCACGTGTTTCCTCCGAACCACGTGACGCCACGGCCGCATCTTTTCGAACTGCTCGCTCACGCACTATTAGGGGCGGCGTAACACACTCGAAGGACAGCGCTATCCGCTCCCTCTGCGCGCGTGACCTCACAGACGCCCCTGATTGGCTGTAGAGCCGTGATTAATGTGGGAGCATCAAGTACCTCCCTCCCCTCTGAGAGAGCTCGGCCAATCAGCTCTCTCTAGACCTCCGGCAGTGAGAGGTTACAGCATCACCCGGGAATCGAACCAGCGATCTCCGGATGATAAGGTGAGGACTTTACCACTGCGCCATTCGGAGGCACTATCTGTCGATTTTCAAGAATCAGACGTTAAACACACTGAACGTTCATTAGAATGACTGCAGAATCTCATCACTGTACTGTCCTTGACGTCTTCTGTAGGAAATGTTAGCTCAGTATGTTTAAAGGTTGGCGTTTCCAGCCCTAGCTCCACCAGGTTGCCACTTTTCAACCCTTGAGCGAAGCTCAAAGCTTAACCCTGTTCAGCAGTGTATACTGTATGTGACATAAAAAGGCTTAACTTTAAAAACAGTCGACCTTACACCCTCAATCACCAGAATATTCAGCACAAATCTTGCTTCGAATCAAACACCCTAGTATTACAAAATGTATAATGCACTCGCCTTAACGTACATTTCTACCATATAATATTTACATTTAAGTTACCACCCCAATGTTGATTATTTTCCACTCACTGCACAACCTGACGTGATGTATTCTTCATAACGTACACCACAGTGACGTGCCATTATCTTCTCAAACAGATAACAAGACCACTCATTGTCATTAAGCAAATCTCCAAGACATATCTTCTGATACTGGAGACTCCTTCACAAACATTTCCTTCCAAGAAAAAAACTGATAAACAATTATTAATTTCACTTTTGGTTACTACTACTACTACTACTACTACTACAACACCCCCTGAATTGAGGATTCAACCACCCTGATGTATAACATAACATGATCCGTCTGCCCAATGCCATAAATGTACTGTAAATATGTATTCACATGATTCCATGAACCCAAAGGAGGTACTGTACTGTAAGTCCTGTAACTCTAACAGCTTAACAGTGAGACATGAAGCAGACATGACTCCCAAACCCCCAACCCAGAGCAGCAAGAGTGTGTGTGTAAATCCAAGACACCTTTATGTATTTGTAATAAAATCGAGCAAACTTGTGAGCCATGTGAGGCATTGTGTGAGATCAGAGCTGAACTCGTTACCAGCAGGAAACCCGTTTATCTGGACGGCCGTCGGCGCGCTGTCTATCAAATCGAATTGTGAGGGAATCACAAGCTTCCTCGGCACGGCCTTCGAGGCAATCCCTGCTGCAATCTATCTCAAATATCCAGCCGGGGAAGCCTTTAAATGGCCTCCATTAGCAGTTAAGAGTGTTTCGCTCTGTTTAGTGCATGACTCAGAGTTTCCTCAGCGCAAAACACGATTTGGTAAATAACCTGCCGACTCAAACCCCAGTATTAAGTTCTACCTCAGCGCTGCTGAATTCCCGATCCTGATTGGTTCATCCATCAGGTCTTACGGTAGTGCGGCTGCAAATCACAGTTTTTACATTGAGGCATAGGCGTTTCCATAGTAACAGCTTATTCGATTGGGAATTGTGCTGCTCGTAAACGGATCAGGAAAAGGTGAGGAATTGTCGATATGATGAATTTTCCTTTAAGAAGATGTTTACAGTTATGGATGACAGGTCTACGTTCTCCACCAGAAAAAAACAAACAAACAAACAAACAAACAAAAAAAAAAACAATTAATATTGTTACATTTTCAGTTTGTTTCTTCTCAGTAGCATGACAATCCCTGTGCTCTGTATATGTGTGTGTGTGTGTGTGTGTTTATCGCTGCTATAACAGCCATTCCACAACAATATATGTGCAATAACTACAAATTAATAAAAAGGATGTCACTTCAGTGTGTGTGTGTGTGTGTGTGTGTGTGTGTGTGTGTGTACCTGGAATAACTACTCGTATATGATGAACAGTTTACACCTCTGGTGTGTATGTGTTACATATTTTTATCCACATATCTATCTTATCATGTTTTTCTTGTATCAGCAGTTTGGAAATTGTGCACTCATGCTCTGTTTTAGTTTACAGTAAAAGATCATGCCCAAGGTAGGACACTCAGTATCACACAGAGACACACACACACATATACACACATACACTTACAGAGAGAGAGAGAGAGAGAGAGAGATGAAGAGAGGGAGGAAATCTTGCAGACGCTGCAGGGAAGGTTCCTCGGGGAGTGTGTGTTTGATAGGAACCACATCTGTTTTGACAGGCAGATGGCATTTTAAGCAGATCTTGTAATCAGGTAGAAGGGCACAGGGAACGCTTTCGGGGATGATGATGATGATGACGAAACCACAATTGCAAAGTTCATGCTGCAAAGTTGTCTTTCTACAGTGATGTCAGTTTAATAATGATAAAAGAGTTTATGATGATGGTGCAATAATCTATCTATCTAAAATCTATCTATCTATCTATCTATCTATCTATCTATCTATCTATCTATCTATCTAAGAGATAATTAAAGAATAAAAAAAGATTTCTGACTGAAAGAAAGGAGATCAAGTGTGTGTGTGTGTGTGTGTGTGTGTGTGTGTGTGTGTGTGTACATTTACATTTAGGCCAGAGTGACTAACAAAAGTGCTTTGAAGTTTCTGTCATTCGATAGATCCTTTGACTGGATGCTTGGTTACTTACTAAGTACCATCAGTCACACACTGTTGTTGTTTGTTTTTGTTTGATTTTTATAGCCGAGGGAATTAAGTCAAATATCTAAGAAACAGAAAGGTCTTTAGCCCTGTACACAGTTATACACAATTAAGTGTAAGTGGTACACTTAAGGCACAAGGCGGGGTACATCCTGGACGGAGTGCCAATCCCTCTCAAGGCACACACACACACACACACAGTCACGACCTCATTCACACGCGGGCAATTTCAAATCGCCATATCCGAATCTGCATGTCTTTGGACTGTGGGAGGAAACCCACCAAACACAGGTAGAACATGAGAACTCCATGCACACAGACCCAGAGGCGGGACTCGAACCCAGACCCTGGAGGTGCAAGGCGACAGAGTTATTCGTGTGGGGGATTAATTAAACGATGAATTAGGTATTCATGTATTCATCTGTTAATTAAATAATGAATTCATCCATTCATCACTTCATTCCCTATCACCTGTCCATCGATCTCTGTGGTTAAAGTTCATCAGTTAAAAGGGTGAGAGACAATTAATCAACAAACATACAAGCAAATGATCAATCAGCCAATTAATCAAACAACTAACCAACAATAATCAATCAATCAATCAATCAAACTAACTAACAATGTATACTGAAATTCAGTTATTATTATTATTATTATTATTATTATTATTAGCACTGTCCCGGTTGGGATTGGTTACGCCCCCCGCGCGAGCCCCGCGCTCACCTGCGCCCCGCCGTTCCCATTCCCGGCCGGGAGTCGCGCGCCCCCGCGCGCCCACACGCCAACGCTTTATAAACGAGCGCGCAGCCTCCGCGCGCTTCGCTAAAACACACACACACACACACGGGGACCGGGGGAATGGCGCGGAGCGCGGCACGGCTCGTCCTCCTGTCCCTCTGTCTCCTGCTCTTCCTCTCGCTGGAGGACTTCCTCCCCGGGACGGTCAGGGGAAGCGGAGCCGCGGCGGGAGGACCGAAGCCCGGCGGAGAGAAGGACACGGCGGCGGCGGCGGCGGCGGCAGGAGGGGCGGCGGGCGCGTGCGAGGTCAAAACGGTGACGGTGTCCACGCTGCCCGTGCTGCGCGAGAGCGAGCTGAGCGTGGGGTCCGGGAGCGCGGGCGCGGCGGCGGACTCCCGGCTCCTGCTGTTCGTGCGGAGCGACGTCCCGGGAGCCGTGTCGGTGCTGGACGACCTGGAGAACACCGCGCTGCCCTACTTCACTCTCGGTGAGGCTGATCGCGTGTTTACCGCCGTACAGTATCCCGGGGTTTGATGCGCGCGCTCGCTCTCTCTCTCTGATGCGCTGGAGGAGTTTGTTCACGTTTCTGGTCCTGTTTACTGAGACACACTGTGTGTGTGTGTGTGTGTGTGTGTGTGTGTTACCGAGAGACGCGGGAGAAACAAAGCAGAGAGTTCATTAAAGGATAAAGAGAAGTGTGTGTGTGTGTGTGTGTGTGAATGAAAGCGTTATTGCTATCTGTTTCTGCTGATCTTTCAGATTATGCAAGTCTATCTATCTATCTATCTATCTATCTATCTATTGTTACTGTCCATTGTAGCTCCTCCTTTTTTCAATTATGTACCATGCTAAAAAAAAAAAAAAGAAAAAAAAACCTACACATTTTCTAACAAACAAATTGCATTTTCATTATCTCCATCACGTACAGATATACCTTATCTTTATCCAAACTATCATTACATCCAGGACACACAACTGAGGAGGTCGAGTAATAAGGAGCAGATAAACAAAATTAAGAGGTGGCTTAGTGGTTAGCCTCGTCACCTTGCACCTCCAGGGTTACTCCCTGGATTCCCGCCTCACAATCTGCATGCACAGAGTTTGCATGTTGTACTTGGTGGGTTTCCTCCAGGTACTCCGGTTTCCTCCCACAATGCAAAGACATCCCGGTTAGGCTAATTGGCTTTCCCAAATTCTCATAGGATAGAGGCCCCCCTCAACTCTGTATACAGGATAAAGTGGTATAGATGACGATGATGATGATGATGGTGATGATAAAAAACAAAAAAAAAACACAAGATGAACATGTGCATTTTAATCTTCATTTCATATAAATCCCACTTTTCTTTGAATTTTAAAAATCTGATTAATGTGTGATAATTAATATTAGTAATCTGTTTAGAACTACTACTAATATTAGTCGTTCTGTGTGCCACTGTGCATCCAAAGTCTCTGTATATATGGGAAATTAACATGTTTTTAAAAAGTTAAATTTAACTTGACTTTTACTAAAACATCCTCTATATGATTGCCATTTCAAGGCAGCAGGATAATATATTTATATGCTCTTGGTTAGTTTGTCATTAATTAATAATATCCTTCTCATCGCTAGATGGACCGCCGAAGCGCTCAGAACTTACGCAGTTCGATGTTGCATTTGTACTCTGAGAAGCTTTTGCAGTGCAGTACAACACAAACCTTTGCTATTAATCAGATACCTGAGCTTGTGCAATTATCTAAATGGCCCAAAACTTGTTAATGTCATTCTCACATTACAAGCCTAAAGTTTATTCATGCTGACTGACATTATATTGCATGGTTTGGTGGGGGGAAAAAAAAGTCTCAAGTCAGTAAATCTGAGATTGATACCATGCTTTGTGGTTGTGTGGTTCGAGGCGTCCTCCTGAGGCCTGGCGTGTTTTTCTTTTCTTTTTTTTTTTTTTTGTTGATGTCAGATGGCTTTTGAAAAGGGAGTTGTGGAAAGAACTGTAATTTATTTTAGGAATAAATAAATAAATATATATAAATAAATATATATATATATATATATATATATATATATATATATATATATATATATATATAGACCATATGTCAGGATAGTGTAGAATCCACATGGGAGTTTAGTATTGAGGAAAAGAGAAAAAAAAAAACCTGCACTGGTATTGATTCAAAGCACTGGTGCAGCTGGGTAAGCACCAGCATTCTCTATACCAGTCCGTAGGGGAAGAATACATGTAATGGATTCATTTTGTCACTGTATGAACACTATGCCCCAAATACGACATCTGAAAGAAAAGGAAAAAAAAAACAGAATTCACAACCATAACAGTCCTCACATTCATTCTTCTGTTTCGTTTAGATCTGCATCATTATCTTCTAGGAGGAAATTACATAGCATTGTGCATTGTGTAGGGAAAATCGCTTAGTGCCAGAATGGACCTGTTACACACCTATATTCATCAAGGATAAAGAAAAGGCACTGGAAATCACGGCTAACCTCTCGTACCCTGCTTCTCTCAGTTCAAGACTTTCTCTCGTGATACAGAACAAGAATGAAATAGATACTGGGACTAACCAGCAATCAGACATATAAAGACAGACACCCACCGAAAGCCTGAGCCTTAAAGACTAGGATTAGCCAAGAGGCAGATTCTTAGACAGAGGAGATAACTCGGAGTCAGAGCCTGGAACATTCCTCCTAACTGAAAAGCAGAACCATAAAAATCAGAACAAAATAAGAGTCTGATCCCTAGAGATTGGAACTAACCAAGAGTCAAATAATTAGAGACCAGGGCTACGGTCTCATTACGAGCCACATTGTTCAATTCCGATTTTTTAGTTAGATTGGATTTGCATGGCTTGATGGTTCACATTCATAATTACACATGACTTTTATCTGACTCTAATTTGGATGCGTATGTCCTATGAATTGGCAAGTATGCGCACATTGATATGTCTTTGCTCACGCAACCTGGATTAAGAGACCTCGTATTTGTGGGATCACATTAATTTCAAACAATGGCTGCATTTTTACAAAAAACATGCTTGGGGTTTTGCTCTGGAGTACGGCAAAACCCTACACGTACACAGAATATAAAAAGTTATCATCTCGTTATCAGATATGTATATCCAGTCTAAGCTCTAATATCACGTGTGCATCCAGACAACCATACAAAAAAAACTCCAGATCTGTTACATTAGGGTAAAAAGATCGGATTTGAGTCACTTACATCCTGGTAATGTGAACACAGTCTGGGAAGAACCAAGAGTCTAGTAGAGCCATAAATCTTGGGATGCACTGACAGGCTGATCCTTTACGCTTGAGACTATCCAAAACTCAAAGAACTAAAGATCTAGGCAAGCCACAAATCAGAACTTTTAAAAACAACCAGAGAGCCTAAAGCATTTGGACTAAACAAGATGCAGTACAGTACCTTAAAATTAGGACTAAGTATACCAGAGTCTAAACCGTGTATTCAAGTAATTAGAAGTCACCAAGAATCAGTTTAGATTAGGACAAATCCAGAGTATAATCATTAGTGACTGGGACCAACAAAGAACTGGAGTTTTACAAACTGATCATGAATAAGAGCCTTAAAGACTAAGGCTTACGAAAAACCACAGTCCGAAAAATATGGACTAAGTAAGAGCCAGAAGAATAAAGACTGGGCTAGCTAATAGTTTTATCCATAGAGAGTGTATACTATAGAGGTATAGTCAATACTGTATCTAGTTATTTGATTCTGGGATTATCTACTGTATGTAGCAGTCTTTTAGGATTAAGCCTTACCAAGAAGCAGAGACTTAATGTTTGGGATTAACCAGGAGACTCATTCTAACAGACTGGAACTAACCAAGAGGTGGATACTCAGACAGTGGAACAAACCAAGTGCAAACCTTAAAGGACTGCCTCGCCCGTCCCGTCCCGCCCCACCCCAACATACCCTGAATCATCTACAATTTGGCTTTGCGTTGCCTATGTACACATTTTATGATGTAAATACGGTTATGATAGATTCATAATCAAACGTTTACACAACCGTCACAAACTGTCTACAAACAGTTTAACTATAAACTATAAACAGTTTTAGCCAGTTTAACTAAGCCAGTTCCACCCCGGTATATGAGTTGTTTTGATGATGGCTAAAAGATATTCTTCTCAACACTATGCAAGAAATTTGGCATATTTTCTATCTCTATAATCCATCCTAAACACACACAAACCACCTACAAAGTCTATGAACCTCCTACAAACCTGTACACTCCACCTTCAAATAACTTACAAACTGCTCCCAGGTTTTTTTATTTCTTTTTTTTGTTCGGTTATGAAATTTCAAATGCACGAGCATGAGTGGAACTTGAGCACGATTTAACTACTTTTTGTTAGCCATGATTTCTCGCAAACCGCAGTAAACTGCGAAGAACTGTGCGGAAATTACTGCTGAGCTTCCTAAAAAGATTTAATTGTACTGTATGGATTCGCTATCTACAGTAATTCCAGAATGTTCAAAATTTAGAATCTTGTAGATTAAGACTAGCCAAAAACCAGAGCTTTAAAGGACTAACCTAGAGCGAGAGAGTCTTAAATAGTGGAATTAACCACCAATCAGAGTTTTGGATGCTAAGACCATCACAAGAGAATTTGAATATCCTAGGATCAGACCCTTATAATTAGGACTGATCAGGAATCACTCACTCACTCATTCTATATCCTGTTTATCCTGTAAATGGTTGATGAAGGTCTGGGGGCTTTTCCAGAGAACTTGGGACACTTAATCCCAAAATACAGGCAATTTTCATCCATCTGTCCATCTAGGAACCTCCAACTAGGGACCGTGGAGGACAATAGTGAGCATTGCATTTATTCCAATTTTACAACCATGTTAACAATCACATGTGCATTCACACATTACGGGCCATTTGGGAACGCCAATTAGCATAACCTGCATGTCTTTGGACTGTGGGAGGAAACCGGAATATTGGGAGGAAACCCACCCAGCCTGCGGAGAACCACAGTGCTAACCACTTACGCTGCCAACATTGTGTCATTAGTAGAAGCTTATTTAGGATTTCAGATGAATTTGAAATCGACTGGTCAATTATTCAATGTATTTTTAGTACGAGCTCAGTTGGATTATTAACAGCAAAGTTTATTTTAATGTTCAGGGACGTATGTAGGAGTAATGAGATGGTAATCCTGATAATTGAATCTCTTGTGAGGACTTGGTTCAAGGGCCGTGCCACAACATGAACAAACCCTCAGGCTGTATTATTTATATATTTTTTCCATACATTATTGCAAACTTGAACTTTCCAATGTGGTATTAAAACCACTGTATATATATATATATATATATATATATATATATATATATATATATATATATATATATATATATATATATATATATATATATATATATATATGAGTTTTCAGACAGGGCTTAGGTTCTGTGTGTCTCACAGTCGTCATATGCTTATACATTTATGCATATATTATCATGTTACTTTATTTAGTTGTGGTCCAATACAGTATGACATCTGTAGTCTCATATTCGACTTGTTTACTTGGATTTGGCTTTCTGGGAAGGAGATGTTTTTCTGCGAAATGTATTATCACCTGTGAAAGAGCGCATTTATTATCCTCCTAAACAAATTAGCAAAGGACAAGATGCCTACCTTTCGAGCCATGAAGGTCCTATCCTAGGGTGCTAACTAAAGTGCAAATTTACAGAGTGGCAATTCATCCGATTAAAGTTAGGTTAATAGGCAAACAGACACTGGCTGCAGCAGAATGAGGCTCTTGTGTTAAATGCCTCTCTGGCTGTGTGTAAAGTGCTGGCCGAGCAGAGAGAAGAGGCTGGCATGGCGGCCCACAAATCACTTGCTTTCTCTCATTAAGGACAGCTGCCTGGATTTGAGTCACCGCTCTCTGTCCTCCCATTTGGCCGAGCACCGAGCCTGCTCCGCTCTCCCAGTTCCAGAGATGGATGTCGGCGTATAGGTTAACGCTGGTGGCTAATTTACCCAGACTTTCCACCGGCCTGAGGGTCCCCGTGCATCATGAAACCTGGCTGCGGTAAGCCTCCGCCTCAGAGGCAAACGAACACAAGGGACCCAAGTGATGAAATACTGTATGTCTCATATCTGTGGAAGATGTTATCTGCCAGAATAAGGATTAGAGGTTTCAGTAGCTGACGGGTGGAAGCGGGTCACCTGGGCCGACATGCCAGTCAGGATTACCAGCTCGTCTTCACGAAAGGTCGCCGAGCGAATCTATTTGAATGCGTTTAATTCCTTATGGTCTATTTAAGTTTGTAAGGCACGAGCGAAGCCAGTTCTTATTCATAAGCCGATTCACATCACATAAATGCGATCGCATTTCAACCCGTGATGCTCCGGAATCCAAGCATGCTGAATAATGAAGTGAAACAAAAATCACATTCTTTAATAAATCAATTATGGAAATACCTGCAAACTTATATCAATCATATTCAATGTTTGGTAGCTGTTGTCTTTATTTGTACCAGGAAAACCTCCTGTAACCTGGAGCACTGTACTGTATTTGAGGAAGGTCGATTGCTGTAACTTTGTGCCTTTGTGAATTGTAAATAGAATGTAAGCCGTTTAATAGATCATGTTTTATTTATGAGGATAAAGTTGATTCTTCCAATTAAAATATATCTAACAAAATTTCTGTTTACGCTGTCAAGGAAATCAGAATCAATCAAAATTAGACTCGGCTGGACATTTTCAGGCTAAGAAAATTGCTGCAATCTCTAAGCTAAACACCGAGTACAGCATCACAGGCTGCTATTGTACAGTACAAACGCCTCAATTTCGGGGTTTCATCAAAATTGCAATTGGTGCTTTATTTTGTCTGATGGAGACGACACTGCCATAAAATCTACTATATAAATGAATCACGGATGCCATTTGCAATGCAAACATTAGGAATCGAGTATTTCAAGAAGAAAGTAAAGGCATTGTTCAGCATGGTCTGCTCTGTGAGCAAGCTTGGGTTTTTTGTTTATTTTTCAACTGCCTACTGAAATTTCCTAACAGAGAATCTAAACACAAGAGCTTCGACTTGTTTGTATACAGTGTATATATATATATATATATATATATATATATATATATATATATATATACTGTAATGTACAGCGTACTGTACTATATACAGACTAGAGCCAATGTTTCAAATATCATTA
This sequence comes from Channallabes apus, assembly GCA_030522415.1. Taxonomy (NCBI): domain Eukaryota; kingdom Metazoa; phylum Chordata; class Actinopteri; order Siluriformes; family Clariidae; genus Channallabes; species Channallabes apus. The sequence continues at coordinate 57,542,458 of CM060106.1, read as the reverse complement.
TGTATAGTCACCCAGATGAGGATGGGTTCCCTGTTGAGTCTGGTTCCTCTCAAGGTTTCTTCCTATTACCTTCTCAGGGAGTTTTTCCTTGCCACTGTCGCCCTCGGCTTGTTCACCAGGTACGATCTGATCATTATGATTCATACACATTCATCTCATACAAACTTAAATAATTCTTTTGATTGTGTAACGCTGCTTTGCGACAATGTCAATTTAAAAAAAAAACGCTATACAAATAAAATTTTATTGAATATTGCAAAAGTCACTTTTCACACTTTTCCACATTGCAGAAAAATTATATCTTACTTAAAATATGTTGAATACAGCCTTATTTATCTAATCTTTTTTTTTATTATTATGAAATGATTACAGATCTAATAAAATTACAGCATGTAATTACTCAGCATGACTTTGGAAAAAGTTTGCAAGTTTCTTCCAGTTAATTTAACTCGCAGCTCTGTTTCTATTTCTGTTTTTTTCCTTCTTTTTTAAAATAGCAAGAGTACCTGCCAACAAATCTATTTATAGTGTATTATATATCTACTTTTATTTACCTTTTCAAGTTTTATACAAATCTCTAAAGATAGGTTATTCGAGATTTTATAATAAGAAATTTATTTAGCATTTATTAGGCATTATTAGAGCATTCCTAAATAAGGACCATTCCAAAGGTCATAATGAAGCCATACACCAAAAGTCAGGGTTCTTATTATAAATCAGTGTAACATCTTCAGGTGATAATGTGTTAAATTATGCAGTGTGTATAAAAAGTCATGCAGTAAAACTATTTAAAAAAAACATCTGAACTGGGTTCAGAACCTTTAATCTACTTAACTAAAAAAATTTTATATATAATAACATGCACACTTCCAAATATTTTCTTTTCTAAAAAATTTTTTCTTTCATTTTTATAAATTTTCTTTCATTTTTGTGAAGCTGCTTTGAGACAATTAGCATTGTTAAAAGCGCTATATAAATGAAATTGAATTGAATTGAATTGAATTAATAATAATAATAATAATAATAATAATAATAATAATTATTATTATTATTATTATTATTATTAGTAGTAGTAGTATTAATTAATTATTAATCAATTAATAATTATAAATATAATAATAATTTATAATAATGCTTATTATTAATAATACTATTAATAATAATAATAATGATAATAATTATAATAATAATAATAATTATTATTATTATTATAAACAGAACTCAATTTCAGTCTCAGACGCCAAACCACGAGAGTCTGAGCTTTCCAAATAAACAGAGAAACATAAAAACCTCAACGACAGCATGACATTTGGCGTTGTGCGTTTACCGCAGGACAGGCCTCGGAGTAAAAAATTTACATTTAGAAATCTTTCAGTAAGAGACAGAAAGGACAAGATGATGAGAAAAGGAAAGACTCTCAAGTTAGATGTAGCCGCTGTGAGCGCTGGAAAGGCGAGTGTTTAACTGAACCCGGCTGCGAGACGAGGCCCCAATCTGTAAGCTCCGACATGATTTATTACCCCTGGAATGGAAGGCAGAGTTAAGATAAAAAGGAGATGGAAGCTTTCATTCGGATGGACTGATCTTTTCTGCGTACACATCGGAAAGGACGGACGCCAGCCTCAGAACCTGTACACTGTCCTGTCGAATGTTGGATGACTAATGGAGTGGATAAAAGGGATTATTTTGGGATGCTGTGGCTGTAATGGTGTGAGTGTTGTTAAACCGTGGAATGGTCCAGAGCAGGGGTCATCGACTAGACGGCAGCTATCCAGATGCCACGGCATCAAAGTATTCTGTTGGACCAAACCAAGGTCTTGAAAAAGAACTTTAGATGATGTAGATGATAAACATTCAAAAACTAAAAAAATTGCCTTATTTTGTTGAGTGATTCTACTTGGTTCTGGACTTTTTAATGAGCTTGGCCTCGGTACCAGAGCCTCTTTTGAAGGTTTATCCCAACCAAATGCATCCAAAGGTAGCGCAAGAGATTAAAAACTAGCTACAGGACTGGAAACATTGGCCCAGAATGAGGAGAGTCAGCAGCCAAAACAGTACGCTTGGAGCCAATTGGACAGATTGCACAGCATCGTCATCTCGTCAGTATACAGTCTGTGACTCTAGGGCCAGTTCAAGTGGGTCGACCTTCATAAATACTGTATCAGTTGAAGACTCCTGATCCTGAGGTAGTAATAACATTTGGTCTTGTAAATTATATACCAACCAGATCCCCTAATACCCTTCTAAAGTAGCCTGACTACAACCGTTCCCAAATCAGTGGTAGCACAGACAAGTGGGCGGGGCTTATGTAGTTTGAAAAAAGAAGGATGCTACAGCAGGATGCCTGTTAAGCCTGAAATAAACACAAAAATCTCTCCCATGTTTCATTAATTTGGATGCCCTTTTACAGAATGTCATGCTAATTGAAGGGGGTTTCTGTGCAGAATTGATTTTTACCTCCTGAATAGAGAAGAGTAACAAACACCCCTTGCTAGCAGGGACACTGTGTGCCATCTTTAAATATTATATTATAGTCTGTTTTCTCTTTCTGTCATTTCGTTTTACATCATTTTACCTTTTACGCTTTTAAACCGTTAAAGACGTAGTGACAAAAGAAAAATGTTTATAGATGCTGGTAATTTTATGGAACTTCTAATTATTGTGTTTCGACAAACCATCTATGAAAACAAACAAATTGAAGAAAAAAAAAAAGTAAGTGATATTTCTTGTTCTACTAGCAGATCATTTTGCTTTTTAAGGAATTATTTAATTAAAGCAAAATTCCATGCAAGTAGAACAAGAATTACTTAGTTGCTTACATTTTATTTAATTTTTTTAATTAAATATTTTTAAATTAAATTAAAATTTTTAAACATTTTAACATGTTTTAGTGAAATTTGATTATAAATACGCTTAATAATATTTTTTTGTTATTGCATCAATCTTTAAAAAATTGTAGTTAAGTTAAACTATATTAAAAATAACTGTAATTGTGATTATTTTTTTTATTTTTCTGACATTTGGTCCCAAAAATTCTAACTTGGTGGTTCTGGGGTTTGAATCTGGAAACTTCTGATCAACAGTCCAACACCTTAACCACTAAGCTACCGCTGCCCTATTCCCTTTTTCTTTTAATTAAAATCTTTTTTTTTTTTTTTAATTAAAAGAATTACATGGAGGGAAAAGGATACAACATGTGTTAGCATTTTGCTTTAGCTTAGTGTTGACTTTTGCTAGCTCAAATCTGGTTTGAATTATTATTTTTTTTATTGCAATAACATCATGGTGGTGAACAGGACTCAATTGCTAATTTAGCATTTTACATTAAACTACAGTACTTACTGTTATCCATGCAAGTATAAAGGTTAACCCATACCAATAAAAGTAGTTGTCTCACACTAATTTATTTATTTATTTTTTTGCTTCAACCAAAATTATTTTGTTACACACTGCATCATAATCATGACTTTTGATATCATAAATGCGAATTTCTGATGAAGCCTCAAGAGCAATATTTATCTCAGTGAATGTTGACCTTTGATTTGACACATAAGCCAATAGAAAACAAGAAGGCGGGACTGTAGCGTCTTTGGTTAAAATAATAATAATAATCATGGAGAAGTTAATAATGTGGATCTGTAGTACATGATGCATTAAGATCATTTAGTTTGCCGAAATGCGAGTCCATTCCACACATTTGAGGTGATTTGCGGTAATTCTAGCGTTCTGATGTGTAATATAATCGTGGAAAATGTAGGAATTTGCTCATTATGGTTTCTTTATTGGTCTCGTCTTGATGCTACGCTACACAAACTGGCAGGAAGTCAACGGCGAGGATGGCTCCCGTCCACAAAGTGGCACTTTCTAAAGCATGCTTCACTCATGTGTCAATTTAAACTGGCTCTTAGATAGAAGAGTATAGACAGGCAGATGTGGGGGTGTGAAAAGTAGAGTATGCAGTAATAGGTGAACAGGGGTCATGGCTGCTGGGTAATTTTTTTTATTTTATAGATTTTTATGGCTGTCAAAGTGTCAAACATTGTGGGGGAAACTGCGATCCCGCCGCCACTGAGGAGTCTCTAACTGTGGGCTTGATGTCTGTTACTGACTTTCTGTTTTCCCAAAAGCATGCTTTATAATTTGCCAGAATTCGTCTGGTTTTAAAATGGATTTTTATGTGAAGTCTGGATCCTGACAGAAGTTCCAGCATGTGGTTTTATTATATTTTTACGCTTTTACATGCATTGCCAATGACTTTTCCTTGTTTTGATCCCAGCAGTGGCTTCAAAAAGGCAGACAGACAGATTCTTCTCTTTCGCAAATTCCATCCATCCATCTACAGTAGGAACCTCTGTTCAATGGTGACTACAGTATAGGAAGCCACTGGTGACCATTTTACAGTAATTATACCCATTTTCACAACCTTGGTAGGACCTCCGGTCAACATTCACACGTGCATTCATACACTACGGGAAATTTGGAAACACCAGAAGCAGGAGTACCTGGAGGAAACCCCCCAAGCACAGGGAGAACATGCAAACTCCATGCACACAGACCCTAAGGTGGGAATCGAATTTTCAAGGGTCACGCGTTCTACTCACTCAATGTTCTCATCTTCAATGGCAATGGGCTCCAAGCCATCTCGGATCATCATTCACGGACCTACAGCCTACTTCGAAAGGTTCGCACCATCCAAATGTCTTACTGAGGCTAAAAGCCTCATCACTGTGCTTGAAGTCTTCGGTGAATGTCAATCACTTTTACGCCACTCATTCACCAGAAATTTCATAACGAATCTGTTTGATTTGAACGGCCCTCGTATTACCGTATGTCAGCAGGCAGCTGATGGGGTCACGGGGTCATGCTGTCATAATGTTAATAAATGTTAAGTGAAAATCCAATGAGAGACGTAGGACAAGTTCCAACACCAGGACGTTCATGTATTTTTTATAAGATCTCAATTCACTCGACTGAAGAAGCAGCAGAGACTCAAACACACATATATATATATATATATATATATATATATATATATATATACAGTATATACTGTAAGTGGTCATTCATTCATGTTTTTCAGTAGCACATAAAAAAAATTTGCATCGTTATGGTCTTATTTGACTGTGTATCGTTATTCTTTTTTCTTTATCTTATTTTATAATCATTATCATCTTTTAAAAGTTCTGGTGTCTTTAAAACTGTTCAGCTCTTATATAGGCTTAAAACCATCTTACAGTAAAGCAAGATATAAAACCCTTCGGCAGTCTTCTCCACTGATGCCTTTGGCCTCGCTGCCCTTTTATTCCAAATATAATATAACGGAAGGTTTTTATTCTGCAGAAAGAAAAAAAGAAAAAGGGTCTCACCGCTTGGACCCTCCGCATGTCAAGCTTGTTGGTAATCCGCCAATCCAGCCAGTGTTTATTTTTTGAGCTGGACGAATTATAAGAAGGGAACAAATCCGCACTCGCTGGCCCATAAACCCATTCAGGAGTATTAGCTGAGGATTTATTGAAGATGTTATTATTGTAGTCTATACCGCCTTTTCCATGTGTACAGAGTCGCGCAGGGGGTCCGGAGCCGATCCCAGGAGACTTAGGGCACGAGGTGGAGTACACCATGGACAGAAGGCCAATCCAATAAATAATAAATAATACAGCAAACTATACAGATAGGCAGTTAAAATAACTTTTATAAAGTTTAGTTTAAATATTTAGTGTCCAGGGCTCTAAGTGGCCTCCTGGGGGAATTGGAGCGATACTTGTGCATTCGTTCAGTAACAGGATAACGGATGCACGGATTTGTGGAAAGGTATGGTGCTTGTTGATACCCGTATCCGTGGAAGCTTTGTTTCTGGGATGTATAAGAAAATATGATGCAGGTTTATCTTCCAGATGTGACTTTTGACCTTGCAATTCAACTTGTCGGTTAATGCAAAGTGAAATGTGAGATTAAAAAGTTGGCAAATAATATTAGTAACATTAGCTGGCATTTATTTGGAGGTTTATTTTTAATAATAATAATAATAATAATAAGAAGAAGAAGAAGTCACAATTATGTGATTTTTATAATTTTTTTTATTGCAATTGTAATTACCGCAAACAATTCACTAGAAATTAACCATATACAGTAATTGAGTGATATTAAGATATACATGAGATAATCCTGTGGGATATTCACTCATACACAATCTAAACAACACAGCCTAAAGAATTCCCCTAGATAATGCTAACAGTAGTGATCGTGAAATGAATCATGATAATAATAATTATTATGATTATTCATTCATTTTCTATACCGCTTAATCCTGTGTTCAGGGTCGCGGGAGACCTGGAGCCTATCCCAGGAGACTTCGGGCACTAGGCGGGGTACACCCTGGACAGGGTGCCAATCCATCGCAGGGCACACACACATACACACACTCACACACCCAATCACACACTACGGGCAATTTAGGAACACCAATTATCCTAACCTGCATATCTTTGGACTGTGGGAGGAAACCGGAGTACCCGGAGGAAACCCACCAAGCACGGGGAGAACATGCAAACTCCATGCACACAGAGACGGGAATCGAGCCTGGCCGGGGAATCAAACCCAGACCCTGGAGGTGCAAGGCGACAGTGCTAACCACTACACCACCGCGCCGCCTATTATGATTATTATTATTATTATTATTATTATTATTATTCAACCAGGGCCATCATGTTACATTTTATTTTGCTCTGTTTGTTTATCTCACGCAGTTATGATATATGGCCTTGATTTGTTTTTTTTAATAACATTTTTTTTTTTTTTTATGTAGTATTAGCTAGCTAGATTAGTTAACCAAATCTAATTCCTGGTGTAAAAACAATAGACGTTTACAGAAGACTTCAAGCACAGATGAGACTCTTAGCCTCTGTAAAAAAAAAAAAAAAAAAAACATTCTAATGGTGCAAACCTAAATAAAAAGAATGTTTTTTTTTTTTTTTTTTTTTCTCCGTATACATTCATCGAGTGGCACGATCTGATCCTTGGAAAATCAACAGGTACTGTAACTTGTCGGCAACTTGCAGAAAAGACGAATCTGTCTGTGTGAGCTGTACACACAACCATTCACCAACACCACTTGCACAAACAGGAACTCAGCTAGGAGTTATTGCCACATCCCCCGTACAGTCCTGACCTCTATCCAAACAAAGGAGTTCCTGGGAGGCCAGTGTTTCAGACATACTGTAACACATCCAGTCCGATCATGGCCTCAGTGTAGTGAGAGAACTTTCCACCTGGGATACGTGCATTAGTGTAAGAGGGGGATTATATAGAGAAATAATGGGTTTTTACTGTACTCTCAGAACTGTGTTTAGCTTAAACACCCCTCACACAGTTACACATAGGAATGAATGACAGATAGGTAAATGGTAAGCGCATGATTAAACCTATACTAAAACACAGAGCTCTTAAACAGACGCACATCAGTATGAAGTTTAATAGATTGAGGATCCATTCAAGCTTTTTTCGTACTGATAATTAAATAAGTGACAAACTTGGTATTAATTAGTCAGAGCACGCAGTAGCAGTTCTTGCCTAATGGAAGTGTTCTCACTTACGCACTCAACACTTTCTTTTTGAAATTTTACAGAATTTTTTGTCATCCTTATTTGTGAAATGCATCCTGATCTCCATCATTGCTGATTTATAGTTTGTTTCTAAGAAAGACAGTTTACACCAGCGTTATATCATGTGGGTTCAGTTTCCGGGTTCGGTTCTGATACGAGCCTGAGTATCAATGCATCCTTAAATGTCCCACTAGTGTCTTTCAAACCTGCCAAGTGTGTTATCAGGTGTTATCATTACTGCTGATATTTTATAAGTTAAAATGTACAGATGCTTCTTCATTTGCGAAGGGGAGAAAACCCATGTTCCCAAGTCAATACTAAAAAAATAAGCATTTTATAGGAAGTAAAGTGTTTTTTTTTTTTTTTTTTTTTGTGAGCTTTTTGTTGAGCTCATTTAAGCTCATTTCCTGCTTCTGGGTTGTTAATGCTAAATGTGTCAAATCCAGGCCCGTGGAAGGTCTGCGGTTCCGTTTAACCAGGCTTTTATTATAGTGGAAATGCAGTTACTCAGAGTTCAACTTTCCTATAGGCCATGAAAATAAACCTAGATGTCAGGGTTATAAAAAAAAAATAATAATAATGAAAAAAAAATTAATTAAAATGAAAATAATAATAAAATAAAACACAATACAATGCATAAAGAAGCAGGTAAAACTTCTGTGTTGTGCTACTTGGGTCTGATTAACAAACAATTAAACTGAAATGGAAAAAAAAAAAAAAAAAACGCTTTATTGTTTTCTCTTTTTAGCACAAAATTGCAAAAATGGAAAACAGTCCTTATTTAATTTAATTTTCTTTTTTCTTAGCAAACAAGCAAGTGGTGTTCTCGTTTTTCTTTGTTTGGGTTTATATTTAAAAATTAATTAACAACTGTTAATAAACTGTTGTTACAACTTTTAACAATTTTAATTTTAATGCACCTAACTGAAAACCTTAGCTTAGTCGAGCTTACCATGAATGCGTTTAGAACACTTACAGTACATACCTTACCTTTGACAAAACAGTTGAGCATAATCGCGTAATGCAAACGCTATTTTATAAGAATGTACTGAATATCTAAAGAAATTAATTTAAATATATTTGGTCACACTGGGTCCTCACCATTGACCTGCACTAATGTTTCATACCAAATATGAAACGCTACCCTGGGAACTGATCACACATGCGATGGACAAAAATCAAAAATGTGATTTCTTTGTGTTTTGTTGAGAAAAAAAAAACAAAAAAAATGATCATTAAAACCACCACATTTAGTAAGTTTAAATAAGTCTGTACTCCGTTCCTGAAGATACAAAAGCCAACAGCAAGTAACATAGGAAACTCTTTTGTTAATGAATCCCCAGCCATGTTGCTCCTGACAAGAAACCGCCGTTATTAACCAAACTGCATCACTTTGCACTAAGGACGACTCATAAAAAGAAAATTCATAGACCTTCCAGTACATAAGGCTCATGACCAGGCTGCTTCTGATCGAGTTTCTTTGAACCTTTTCATAGTTGACTGGGGATTGAGAGAGTGAGAGTAAACCCTCGTTTTTTTTTTTTTCCCCCCGCAGACAAACGAAGCGTTCTGTGGGCGAATTGATAAAATACGCATGGGTTCGTTTTTATTGCTTAACAGTGGGGAAATTGAATCCGAACAAATCATCTCCACAAACCGGTTTGGCATTACCCGTGTGGTGTGGAGCTGCGCTTTATAAATGGATTTAATCAATGTTCAGGCAGCAGCCCGTGTGGTGATGGTGGTGAGGGTGGGGTGGGGGGGTGAGGGGGGGGGGGGTTACGTGCACTTTTGATGAATTAAAACCAAAATTATTTGACAGTAGACATACTGCTTGGCAAATAAAAGCGAAAATATACAGCATGTTCAAACAAAGGTGCTGCACAGAGCAGAAACCACTTTGACTTTCTCTCCAGTCGGCGTCAAGTGTATTTATTGTTCTTTTGCACGTTTAGCAGCACAGGGACATTTTGATTCATTTATTTAGTATTTTAATCTCTCTGCTTCTTTGAGCGCTTCATCTTCCTCATACGTACAGTATAATAAGACTTGATAATTAGTTTTGTTCGTGTGAAGGTCACATAGCATGTAATCAGTGATGTGTCTCAGACACACATCTGTTCCTGATGCCTAATCAGCCTCCCTGCAGACGTAATCCATTTAAATGAACAAATTAGCGTGTGTGTGTGTGTGTATTGTCGTTTATTAATTCTGCGTGATCTAACAATTGATTTCGACTCACTTTCAATAAGGCGGCTTGGATTTTTACCGTCAGAACCCTACTTTCGTGACAGCTTCCCTGGTGGTTGGACGTATGGTCAGGTCTGCACTATTTTTCAGGCACGGCACACGAGTCCTGGCTCCATTATTCTACTTATTTTAAAGGTCAGGTTTCATTTTCATAGGCCATAAACCACACATTCATCCATCATGCGAAGGTTATTGGGCTGTGGAAAAGTGTGGATACACACACACACACACACACACACACACACAGAGCTACCCATCCTGTATGATGTTAAAAGAAACCGTGATTCGGCAGACCACCGTCTTCCATTGCTCTGAGGTCAGGATCTGATGCTCACCTGCCCATTGTGGAGGCTTTCGTTGGTGATGGTGGTCTACATGGGTCAGCATGGCTGGTCTACAACCTTCATGCAGCATCATAGAAAGCAACATAGAAAGTGACTTGTCTAAGCACTTCTTCATCCTCATTAGGTTTCCAATGGAGTCATTCTTGTGCGTCAAGTAGGACCATTTCACCTTCTGGCATGTTTTTGGGAAGATGGAAGAAAACCGGAGAACCTGGAGGAAACCTAAAGAGCTTGGTGATCAAAGTATTATTAATTGACTTTATTCTTTGCAACCAATTACAGGTTTTTACTCATTGTTTCTTTCTTGATTCGGCTACACCTCAATAATTGAAAAAAATAACTTAATAGTAAGGTTCTGGAGACTATCCCACTACACCCTGGACAAGGTACCAATACATTCGGATTGGGAGGAAACTGAAGTACCTGGAGGAAACCCGCCAAGAACAGGCAGAACATGCAAACTCCACGCACACAAAGCCCAAGGTGGGAATCGAACCCAGACCCTGGAGTTGCAAAGCAACAATGCTACCATGCCACCTACAGTATGAGAATTTTTGTTGTGTTTTTTTTTTTTGTTTGTTTGTTTGTTGTTGATTTAATTAAATGGTCCCTGATTGCAAAACTCTTCAGGGGGTTTTGAAGATTATCGGATTACTATGGATTATTCCGGAAAGTGCCATGGATTGTGTGACGAAAGTAAGCCAGAGAGCCTTTTGATTTCTCCCACGACTCCTGATTCACAATTAAACCCTTAATTGGCTTAACATTCCAACGATCCTAAATCTGTCCTGTCCATCTCTTAACCATGGATAGACTGATTTGCTTCATCTGATCGAACCTGCCTGTCCTTTCCACCATCAGATTTCATTGTAATGGCAACGAAACATTCTCAGTGCTGTATTTTCTAAAGAGTTTGCAAGATTTGAGGGGGAAAAAAAAACAAAAAAAAAAAAAACACCGGATATCAGCAGTCGGTCTTTGTCTCGTCTCATATCTCGCAGGTTGGTTTTTTTTTTTTTTTTTTTTCCTTTAGTAAATTGAAACCAATGATCCCTGCTCTTATCTCGACATCAGCAGAAAATAAAAACTCGACTTCTGTCTCGCTATCTGTCTTCCTACCACATTCACCCACCACCACCACCTCCCACCCCACACACACACTGTCTCTCTCTATTTCTCTTTGTCTTTATCTCTTGGGCCGTACTGCCAGGATGAATCTGATTCTGACAAGTCAGCCTTTAGATAGATTTCTACTGGGCAATGTCGCTGTGGGTTATTGTAAAGCGCCGCCGCAATGCTGCCGCAACTGTCTCTTTCTAGTCCGATTCAGTCAATGTGCATCTCTTTATCCCTTCTTTCAATTTAAGGCCCTTTGAGGGTGGGGGGGGGGGGGGGAACTCTTTCTTCCCCCTCCCCGTTCTTGTCCTGGAGATCACTGTCAGACGCAGCAGCCTCAGGGCTGCACAAATTCAAACCGCCAGCATCCTTCTTTCTGAAGATCTGCGAATCCCCCACCGAGCCGACTCAAAGCGACTCTAAATGTAGAGAAACTCTGATAAAAGCCTGAAAAGAGAAAAAAAACGAAGCTGTTGGCTTTTTTTTTTTTTTATTGTTTAATAAAAATCTGATGTTGAAAAGAGGACTATCTGTCACAGTGGGATAAAAGTGGCGCAAACGATGGCGAGATAAACAACGCGGCGTCCGTGTAAACTTTATTTGTGCTTCGGATGGTGTCGGGTCCTTCGGGGGCGTATTAACCTGACACTGATTTATAAAAGCGCCTCCGTTTAGGGCCTTGATTTATTTCTCGGGCCATTCGCTTCACTTTTTGTTTAATAGCACCATGTGGCTGGACCTTAACTAGAATTAGAATCCTGATGACTAATGCAACCCTCGGACCTGTTGACGAGCAGCAGCGATGCGATGTGAATGTGTAGTGCTTTAGCATGATCTTAAATGATCACTTGTATATACATGTATATCTTAAATATTACGGACATTATTACAGTACTCTTTAATAAATTCCATGGGCAAGAGTAAGGATGTGAGAGATAAGGCGCAGATTGTGATGGCTAAAAAGCTGGGTTAGAGCATCTCTAAAAATGCATTGGGTATTCCTGATGGATATAGAGCGTTCCTGGTTAGCAGTGTTTAGTACCTACCAAAAGTAGTCCATGAAACTGATGAACTAATGACAAAGTTGTGGGTGTACAAGTTCCAATAATGTGCATTAAGACAGATCTCCTGTAGAAGCATTTTCTGAAAAAGTTATTTCTGGCTATGATACAGTAGAAAGCTTGCTGTGTAACGTGCTGCGTAGCCAGAGACTGGACAGAGTGCCCATGCTGACTCTGATCTACTGCTGAAAGCTCCAACAGTAGACATGTGAGCATCAGAATTGAACCACGGAGGAGTGAAGAAGGTGGCCTGGTTTAATGAATCATGTTTTTTCATTTACGTCATCTGGCTGGATAAGTGCATGTCCATCGCCTACCTGGGGAAGAGATCTTTCCAAGTCGCATTAACAGAAGAAGGCATGTCCGTGACCTACAACGTTCTGCTGAACAACCCCTATGTGTATGTTACTTTGACATGCACCACCTATGGTACCTAAACATTGTTGCTGACCAAGTTACACCCCTTCATGGAAATGGTCCTCCCTGATGGTAGTGTCCTCTTTCAGCAGGATGATGCACCCTGACACACAGCTAACATTATTCAGGAACGGTTTGAGAAACATCACAAAGATCTTCAAATTCAAGGTCTTCATCTCTGGGATGTTCTGGACAAACAAGTCTGAAATCCATGGAAGACCAACCTCAAAACTTACAGGACCTAAAGGATCTACTGCTAGAATTTTGGTGGCAGATACCACACACACCTTCAAAGGTCTAGTGGGGTCCGGGTTGATTTGGTGACACAAGAGGGAACTACACATTACAGGCAGGTTGTTTTAATATTATGGCTGATTGATTTATAATGGCAATTATATAAAAAAAAATAACAATCAATTAATTAATTAATTATGTAATCAAGCAGGACAATAACTATAAAAATGAATAAACATGACAAATTTGATGATGTTTATACTACGCACTGTAAACATATCTCAAGAAAGCGTGTTGTAATAACTTGGTACATCAAATCATTACTTAACTTATTATTCTTGTTGCATTGTTTCCACATGTCAGTTTACAGTAATATATCATTACTTATTTTGAGCAATTGTCTCATTATTTTTGACGCATCTTGTTATCCTGACACACTATTTCATTATTCCAGCCTCCCCATTTCGGAACAGTTTTTATTTTCACTCGGCACGTCTCTCTCTCATTTCAACTTACAAAATCATTGACATGATTTTCTCATATTTTCAGGTGTTTTTGTTGTTTTGATAAGATTATCCTATCCCTTTAGCCTTAAAAAGAAAAAAACTAAAAAGTTAGAATGTCATTATTTGAACCTAATTCCTGGTTATTTCTACATATCCAATTTCAAACTTAGGTCTAATTATTTGGACTTGATAATAATGAATTATTTTAAGAGTGTGTCATTATGTTAATTTAATATCTCATTATTCACACTTAATTACTCATTTTAAGTGAGCTCATATATTTAAGTTCATATCTCATTATTTTTGACTTAATAGTCTGTTATTTCAAAATATTGTGTCTTCATAGTCACTTAATTTATTATTTCAACTTAGAACATCTTCATTTGAAGGCAAACTAACAAGGTAGTGGGTTACTGTAGCTCATCAATTTGACATTCCATTTTCCTCTGCTTAATAACTTCGTAAGTGGGGAAAAAAAAGTAATTTTCAGTATATTCTGCCATCATATTAGCAAAAGTCCACATTGTTTAAATATGGTAAGTTCTAGTTGACATTATTTTATAATATCAATGTTATAGAACTATTTACAGAAAGAATATGGAATATTTATGGAAAATAATGTAAGAAAATGTCATGTTTCCTTTCATTACCATATCATCAACATTTAACTCTAAATGAATAGATTTCCATCATAGTCAGAGCAGCTGTTTTGACACAGTTGCGTTAATTAACTTTAAATCCACCAACATTTTGCGTTCCCCTTGTGCCACCAGGGCAGCTTTTCCCTCTTGGGGCATGGATGTGGAGTCTGGCACATGGTGCTGTGGGTTGTGGTGTGGGACGTCTGTGGATCGGACTTGTACGTCCTGAGCGTCCCGTGGGTACTTGATTGGTTTTGAATATGGGGAGTTTGAAATGTTTGACTTAATGGAGATTTGTGCTGCATTGGCTTTACAGGGTGGACTGGCCTTTAGTCCCCGTGTGCATGGGCGAGCCTTGGGTGCGCGTGATCCTGTCACCAGTTTGTTGGTGTATAGTTGGTGATCAGTGTTGTTCACTTTACATGGCGTGCATTTACGTTTTAGCATTATGGTTGATTGGTGCATGTACCTGCTGTCCCGTTATATTAATAATGAAACAATATCAGCACAATTTGACTATTAAACAAACAAGTGTCTTTTGTGTCTTTCTTTCTAAAATATGAAGTTAACCCTACAATTTACAGTGTTGTCTACAGTCTATAGACTACTAGTCTACAGCCTAGTCTACTACCAGTCATGTTTAAACACACCTTCTAACTCCATGGTCGTTCCTGAGGTTTATTTCTTTATACACTGTAATACAATAATGAAGTTGTCCAGAATATCCATAATCTCCTCTGAACAGTTGATATTTGACATGTATCTACTACTTGTGCCAGTTTTGGTCTTGCCTTCCTGAGAAGGTCTTCATGAGAGACAGTTTCATGGAGCTTGATGGGCTTGATGGGTTTTGCGAACGCACTCAACACAATACTGTTCCAGAACAGCTGACCTCCAAGTCTTAAAATAACAACTGACTGTTGCTGCCATTGTTACTTATGTTACTTACTTAAATCCAAACTTGTGTCCAAACTTTTGACTCCTACTGTATATACAAAAGAGTCCATCTAGAGTTGCGGCCCTTACGGTAAGAAACAATCCATGTATCGCTCAAATCAGAAGCGAACAAGTCGTACTTTTCAGCGACTCATCACTATTCAAGACGCGTATCTCAGCACTGAACGTCGGGTTTAACCTCTAACTTCAACATGCTATTATATCCACCCAAGCTGCTCCAGAGATTTTTTTCGGATGAGTACAGTGGTGTTCCGCAGCACTCGCGCCAGATACATTGATTGATCTGAGAAAACAATGCAGCATGCTCGGCTGCTCGGGGCCAATTTGCCTTTTAAGGTGGACGAGGACAGGATGAAGACAGGAAGAGAAAGAGAGACAGGGAGAGGGAAAGGTACGGCCGGGCGAGCATGGTGTCTCTTGTGATAAACTGGTAATGACAGAGCACGCTCCGATGACAGGGCTCGCTAACGAAGGTCATGCAAGCGGGACTATTAGAGCTGTCACCTCTGCCAGTCTCATTGTCCTTCATTCATTCCCTGAGTGCCTCGGCTGCTTTGTGTCTGTATTTTCCTTCTCCTTTTTGTCATATTACAATATAATCATTAGCTTATTGTTGATCCAACCTGCACCTTATTACTGTTATTATTTAACTGTATGGCACTGGTTCGATTTACATTATGAAATCCAGAAGGCGGTCTTGACAAAATGAATGACATGATCTGGTAAAGAGGCAATGTTTCAGCCCAGGATCAAACCTCGCAAGCTTTACAAATTGCGCGCAAGTGTCATGTATGACAAGGAGAATCATATATAAACTTTCTTTCCCTGTGTACATACAGTCCTTAGCACTGTCACCTAGCACCTCCTGGTTCAGGTTCGATTCCCGCCACAGGCCTGTGTGCATGGAGTTTGCATGTTCTCCCTGGGCTTGGTGGGTTTCCTCTGGGTTCTCCGGTTTCCTCCCACAGTCCAAAGACATGCAGATAAAGCTGATTGGCCATTTCCAAATTGCCCATAGTTCATAAATGACCTGTGTGCACTGAGATTGATTGGCACCCCATGCAGGGTGTAACCCGCCTTGTGCCCTCACGTGAGGTCCCTCATGACCCTGTATACAGGATATAGATGATGAGACAGGGACACTAGGAATGTTGGAGACGAAGGGGTTTTTAGTTCTAAGTTCTATTTAGTCAGAAGGTGTTGATCAATACCGGCAAATTAATGTACTCATTCTAATACAGTTCAGGAAAGTTTTCAGACCCTTTAAAACTTAACAAAATTTTGTTAAGTTTAACACTCATCTTAAAATTGAGCTCTAGTTTATCCTCAATGGTCCTTGAGCTGACTATACAGTGCAGTTTGATTGGAGGCCACCTGTTTCTAAGTTAATTCTTTGGACATAAAGTAATACGTTGGAGGAAAGGCACACATCTGTAAGGTCTCACAGTTGGAGGTGAACTTCAGAGTGAAAACAAAGCCATGAGTGTGAGAGAATTATCTGTAGACCCGCGAGACAGGATTGTGCTAAGACACAGATCTGGGGACGGATACCGTTCTGGTGGCTTTATGTCACGGCCAACATTGACACTTCCCTGGAGATTTGATCTGCATCATATTTGCTGTGGGATCGGACCAGACGGGCTGGACTTTGCTCCTTCCTGTGGGCTTGGGTGGGCATTGACACTAGTTTACTGGAGGACAGTTGGAGATCAGTGTTGTTCCCATCACCTGTCAGTGGCCCTAATATTATGATGGATCAGTGTGAACATACAACGAAAAATTTAAGATAGAATGCTAAAAAATTTACTATAGAACACAGACAAATAGATGGAACAGATATAAAAACCCAGAGCATAACAATGAGTTAAAAGCAGCTTCAAACTGAAATGTGCTGTTTTAAAGCTAGGAAGGGTAGCAGAGTGTTCTCTTGCAGAATTCATTAAAAGTTTGAAAGTATTCGTCATGCATTAACAATGAACTGTTGGGTTTTGTTTTTGTTTTTTCCCACAATTTGTGCGGCACAGTGGCTTAGTGCTTGGCATGGTTGACTTGCACCTCCAGGGACCGGGTTCGAATCCCCCCTCAGGGTCTGTGTGCATGTTCTCCCCATGCTTGTTGGGTTTCTTCTTGGTACTCCGGTTTCCTCCCACAGCCCAAAGACATGCAGGTTAGGCTTGTTGGCGTTCCCAAATTTCCCATAGTGTGTGAATGAGTGTGTGTACAGTATGTGTGTGTCCTGTTATGGATTATCACCCCATCAGGGGTGTACCCCACCTTACGCCCTAAGTCTCCTGGGATAGACACCAGGCCCTCCGTGACGCCGTGTACAGGATTTCTCATTTAAAACTGTGTAAAATCTTGCTAGTTTTTGTCCTGTAAATAAAGAAATAAGATTCTACAACATTCTCCAGAAACCCGCTGATCACATTTCAACCACTCACGGAACCAGTGAAGTATCTTGCAACAGTAAGAAGTGATGCAGTTGGCTATGTGTCATGCTTTGCTCAAAACTTAGATGTTATCTGGTATGAGATATACAGTATGTGCCACACATGTCTAGAATCGAAGGTTAGATTCCCACCACAGGATACAGGATGCTAACTGGTAGTTGAGCCTCCTAATGGTGCATAAGCACCAGCAGTTCATGAAACTGATGGTATTGTCGCGCGTCAATGTATCGCAGGAGGCATTTGGCCCTTCCTGGTTAGTACAGGTTATATTTAAGACTTTTAAGATTTCCTTTTAATGGTGTACCCCACCTAGCGAGTACCCTGGGACAGCTTCCAGGCTTCACATTATAGAGAATTAATGAAATGAATTTAAGATTTAGTTAAAGCCAAGTTCATTCATTCATTCATCTTCTATACCACTTTATCCTGTATTTAGGGTCGCGGGGACCTGGAGCCTATCCCAGGAAACTCAGGGCACGAGGCAGGGTACACTCTGGACAGCATGCCAATCCATCACAGAACACACACACACATTCACACACTATGGTCAATTTGGGAATGCCAATTAGCCTAATCTGCATGTCTTTGGACTGTGGGAGGAAACCGGAGTACCCGGAGGAAACCCACCAAGCACGGGGAGAACATGCAAACTCCATGCACACAGAGACGGGAATCGAGCCTGGCCGGGAATCGAACCCAGACCCTGGAGGTACAAGGCGACAATGCTAACCACTACACCACCGTGCCGCCGTTAAAGCCAAGTTGAATTGCATAATTAGAACAGGCATTGCATAAGCTTATCATTCAGACTACACAACATTACCCAGTTTTCTTCAAACATGCCTAATTACCCCTGACGAAAGTCCTAATTATTTCTTTTTTTTTTTTTTTTCATTTCACACACTCTGTCTCAGTGTGTCTAATTAAATACAAATGGCCATTCTAGGTCATCGTGTTTGTGCCTGGCCCCCTGAAGACACCACAGCATAATGAGTATGGTCTTTTTCCAAAGGCATCAAAGTCCCATCTGCAGTCGGCGGGAGTCTAGCCCGACAGCTCTCCATGCCAGATGAAAGGCAGCCCGTTTCAGGTTTGGAGTGCGGCCGCTATGATGATAGTTTTCAAGCGACGTTTTCAAGGTGACCTTGAGGACTCGACAACCCCTGGCTCATGCTGCAGAGTTTGGGGTCGACTGGAGAGGATTTACATACTCTTCACTTCTGTTGGAGAGAAGGGGAGAAATAGTGACTAAGTGCAAAGGGTTATCTCTCGCTAGCTAACCTGGAGGGTCTTTTCGACTAGATTTGAAGGTTCCTTAAAAGCAAGAAGATGAACTTTCTTGAGAAGGGACTGAGTATGTTTTGGCGAGGAGGAAGTGCAGGGACACCAGGACTGAGATCGTACCCGTATCTGTGTGTCCGCGCTATTGCGAAATTCGGATCCGCAAGCAAAAACGTGTTTTAAAATATAAATTAGACCAGATGATCAAATTGATGGATTTTTAATCCACGACACTTGTGTACTGTATGCGCTGAATGCAAGAACGCTAAACATTTCTTAATGTATCAGAACTAATGATGTTCCATGCAGATGTGATTTCCTCCTTCAGTGCTTTAGAATATTCTGAGCCAATTCTGATAGGCTCCTTTCATATTTGTTTCTGTAGTTTTAACTGATAATTGCAAAAAGTTTTGCATGCTAAAATTAGCACCGCTCACTTATTTTTAAGTCATCAGCTTTATTTATGGCATGAGTGGCAACCTTTAGATAGCAACTGTGCATTTCACATTACCTCTGGTTTTGTGATCACATTCATTTAAACCATTCATGTTCTTTACAAGGGCGATGCGGTGGTGCACTGTGGCCTCGTACCTCCAGGGTTGAGGGTTTGATTCTCCCCTCAGGTCTGTGTGCATGGACGCAGGATACTAATTAGTGTTCCCAAATAGCCCATAGTGCGTGAATGAGTGTGTGAGTGTGTGTCCTGCAAATGGATTGGCACCCTGTCCAGGATGTATCCCGTCTCCTGGGATAGGCTCCAGAACTCCTGTGACCCGGTACCCAGAATAAGCACCATGCAGAGTGAATGCTGGTGGTGTTGGTGTTCATGAGTCCTGGAATTATGTTATAATAAAAAAAATCTTTACTTATTTTACTTTAATCCAAAAATGTGACACGATATGCTTTTAGACATAAAGGCCTAAAATTGGCTCTGGGGTAGTTGTGGGATTTGATCTCTCCACCCTTTTTTTTACAAGTAACTGCTGATCTTCCAATGCAGGCAGAGTTTAAATAAATCAAATCCCGATGTTCGCGTTAAACATGTGTAAGCGCTCAGAAACGAGTGCATTTGAGCACAAATGGGATTGTCAGAGTAAGCCCTGAACAAAACCGCTAGCTAAGAGGCATGAAATTTAATTCGCTGCTTTTGCTCGTTAAAGAATCTGTCTAGTTTCCTGCCAACGACGGGGCGAAGATGATGTTTATGGAATTTGATGGTGCGGATTTCGGTACATAAGGACATTACAGTGCTATTAGAGCCGCATGGTAACGGTTAAATAATAATAAATAAAAAAAACAGGCTTTTTCTTTGTGGTGTGTGTGTGTGTGTGTGTTTCACTGATGTGACTTTATATGCCCAAATACTGAAAGGAAATAAATAATAAATGGGACAAACCAGATAATCATGCAATGTGTAAGGAAGGATATTTATATGTATAAATACTGTATAGAGTATTTGAAAAGTTCTTGAATGTTTCCAGCCTGTATCTTGTTATCATCTCAGTATACACACACTGTCTTTATCTTTCTCCTAGCTTTGCTCTCACACACTCACATACACACTTACAGATCCGTTGCTGTTCTACTGTACATCACCCCTCATTATTATGCCAGACAGTCGCTCTTGCTTTGCCACAGCGTTGAACGTGTCAAAGCAGCTAGTTAGTCTGTCTCAGGCTCGGCCATGATACCCCGCAATTAGTCGTTTCTGAGATTCTGCATCGTCCATAATACAAGGCTACGTGTATTTATTTATGTATTTGTTTGTTTGTTTGTTTGCGTGCTCGATGCCGCTACACCCTCCCCTTGATATACAGGTTAACAGTACAGTCAGTCTTTATGTGTTTTGTCCTGGTCCAAACCTCATCTACATCAATCAGAAACCCGTTTCGTCCCATCGTGCGCGGAGACACCGCCGCTGAGGAACAAGCAGCTCAGGCTGAGTTCTTGACATTTGTCACCAATTTGAAAGTCTATTAAATGGAGTGAGTGAAGCAGAAAGAGCAGAGAATAGTTACATTTGAGATACGGAATAGAAAGGATGCTCAGTCAAAAATAAATACATAAATAAATGAATAAAAATCAGGCAGACCTTATGGTGAAGTTTCGGAAAAGAAAAATGAAAAAGGTTTAACATAACAAGGCGGGTTGTTTTGGTCAGAAGGTATTGTTCAGCTTTCTATAAGAGCATCGCAGATAGTAGTGGAATAGATATAGATAGATATGGTATTGGTAAAGGTTTGAAAAAAGTCAGATGAACATGTTTATTTAAAATATAACAACAATTACATTACATTCTATGTGGGAAAATGGATATATCTCATTTTGCAGTCAAACTCTGCAAATATACTGTACAGGGTGGGCCATTGATATGGATAAACCTTAATAAAATGGGAATGGTTGGTGATATTAACTTCCTGTTTGAGGGGGAAAACTTTTCAAGATGGGTGGTGACCATTGTGGCCATTTTGAAGTCGGCCATTTTGGATCCAACTTTTGTTTTTTCATTAGGAAGGGGGTCATGTGACACATCAACCTTATTGGGAATTTCACAAGAAAAACAATGGTTTTAATGTAACTTTATTCTTTCATGAGTTATTGTAACTTATTATTAATTATTATTAATGTATTATTAACCCATTGTTATTAGTAGTTATTGTTAGTTAACTGTAGCATGGGAGACGGGTGGTCTCGTAGGGAGTCTTGCATTGAAATCTGCTGCAATGACCCAGTTACTGCGTTCACCAGACATCAACACAATTTCTATCCGCTCCTCACGTGTTAACCTCTGCGCCATGTCAATGGCTGTAAACAAAGAGAAACTTTTCATCAGTAAATAACTGATGAAAGAACAAAGTTATGTTAAAACCAAGCACACCATAGTTTTTCTTGTGAACTTCCCAATGAGTTTGATGTGTCACATGACCCTCTTCCTATTGAAAAAACCTAAAGTTGGATCCAAAATGGCCGACTTCAAAATGGCCACCATGGTCGCCACCCATCTTGAAAAGTTTTCCCCCTCACATATACTAATGTGCCACAAACAGGAAGTTAATATCACCAACCATTTCAATTTTATTAAGGTGTATCCATATACATGGCCCACCCTGTATAATGATTTACACGTCTGTGCAATCCTTCATGCTTCTTGTATCTGTACTTTATTTGAGTAGTTTCATTAGAGAATAGTTTTTACTTTTACTCCACTTAAAAGTACAGCAAATATACGTACTTCTACTTCACTACATCTCTGCATGCCGTTGTGTTTAACTAACCACACAGTTGTGCAGTATTTGACTTGTTTGGAATTTGCCTTTCCTTCGAGATACGCCAAATATTGTAACAGGAATTTGAAAAGGAAACCAGGCTTGATTGCAGATGGTAATGAAAACAACAGGATGCAGAGAGAGAGAGAGAGGGAGAGATTTTGCTATGAGAAAGCATACCATGAGCTAATACCAGCCCTGTAGTTTTGATCCGTAAAGGTCCGTATTTCTGTCCTTTTACTCAAGTACACAAGTAAATGGAGGACTTCTACTTATACTTGAGTCATTTTTGCACTATAGGGAATATTTTACTCAAGTAAGGGATTTGTGTACTGTGTCCATCTGTGGCTATAGCAGGATACATGATGCCTGTTTCATCATACCACCACACCATCACATCATATTGATTACTTTTCTATAACAGCACTACTCTACATATGATTCATTTCTTACTTACACACATCCATGTACAGTATAAGTAAGGAGCACATTGGTAGAAACCTGGGAAATCTGCATGCTGTGCTGTTGACCAATCGACAAAATCAGCATTATGTTTGTAAAACTCTTCTAAGCGGTGTGGTGTTCTGTTTGGATCCATGTTGCACTGATATCCTGGTGGTAAACGCTATTAAAATCACATTTCCCATTTTATTTAGATTTTTTTTGTTGCCAACTGATGGTGACCGATAGCAAAGCTGGATCATCCCCTGGCCACGAACATCTGTGTTTTTGATGGCTGGGATGATTTAAAAGCATCTCTTCTCATCTTCACTACAGGGTGCTTCACCAAGCTTTTGGAATTTTAGCCGTCACCTTAGTGCATGACTCAGGAGCTGAGAGCTGAGCTTTTGAGATGCAAATGGAACGTCTGACTAAGCTGAACCTGGAACACAGCAGATCTGCAGCAAAGTTTTTTTTTTTTTCATCTTAATCTTTATGCTAGCAAGTGACTTTTCACTTTCTGTGTACGTACGTGACACGGACCTGTGATTTCCGCCGGGATTCGTTTTTGATTCTTTAAAACGGCAACTGTTTTGGATTCTCTAACAGTGGTTTCATCTTATTCTGTCATACACGGAGTCTAATTAAATGAGCACAGTGACACTGTAAAGGAAAAATAAAGTTCAGAAGACGGTAGCTTGACAGGCCACACCCACAAGTGACACAAACTACAAATGATGCAGGTGTCAGAAAATCTTCTTTGACTGATACTCTGATACTCTTGTTGGTCCTTTGAGGAACCCTTTAATCAGAGCTGGGTGAAGAACACAAATCCTCTATATGAGTAAAAGTAGAGCTATCCCTAGTAGATCAAATATTACTCAAGTGAAAGAAGAAGTCCTCCATTTACATTTCTACTTGAGTAAAAGTGCAAAAGTAATCTGTTTCTCTATGCTTCCCAATTGTTGATGTGCTGTTTTGTTGCTATCTGCAACCGTTTCCACGTCTGATCACAAACACCTGCTGCAAGTTTAAGGAAGGAAAATCATGAAATTATGCATAATATCCAATAGATGGTGAATTAACACTATACATGCATAACTTTGGTTATATAACACCATGCAGAAATGTAGTGCTGTAGAAAGTACAGATATTTCTTGTAGGATATAGCGGGGTGAAAGTAAAACGTTTCTATTAATAACACGGCTCAAGGAGAGCACAGATATGTGTAAACAGTATTTAATTAATAAGGTGACACATAACGCAATTAACATTTAGTCAGACGTAAATATACTCCGGTACCTTCTACCTCTGTATATGGTGTTGGATTAAAGTGATCTCGCACCCTAAGGGTTTGTTGATGATTTAAAGCGATATGGATTAATGGGCATTATAGAGCTGAAACGTCCCTGGCACTGGAACCCCTTCTAATTTACAGTAATGTATTGTTTATTTTGGAAAGATGCAGAATCCATAAAACACTAAACCATCAACAACAAATACAACCGCCGCAGTTCAGTTAGTCCTCATTTGGGCTAAAAAGCATTAAAGCATTTAGAATTAAATAGTAAACACTATTTTTTCCCCCAAGTGTAAAATCGAGCTGTAGCATCTTTTTTTTTTTTTTTTTTTGCAGAATTTTCCTTTTTCTATCTTCCATCATCCTCTTCTCCTAAGATTCAGCCTGACACTTTGAGTAGTGGACCATTTGTGGATATAATATTAACGTCAATCAGAAGAGCTTCATCTATTGTTGTGTAGCTCATAGCTCGTCAGAACACAATGATTGATCCGAGTGGGAAAAAAAAGTAACACCCATGTGGAAAAACGCCAGATGGAATAAAGGGATGCTTGAATGATTCATGATGCTTTTTAGCAGCCTTACAGTACCAACACAAGTAAGTAGTTATTTTGCACGCCACAGATCCTACACCTGAGGAAACCTTAAATTGTGATACAGTCTGTGGTTATTTAAACCTTAAAATAAAAAAAGGGGTGTTTCATAGCTTTGATGAAGGAAGGAGGAAATGATCTAGAACAAAAGCCCCCCAAATACTTTTGAAGTTCAAGTCAAACTGGGACTTCCAGTGAATGAATGCTTAAAACCAAATGCAATAAGGGTGCAAACGTTTTAAAGAATGACGTACGTCCGTGAAAGATGATCCCAGCCGAGGTGGCTCAGAGCTCCTCTCAGTCGTTCCTATGAACCTTTAGCGAGAGGAATGCGTGATCCTTGAAAATCTATATATAACTTGCCGACCAACTTAAAGAAGAGAAGTATCTGTCGGTGGGAACTGTACACAATCATTCAGCAACACCACTCACATATTACAGTCCTGACCTCGTTCCAAGCCATTTCCACATGTTCGGGACATTAAAGGAGTTCCTGGGAGGCCGGGGTTTCAGATGTGAAGCAGGCAGTCCGATCATGGCTTTGGTGTACTGAGAAAACTTTCTACCTTGATGGTGTCCAAGCACTTGTGAAACACTGAGATTTTGCATTAGTGTAGCAGGAGAGTTTTTACTCTCATAATGATGATCTGTTATTCTCTAAAATCAAAAGTCAGGGTTTAACTTGAACACCCATTGTATTTTTACTCAAATTTACTGTATAGTTCACTAATAAAAACAAACATTTTGCTCTATTTATTCCTTCTACTGATCTTTAACTAATTATTGCTTACTTGAGGAAGGAAACATACTGTAGTTGGAAGAGGATGATATTAGTGCAAGTCTTTACACACCATCTGGGCTTCAGCGGTTATCAGCATCATAATGATTTAGCTAAGCATGTCAGATGATGACTAAATGACAATGACAAAATGA
Organism: Channallabes apus; assembly: GCA_030522415.1. Taxonomy (NCBI): domain Eukaryota; kingdom Metazoa; phylum Chordata; class Actinopteri; order Siluriformes; family Clariidae; genus Channallabes; species Channallabes apus. The sequence goes on along the minus strand of CM060106.1, from coordinate 57,517,067 downwards.
TGAGTAAAAGGTCAATATGGAATTGAGAAACCATTTGGAGTTGAAAGAAATACTCAAGTATTCACTAGTTATCTAATTAAGCTTCTGTTAAGCATATTTAGATGATGGGTTTTGTGTATCTCAAACCCTGTTGTGTACATCAGTCAAGGCTACATCTTTCAGCATGAAATATGTTAACATATTAAGTCTCACCATGTCCCTCACCAAGTTATTTCACATTGACTTTAAAGAATAGTGTAAAGAAATCTATACACTATCTAGTATCTAGTATATTTGCATTTCATTTCCCTACAGTGGAGTGGATGAACCACATAACCTCAGAACCAAGGCCACCTTTAATATGTCGTATTCAGCATCAGGATCTTTTAAAGTCAATTATGTCCTTAGGCTGGAGATTTGCTCTTGAGACTTTCACACACTCAACAAGCCAAGGGGCAAATCAATTCTTAAATATTATGTTTAAAGCACTTGAATGTCCTGCTACAGTGGGAACGTGGTTGTCGATGTACGGAAGGCAATGTAGAAATAAAACCAAGTGCAACTACATCAGGGTTTCTCATGCAAACTTGTACAAACTTGGGCCCGGTTTAAACCTGACACTTGGGCCCGGTTTAAACCTGACCCGGATAACGCACACTATTCGCGCGCTAAGAAGACTCTTAAGATATATCTTACGTTAAGTGATAACTTTTCTAAGTGTATTTCTCGAACTGTCTCTTAGGAGTCTTCTTAAGTCGCTGCCTCTTACGTCCGACGTTACGCGGCGCTGTCTACAGTGAAGGTCCTGAATTAGCGGCCATCGGTGGCTCAGGAATCGATTTTTCACTCCTTTTGCATGACAGCGTTAAGAAAGACGGCACTTTCTATGCAAATTAAACATTGCACTAAATTCTTTTAATAGCGTTTATTTCGACATGTGTTAACTTAACAATAACATGCCATAATAGACAAATATATAAATTAATATTAATTAATATAATAATATAATATATAATATTTTCATGTAACATGTGGCCGTGAAACGAACCGGGTATCCAATCATAGTTGATGGACAAACAGCTGATAACACACTTCACCAGCTTCAGAAACAATGTGAAGTGTCAGTTGTTGGGGTTGTATAGAGCACTTATGGAATGAATACGATGAGATGACAGGGTGGAGGTTTAATACCTCTATCTCACACGCGGGGCCGTAAGTACGGTTCATTATTATTCGGCGCGAGCTTTGGTGCTGTTATTACGTTTCCATCTTACCACGCAAAAAAAATAAACATGTTTAACATGTGGAAGCTCGCGAACCTTGTAGTTCTTCGCGGACCGTCGGGCGCCGGTCACTCGAGGCGGATCACGGTGTCTAATACCCCTCTCTCACCTGTGTGGTGCCTAATCCCCCTCTCTCACCTGTGTGGCCGGACTCATCTCCGTGAGCTGCCGCGATTGCCCACGACGTTCCTTTAACGTTCCGCGAAGTTCTACAAAGTCTGCAAGCTACCGTGAGGACCAGCAAAAAATTAAACGTTGAATTTTTCACGCGGAAAGATGGAAACGTAATCACAGCGCAAAAACTCGGGGTGAATCATGATCAAGCCTACGGCCACAGCGCGAGCCCGTGCTGGTGAGATAGGGGTATAACACACCGCATCTCACAGCGAGTCAAACCGCATAAGTGAATACTGTAGGGGTATTAAACATTACAATCTCCCAGAAACATGAATGGATGCGGGGTTTGAATCTCCCAAGGTTATTTTCTCATTTAACTAAATCAAATTTCATAAAAATAAAACGTGTCAAAAGAAAAACTCATAAAGTCATGGATAATGGCTAATGATCAATGAAACATATTTTAAACAAAAAGCAGCGAGCAGCTGGACATCGGGACGGGGAGTGTACAGTAAGTACGACGCGTTGGTCTGGCACGCGCAGGTCTGAGCAGCTCAAGAAGCTCCATAATCTGTTGCCTTGGAAGGCGAAACTTTTATTTATATATATATTTTTAATAACGACCACGGGGAAAATATGAAAAGGGCTGAAGTTTTGTCTAAAGGAAACATGTACATGACCCACACGGCTCCACGGACCGCGCCGTCTTCAGTTTAACACAACACCACGCTGTATCGCTGCCTAATTGTTCACCACCTGTTTAATATTAATTGTGATTGGCAATTTTAATGCGTTAGTCACATTATGAAATAGGCTAATTAAAAGGCACTCTATTAGTTCTGATATAAAATAAAATAATATTCTTAAACAGGTCTACAGTATATTCCATCATTAATACGACTTTGATAACGTGCCATAATGTGTTTGCATACACCGCTGATTTATAAAGACTGCTGCTCAGTGGCGGCCACTAGCGTCTAGAGCTGAAACTACGCTAAGTATGAGTTAAGGTTGGTCCAGACCAACCTTACGAACGTCTGACTTAGCTAAGAGATACTTAGCGTAAGAACGTTTCGGGAAATGCGCCATTAAGTTAAGAGAGAGGTTAAGGTACGACTTAAGAACTACTTAGAGATAAGAAGCTTTCGAGAAACCGGGCCTTGTACTATTTTAAGAGGCTTTCCTTCTTGTTACAATCCATCAACCACCTGGGATTCTGGAGCGAACTTTGAGAATGCATTGCAGGTTAATGGAGATACAACTAGCAACCACCTAACAACTAGCTGTCCCAGTAACCAGTAGGAATGTCATTGATACCACTTAGGAACTCCTTAGCAACCAGCTGGAATATCAATGTTACTACTGTGTGATCAAGCAACAATCCATCCACCATCTTGCAAGTCATGGTAACCACCTAGCAACCCCATAGCAACCAGCTGGATACCACATTTATTGGTACCAATAAATACGACCTTATATCATTTGTAATATCATTGCTACACACTAGCATCTATCCAGCTTGAATGTCATTCTGACCACATAGCACCTTACAGGTCATTGTGACCACTTACCAACACCCTATTCTACCATCATGCAGGATATTCTGACAATCAGCAACGTACTGTACCAACCCGTTGGAATTTCTTTCTGAACAAGTGGCATACTGCAGGTCATTGTGACCAATTGGGAAAATCTTAGCAAACCAGACAGAATTGCATTTCTACCATCTAGAAATGTCCTATAAACTATCTGAATTACTGTAGCAACCACCTGTAAACCAACATAATACCAACTGAAAGATCATAGCAGTGACCTCCAGTGTGTTTGGTGCTAAATTTACATTTAGGCATTCCAGGGCAACTTACAGTACTAAAGTGCTTTGAAGTTTCCGCCATTGGATAAATCCTTAAACAGGGTTATTAGGTTACTAACTAAGTACCATCAGTCAAACTGTCAAAGTTCTTTCAAGATGGGTTACTTGGATATTTTCCATTGTTCTGAAATTAAATTTCATAGAAATAACAAGGGATCACAAACTCAAGGTTAAGAAAGATCATGTAGCATTCATAAACGTTTCCTCAACCATGGCCATGTGTTGTCGTGGGTCTTTTTTCTGTATATCGCGTCTCCATAATCACCCTCACTAATGATCCCATCCCTTATCTAATTCCAGTGCAAATGGAGCTCATCTGCTTTCACAATGCCTTCAGAAGTGATTTGGGTTTCAGCTAATGATGTACCGATTCTCCAATTTGTGCGGAGATTGATGGCGAGGACGCTGTTTGAATACCGCTCAGATTTATTTACCACTGTGATGAATATAGAATTCTGAGTGGGATATGAACTGTAGTTAAACCAATTCCCCATGAGCTCGTTTTTACCCACCAATATGTGTGTGTATGTATATCTCTGGAATAACGGGACCACTTTAAATGTTTCTTAAATCAGCATCTTTACAACTACATTCCAACACATGCAATCCTCACTCTGCTTTATGAGGTGCTAATTATGGTGATCACCTGAATTGAATCTTATTTAATGAGGAAAAGTACGTATAAAAAAAAAAAACTACTGCTGTGATCATCGCTCTTAAAAATAATAATGATAAAATATTGACCATGCCAAAAGAGTTGAATAGAAAAGTTTTGAGTGAGGAGAAAAAGTGCTGGCTTTACTGGCATAAGGATACAGAAAGCAGAGAGCATCAAGTTGCTTCCATCCGTAAAAGTTCAAAGAATCTCTACCGACATGGATGGCAGGAAACTCATTAGAAGGTCACTCAAGAACCACGGGATGGCATAAAGTGACCTTCAAACACAAAAGCATTGAACTTCTGGGATGGACTGGACAGCAAGATTTGAAACAGGCTCCTAGGGCCGGGGCTGAAATCACGCCAAGCCACAAAAAAGCCATTCATGAATGAGAAGCAAAGAAAATCCAGGCTGAGGTTTGCAAAAGACCACAAGAATTGAACTGCAGAGATCTGGAGTAAGATAATCATCTTTGAGTCAACTTTGGCCAACACCTGGAAGTCTTAGATGGAGACTAAGACTTGGATGGAGACCTGGAGAGGTACAGTATATTGTACAAGCCACAGTGTCTTTGTAAAGTGGACGAGATATGGGGTGCTTCGGCAAGTCTGGAACTGGGCAGATTTGTCTTTGGGAATGATCAAGCCATGTGGAAGGTTATCTTGGAGTATCATCTGTTTCCTTCTGCTTTGACTATGTTCCCCAACCTGAGGATTGTTTTTTTTTTTTTCCAAAAGGAAAATTCTCCATCCCATACTGTCAGGTCAATCACAGTGTGAATGTTCTGTAGGACCCGCCCAATTCTCCAGATCTGAACCTTACTGAAACCTTCTGAAATGTGATCAAGAGCAAAATGGATGGTCACAAGCCATCAAATAAAGTCGGCCTTCTTTATTATCCAACTGCCATGTGAAAGACTGGTGGAGAGCATGTCAAGGTGCATGAAAGATCTGTGTGCAAGGCTGACGGGGGTTATCCACCAAAATATTGATTTCTTTAGGTAAGAAATTGGTCCCGTAGTGTTTAAAAATTAATCTAAACTTGTCCGCTTGCATTATTCAAGATTGTGCTTTTCCTTTGACATGTTGCTATTTTTTTTTTTTAATAAATGCTCTAAATATGAATTTTTTTTTTTATTTAGAACCTGAAATTCCATAAAAAACATGCCTGTAAAAAGTGAAATCTGAGAAAGTGACCATTATTTTTCTTCCCATAACTGTATATATGGTGTGTTTTTGTGTGCTGTACAGTATGGACGTTGCAGAAATATTCACTTGTTTTTTTAAATAATAAAGTAAAAAAAAAAAACAGCAACAAAAAAACCCCATCTTTTAAAGCTGATGGACTCTACAGGCGGGAACTCAGCTGAGACACACAGCGCTGCAGCTTCCCCAGCATGAGAAAACATGAAAAATACAGCAGAATTTTAAATAACCCTCACCATCTGCCATGTTACATGTAACTGTACTGAGACTTCACATGGAGTTGCTGCAAACATGGAAATCTAGCAGACCTGAGGGGCGTCTCAAACTTTCCTCCTTCACTCAGACACAAGTTATACGAGCCGTGGCAGATAACCTGTGACTTCCTTTAAATTTTATTTCATTACATTTGATTTGATTTGATTTGATTGTCTGCTCACTTCATCGCATCCCTCCGCCTCGGCTGTGGCAAGAAACAAACAATCAATACACATTAATCTACCTAACCTAGACATAAATAGCACAAGAGATAAAACAAACGGTAATTCAATTATTAATTAATCACTCAGTCAACAAATATGCGCCATATAAAAAAAACAAAAAACAGTTCCCTCCATAACCTAGAGATCATCTGCATGATGACATGTGATAACATGGTGGTAACATGTGACCTCTGGAAATTAACATAAAAAATATAATTTACAGTACTTTGTTTACTTTTTTATTATTACATTATTTTTATATTTTCCATGCCGTTTCCATTTTTTCCCCATTTTTGAGCCCTTCTGCCTCAAAGTGTTAAACACTTTTATATTTTTTACTTTATCTCCTTCCTTCCTTCCTTCCTGACATCCTGACTGAAATATAAGACAAATATCATATTCAATATATGATTCTATTTAAATTAGAAAGAAAAAAAATATCAGCAACACACAGAAAATAGCGTACAGTAAAATGTAATTTTGACAATGATCTACTTATTCAAGGAAAGCCTTCAGCCTGTTGTTGAACAAATATTGAAAAACAGTTGTGACTTTCTACACTTTTCCTTTTCTAATTCCTTCTTTCCTTCTTGTCAACCTTCCTTCATTCCTTCTTCGTGTCCTGATGTCATGACTGAAAATTCAGGCAAATATTATGTGTCCAATATATAATTTTTTAGAAGTGATTAAACATCAGGAAAAAATAAAATAAAAATACAAAATACAAAAAAACCCGAACAAATAATATACAGTAGTATCGACGCACTGAAATTAGCGTAAAGTAAATTTTTAACATGAATATATTCTATTTTATGACTATAACACTATTACCTGCTTTTTTATGTAGCTTTTTGTTCCCCTTTATATACAGTAGGCCTTCATGAGAGCCAGTTTCATTATGGTGCTTGACGGATTTTGCAAATGCACTTGACAATACAAGAACTATTACAGAAAGGCCGACCTCTGTGTCTTAAAATAACAACTAACTGTTGTTTTTGCTGTTGTTATTCAATTACCTAACTCCATACGCGTTATTTTATATAAAAGCAGCTTGCTCCTCCAGTAATATTAACTAATCATAACTAAAAACAATAAAAATATCAAAAGGTATTTTCTAGGGCTGCAACTAACGATTATTTTGATAATCGATTGGTTGGGTGATTCCCCCCAAACCCCCCCCAGTGTGAGTATATATATATATATATATATATACACTCAGCAAAAAAAGAAACGCCTCTTTTTCAGGACTGTGTATTTCAACAATAATGTTGTACAAATCCAAATAACTTTACAGATCTTCATTGTAAAGGGTTTAAACAATGTTTTCCATGCATGTTCAATTAACCATAATCAATTAATTAACATGCACCTGTGGAATGGTCGTTAAGACCTTAACAGCTTACAGAAAGTAAGCATTTAAGGTCACAGTTGTAAAAACGCAGGACACTAAAGAGACTTGTCTACCGACTGTGAAAAACACCCAAAGAAAGATGCCCAGGGTCGCTGCTCATCTGCGTGAACGTGCATTAGGCATGCTGCAGGGGGACATGAGGACTGCTGAAGTGGCTATAGGGCAATAAATCACCATGTCCGCACTGTGAGACGCCTAAGACGGCGCTACAGGGAGACAGGAAGGACAGCTGATCATCCTCGCAGTGGAAGACCACGTGTAACAACACCTGCACAGGATGGGTACATCCGAATATCACACCTGCGTGACAGGTACAGGATGGCCACAACAACTGCCCGAGTCACACCAGGAACACACAATCCCTCCATCTCACAGCAAGAACTGACAAATCTGGTCCAGTCCATGAGGAGGAGATGCACTGCAGTACTTCAAGCAGCTGCTGGCCACCAGATACTGACTGCTACTGACTGATTTTGAGCCGCCGTTCATTCAGGGACACATTGTGAAACATTTTTACTTTGTCTTATGGTGTTGACTCTTTTAGTGTTCATACAAATATTTACACATTAAGTTTACTTAAAGTAAAAACAGTTGAAAGTCAGAGGATGTTTCTTTTTTTGTATTTATTTATTTATTTATTTATTTATGTATAAAAAAAATACACTGACAAACTGTATAGTCACACTAATAGTCACAACTGTACTGTTATTTGCATTCGTTGAGAACCACAACAATCACTAAATGTAATATTCTACTGTTATTCGCACCGTGTAATTTAAGATAATCTAAAGCAGCGCCATTTCACTGATCACTATTGCTCATGAGGTGATTGCGCAATGTGATGCTAGCGAGTAGCAAGTGAACAGATCTAGTGCGACTGTCCCGAAGTTAGCAAACAGTTTAAACAAAAGCACTTAAACCTATACAACTTTTACACAATGAAGAGATACAGTTGTTACTTACTTACGCTGCTGATGTTTCGCCATCCGGAACACCAACATGTTTTTTCTTTTTATCTGTTTGTGCATGACTGTGGTACCGACATGCCATGAAAGCTCGGTCTTGCATAGCGTGCGGGTTACCGTCTTCTTAGAGGCGTTAAATGTAAATTGCTCCCATACCTTGGAGGACTTGGGGCGCGCGCTTTTTCCTGCAGACGCTTCTATTGCCGCCATTGCGCGAGCGGCTGTGTATCTGTGTGTATTTGTGCATCTTGTGGTCGCGCGCCTCAGTAACGTGAGCAGCCCAACTAATCGATAACGGCATTCGTTGACAACAAATTTCATTATCGATAATTATCGATTAGTTGTTGCAGCCCTACAGTAATATTTTCTTTAATTAGCTCAGTTAATACATTAACATGTTAAGTTCACCAATAAACTTTATAATTATTATGTATAATAAGTTTTTCTATATTTCTAATTTGTAAAAAAAATATATATATTTCCTGCTTTATCTTCTTGTTGAAAACGTATCTTAATTAATTTCTTTTTTTTTTAGGTCATTCAAGATCCTAAAATTTTATTTGTCACATAAATGCTTGTACATGTACAGGTACAACAGTAGTGAAAAAAGTAGTGAAATGCAATTGCAACAAACTCACAGACTGCGCAGATTCATATAGTATATAAAAAAGACTAAAGAATAAGTATGTACAGTACTGTACTGTACGTATGGACAAAATAAATCATATCTGTGTATGAGACAAATATAAATTTAATTTACATTTTTAATCATAAAATCAGTGTATCACTCTCCATGTACAGTATGACAGGATATATGTGTGTGTGTGTGTGTGTGTGTGTGGCGAGGGGGGGGGGGTATGTATGTATATATGTATCTCAGGGATCCGACCCTCTCCTGTCGAGTAGAAGCTTATCTGTAAGCAGAAATCTCGCCGAGGATCAGCGCTGAGCTTTTCACATGCAGCTCGTGTAAATATTGTGATACGACACTGATAAACCTGTCAACCTCTCACACTTTACTCCAATGGTCTCTCTCTCTCTCTCTCTCTCTCTCTCTCTCTCTCAGGCACAAGGACAGCCTCGTCATTTTTTTACTCTATTGATCACACGAGCCTGTGGAAGTCTCGAGTCTATAAAACACCCAGCGTCTCCTAATGGCTTTTCAAATCCGGACCTTTATTTAAATGACAGGTATTTTTAGAATATTGATTTTTTTTTTCCCCCTGCGCAGTTACGTACTGTATGTTAGGACGAAAGGAAGGAACAAGAGATGGTTTATTTTTTGAACATCCTAAATCTGTCATGTGTCAAGATAATACAATGCTTGTTTTAGATCAATTCACAGGGACGACTTCTTCTTTAACCAGGGATATACAGTACAGTAACTACCGGTCTGTCTGTCTGTCTGTCTGTCTGTCTATCCATTGGTAGTACAAGTATTAATATTCTTACTCAGTTAAAAAGGCTTCAGATGCATGTACGGTATATTGTTTTAATCCTTTTATATTATCTGTTTATTTATCTGTATTATTATTATTATTATTATTAGTGGGCACTGGTGGCTCAGTGGTAGGTGTTTCGCCTGCCATGTGCAAGGCCCAGGTTCGATTCCAGCCAGTGCCCAAAACCCCCCAGCCACTGGATACAGTGCCGGTCCCAAGCCCGGACTAAATGGGAGAGTCAGGAAGGAGATCCGGCGTAAAACCTGTGCCAAGTTGTATGCGGACTGGATATTCCGCTGTGGCGACCCCTTGCCGGGAGCAGCCGAAACAACAACATTATTATTATTAGTAGTCCAGCATCCTCCTTAAATTTGTATGTTTTTGGCTTCGTGGGCAGCCTGATTTAATCAAAGGGGCCTCATAATGCAAAATTCACTTTGCATCATTTTAAAACATTTAGACAGGTCTTCACTGTGCGTATACAATAAATCAATAAATAATTAAATAATTAAAAATGAGCCTGTGTGTGTGTGTGTGTGTGTGTTCTGCGATGGATTGGCACCCTGTCCAGGGTGTACCCTGCCTCGTGCCCAGAGTCTCCCGGGATAGGCTCCAGGTCCCCGCGACCCTAAATACAGGATAAAGTGGTATAGAAGATGAATGAATGAATAAATAATTTAATAAATAATAACAAAAAAAGGAAAAAAAAATAGAAATCCCCCTGAATGTGACGTCACAGACGAGGAGACCCTTCCCCCATTGGTTGCCCACCTCTGCACAACCCACCGTTGTCTGGAGTGTCGTGTCTTGTCTTGCTTTCGTACTTGATGTTGCATTTCCGACAGGTTCTGGTCCTAATCTCCTTCATCTTCGGAGGGGCGTGGCTCAGCATGAGCTCATTTACATAGGCACTGAAACAGCCTGTTTGGAGGAGGAGCAAAATAAGGGAGTTTGAGGTCTAAAAATGTGGTTTCTGAAGGGGATTTCAGCCACGGTGTTAACTCACACACACACACACACACACACACACACACACACACACACACACCTTCGTTAGCTTGTTATAAGAAATGGTCAAATATGGGATCTTTTCTGCACATCATGACCAAAGCTGAGTCTGGGATTAAACCGTTCCGGACGTTTCCGTGTCCTAAAAAAAGAAACTACTCCGAAGTCCACTTAATCCACTTGATTCAAAATGGCTGCTCTCTAGCGATGACATCATCACCACTATGAGAATTCTGGGTTTTTCTGCTGAGTCACGGTTTCGACCCATCGCTGACTTACTGCATCCGTGTTGAAGCATTAAAGTGTTTCTTATTACTGCAAATTACTGCACATTTGTAGAGCTAACTGAACTTCTTCTGTGCACAGATGGCGAAACTGCAAATTGGATATTTTTAATTCTGTACAGTGGACGATAAAAGAGCCTAATTTTGCGTTAAACCGAAGGATAATGTCCGGATTCTTAGTCTTGCTCTAGAGGCAAGATTGTGTGCTTTTTATGCGTTTCTCTGTGTACATGAAAAAGAATGAAGAAAGGATTTAGAAGATGTGAAGAGGGGTGAGATTAGCCTGATGATAACAGGAAGTTGTTATTTAAAAGAATGAATTATCATAAGATACCAAAAATGCATGATTGTAACATGTTTAATAGATGTATAGCCTTAATTGGGTTATTGACATAATAAAGTTCATCATTTGTTAATGTCTAGATATCAATCGACCGTTTTCATACCCATGCAATTTCATCAGTACATTGTACATCTGCTGTAGAAATCCCAGTGTGATAAAATCTATAACATATTAGATCAAGCAAATTAACATAATCGCCATAATCGTATCATTTGCTTCTGACTAATCAGGTTAGAGAATTCCTTTAAGACTTTCAGATTCGGGCAAACAAAACAACAAAGAGGCCAAAGCTGAATCATGTCTCCTCTTCTCCCGGACCGTTCGTGCACGGAGACGCCGCTGGTGTCCGTGCTTTTTTCCGTTCCTTGCTTCTTCTTGTAGAAATGTTCTGTTCTTTTGAGAACCCGTGAACTCTCTACAGAGCCTCGTGGCAGGTTTACGATCCGCCACCTTATTTAACATTCATTAGACGCCCCGCTCGCATCGAGCCGAGTCGGAAAATTAGACGCGGGGCTTTTTAGCTCCGAGCCTCATTCATCTTGAAAGACTTGAAAGCCTTCCCTTTGATTCTGACGTTGCGTGAGTGTCTCTAAATGTATTCTATTGACACTTTATTTTATTTTCCCGGCATCATTTTAGAAATTGCACTGAATCTTCACCTGATACCGAAGTGATGCTATAAATTTCTTGCTGCTTCCTTTTTGGCTCGAGGCTCATTTTCCACTCGGTGTGGCCTCCGCACCGAGCTTTTGTCGTCCTTTTGGCTTTGAATGTTGCACGTACTGTATTTCCTGTCCGGTCTTCTGCGTCCAGGCTTCGGGCGTCGCGCCGGTCGTTCGTGCTATCAGCGACGAGCACATTGCACGTCCACGGAGAGAGCTGTGCTTGAAGCTTTTGGTGAGCATGTGACCATCGTACCAACTGAAGATTAGCACTAAAGCTGATAACCGCTGTTGAACAGGGATTCCATCAGAAAGCCGAACCTTCCTCAGTACGACTCGTGTGCTTCAATCCATTTCCTTTCCTTCCTGAGCGTCAATTAGTAGATGTTATTTCTGCCTCTAAGGTCATCACTAGGTTGAATGTCATTGTATCAGAGACAGAAATCTCTTCCTGCGAGAATAAAGACATTTTTTTGTTGTTTGTTGAGTCTCTTTGAATATTACAGTAGACAGAAGAGCTCACTGACTGTCTCAAGTTTCTCCTAAAAACACACACACGCTGAATTCTGAGCCGAACCCGATAGAATCGCCCAGCGGATATGCGGTCGAGCTTTCAAATATCGATTTCTGTCATAAGACCAATCGAGATTTATAGCCGCTGCGGATCGGTGATTGCGCTGTGAACGTGTTTCAGGTCCTGGGAATATTTGCAGCCTTTCATTCTCTATGTAGCAGTTTTATCGATTTTTTTTAAATAATAATTGTCTCAGGGAATGTTGCGCAGTGTTTTCTGTTTCTTTATTCGTATGAACATCCATACGTATACTGTACAGGCATTAATTTATCACCTGCATGTATTTGTAGATAGGAAAAGTGAAAGTATTTGCACCCTCTATTACAAAAGGGTCAGTGCTAACACATTTTTTCGCTCGCACTGTGTGTGTGTGTGTGTGTGTGTGTGTGTGTGTTTCAGCCTTTGCTTTTCACTGTAACTGTGTGTTAAATGCGAGTGACCTTTTCTTCTACTCCCAGAATACCTGCATTGTTTCTCTGCCAGTGAGCTGAATAAGGAATGTGGAGACAGCATGGGGATTTCTCACTCGCGCTAAAGAAGACCAATAAAGAACTTGTACATTACTGATAATTACACAACGCTTCACACGCCGAGGCCGTTCGGCCGGAGCCGATATGGAATGTTTTTACTCATCGACCCAGCTGGTGGTTGTACAGTAGGACATGCAGATTCTACGGCCTTGTGGCAAACCATGAGAAGCCACGATGTATTTCTTTCTTTCTTTATCTGTTGGTATTACTGCAGCAGAGTGTGTGTGTGTGTGTGTGTGTGTGTGTTGTTAATGCAAGGTGCGTAAGTGAGAAGATTGCGGTCTAAGAGGAGCTCAGAGCAGTAACAGTGTGTCGTACTTTAATAAATTGTCCGCTATAATCATCGGTTGTAAAATATTAATTTATGGCAAGTTCTGATTTTGGTGTTTTTCGTGCTGTTGTCTTTAAACTTAACTTTAAGTGTTAAACTTAAACTATGAGGTTTCAGCATCATCAGGTTCAGTTATGGAATGGGACTGAAAAAAAAAGGGAGGAAAAGAAAGATTGGAAGACAGAATGTACTAAAGAAATAGAAAAAAATAAAAGGACGGAATAAGGAAATGAAAGACCGACGAAAGTAGGACAAAAAGGAGGAAATGAAGTGATAGAAAATAAAATAAGGATGTAAGGAAAAGAAAGACAAAATAAAAAAAAGGAAAAACGAAAGGAAAACTAAATCCAAAATGGGAGGAAGGAAGGAGAAAACTATTTAAATTCATTCATTCATCTTCTATACCGCTTTATCCTGTATTTAGGGTCGCGGGGGACCTGGAGCCTATCCCAGGAGACTCAGGGCACTAGGCGGGGTACACCCTGGACAGCGTGCCAATCCATCGCAGAGCACACACACACACACACACACTCATTCACACACTATGGTCAATTTGGGAACGCCAATTAGCCTAACCTGCATGTCTTTGGACTGTGGGAGGAAACCGGAGTACCCGGAGGAAACCCACCAAGCACGGGGAGAACATGCAAACTCCATGCACACAGAGACGGGAATCGAGCCTGGCCGGGGAATCGAACCCAGACCCTGGAGGTGCAAGGCGACAGTGCTAACCACTACACCACCGCGCCGCCCTATTTAAATAAATAAAAGCAGAAGAGAAGGAAATAAAAGACTCACGTGACTAAGAAATTAAAGGAGAAAAGAGGAAGGAAGAAAAAATGAAGCAACTACAAAATGAAAGGAGAAAAGATGAAAAACAAGAAAGAAAAGCAAGAAGAAGACTGAAGCCACTAGGAAATGAAATGAGGAAAGAAGGAGACAAAAAAGAGGGGAAACCGAATAAGTGTAAAGAAAGAAGAATATAAAATATAAACACCTGGACAAAAAGATTATTAAAAAAAAAAAAAAAAAAGTAACTGATTTGATTTGTATGTGTAATGTATGATCATGAGGAATATACAGTACAACAGTCTATACTGTATATAACACTGTACAACATTGCTGTGTATAACACTATTATACCTTTTGCTCTATAATCAGCACCAACTGTCCATAGTTTAGAGTTAATTTTGTACATTTCGACTCTCAGACCTCAACTCTCGAGCCGCGTACTCGTTGTGGATTGTGTTTGCTTTGCCAACGTCGTTTGTGTACAGCGCAGGTGTCAACTTTACTCCATCAGTCCATAAATCCACTTTATTTCTTATCTGTTGACACAAAACAGCATAATTACATCAGTGTAAACAACATTCTGACAAAATTACTCTTTATCCTGCGCCGTTCTGTTTAATGCGTCTCTAAACAAATGCAATACACACATTCAACGTATCGTATAAAGGGCTTGAAAGAACTCAAAGGTTCTACTCAAAGTCCTTCAGTGGTTCCTTAAGGGTTCCTTGGGTAATTAAACCTCATTTTTTGGCTCTGAATTGAACCATCGGAGCAACAACCATCACATTTTAAGTAACAGGTTCAATTAGTTTGGAGTAAATCTGGAATTCACTTTTCACAAGTTTCAAAGAGCCATACTGTAGCAGAAGAACCCTCAGAGTCCTTAAAACATTTATCAAGATGTATCAAGATGGTATTACATTTATGGGTTCCTTGAGGAACCCATTTGAAGAGTGGACCAAGTATCAAGGCAGGTTTGCTAAATGTTAAACATCTAACAGGTTCTACAATTTGAATATTGCACCACAAACTAACCTTCTAACCCTCCAGATGTTTCATAAAGCTACATAACTCTATTCTACATAAGGAGAAACAGTACAACTGAGAACCCCTAAACCTAAAAACAATTGTTGTGACATCACCAGGATAAATATACTGTATACATGTAAACCTTCTGGCTTATTTTGAACGGTAGCACCACCTCAGAATCCCAGACGTACCTTTATATTTCTACTTTCCACAGCAAGCATGACCTCATTTGCAGGTCACGGTGCTATTTGTTCATTACCCAGCTGTTACTTGTGTTTGGCTCTAATTAAACAAACCTGGAAAGCATCTGCACAAGGCTGAACAAGACTGGACAACATCTGCTCCGCTGCCTTCCCCTCGTCAATCATAATCCCAACACCGCGTCGCTGGATTTGGTAGAGTTCAATGGCTGGAGCGTAGCAACTGTTTAGGGACCCATTTGTTCATTAAACAGCTGTTGCTTGGGAGAAATTCACTAATTAAACCAGATCCATGCAAACTGGTCAACATCTGCGTGATGTCATGAGGTCCCTGACCTCTTGTTTATCAGCCACAAAGCCAACGAGGACGAAATGTAAAATAAGTTTCAGGAATAGTATCCAGATTTAACGTGTATTTTAGTGAGGGTGGGTTGTGTGGGTTCCCTGTGTGGAACATCTAAACAAGCTTTAACATTTTAGGAAGCTAAGAAATCAAAGAACCCTTTAAGAACTGTTGCATGATGTTAGGTGTTTGTTTGGTCAACCTGCAGCTATTGCTTGGGGACAAATATTTCAGGACACCGCTGTGGCCTCACACCTCCAGTGTTCGATTTGCAGCCTTGGATTTGTGTGTATGGAGTTTCCATGTTCTCTGTGTGCTTGGCGGGTTTCATCCAGGTACTCCGGTTTTCTCCCATGGTCTAAGGAAATGCTGATTAGCCTACCTGGAATTCCCAAATTGCCCATAGTGTGTGAATGAGTGTATGAGTAAATGTTTGCTCTGCTATGAACTGGCACCCTGTCCAGGATGTACCCCACCTCATGCCCAAAGCCTCCTGGGATTGGCTCCAGGATTCCAACAACCCTGTACTGGATAAGCGCTATAAAATATGATTGAATTAATAAATGAATAACTGTTATAGTTATATAATTTATTCATTAAGTAAAAAGGCTCTTCAGGTCTCATTGCTTTTTATAAATCCTATGATATAAACAAAATCTAGCTTTCTTATTTCTTGCGATTGACGAGAACTCTTGCATCATCTTGACTTCCACTTTGCTAAGCCTTAAAGTTACATCATGAGCGCATAGTTGTAGTACAGTTTTAAACATAAGTATCATGAAGTTTACTGTACAACTGCGTAAGGATTTGTTTGTGGCTCTCTTCAGCAAGATACTACTTCCTGAGACAGAAACCTTGAGAGGAACCAGACTGAGGCATTTTGCAGTAAAGCGCTAGGTCCCATGTTTTATTCCTGAGCTTGGATTAATGCCAGTGTGGAGTTTGGGTATCCTCCAGTTTCCTCTCCAAAAGCAAGTAGGTGGATTGGAGACTCTAAATTGCCCCTGGGTATGACTGTGCCTCTGTGGTGCCCTGTAATACACCGAAATCTTGTCCAAAGTCTATTCCAACACTTCCCGGGATAGACTACTGATCCACCACATGCACTTTATCTTGTTGTTGTTTTTTGTGTTCACTCATCTATTTATAGCCAATATAATATTTTTTGTAGTTCTAGTAGGAACTCTGGATGTTCCTAGCATTAACACTACACGGATATACAGTGCAATCACCACATGTGCAACCAGTCGTTAAGTACATCTCTACATATACATGGTTCACCTTTAATTGGGAACTGGACAACATCTGGACAAAATCCCTGAGCTCTTCTTTGAGCTTTTACCCACCTCTCTGTTTTAATACTTATTTTTTTCCCCAGTAGAAAAAAAAAAAAAACTCAGCGGGAACAGCGGGTAAAACTTACAAATTGAGCAGGGACTCATTAAACCAGTGCTCTTCCTTCTGACTCTCAGAAGTCAGCCACTTTGCTGATGGCTACAAAATGATGACTGCCTACACTGCAGCTTACATGACCTCAGCCGGAGGGCTCGGCTCAACCGGCTCGATGTGTCTTTGAGGCTGCAAGTGGGGAAGCACCACGTCAGCGTTTTTGTTGCGGAGTGCTCCTTGCTAACATTTAGCACATAAAGAACACTGCTAGTGCCAATACGGCGAAATGTAATCCAATGCCTGCAGATGCAGCCGACTGTTGTGTTTAACAATAGCGGAGATTAAATTGTTGGGTCTTTTTAAAAGTCTTACTGGCAGACAATTAGTCTCGAATCAGTAACAATCTCATTTTCCAGACGGACTCTATTACTGGATACAGGGACTGCAGAGCAGTTATAGAACAGACCTTATGAAAAGGGATTATAAATGAATCAAAGACTTTTGTATTGCTTGGGGATGACAGGCAAATGTATGACCGTGGAGGAATTCGGGTGTTTAATGGACGAAACCTTGCTGGCTAAAAATGACCACCAGACTTGTTACCAGGTTACAGTTTGTGCCTGAATCTTTAAACTCATATCTAAGTTAATACCTGAGCATTTTTTAAGGAGAAGAAATGTGGGTGTGTGGTTTTGCAGGGTGCTGAGTAAAACATGGTATCTAATTTCGTTATTAAAGTGCACAAACTGTACCAGTCACAAAAGGGTCCCCAAATTGTCGTCATGCCAAATGCTGACTTGGTTTCATTCATTATTATTATCCTGTATTCAGGGTCACAGGGGGCACTATAGGCAATTTGGGAACGCCAATTAGCCTGATCTGCAGGTCTTTGGACTGTGGGAGGAAACTGGAGGACCCTGAGGAAACCCACCAAGCATGGGGAGAACATGCAAACTCCATACACACAGAGAGACAGGAAATCGAGCCTGGCCGGGAATCGAACCCGGACCCTGGAGGTGCAAGGCGACAGTGCTAACCACTACACCAATGTGACGCCCGAATGTTGCAATGTTTCATAGAAAACTTTTCAGATTGTCAAAACGTTTTGGTGACATTATGGACAATGGGACCACACTGGTATTAGTGAAAGGTAAAACGACTTGATTAAATTAAGTCAGAACAATGTCAACTGCATGATGATGGGATAACATTGAATAAACCCTAACATAATGTTGCAGAAATTACGTGAAAACGATATTAACATTAAACTGATGACCTGAGCAGGACTCATTCGGAACAAGTCCGGGAATGACTTGTTGTGGCAAGAGAGAACTGTATGTGTACCACTGAACCACTAGGGGGCATATTATTGATGCTAGCAAATAGTTACCTAACAGCAGGTACACAAACACTGTATTATAGTAGAATGATTTAGGAGCTAAGATATAGCTCATGGTAATATTTCTGAAAGAAAAGGAAGCAGAGAGGTACCATTACAACACGTAAAGATGCGTGAGATGAGATACACACACCATGTGTGGGAGCCTGTTGTGTCCGTCCCAATCTTCAATTAGAATGATAAACCCTGTTAAAAACGTAAGAGTCATGGATACCGTCGGATGTGTGTGCAAATGGATATTAATTCCCATAAACACCACATATAAAGGTTACAATTCTGTTGTTTTGAGGTTATATTTGCAGTGTTGGGTTTCGTTTTTTGACATCAGAATGTCATTATAGTATATTATTAAGTATATTAAAGTGTATATCCAGTGTTAGGGTTCCTGCTGGATTAGTGCTGAAATATTTCAAACTCAGCATGAATCTAAAAAATCTACACATTCTTTGGGACAAGACTCATTTATATTGGCACTCTGACCTCCATGTTGGTTTTTCTTCCTTGTTCTGTAGCTTTCAGCATGATTGGTAAAAAAGTGATTGATGTCAATTGGAAACCTCAAAGACCAAAGAACGAAGTAAAGGTTGATGTTTTCTATAGGCCTTTCTATAGGCCCATATATATACTGTATGGGACGGCCTTCATGAGAGCCAGTTTCATTATGATGCTTGACGGATTTTGCAAATGCACTTGACAATACTGTTCTTGCAAGAACTATTACAGAAAGGCCGACCTCTTTGTTGTTTTTGTTGTTGTTATATAATTCCCTAATTCCATATGTGTTATTTTATAGCTTTGAAATCCCCAGTATTGTTGTAGAATGTAGAAAATAAATCACTAAACAAAAACAAAGAAATTTGCAAGTGACCCCAAACTTTTAAACGTTAGTGTGTATGTACGGGTTTGGGTTGGGGATGGAGGAGTTGGTCCAAGTACTGAAGAAAGGATGGATCTTTGGGTTGGATCAAACTAGAGGTTATGTTCGCTGTGTCAATTATACTTGCGTTTTCTGTTAATTTAACATCTTTACATCCAAAAAGAAACAACATCAAACGGTGTCTGCAAAGTCGTTTTTTCATGTCTGGGAAAAAGCGCCAGTGGTAGTCCATCCAGGAAAAATCAGGTTGAAAGCTTATTTTTGGAATTGCTACTTGAGAATTACTTCATCTTCATGCAATCTCAATTACCTGAGGAACGGGTCAGGAAATAAGAAACCAGAGAGCGACTAGTGTGGCGAGTCTGAGATGGAGTTCTCTGTTTACCGTTTTCTGCTTTCATCTGACTTGATAAGAAATGATTCCTTTTTTTTCCTTTCCAAATATGGCTGCCAAAACACATCCAAACACAACCATGATTAGATTTCAACAAAGTCTCGGGAGTAATAACATTTTGTTCATCAAATGAAATAAAAAGTATGGCGCGTGAGATATGTTTTTCTTTCCCCTCCACAAGCCCCACCTTCTCCGTAGTAAACTTGCTATTACTTTAGCCGACCTTGAAAAATTTGGCTAAGAACGTTCCGCTAATTGGAAATCGGGTATATTTAGAAACCTATGTTTACTTTAATCGGTCAAATAATTTGACTGTATTCCAAACGGCCAACATCCTGCCGTTCGGACTCCTGGAATTAAAAATCTAGTGTGTGAGCAAAACGAATGGCTGAGCTACAAATAATTTGAAACCCTCTCCATCTGGCATGTTATTATCCTCTGCTCAGCTCTCCGGAGGTGTAGCTCCGATCCATACATCCTCTTTAGCCTCCTCTTGTTTCCTTTGGTGTGTTTGCTAAAGCACTCTTCTCCTCCATTTATTAGACAAAAAAGAAAATAATACGCAGAGCTTGGGGATGAGCTAGCCTGCGTTAATGCCAGCGGGAAACGGAGCGGCTCGCTAATGACGACTGGCAGGGGCCATCTATTCTCGCCGTGTGATCCAGTGCTGCCGAGGTGTGCTCCGCGTGACATCAGAGACCTCGCTCTCTTTTTACAGATAAGAAAAAGCAACGCTTGGACTGGATACATGTGCAAACCCAAGCTGACGGATTTTCTGGCTTTATTGCAGTGGGTCTGGTTCCTCATTATTTTTTCATACCGAGGATAAATATTTTATGAAGGAATGCCCCATACAACGCACTATTTCTGCCCTAATATGCCACCTGTAGCCCTGAATACGGTGTATGATGTGTACGAGTTCTAATGCTCTCATAGTTGTAAATGGATGTACAGGAACTTTTCAAGGTTGAGGGAAATCGAAAAGAAAAAAACACAACAAACACAAGAACAAATTTATCTAGCTAATTTTTTTTTTTGCATTCCAAGCATCTTTAGGTATTCATCAGGCTCTTTTAAGGACCATTAAGGACAGCAAGTGCAGCCTTTCAAATAGAACCTGTCCAGTATTCTCTCCAAGCAACAGCTCGGAGAAACCATCTCAGCTATGTGTATTGATTTATGTGGTGGATTTATGGAGGCATAAATCGGTAAGACAGGAAATTGTTTTAGTGTCTATAATGTATATAATGTTTTGTCCTTGGCATAGCTAGAGTTGATCGAATTCTTCAGGCTGAGAATACGTAACTTAAGTGTGTACTGTATGTGTGCGTCTACAGTAAGTATGTATATCTGTGTGTGTGTTCTATTGATGTTCCTACTGTTGTGTTGCTCCTTGCCTTGATTTCTATGCTTCACCTTCTGTAGAGGTGGTTTTAAACAGATAAGTGCTTTGTTTAGCTGGTAACATCCTTGCGAGCAAAACTGTGATGTTGCTAAGCGTCCTTGAGGCTGGAGTCAAGCATTAATCGAGCACCTTTGAAATAAATCATGCAACAAATACAAAATATGCATACATTCATTAAAGTGGAAAAATTTAATCTTATTAACGTTTCTTGTGCCAGGCTTTTTTTATGTTTGATTTTGTTTGTAGATGTGAACTAATAAAATCAAGAAATCGAAGGCAGATTATTGGTGTAACTGTACAGTACGTTGTCAATAAGCAGGTCCTGTGTTTTTGTTCCATTTGACACATATGACATTAGTGTCACATATGACCCACAGGGGACCACATTCTTCATCTCGCATCGTCGTCACGCGACAGGCGACATTTGTCTTCCTTGAAAGACTTGCACATATATACATATCAAATAGGCCAAAGTCATTCCTTCTCAGGTTCTATAAGTTCAAAAGATCGGGAATTCAAAGGTCATATTTAACAAGTCGTATTATAAATTATTTTTGCCATGAAGTTTGTCCCCCAGAATGCAAGTACAATGTAAGGGGCCACATTTCACAACCCTCGTTCCAGGCAAAAATGCATTCCAAAGTTCATCTGAGATCCAAAAGCATCTGTGGGTCTCACTGAGCTAAATCGAGTTCAGATCCTGCAAAGTTACTATGTATACAAATTTAACTTTTTATTTCATTTTTTAACTGGAACTAGCATATGGCTAACTGTAACTAAAATCACCAAGACCTATGGTAATCTACTTACATGGACCTGATTTATGACAGACTTCAAAGAAACAAAACCATCCTTTAAAGGCTGTGGATTATTGATCAGGAGGTTGTGGGTGCAAGCCCCAAACAATGCAGACAGCCACTTTTTTATCTGCTGTATCATGGCTGAACCTGCTTCCTAACCAAGCTGGGATATACTGTACACAGATTAGACATAACATTACACAAAACATTATGCCCTGTATTGTGTCGGTTCCCCTTATGCGTGCATTTGGGACATGATGCCACAAGTCCTCTGGAATGTGTGCTGTGTTGTCTGGCACTGTTTGGCAGTGGATCCATTGGGTATTGTGGGTTGTTGATTGGGTTCATCATAGACTGGATTTTTTTTGGCCGATGCATTTCATGGGTGCTCGATTGGATTGGGATCTGGGCAGTTTGGTTGCTGGGTGAGTGGCCTTGGGCTGTTTGCCTAGAGTTACTTCAGGGTTAGGCAATTTCACTTAAATTTGTGGATTTACATGTGGCCTGGTAGTATAGTGGTTAGCGCTTTAGATTCACACCCCCAGAATCAAAGGTTCAAGTCCTGTGTGGAGATTCCATGTTCTCCCCATGCTTGGTGGGTTTCCTCCGGGTACTCCTATTTCCTCTCATAGTCTGAAGACATGGAGATTACTGTAGGTCAGTTGGTATTTCCAAATTTCTTGTAGCATGTGTGTGACCTACAGTACTGTACGATGGATTTGCACCACATCCTGGAATATAATAAAGTACCATCAACGTCTCCTGGATCCAGTTGCGAACAACACTGTCGTTATTCACTAAACTATTTTGCGTATTCCGTCATGTCCTTACAGTGACGACTAGACCGTGCCAGATGTCTATGAGCTTTATCAGATTTTATGTAAATCTTTCTAGATTAAAGTTTCCAAACCCTTTTCTTATTAGTTATTTTGCACCTCCAAATTCTGCAGGAATCCAGCACACATCAGAGCACCATCTCATCTCTGACCCATCCAGGGTGCTCAGTGTGGAGACCTCATAGAGACGGATTACAGCAGCTTTCTATGTGGAGCAGAGACGCCCTGCAGATCAGGTGCTATGAGCTGCGTAGGCTGAGTGTGTGCCATGCCTCAGGGATCCCCGGCCCCATGTGTTAAGCCCGTGCGGGCCCGCTGTGTCTCTTGTTTGCTCTAATCCTGGGCTCGGTGGAAGCGGGAGACTCGATGACTGGCTGCAGCCTCCGTGCTGCTTTTAATTAGCTCCTGGTGGAGAAGCAGGTGAAGGCAAGGAAACATAGACAGAAAAAAAAATAAAAAATCATACATTTAAGTCTACGATCTGATTATAAAACACTCACGGGTGTGCTGTTATAGAATATTAACCAGCAGGGTGGTGGTGCGATGCTGTGGAGTTACTGGTATGTTCTCATTCATTCATTTTTCATTCATTCATCTTCTATACCTCTTAATCCTGTGATCAGGGTCGCGGGGGGCCTGGAGCCTATCCCAGGCAGGGTACACCCTGGACAGGGTGTATGTTCTCAACATTCTAATTTATTTATTTTTGTTTAAATTTTTTTTTAATTATCATTAAGCAACAGGTTGCCTTTCGTGTTCTGGATTCAATTTATAACTTACATTACAGCAGCAATAAACAATTACTGTACCAATTATCCTCTTTCTTGCCCCACGCACCCCCTTGAAGTTCTTAACACAAGGGAGCTACCTGTAACTTTAGAGATAAAGTGACCAATCAGAATGCAGGATTTTGACAGAGCTTCAACTGTCAAGAGATTCCAAACGCATTTTTTCTTCTTCAGAGAAACGGAAAACAGAAAGGTTTTCTTTGTGCCTGTAATGATGCAACGACTGTGTCATATCCAGACGGAAAACCGAGATGGGTTGAGTGATGCAAGAGAAAGTGGCTTGGATCTGTATGAAATAAAAAACATATAGACATATTCAGAATCACTTGAGAATAACTGCACACATCAAAGCATGCTATTTCTTGCTCTGATTTGCTCTGTTTAAACCCTCGATATAACTTTGGGCCATGAACAGGTTCGCATCTATTTCTATCCACATGGGAATT
Organism: Channallabes apus; assembly: GCA_030522415.1. Lineage (NCBI taxonomy): Eukaryota > Metazoa > Chordata > Actinopteri > Siluriformes > Clariidae > Channallabes > Channallabes apus. Next base: position 57,493,225 of record CM060106.1, on the reverse strand, counting down.
GAATGCATGATTATAAGCCTCCTTTCTAACCAATCACAAATGATGTGTGTTTTGGGTCTTGAAACATGCCAGCTGCTAAAGTGAACCAGAGAACAGTCATGTGTTCTGATAAACTGATGGGGGGAAAAAAAAAAGTAGTCCTCAATGTGAACGAGGGACTATGATAGTGCGAAATAACAGAACACAGGTATAAGAGTAATAACTCCCTTTATTTCTCTACATAATCCCCTGCTACACTAATGCATGTGTTTCACTCGTGCTTCGTTGAGTTAGAACGTTTTCTCAGCTATGATCAGACAGTCTGAAACGCCGGCCTCCCAGGAACTCCTTTAATGAACCAAACATGAGGAAATGGAGCTTGGAGCGAGGTCAGGATTGTACAGAGATGTGGCAATAACTCCCATACCATGAAAGTGGTGTTGTGTGTACAGTTCTTACATACAGACGCGTCTCTTCTGCAAGCTGGCATCAAGTTATCCATCGATTTTCAAGCATCAGGTGTTCCACTCGCTGAATGTTCACCGGAACGACTGCACTGGGCTCCGAGCCACCTCAGCCAGGATCATCAGTCATGGACGTTCTGTCTTCTTTAAAACAGAGTCTTTGCTGCACCAGACATTTCAGCACAAGTCCTGGTTTGACTTGAACACCCTTCTTGCACTGCTATAACTTATATTTCTGAGTGTCTTCTGACAGGCTTTAAAAAAGAAACCTGGATTCAGACTATTGATCTTTCAAGCATTGTATCATTTCAAGCTTTGAAGGTTTTTATAACCACATTTCTGCTTTACGACAGCAAGCCAGGCGCGGCTGTATTATTTTTCCACTTCCTCGAAAATATTTATTAATGTTCTGTTGTGACGGACATCAGTGGTGACCTGGAAGGGAAAGATTTCGCTGATAGCGCACAGTGCAGTGCAGTACTTTGATTTCTAGCTGGAGTGCAAATTTCTTATGTCGGAATTATTAAAAGCAATCTGATTGTAATACCAGAGCCATTTCCCAAGATGAGAAAATCCATAGCACTTTGCAGACGGCGAATATAAAGGATCCGTAAATCATACGGTGCCGCCCGGCAGCCGGCGCTCTGAAGCTGAAGGATTGTTATGATCTCTGTAGGTCGCCTCTACTCGCCGAGCATGTTGCTTGCAGTTGCCAGGTAGCCGGGCACGTTTTTTTTTTAAACCTCACGTTTTCTGGGAAAATGAAGCACCGTGGCAAGCACGCCGCACCGGCCGGGGTGCCGCAGGTAGATATTATGAATAGTCACATTTAAAAGAGCAGCGTGTTGAGTGCAAAGGCATCATTTTGGAGCCTGTTTGACTGCGAGGGAAATGCTTTGAAACTCACCACCTGGGGTGTTAATAAATTTGCACAGCGACGTTCCATAGCCTGGAGCTCCACCTGACCTGGCTCATGATCAACAACACGCTGGAAGAAGCTCTCCATTTCAAAACATCATAAATTAATTACCGCTTGTTCACGGTTAAGAATTTATCAATATGAAATTTTTAAAGGTGGAGATTTTCCATCCATCTGTTCGTGTTCATAAAGAATCAGACATCTTTAAATTTTAACCGAGGTCCTGGTGTTAAAAATGTATGATGACCTAAATTCATCACGCCGGTCCTACTGTAAATGTTGTGTCTGGAAGAGTGTCTTCACTCAGTCGTGTTGGGATTAAACCCTAATCCTGCACTCTACAGGATTAAATCTAGTAACGCAAAATTCTTGATTCTGATTGGTCGGGTAATTATCTGTAAGTAAAGTCAACTCATTTAAAATGTTACTGTTTCTACAGTGAAATACACAAATTGCTAAAAGCAAAAGTTGTGTAATAGTTGAAATGATGACTTCTTTTTGTGTAAAAAGCAATCAATTTAAAATTTATGGAAGGAGTCTCCAGTGTCAAGTTGTGTTTTTAACTGAGTAATGGAAACCCTATAGCAGTGAAGACTTATGACTTGGCTTCGCACCTCCAGGGTTAAGGGTTCGACTGCTGCCTCTGGAGTTTGCACGTCCTTGGTGGATTTCTTCCACATATTCCAGTTTGAGTTGAGCCTTTATTTGTCACCTACGGGTCGGAGCACAAGCCAGGCATTATACAGCACCCCTGCAGCAGACAGGGTTAAGGGCTCAAAGGCTCAACAATGGCAACCAGGTAAAGCTGGGGCTCGAACCCCTGACCTTCCGATCAGTAAGTAACTCACTGCCTCAGCCCTCTGAGAACATGCAGATTAGGACATGCAGATTAGGCTAAAAACATCAGACTAAGAACAGTCCAAGATCATGCAGATTAGGCTAACCGGTGTTTCCAATATGTGCGTAGTGTGTAAGTGAGTGTGTACTTGTGAGCTCTGTGATGGAGTGGCACCCCGTGCACGGGTCCCCTGGGAAAAGGCTGCAGGCCTCTTGCAATCCTAAACCGTACAAGTGTTTTACAGAATGAGTGAGTGAGGAATAAAGCGTTTCAGAAGGAAAATAATCACATTTGATTAGTCACTTCATCACAATTCAATTCAATTCAATTTTATTTATATAGCGCTTTTAACAATGGTCATTGTCTCAAAGCAGCTTCACAAAAATTAAAGAAATTTAACAAAAAAAATAAAATAATAATAATAAATAAATAAATAAATAAATAAATAATAAAAATAATAATAATAATAATAATTATAGAAAAGAAAATAATTGGAAGTGTGGATGTGTGAGAAAAATGTGCAGATAATAATAATGAGATGAATGAATGAAATTTCTCTGATGAGCAAGCCAAGGGTGACGGCGATGGTGGCAAGGAAAAACTCCCTGAGATGGCATTAGGAAGAAACCTTGAGAGGAACCAGACTCAACAGGGAACCCATCCTCATTTGGGCGATCACACCAGTTTATGATGTAACCATTTTTTTTTTTGCTTTTTTCTAAAATCATCAGACTGAGCATTTTATTCCTTACTTATTCGCTTAGAGCCTTTGCGAGCACACGTACTACATAGTTATATAGGTTACATTCCATAAAAATACAGTTTATTTAAAAATAATTTAAGATGTAACCTTTGTTTTTTGAACATTTTCGGATTTTTTTTTTTTTTGCATTCTTTTTTTCCCCCTAAATCCATTTGTCCATCTTGTTGATTTCTGAGATTATTTTTTTCACTTGTTCACACTTAAAGCCCTGTGGATTTCTTTCTTTTTCTAGCTTATCAACAGTTTTTGTTAATTACCCTTTTTTTTTTTAAATTCCATTTTCATTCCATTTTTTAAATTCAGTCTTTCTTTTTCTCTAATACATTCTACTAAATTTTTACAATATTCTCAATTTCCTCAGTGCTTTCTCTTTTTCCTTTAAATAAATAAATAAATAAATAAATACTAGAACCAGTCCAATCGACTTTCTTTCCCGACTGCCATCACAATGTTTTCTTTTATTCAGCTTCAACCGTATTTACTGAATAACATCTTTTAATTGAACAAGCTGGAGATGAACTTTGTCCTTGGCCCTGCCCGCATTAATAACCCCTGAAGCTACAGACTTTTATAATGCTGTCTGGAATAAACATATGAAATGATTGTGGTCTGTAAAATTGGCAACAATTTATCATGTTGTCCTGTATAAAGGCTAAGACCTTGTGGAAATGGGTTAAGGTCAAGGCTAATGAAGGTTGGAATAAAGGTTTAATTTTTCATAAAAGCAAACTGAATGCAAGCACATTGCTCTGGTCCGATTGAAGTTTTACAGATTTGCCCTGGAAAAAGATGAACACATCACTCATTCACCAGAGCACTCATTCAACATTCACTTTATTTTTAATTTTTACATGTACATAATTATTGCAGTGATTAAACATTGCTTGTCTTTTATTTCTTTCTACAAAATCAACAACAGCTTATGTTACCAAGCATGCCTCTTACAAACCACTGACACTGGAGACTCCTTCCATATCAACATTATTTTTCACATGTTTTTCTTCATTAAATCATGACACAGTTTATTAATTAAATCATAAATCAGTTAGTTTTTGATGATGCAGCTATTTGCTGTAAATGTTCCTATAAGTGTGTTACAGTGGAACCTCGGATTACGAGCATAATTCGTTCCGGAAAGCGGGCTCGTATTCCAAAACACTCATAAACCAAATTTAATTTTCCCATAAGAAATAATGGTAAACCCAAATTATTCGTTCTACAGCCCCAAAAAATAAATAGATAAAAAATAATTAACACAAAATATAAAGTAAAAATAAAACAAATTAACCTGCACTTTACCTTAAAAAACAAGTAAAAATAAATCCCGACAGATAAGTGTTTCCATTTGTGCATGCAGGCACTGTAACTGGAGAAGACACATTAACGGAGAGATCGTTTTTAAAACCATTTAAAATTTAACCGTTTAAAAATGAGCAAGGAACATCGCTAGACATACTCGCGTGAGCGCGTATGAACGGAATCACTGCTGTAAAGTCAAACAACAACAACAACAACAAATTAAACAGCACCTTACTTTTGAATCGCGAGAGAGCGCAGTTTCTGTGTGTTTGTGTTTCAAGCCGGGCGGGGGTGGGTGGGGGCTATAAAGCAGAGAGAGAGTGTGTGTGTGTGTGTGTGTGTGTGTGTGTGTGTGTGTGCGCTCATTCACTTACACCAACACACACACTCTCTTGTACACCAAGACAATGCTCGTTTTTCAAGTCAAAATTTATTAAAAACCTTTGTTCGTCTTGCGGAACACTCATAAACCGCGTTACTTGTAATCCGAGGTTCCACTGTATTATTATTATTATTATTAGTAGTAGTAGTAGTAGTAGTAGTAGTAGTAGTAGTACTGTAGTAGTATTGACAAAATAATAGAGAGTGCTGAGGGTGTTTTAAAGTGTTCATGCTGTTATTTACACCAAAACACAAATCGTTTTCTCATAATTGTTCCTATTCTGTAATCATGCTCTACAAGAAAATATATCACGTCTGATATCTCACCTCGCTGCTGGAGTTAAAAAAAAAAAAAAAAAAAAACCATAAATCTGTTTCCGCTATACATAATTAACAATCTCCGTTACTGAGATTCTACACGAGGATTTCTATTTAGTCCTATTTTGGAATGTTTAATGAAAACAACATGCGTAATGTCAGTAATTATTCATGCATACAGTCTGTAATTATTCAGATATTTCGAGTCGGAGCCTCCACTAGCAAGCACAGACATGTGGAAAGCGAAATAGTGCAGGGTGAGCTACTCTGAGTGGTGTGGAAATTTTGAGGACAGAGGGGAAAAAAAAGAAAAACATGCATGGAAGCTGTTGGGTAAATATGTGCAACTGTTTAAAACTAGAAGATTTTTTAAGGAAATGATGTCCATTTAAAGGATTAGTCAGGCGTTTTAGGTAACTAATTGTTCTGTAAAGAAAAAAAGAACATCTCGTGTTCTTTGTTCTTTGATGGACATTTTTATACAGTAAGTGGTGCATTTTTTTCATTTTCACATGTGATTCTTTTCCACAGATCATTCATTTGTGCATGTTTCATGTGTTTCATGACTCATTAATTTTCACATGTGATTTTTGTTTTTTCTAAATTATTCATTCTTTTTCATGTTATTCGTACACATGACTCATTTCATTGACTGTGTTCTCTCACAGTATTAATAATTTAAAAAAAAAATTAATTCTTTCAAACGATTCACCTATCACATGTGATTCATCCACACAGTTCGTTTATTTCCACATGTGATCTTACAACCGTTCATTTCATTTCAGGCAATTTTTCCCACATGTATTACATTATTACTCCACACGTTTCAATTATTTTCCAATGTAATTCTTCCACATAGTTCGCTTATTTTTCATGTTATTCTTACATAATACATTTTCTTATGGTGTTTTTTTTTTTACAACATTCATTTTTATTCATGATTTATTTATTTTTGCATTCCATTTATCCATTTAAATATTTTAATACATATTGCAGTATATATATATATATATATATATATATATATATATATATATATTTTTTTTTTTTTTTTTTAATATAGATTTTTCCCAGAACAGTCTGAAAGAACCAATTTTGTCTTTGCAGTGTACAAATAAAACATTTTTATTAAGACTTGCGTCCTCACTCAGCCTAATCATGCTTACCAGATATCCAGACCACATGAAGATGTTCCACCTGAAACAAGTGATAAGAGAATGCACGCTACTGCATGTACTATAGGATGTGTGTTAGGCAGCAAACTGTTCCACACACACACACACACACACACACACATTATCTATAAATCATGGAGCTATTTTGAGAAGCGCTGCAGTGTTCAGGATCTAGATTTACTCTTGCATTGTTGCTTCTGTCAGCACTCGGCCAGCTAAGCACAAATATCAGAGAAAAACGGCTCGGGGGATGAGAACGGATACTTATCATAAGCTTCTTATTCCAGGGAGAAGTGGGGAACAAAGGAAGATTCCTGGTTATACCCAAGCAAATTCAATAGGTGTGGGTTTTTTTTTTTTTACCGATCCAGAAGATTACACAGACATTTTCATAGAAATCGTCAGCGATTTATTCCCTTTCTGCTGAAGAGGCGAGCGCGGCCGTGCTTCCAGTCGGAGAACATTATAGCTTCAGGAGTGGAGGAAAGGCGAATGTGGTTTATTTCGCTGAATCTGCATTATAAGCCACTCGTTTTCTCTGTAAAGGGAAAGTATTCAGGGTGTGTTTAGCAATTTGTTCAGTGATGTTAACGCTAGAGCAGTTACAGGGCCGTTCAGTAGGAGGAATACGCGATGTTCTGTAAGGATTTCACCAGCAGTGAATAAGATGTAATAACCGTCACTGCTACAGTAGCTCTTACAAAAAACAAGGAAGGAGGAGCGTTTTTTTTTTCTTTTTCTTTTCTTCTCATTTTCCAGCGATGTCATATTAATGAGAACTCCAGCAGTGGAATGGGACCGTAGTTGCTCCGAGACGCTACGAGATGACGAGGCTGTGGTATTAGCATGAAGCTTTGGAGGTTGCTCTGTGTGAGCAGAGGATACAGATGGCAAGATGAAAGAGCTGGGCAAAATGAAGGACTAAAGTGCACCCGCATTGCCCTCATCAGAGGCCAGGGCTAAATCCTAGTCATGGCTGTGAGCACGGGATTGTGGGTAACGTCGCCAAAGTGAAAACAGAGCAGCACCACGATGGAAAGTCAAAATTTCATAACAAAATAAATATTTTTGATGTTGATGAAAATCACGTGTGTCAATGAGAACCACTAAGGTGAAAGAAGAAATGACGTCACCTGTCGAGGTTATATATAGCCAAAAACTTTGGCGTGTTTTCACAGCATGCTTCAACGACCGGCAACGCGACAAACTGGTTCCCATAGCGTTTTCACGCAGCATCTCGTTCCCGCCTTTCAGGGAACAGGGTTCCAGAAATGTAACCCGAGACGTTTTCTGGTGAATACAATATTTTACTCACTCACTCACTCACTCATGGTCTATACTGATTTATCCTGTATTCAGGGTCACGGGAGACTTAGGGAGACTTAGGGCACGAGGCAGGGTACACCATGGACAGGGTGCCAATCCATCGCAGGGCAATACAATATTTAATATATTTTAAAATTGATAACAAAGCTAAAAAAAATTCCTTTTCAAAATCTTACCTTTTTTTCAGATTTTTCCTGATTTTCCCTCTAATTTAGCCAAAGCCAATTCCCACCTATACTCACATAAAGGCTACCAACCAGGGAGGGCGAAGGGTATCACGCCCTTCCACTCAGCCATGTGACGCCACTCTATCCGCTCCTTCAGCTAGCGTGAACTCACAGATGCCCTGATTGGCTGTAGAGTCATGATTGATGTGAAAGCGCTCAGTACCTCCCATCCCTGCGCTCTGAAAGAACTCGGCCAATCAATCGGCACTTTACACCTGTGGGACAAATAATAAACTTCTTTCTAGATTAGACTGAAATAGTCTCTAGTTTCTTTGTTTATTTCATTTTAAATGATGTTTCATTTTCAGAAAATAGATAAATACATAAAAAAATAATATATAAGTATGGCGGCACGGTGGTGTAGTGGTTAGCACTGTCGCCTTGCACCTCCAGGGTCTGGGTTCGATTCCCGTCTCTGTGTGCATGGAGTTTGCATGTTCTCCCCGTGCTTGGTGGGTTTCCTCCGGGTACTCCGGTTTCCTCCCACAGTCCAAAGATATGCAGGTTAGACTAAATGGCGTTCCCAAATTGCCCGTAGTGTGTGAATGGATGGGTGAATGTGTGTGTGTGTGTGCCCTGCGATGGATTGGCACCCTGTCCAGGGTGTACCCCGCCTAGTGCCCGAAAGCCTCCTGGGATAGGCTCCAGGTCCCCCGCGACCCTGAACACAGGATAAAGCGGTATAGAAGATGAATGAATGAATGAATATATAAGTTAAAATATAAGGTAAAAATTAAATATAAAACTAGAAATTAATAAGAAAATAAAATAGATAATCTTAACTTTTTAATATATATAACTACTTTCCTTTTTAAGCAATAAAAATTATATTCTAGCAAACATTTTTAAAAATTGTTCTCTTCACAATAATAATAATAATAATAATGATTATAATAATAATAATAATAATAATTATTATTATTATTATTATTATTATTATTATAGTTTTCGAGTCTGATATTAAAAATTTTTTTTTAAATTGTTTCATCTGTAATTTACTTTTTTATTAGACATCCATTCTGACATTTTCCTTGTCAGAGATTCATTCACTTCTGCCAGAGAGGTGAAGAGTCTTTCTTCCGTCTTCCTTTTCTTTTGAAGGAGTTCTCCAGGAAACGGTTAATGTAATTGGTTTTGCTGAATGTGAATGATCAGTTTATGAGATGTTCTCAGCGGAAACCATTTTATTTATGGCCGAGGATAGAGGACTGAGCATCCCACGCAGTCTTCTGCTTTATTTCCGAACTGATTTAAAAGGCCTGAGCTGCTAACTAAGTAGCATCACATTCTCCGTCCGCGCAGCGTCGCGTCATTCCATCATGCTTCCGTATTGAGGCTCTCTGGAGCGGATCATGCATAATTTTTTCAAGTGTCTGCAGTTGAGGTTCATGGCTCAACCTGGCGTAATGAATTATTCCTTCCTGAGCCACTCCTTCATGCATATTTTAAAAGCGACAGTGCGACTTCATATATATTTCAGCTCTGACACAGTAAAGTGTAACAGCAGGAAGTGAAGTAGGCTGACCCGGACCGGCGCTTCTCTCCATCTGCTAGCATTCGACTTTAATTAGTTTGTCCTCTCTTTCTTTTTCTTTGAATGTTATAGGACACTCGGGAAGTCTTTTGACAGATCATGATCTGGATCATGATCTAAGGTGTTGCACTTCCTGTCATGCTGTTATAGGAAAAGAATCAACAACAACAAGTGGTGTGATGCATCAGAATCACCACCATCACCTTATGCATATTCGTCCCCATCATCTATTTCTATATAATTGACCTAAAACATGAACCCCTTCACTAAACCCACTTGAAGAACTCATGACAAACCTTTTTTTTTGTCCCACACGTTTTGCCTCATTGACACATTCTTAACAATATTCTCCAACATCATAACCAGGCCTATCTGTTATGTAAATTCCATAAGCCTTTATGTCACACTACTGTGTGTTAGTAATTTATTTAATGTGTTAGAAATCCTGGTGAGCTCTGCTGCATACCAGTCCACCACAGCATGTATTAATCATGTGCAGTCGTCCCTCGACTCCCGAGTTAATTAACTCCTCGCAATCAAGTAGACCTGACGAGCCTCTCGTTAACCTCCTCCTGCTCAAACAGACATGGGTCTCTGTACAGTTTTGGATGTGTAATAAGAGATGGCAAGACTTGAATGTCGATGTATTGCAAATAATACGAAACACGTACGCTCTCCGCCCCGCCAATCACGACAACGCGAGCAAATTGTGGCCTTCTGTAAGGCTCCTGTATGTTAAAGAGTGTGTTATACAGTACTGTACCACCCTGTAGCCTGGAGAGTAATTCTAAAAAATCTAATTATTTGGTTGGGTATAAATAAATAAATAAATAAATAATGACATCTAACATTCAAAAGGAAAAAAATTGTCCTAAAAATTATAATTGGTAAGTAAAAACTAAAAGTAAAAAGTAAACGCAATTTCATTTTATTGAGATATTGCAAATACTTTTAGGTCCTTGCACTTAAAAACATCTTCTAGGATTTTAACCAATAACCAAGTCATTGGCACATCTAGTTTATTATTATTATTAGTATTATTATTAATTTTATTTTTTTTAGTTTATTTACTTGGTCACTAATCGTATATTAACCCGGAAAGTTATTTATTTATATATTTATTGGAATTAATTTTTTTTGTCTTCTATGTCCCTTCAGAGGCTCAGCACATATGTAACCCAGTCCATGATTTAAAAACAAGCAAACAAATAAATAGATAAATAAGTTAGGCCACCTCCATTTTATGTCACAATGATGTATTCTTATTATCATCAAAATATGAATATTTTTTATAAAATAAAAAAATATCCCGTTACTTAGTGTTTGTTTTTATTAAATAGCGACACGGTTGCCTTGCACCTCCAGAGTCCGGGTTCGATTCCCGGCCAGGCTCGATTCCCGTCTGTGTGTGCATGGAGTTTGAATGTTCTCCCCGTACTTGGTGGGTTTCCTCCGGGTACTCCGGTTTCCTCCCACAGTCCAAAGCTACTGTATCTATGTAGGTTAGGTTGATTGGCATTCCCAAATTGCCTGTAGTGCATGAGTGAGTGTATGTATGTGTGTGCTGTGATGGATTGGCACTCTGTCCAGGATGTACCCCGCCTCGTGTCCTAAGCCTCCTCCACCACCTGCGACCCTGAATACAGGATAAAGCGGTATAGAAGACGAGTGAGTGATGAGTTAAAAATTAAATAGTATGTACAACAATATATATATATACACACAACCTTTCAAAAGTTTCGTTGAAGCGTCCAAAAACTGCATGAATCTCCTTTGAACAGTTGATATTGAGATGTTTCTGCTACTTCTGCTCTGTAAAGACTTCAAAACGCCTCTAATCTGAGCTGCTGTTAATTGGTCATTTTTCAGGCTGATAACTCTAAATGAACTTCTCGTCTGCAGCAGAGGTAGGTTTTGGTCTCGTCCTCCTGAGACGGCCTTCATGAGAGACAGTTTCATTATGGTGCTGGACGGATTTTGCAAATGCACTTGACACAATACTGTTCTTACAGGAACTATTACAGAAAGGCCGACCTCTGTGTCTTAAAATAACAACTAACTGGTGTTTTTGTTGTTGTTACGTAATTACCTAATTCCATATGCGTTATTTTATAGTTTTGAAATCCACAGTATTGTTGTAGAATGTAGAAAATAAATCACTAAACAAAAACAAAGAAATTTGCAAGTGATCTAAAACTTTTGAACAGTAGTGTGTATATATATATATATATATATATATATACAGTGGTGTGAAAAACTATTTGCCCCCCTCCTGATTTCTTATTCTTTTGCATGTTTGTCACACAAAATGTTTCTGATCATCAAACACATTTAACTATTAGTCAAAGATAACACAAGTAAACACAAAATGCAGTTTTTAAATGAGGGGTTGTATTATTTAGGGAGAAAAAAAATCCAAACCTACACGGCCCTGTGTGAAAAAGTAATTGCCCCCTGAACCTAATAACTGGTTGGGCCACCCTTAGCAGCAATAACTGCAATCAAGCATTTGCGATAACTTGCAACGAGTCTTTTACAGCGCTCTGGAGAAATTTTGGCCCACTCATCTTTGCAGAATTGTTGTAATTCAGATTTATTTGAGGGTTTTCTAGCATGAACCGCCTTTTTAAGGTCATGCCACAACATCTCAATAGGATTTAGGTCAGGACTTTGACTAGGCCACTCCAAAGTCTTCATTTTGTTTTTCTTCAGCCATTCAGAGGTGGATTTGCTGGTGTGTTTTGGGTCATTGTCCTGCTGCAGCACCCAAGATCGCTTCAGCTTGAGTTGACGAACAGATGGCCGGACATTCTCCTTCAGGATTTTTTGGTAGACAGTAGAATTCATGGTTCCATCTATCACAGCAAGCCTTCCAGGTCCTGAAGCAGCAAAACAACCCCAGACCATCACACTACCACCACCATATTTTACTGTTGGTATGATGTTCTTTTTCTGAAATGCTGTGTTACTTTTACGCCAGATGTAACGGGACACGCACCTTCCAAAAAGTTAAACTTTCGTCTCGTCGGTCCACAAGGTATTTTCCCAAAAGTCTCGGCAATCATTGAGATGTTTTTTAGCAAAATTGAGACGAGCCTTAATGTTCTTTTTGCTTAAAAGTGGTTTGCGCCTTGGAAATCTGCCATGCAGGCCATTTTTGCCCAGTCTCTTTCTTATGGTGGAGCGTGAACACTGACCTTAATTGAGGCAAGTGAGGCCTGCAGTTCTTTAGATGTTGTCCTGGGGTCTTTTGTGGCCTCTCGGATGAGTTGTCTCTGCGCTCTTGGGGCAATTTTGGTCGGCCAGCCACTCCTGGGAAGGTTCACCACTGTTCCATGTTTTTGCCATTTGTGGATAATGGCTCTCACTGTGGTTCGCTGGAGTCCCAAAGCTTTAGAAATGGCTTTATAACCTTTACCAGACTGATAGATCTCAATTACTTTTGTTCTCATTTGTTCCTGAATTTCTTTGGATCTTGGCATGATGTCTAGCTTTTGAGGTGCTTTTGGTCTACTTCTCTGTGTCAGGTAGCTCCTATTTAAGTGATTTCTTGATTGAAACAGGTATGGCAGTAATCAGACCTGGGGGTGACTACAGAAATTGAACTCAGGTGTGATAATCCACAGTTAAGTTATTTTTTAACAAGGGGGGCAATCACTTTTTCACACAGGGCCATGTAGATTTGGAGTTTTTTTTCTCCTTTAATAACGTAAACCTTCATTTAAAAACTCCATTTTGTGTTCAATTAGGTTATCTTTGACTAATAGTTAACGTTTTTTGATGAGCAGAAACATTTAAGTGTGACAAACATGCAAAAGAATAAGAAATCAGGAAGGGGGCAAATAGTTTTTCACACCACTGTATATATATATATATATATATAGTATTTAGAAAAATGCATAATATATATTATATATTTTTGTAAATACAATTAAATTTTTACTGCTTTCATAAAAATAAAAGGAAAAAAAAATTAAAAACTTTGTCTCGGACATTAAATGAGTTTAACTGTATCGATAGGGAATATAAGATATTTTTGTCATAGCATCCAACACCCCCCCTCCCAACCTCCCCCAAACTTGTTTCTAATATACTGTATGTAGCACTAAACAGCTACTGTATGAATGCACTTTGTATCACTGGATTAGAAATCTAGCACACACACACACACACACACACACACACACACACAACCTGTGATCGACAGTATGAAACATATGACAGATTGGATTTCCACATTTTAAATTCATCATCTCATTTATAAAGCAAAGCCCTCATGGTTTAGCAGAGGCACTGGATTATGTGTTTTTATTTTTTTGGGGGGGATTCTTTGCTTCTGTAGGAAAAAAAATCCACTTAAACTGAAAATTGAGTCTCGGAGCGAGTGGCACGGCTGTTTCCTATCACGCTGGTTTAGCAGAGAGGCTTTTTTTTCTTCGTTTCTCTCTGGATGAACTTTCGTTTCAGACGCATTTCAGATTTCCACTTCAGCAGAAGCAATAAGGAGAGATGAAGTAAGGTGCATTTCCCTGTTATGAAGCACAAAATGACTCTAAGCATGAACAAGGATTTATTTAAAACATAAAAAGCAGGTCTGTAACATTACTCAGCAGTCGTGTTCATCGAGCTGTACAACACCTACATAAGCCGTTTATGAGGCCTGATGAATGTTTATTTTAAGTTTATTATTTATTTAAGGTTTTTGGGATAGGGTTACAGTATGTTATGTTTTTATGTCATGGTTTTTTTTCTGTTATTGTTACATCTGTTAATGAAGGTTATATTTATGTCGTTTGTGCGTTTTTTTTTTTTAGGCTGCGTTCATGTCAGTTATATTGATTTATGTTTGTCTAGGTTATTTTGGTTCATATAGATTATGTTATGTTGGTCTTTATGAATAGGTTATGATTTCTTGTTACTGTATGTCTGTCTATGTAGCCTTTGTGAAGTTATGGTTTGGGTGTTTATGTGTACAGTAGGTTAGTTGTATATATATATATATATATATATATATATATATATATATATACTGTATATATATATATATGTATATAACTTGTTTTGGTTTATGTAGGTTATGTGATGCTATCCGTTTATGTTCTGTTTTATGAGTGTGTGGTTGTGTAGATTATATTTATTTTTGTAAAAGTTAGTGCGCCCTCTTTAATGTTTTTTTGTGTAAAAACATAATAAAATCGTCTGATCGTAGCAGGCCTTAGCATTAGGCAAATACAGTACAACCTCAGACGAACAACAACATACTGTATAACTTTCTTTTTTTTTTTTTTACTGTGCCAGTATATGTGACATGTGGGCAATACTAAGTACCCAGCAAACCCCCCCCCCCCCCGCCCCCATTGTATCATTAGCTTGTAGATCCATGCTTAGTAACCATGCTTCATGCCCAAAGGCCCGTGGGATAGGCTCCAGGCTTCCCGTGACCCTGTTCAGGATAAGTGGTGTAGAGAATGAATAAGCGAGAGTAGTAATAATGTATGTTTGTAAGGTTTCATACAGTCGGTTAGGATAATATCTTGATATTGATGTTTATGCAGGTTATATAGACCATATGCTGTAGATAGGGTCGTTTACAGTAAATTAAGACTTGCCTGTTTGAATTGCCATCCAACATTTAGAGTATACAGTATTAATTATATATAATGAATATATAATATGAATTCTTTATGCTGTGTTTTTTTTTTCATCAATAAGGTGTTTGTGCTTCAGGCATCAAGCGGGAAATCTTTGTTCCCAGATCAGAGCTTAAACGAAATTTTTTACAGCTTTTGTACAAAACCCTAATGATGCCCCTTGTCAAGCCGAGCTGCTTTTATTTTATTTTCAAACTCTTTTTTCCCCCCTTTCACTATTCTGCTCATTACTGTATCACAGTTCTTTATGAACTTTATTCAAATTGCTTGTTTCTCAACAAGTTCATTAAACAAGCGCTGGAATTTCAGGCACTTAGGGATAACTCAGTAATGCCAAACAAATGCATCAGATTGTATAAAGTCGCTTTCGGATTAGAATTGATTTCATCATTATCAGTTACTTTCAGGCTGAGGCCGGTAATGAGGCCGCCATCGATTTCCGTGGTTGCTGAATCGACCTTTCTGAACCGGCAGCAGGCGAGCCTGCCACAAACGTTCGGCATGGAAGATATAGAAAACAAATAGAATATCGCCGTTTTAATTGGATATCAAGTGTGTCGGATCTGAGCCGGGGCCAACTGGACATGCGAAAGTGCAAAGTCGTCTTATCGTGTATTTGCTCAGAAATATGATAATCAGTCTGTCTCAGGGGTCAAACCAGAGGTCGATGCTATTAGCATGCAAGCAGAGGATCAAAACCCGCAAATACATGAATGCTAGAGCCGAGCTAAATGAGAAAAAAAAAAAAAAAAACAGTGACACATGAAACGACTAATGAGACTGCAGCTGCAGTCTCAAATCACACTGCACAAATTCATCTAATATGCGTGTATACAGTCTATATATGGACAGTGGACAATCCAACATCATGAACAATGATTAATTAGCTACGTAGCAGCATAGAAAAGTCATTAATGTTTTTTAATGCTATTCCTGCATGGAATGTGATGTCATACTGTACATGTAAGTGTCTTCCTGAAATTCCTCAAACCATAGAGAGGAAAGCTAACATGTAGCTAGATTTCACGTAGCGTAATTGTAGATTGTAATGTTAAAACTATTTTGCTGCTATTTTTGAGACATTTGTAATACGGTTGGTAAGCTACTGTAACTGTGTAGCTCGTGCATAGTATGATAGTGTTGGCTAAACATTCATTCATTCATTCATCTTCTATACCGCTTTATCCTCTATTTGGGGTGGCGGGGGACCTGGAGCCCATCCCAGGAGGCTTAGGGCACAAGGCGGGGTACACCCTGGACAGGGTGCCAATCCATCGCAGGGCACACACTCATACGCACATTCACACACTCATTTTGACTAAACATGCTAAAACGTTTTCGACTTGGATTATTCATAGTCCATAGTCTAGTGTTTCATTTTTCAAACTTATTTTTGAAACTTAAATTTTTTAAACTGATTTTTATTTTTGCATTTTAATTGATTCTGCTTTATGGAGTAAAATCCTATTTAATGTAAAAAAAAAAAACTACTTTGTATCATAAAGGTGTTACCACCTTATACTGTTCTAATTAATATCAAAAAGCATTAAAAGTTAATTAGTAATAATTTAAACAACATTTGCCATTTCAGGTTCCATTTTTACAAAATGAATTAATGCAAATAATAATAAATAAATCATACAAATATAATAAAATTATTGCAAAAAATATATTATTTTTGTTTTTTTACTTAGATTTTTTTTGTTAAACTATAAAGCTATGCGCTAATTTATTTTTAAACATTATGAAATACCTATTTTTTTCTTTTTTAGTCAAAAGCTTCAGGTAATTTTAAACTATCTCGGGAAAGGGAGCACTAGATATCATGGGACGTCTATGATTGGTTGAGATTTTTTTCCTTGGGACAACAATGTCACAGTTAAATTTAACATGTTATAAAAAAACATATACATCAAAATGTGAAAGATTTAGGACACTTCAGCCTATATAAAAGAATACTACATAATAGAGAATACTATTAAATGCTAGCCTAATACTAACTAGCTAACAAACTATTTAACTAACTAACTAATGAAGAAAGAAAGAAAGAAAGAAAGAAAAATGTCCCAAAACAATGAACTGGAAAATGTAATTTTAAGTCACAATTCAGAATGTTTGGTCAATCTCTAGTTGTAAGTCCGAGCATGAGACCACGAGACTACACAAATTAAAACTAATTGAGTCACAGGTGCGAACAATGATCAGTGATTAAAGTGGAGGTGAGTCTGGAACGAGACAGAGCACTAAATGTTCACGACCTGGTGAGCGGCCTAATGTAACGAGCCTACAGAGTTTTCTCCTGACTTTAATATCTTACGGGCTTTATGGAGAACATGGCTGTTTTCCAGCTTGTAATCATTTTCTAATGGACAAAATATGTGGACTAATCAGTCTGACGTCTCCAGGTAGGTCTGTTTTGACGTATTTACTGCCAAGAGCTTTAAGATTCCCCTCCCTATAAATATCGAATCAGGGATACAGTATGTCGTTATAGTTATTAGCAAATTAGTCCTGGGTTACTCTGGTCATAAATACACTTTATTGGAGGTGATTTATCCGAATGGTGAATTCTGGCGTTTTTAGCGATCGTTAAACGTTTTACACAGTTATTAATTTAACGGTGAAGTCTGCTGGATGTCGGGGCCTCTGTGCAGGATCATTCAGATGGATTAGAGCTTTGGCTTTGACTGGAGGGATGCTTTGGATGACTTTGTTAAAACCTGAAGAAGTGTAATTGAAGTTAATGAAAGTGATGCTGAGAAAATCAAAAATGTGTTAAGATACTAAAAATGCTAAATATTTACACTTTTGATGAAAGTGTAATTACTTTGATTCTTTATATAATTTTAAAAGAGAGAAGAAGAGAGGCTTGTGAGGGGATGATTGTTTATAGCCGCTGTAGTGTAAGTGATAACAGGAACTAATATATTTTGTGGACATTAAGTGGCACCTGTAAAGCATTTTTTTGTAACCGTCTCAAATAAAAAATACAAGAATGAATGAGTTATTGTTATTATTATTAGTATTATTATTATTATTATTATTAATTGTTATTACTATTAAAAATTCCTGTTTTTGATGGATGAATGAATAAATGAATAATATCCCTATTTTTGATAAATGAATAAATGAAGGGCGGCGCGGTGGTGTAGTGGTTAGCACTGTCGCCTTGCACCTCCAGGGTTTGGGTTCGATTCCCCGGCCAGGCTCGATTCCCGTCTCTGTGTGCATGGAGTTTGCATGTTCTCCCCGTGCTTGGTGGGTTTCCTCCGGGTACTCCGGTTTCCTTCCACAGTCCAAAGATATGCAGGTTAGGCTAATTGGCGTTCCTAAATAATTGCCCGTAGTGTGTGATTGGGTGTGTGTGTATGTGTGTGTGCCCTGCGATGGATTGGCACCCTGTCCGGGGTGTACCCCGCCTAGTGCCCGAAGTCTCCTGGGATAGGCTCCAGGTCCCCCGCGACCCTGAACACAAGATTAAGCGGTATAGAAGATGAATGAATGAATGAATAAATGAATAATAATAATAATAATAATAATTATTATTATAATAATCCATGTTTTTTGTCCTTTTTCCATTTTTTTTATTGAGCCCCTTAGATTTTTCCCCTAATATGACTTCATATAAGTATAATCCCCTCCCCCAGCTTGTTGCTCAACTCTGCTGTTCTCTGGGGGGCGGGGCTCAGGCGTACCTCATTTACATAGACACTGAAATGCCTTGTTTGGTGGAGGGATGAACCAAAAGTAGGTTGAATTATAAATAAAAAGCGCATTACCTGAGGAGTATTTCAGCTGGAGCATTAAAACACATATACACACACACACACACACACTTTGACAGTGCTCTGTGACCTGTGTTCCCTTGTTAAAGAAATAGTAAAATAGGGGACCTTTTATTCGCGCAGCTACATCAAGAGTAAACATTCCTCCCTGGAGCGGTGTGCTGCAGAGGGTATAATCTTTCACTCAGTCCGTATTGTAATGTAATTATGCGTAAAAGGTCCTTGCTTTGGGTCGCTGTTATTTACCGAGGCATATTCCATTACCTTACACACTATTATTCCGACCTCCAGACTTAGCTCTGTGTGTGTGTGTGTGTGTGTGTGTGTGTGTGTGTGTGTTGTGGAATTACAGAAACTGTGACAATTACCACTCATAAATTCTATTTTGTTGATCTGATGGGCTGGATTTAACATTTTTAGGCCAGATGCAGGGCGAGATTGTCTAGAGAGAGTGTGTGCGTGCGTGTGTGTGTGTGTGTGTGTGTGTGTGTGTTGGCTGGTGCTCTGTAATATGCATGTTTCCTGATACAGGAAGCACACAGATTCTCTCTGCCCCCTCTGAGCACCATATGCCACTTTGAACAGTACTGTGTGTGTGTGTGTGTGTGTGTGTGTGTGTGTGTGAGGTGTCTCCTCAATGCCTGTTGTTCCGGGCTTCTTGGAAGGCGTTCTGCATATTTGTCTCATATTTGTTAGTACAAATGATCTAACCAGGATTCTAATTGTTGCAGTGTTTTGCTGAGTCAGATTTAAAAACTGCTGTGCCAGACACACACCCCGCTTTTACACCCTGACTGTTCCTGAAGCTAGCATGTTGGCGCTAGTAAAGAGTTTCCAAAGGTAGGTTTACTGTATGTCCGTTGTTATAGATGGTCCTACTGTATGTAGCTCTTAGGCTGTGATTAAATCTGATAGTTTTGAAGTTGCGAAAGGTGTTGTTGAAATAGTGCAGAATAACAGAACACCGTTATGAGAGTTAAAACCTCCCTTTATTTCTCTATATAATCCCCTGCTACACTAATGCACTCATCCCAGTGTTTCACTAGTGCTTGGACACCATCAATGCACACCACAGCCATGATCGGACTGCCTGCCTGCATCACATCTTAAACGCCGGCCTCCCAGGAACTCCTTTAATGGGGCACACATGTGGAAATGATTTGGAGCCAGGTCAGGACCGTGTGGGGTGGTGGGGTGTGGCAGTACTGTAACTCCCAGCTGGCACATGCTAATATCAGTCAACTTTAGCATTGTACTGTAGATAAAGAGCATTTGAGGAAATCTCTGGTCCTTGTGCACACCAGGAAGCATCAACCCTGCATCAACCTGTTTCCATGACCGCGTCCTTTGTTTTTCCATTTGAGCCTCGCAGGCTGTTCTGGGAAACACCGAGCCAGCAGTATGTAATCAGTCGACTAATGGCTTCATTAATGGGATTTTGCTGCATTTTCAGCAAAAGCCAATGGACTTCAGATATAAAGCCAGCTGTTTATCCTGTTAATGCGCCACTTTAAATACATTATGGTCGTCTCCTGGCCGGGTGCCCCTTTAATCCCGTATAGAGGCCGGACGCTGCTTTTATAGATCCACATGTAAATTAGCGGGGCATTGTTTTCTATAATGACGCTAATTTCTTTGTAGGAGGGACCTGAAAGCAAACAGTGCGATGGTGTGTTATTGCGTTAAATCTGTAAGGCGAGACCTGCAGGCTTTACAGGCGTGTAAGGTGCAAGCAGTGATAATGGGATGTAAAAACCGAGGTCACCTTGGTGTTGGATGCAGCGAAGAAAAGAAAAAGTGCCGAGCGGAGGCATCAGGCTGTAAAACCCTTTATGGAAGCGTAGAGCTTGTAAAGCATGGTTTAATTACGTGGATGTATATAAAGGCAGGAGGCGAAATTAAAAGGGTTTGGCTTTAAAGTGTTTAGGCGTGACTTGTGATCGGGACAATCGGGACACATCCATCCACATCTGACATTTATTTATTAATTAATTTATTTATTTTTTCCAACACTAGGCTGCTAGACAACTGGTCCTGCATACTGTATATAACTTAAATATTAACTTTTATTTTTGAGATTTGTGCCTATGCACATCAAATAGGAGAAGAAACTTACTAGTATATGCAGCAGCTCACAGGCAGAGGTAAGAAAAAAAAACAGTTCAGGCAGGAATAAGGTGTAAAAGATAAACTACATGCTACAGGGTCGGCCATTTATATGGATACACCTTAATAAAATGGGAATGGTTGGTGATATTAACTTGCTGTTTGTGGCACATTAGTATATGTGAGGGGGAAAAATGTTTCAAGATGGGTGGTGACCATGGTGGCCATTTTGAAGTCGGCCATTTTGGATCCAACTTTAGTTTTTTTCAATAGGAAGAGGGTCATGTGACACATCGAACTTATTGGGAGAAATTAAGAAAAACAATGGTGTGCTTGGTTTTAATGTAACTTTATTATTTCAACAGTTATTGTAACTTATTTTTAATTATCAACATATTATTAACTTATTATTATTATTAGTTATTGTTAGTTAACTGTAGCATGGGAGACGAAATCTCCCATGAAATCTGAGACGAAATCTGCTGCAATGACCCGGTTACTGCATTCACCAGACATCAACACAATTTCTATCCGCTCCTCACGTGTTAAGCTCTGCGACATGTCAATGGCAAAGAGAAACTTGTAAATAACTCATGAAAGAATAAAGTTACGTTAAAACCAAGCACACCATTGTTTTTCTTGTGAACTTCCCAATGAGTTTGATGTTTCACATGACTTTCTTCCTATTGAAAAAAACTAAAGTTGGATCCAAAATGGCCGACTTCAAAATGGCCACCATGGTCACCACCCATCTTGAAAAGTTTTCCCCCTCACATATATTAATGTGCCGCAAACAGGAAGTTAATATCACCAACCATTCCCAGTTTATTAAGGTGTATCCATATAAATGGCCCACCAAAGATTAAATATAGTTGCAAGCAGCAATGAGCGGGCCCAAGCACCTTGCGCCATCACCCCCTGAGTGAACCACACAACCTGTATAAATTTTTAGCATGTTAATATCCATTTAAAGTGGAAAAACCAATACCATTATGACATGATTGTAAAATAGAGGGAATTTTAGGCTAAAACCTCCATTAAAAAAGCAGATGATGGAAAAGATGTTCAGCTCAGTGAGCACTAAATGTCTAAATGGGTTATAAGATAAAGGGTACTAGAAAATATAATGATACACAGCTAACTGCACATACATTAATCCAACCCTTGATCCTGGTCACGAGGTCACTATGCACAGTATATTAATATGTGATGTCATACTGTATGACGTCAGCGTGATCAAAGAATGTGATGGTCCAGAGACAATTTTACTGAACGTCTGTCATTGCAATGAAAGACCAGCAGTAGCTCTCCCTCCTATACTGTGGCTGTAACTATCTGCTGCTAAAGGAGCTTCTAAGAGCCTCTAGAGTCTCATTCCAAGAATGGGAAAAGCATTGTCCATGATTGACGTTGGTTTAACCACCATCCTCCTTTGAACCACCTCCTCAAACGAGGAGATAGCAGAGCTCTGGCCACCACTGTGTGATTAAATTGTCCTTAAAAACGGTCACTCCAAAGGGACTCCGTCTCCTCAGCAGAGATTTGGCCACCATCTTGATTTCCAGATCCTGGATGTTCAGCGGTGTAGTGGGTGTAAAAAAAGGAAAAGAAAAAACAGGACTTTCTCTGAGCTCTCAGTAATCTCCAGGCCAGGGTGTTCTTGGTGTAACAGACAGATGATTACATCAACGATACCAATACCAGGATGGTTGGCGAACTGCAACCTCAAAAAAGGTGGCTGAGGATAATCATATACAGTATTTGATTGTTCCCAAGCGGAAATCTGTTTTTGGTGCAAGCAAAAATGGTCCGGTTATATTATATAATGTTTCTTATCAGCACTTTCCGTTCAAGGCTCCAGCCTCACTGCTGTGCCGGAGTGAACATGTTACATCAGTTTATTTGTAACTGCGGTGCAAGCAAGAAAGGATGCCGCGCTTCTTTCTTTTTTTTTTTTTTCTTTCTTTTTTTTTTGTGGTGGTCTCAGGGTGTACCTGCTGCCAAAACAACTTACAGAAGAGCATAAACAGAACTGGCTGGATATCTCCAAACAAAATCTGGAGTAATGCTCTAAGGAAGGTGAAAGTCTCTTAAAAAGAATTGTTTCTGGTGACGAGACACGGATTTATTACTACGAGCCTGAGCGCAAACGGCAGAGTATGGAACGGAAAAATCCTCAATCGCCGACCGAGAAAAAGTTCAAAAGTCAACCATCAGCTGCAGAATTCATCAATGCTTAGAGTTTTCTGGGATTCTCGAGGACCATAAGTAATGGAACATGATCAGGAAATAGGTTCAACAATCAACAGTGCTCATTACAGTGAGGCTTATTGAAGAGCTGAAGATTAAACACAGAGGACTGATATCCGAGGGCGTCGTGATCTTGCGTCACGATACACATCTTCACTTCTCTGCCCTCACTGCTGACCTTATCAATCAAGCTTTGGTTCGAGGTGTTAAAGCATCCTCCCGATAGTCCTGATCTCGCTCTATCCTGTTTGGTCCCCTGAAAGCAGCCTTACGAGGACGACTAATCACTTGTGATGAAGTGGAGTCAGCGGTGCAGAAAGACGATTATGTCGAAAAAATTATGCATTTGCTTTTCCAAAAGTTCATTTAAATAAAATCAAGTTTACAGTCAGAGTGCAGATAATTTTTGACCCTTCCTTGTGTAACATGCACTGTCCATAAACTCTCCATAGAACTATAAATCTTAGTCACAGTATTGAGAATAAAAGCATTAGTAAATAGAAAAAAGCAAAACCAGACGATATTAGAACGTAAAAATAACCTTACAGGACGTCCTGATTGTTTTGTCCCGGATATTATGCCGTATAGCTGCATTATATATTTTGCAGTCTTATCGAGGGAGAAATGGAGGAAAGCTTAAGACTAAGATTAGTCTTACATTTTAAAGTTTTTTGTCTCCTGCCTGATGGTACCAATTTGTACTCGAAATATAAAATATGTGCTGGGTTCTGTAATATTCTTTGTGCCAAACTGATTACGGTTCTTTCATATATATCTTGTAAGGATACATTTTTCATTGCTTGGTCTAGAGAGTCTTAGTTTAGAGTGTATAGTACAGTACTAAACCACGTCGCCATTCCAAATCTGATTACTGTTTTGCAATTCAAATCTGATGATGCTGCCCATGGTCTTCATCAGCTGGAAGGTAATAAAGTTGATGCTGTATATGTCAGAACAAAATGTGTTGAAATATTCTTACTTTCCCAACTGGAACCCTAAAGTTGCATGAGCAGTGTAATATAGTTGTCAAAATGTTGGGATGACGCTTAAGATGGCTTTGATAAAATAACGTAGAGATACATTAACATGGAACAAACGACCCAAACGCAACGTTGCAAAACCAGAGGTGGGTAGTAACGAGTTACGTTTACTTGAGTAACTAATGTAGTTCTATTAGCAAACTTCAGACGGGGCTGGACATGCACTGGCTTAAGCAGGGGGACACGTCTGGCACTGCAGGATTTGAGTCCCTGGTGGGTCGCAGTGTGTTACTGATGGTAGCCTTTGTTACTTTGGTTCCAGCTCTCTGCAGGTCATTCACTAGGTGAGATCTTGGGGTGAGTTCTTGCATGGAGTAAAATATAATTACTCAGTTGCTCAGTTCTTGAGGAGTCTTTTTCATTGAATACCTTTTTACTCTTCCTTGGCCAGGGGTAGCTCAGTGGTTAAGGCATTGGACTACAGCTCGGAAGATCTCAGGGTCAAACCCCACAACCACCAAGTTGCCACTGTTGAACCCTTGAGCAAGGCCCTCAACTTCTCGGATGTGTAATGAGATAAAAATGTAAGTCGCTCTGGATAAGAGCGTCTCCCAAATGCCTAAATGTACTTGAGTAAATTTTTTGGCAACTCTGCTCAAAACAATATAATTGTAACCTTTATTTGGTGCGTGGTCCCTTAAGTTTCAAACAGTGTTTGGATCGGAGTTCAGCATGTACAAAACGATAATTTCTGTTTACCAGGTTGTAAAACTTTCTATTTTCTGTTGTTCTAATGCTAAAATAATGTAATATTTTTTTCCCAGCCCTTTTTGAATGTCTTTAGTTTGATTTATAATCTATACATCATAAAGTATTGTGTTTATTCCGCACACTGGGTCTTGCCTGGCCACTTTAGTCATAATTTAGGCTTGATGTGTGAGTGTGTGAGTGAGAACATTGATTGATTCCCACCAGAGGCCATGACGCCACCGTCTCTGACTGATGCTTGAGTAATTGAGGTGAGTGTGTTAGTTTTGGCCACAGGGAATGAAAAAGTGAGATGTAATGTCTTAACTGCTGTTGTGTGTGTGTGTATGTGTGTGCGCGCTTGTGGGCGGTAGGTGAGGTGATGAGTTACGCGATTGAACGAGTACAAAGTGTGCGATGTAATTTCATTGCTCTGTTCCAACTCAATAAAATGTAGGACATTAAAATAATATTATAAAAACAATAAACATAATTTCTGCAGGTGTAACTCCATCTTATCTTCACCACTAAGACACAATGCTACAGGAATAGTTCTGCTTTTTCCATAAATGTACGAAGCGTGCCAAAACAGAAGCGATTTTACTGTAACGCGACACACCGTTGGACGATGAAAGCGCTCGGTGTACAGAGCACGCAGTGTTCCCTCCATTTCCCGTAACACTAAAGCATCAGACGAGCGTCAGTACACAGTGATGTGCCACACACTGCAGCGACTTTGCACTTCAACTCGTCCTTCGGAGGCCATTAGTGTAGGAAATAATAGACATCTGGTGTGGAGGCTCACGTCCTGCGCGTGTGGAGGTGCTGCTTGGGTCCCGCTTTAGGATGCTGCGAATTACCAAAAGCTGTTATACAAATCAGACAAAGTAACCAAAATTAGATAAAAACATGGAAATAAATCTTATTTGGAGAAAAAAAAATCATCCAAGTAAAGACTGCACATGTTTGGGTCATTAAAGAAGTTCCAGGGAGGCCAGCTTTAAACAGGCAGTCCGATCAGTGTGATTTTTATTTATTTATTTATTTTTTTTTCATATTCAATATATGATTATAGTGTTGGAAATTGGTAATATTGGTAATATTTTTTGGTCGCTGGAACGGATTATCTGCATTTCCATTATCTCCTATGGGAAAATGCATTTCGCAATACAAAATTTCACCTTAAGAACTCGCGTCTGGAACAGATTAAATTAATTTGCAGAGGTACCTCTGTATCAAAGTATGTTTAAAAGCAAAATAAACAGTATAATACAATGTAATACAATGTAATACAATACAATAGGATAACTATATATGCTACCTGTTCTCACCTTAATCTCATCTATATGGTTTAATTTTACAAAACACACCACAAACAAGGCGGCACGGTGGTGTAGTGGTTAGCACTGTCGCCTTGCACCTCCAGGGTCTGAGTTCGATTCCCCGGCCAGTCTCGATTCCCGTCTCTGTGTGCATGGAGTTTGCATGTTCTCCCCGTGCTTGGTGGGTTTCCTCCGGGTACTCCGGTTTCCTCCCACAGAGCACAGTCCAAAGACATGCAGATTAGGCTAATAAAGGTGACCGTAGTGAGTACGAGTGTGTGCCCTGTGATGGATTGGCACCCTGTCCAGGGTGTACCCCGCCTAGTGCCCTAAGTTTCCTGGGATAGGCTCCAGGCCCCCCGCGACCCTGAATATAAGGATAAAGCGGTATAGAAGATGACTGACTGACACCACAAACACACACCAGCAGGTCAGTTCTCCTGTTTGATGAACGCTCCACTTAGCTTAGCGAGACCCCGTGACCTTACTGTACTGTATGATCCACTTTTTAAATTCTGTATATTTCCAGCAGAAAATCGCATACCCTAGTGTAGTCAGATAATTAATTTGGTATGAGTGGTGGGAGGAGCTTGATGATAATTAACTTGATAATGATGTGGAAGGATTGTGGCCATGTCCTGATACACACTACTGGTCGAAAGCTTGGAAATACTTTCTAACTCCATGGTCTTATTTTTATTTCTGTCTATTTCGCAGAAACATTCCAGAATACAGTCTTCAATAATCTCCTTTGAACAGTTGATATTGAGTTGTATATCTGCTACTTCTGCTCTGTAAAAGCTTCATAACGGCTCTAATCTGCGGTTCTGGTTGTTAATTGGTGATTTCTGAGGCTGGTGACTCTAAATGAACGTCTCCTCTGCAGCAGAGCTCAGTTCTGGTCTTGATCTTCTGAGAAGG
This sequence comes from Channallabes apus, assembly GCA_030522415.1. Taxonomy (NCBI): domain Eukaryota; kingdom Metazoa; phylum Chordata; class Actinopteri; order Siluriformes; family Clariidae; genus Channallabes; species Channallabes apus. The sequence continues at coordinate 57,466,240 of CM060106.1, read as the reverse complement.
TCTTCATGAGAGACAGTTCCATCGTGGAGCTTGATGGGTTTTGCAAACGCACTCGACACAATACTATACTGTCACTGTAAAAAGTGTTCCAGAACAGCCGACTTTCATGTCATAAAATAACAACTGGCTGTTGTTGTTGCTACTTAATTATCTTTGTCGTTTTATTATGATTGTAGTTGATCTTGTCTTTGCCTTTTGTATTGGTGCTCCGGTCTGTCTGGATTCGATCTTCCATGTCTAATCTGCATGGGTTGAATCCCATCATGCGCAGTCACTTTTGGCATCTCTGTTGCTTCGAAAGCTCAGTTTGCTCTGCTTAATTTTGGCTAGCGAGTTTGTTTTGGAACGAGTTCATCAAAACCACTGTTAAGTGAGCATTACATTCTCAAGCTTTGATCTTAACATTGTAACAGTTTTCTGAAACACTGTTCTGAGACGGGTCTTAGGACTGACTGAGGTTGCTGAGTTTGTGTCATGTGGGTCCGTGGTGCGGTGCTCAGCGCGGTCATGTGTGTTGTCCTTTTTGGCTTGTGTTGTGTTATAAAGTAAACACATTAATCACATACAGTATAAGGCTTTTATAAGTTTTGTTTTTGCCTTTAAGTCCCTTTTCCTAAATGTGCTTTTGAGAAAGGTGTCTATATATACATTGTTATAACTTTCACAAAGGAAAAAAACACACATTTTTGGCATTTTCCTATACTTACAGTAACCTGCTGAGTCTGCAGGAATCCTGCTCTGTGTAAGTTTATTTATTCCCACCGGAGCATGAGTTCCCGCTCTCACAGATTTGTCCCTGCTTCGTCGTCCTGTTGTAGCTGCACCACAGAGGCATATCGCACCCTTCATTCTCCTTTATTCAGCCCCGGCCCCTACAGCAGTGGCAGAAACCGGGTAATACGCCACGCCGGAGCTCAGGCCCACTGTGGCCGACAAATTACAGCATTACAATGCGGCACGGAAAACTCGCCCAGTGATTCTCTGGAAGCCTGGAACATTTTTTTAATTGTGTACATTTTAATGAAGTCCTTGCAAACCGAACGCCAGAGATTTAATTTCCAGGTTTAATAAGACATCCGACTGGCATTAACATGTCCTAATATTTAATTTGCGTCATGGTGCACCGTAGCGAGCAGATAATACGCACCTTTTGCTCCGGCTCTGAGAGCTGAAATTGTTCCATTACCTGAGCTTTCATCTTTGTGCTTATTTTCTTTTTTTTTTATTGAGTATGACGAAGGCAAAGGCAATGCTACCCTTTTCTTTCTTCTTTTTTTTTTTTTTTTTTTAAATTGATTTATTTTTTTGAGCTGCTGCCTCTTTTCATATGCCATGAACAGTACCGCCACACTCCACACACTGACCATCTGTGCCATTAGTTCGCAATCAAGTAAATCAGTGCTAACATGAAGCGCTCCTTACACATGCACGTAATAAACACATTTGGTGAGAAAAGTCAGAGCTGCAGGAGAAATGATGGAAACATTAAATCAGAGTTAGAAGACTAGCGTCCTCCGGGGCCGTCGTTTATGGTCTCTCTTAACGTCTAATTACAGAAGCTTTCAGGAAGTTATTGAGATGAGGCTATTAATGCAAAGGAAACCAAAAATGTAAAAATGCCAATCGACATAATATTTATGACGTTATCAAAACCTCTTACTGTATATACATCAATTTGGCCTTGAGGTGTGATATATATATATATATATATATATATATATATATATATATATATATATTAAACTCTATAACCCCTTCATTCAAGAGCTGTCATGACAGAATAATCAATAGAATTTTATCATGCCCTGATGCATTGTGCAATACCATCACAATAACTATATCACATGCAAAACCACTAATTGTACAATATTATGAAAAGCATGTGCTATATATATATATATATATATCTGGTGTGCAATATTACAACTACTCTATATGCAATATCAAATATTATGTGCAATATAAATCATGAGTGCAATAACGTAAATGGACAATACACTAAAAGAAACAATTCTGCACCTTTCTGTACAGTCTGTAGTTTATATATATATATATATATATATATATATATATATATAATTTTATTTTTATTTATTAATTTTTTTTACATATTTTTAACAAAAAAAATTCCTTCGGGATTAATAAAGACTTATCTTATTGTCAAAGCAAATTGTACATAAAATTGTACGAAGTTGTTGTTGTTTTCGGCTGCTCTCGGCAAGGGGTCGCCACAGTGGAGGTTCCAGTCCGCACTACAACTTGGCACAGGTTTTACGCCGGATGCCCTTCCTGACGCAACCCTCCCATTTTATCCGGGCCTGGGACCGGCACTGCATCCAGTCGCGGGGGTTTCAGCACTGCCTGGGAATCGAACCCGGGCCGTCTGCATGGCAGGCGAAACACCTACCACTGAGCCACCAGTGCTCATGTATAAAATTGTACGAAGTACATTTAATAAAATGCATTTTTTTAAAGAAACTGTTTTCTTTTTTTTTTCTTGCTTGTTTTTGTTTGTCTGGCTGTATGTATCTATTAATCAGTTTTTTTTTTTCATTTTATTTTAGTTTAAAAAGTTATCTTAAAAAAAAAAAAAAAACTAAAGAAAGGTTTAATATATTTCAGTATGGTGTACAGTAGAAAGTACTTCATAATTAGGGAACGCAGTAAAAGAAAAAAAACTAATTGAACAAATATCGGTCTCATCTGTCTAATATTGGTCTCATGTTTTGGAAGCTAGAAAAAAATCATAATCAATAAAAAAATAAAAAAAATAATTAATTAATAAATTAATTAATTATATGAATGCACATTTTTAAGACAAATCCCCCCCCCTTTTTCTTCTAAAGAAATGTGTATTTACACAAATACATTCATTCATTCATTCATCTTCTATACCGCTTAATCCTGTGTTCAGGGTCGCGGGGGACCTGGAGCCTATCCCAGGAGACTTTGGGCACTAGGCGGGGTACACCCTGGACAGGGTGCCAATCCATTGCAGGGCACACACATACACACACTCACACACCCAATCACACACTACGGGCAATTTAGGAACGCCAATTAGCCTAACCTGCATATCTTTGGACTGTGGGAGGAAACCGGAGTACCCGGAGGAAACCCACCAAGCACGGGGAGAACATGCAAACTCCATGCACACAGAGACGGGAATCGAGCCTGGCCGGGGAATCGAACCCTAATATATATTTTAAAAATAGGTATGAAATACACATTTAATTAAAACTTTTATTACAAGTGAAATGTCTATGAACTGTTTTTATTCATCAATTAAAATCCTTTTTTTTTTTTTTCAAAAAACAAAGAGAGAGAGTGAGAGAGAGAGAGAGAGAGTGATGGCTGGAAATGCGATGATTGCTGTAACATCAGAAATAAGAGGAACTGACCTGTATTGCAATGGTTCATTAACTGTAACTATAAATGGATAAAATGTACTCTGTTGCATAACGCGTACTCACTGACAGGTATGGTATCAGAGGAATGAAGCGCATTAGGATGTGCTTTTACAGGAAAATACTGGAAAAACCCTTATGATAAAGTGTGGCGTTGAGTTCTTTAACCTAAAGTTTGACTCTTGGGCTGACGAGTTTCTTTCTGCTGACCCGAGCGGTAAGCGGAGTCGCCAGACCAGGACAGTCACAGTCGTCTATGTTTAGTCAGCAGCTACGCTCTTAGAACAGCCCTTATCCTTTCTCTCAGGCTTTCTCCCTGATCCCTTTAACTTCACGTGGGAGTACACAGCCGCGCGATGGTGTGAATGATTAAAGGTCGAGGTGGTGACGGGGCGCGAGCTCAGCTCCAGCGTGGGCCGAACGCAGCTTGTTTTGTGCCTGAAGAGCTGCCAGCTTTCATCAGAGCACGAACTGTGCGCCTGTTACCTGACTAGCCACCTGACAGCTCTCTCTGACAGGGACACGCGGCGTCATCATCGCGCCGCCATCACCTCGCAGCAGAATGACCTCATGATGAGGAGTGACTCCGACAGAGAAGAGTGACATGGAATAAAAAGCTTCTGTATACTCGAGTTATGTTAGGACGCAGGATTGATGAACATCACACTTCTATAAATTATTCTTTACACAGAGAACATTATGATGCTCATCAGATGCTTATTAATTTTCTATAAGATTACACTTCCGATTTACATTAAAATGCATCGAGCCTAATAATAAAAGTTTTTAAATGAGCAAATTTTGACAAAGTAGATCTGTTGTTCTTCACGCAGATGTTTATTGTTTATTAAATGTAGATTAGGCGCTTCGTCATGTACAGTTAGTTTTATTGACAGATGTTTTTTTTTGCAGATGTTCATTTTGGCCAGGGGTTCCAAAACTTTAGCATACAAGTCTCCTTTTACTTGACATGAATTTAAATGACCTACTGTATTTTTATTATTATTTATTATTAATAATACACAAACACACAATTTCTTTTCACTCTCTTATTCTGTAGAATTAAATTTATTGTGTGTGTGTGTGTGTGGACTGAGCAGTGAGGAGCTCTGGGTCCTGGTGTGTGAAAAACATTAGAGGATACAGATCTTCTCAGCCAGGTGTGATGATGGTGTGCTCAGGGAGAAGCTCTCCTTGACACCGAGCTTCTGTATCTGAGCTTCTTGCTGACGAAAGTCTGTTTCAGTGAACATCTGGTGCAAAAAAATAAACAAAAAGAGCACAGGGCAACATCAGGCTGCTGATAAAGACTCCAGAGTAGTTCTGTACAGAGTGCGCCGAGCCCTGAGCCGAGCCCTGACCCGAACCCTGACCCGTGTCCTGACCCGAGCCGAGCGCTCCACACTCATCAACATCAGCCACAAGCATCTGGTCTCCACACAACCGCTCCACTTTCCACTTTCTCATTTTCCTTCTTTCTTATTAGTTATTTGTGTAGCTGTTGTTCTTTTGAGGCTGATCTGCTCTCTCCTGGTTTCCTTCTTTTCTTTTTTTCTTTTTTACTTATCTAGTATATTACCTTCCTTGCCTTTTTTTTTTTACTTGTTCTTTCTTTCCCTTTTTTAATTCTTTTTTTTTTTTTTTTTACTTAAGAGTCAGTTATTTGTTTAGTGTACTTGTTTATTTCTTTAGGACTTTCTTTTAATTTCTTTGTTTATTTGAACTGCAAATTTTTTTCTTTCCTTCTTTTTTGTCTTTTAACTTATGAGTTATTCAATTATCGATGTAGTGTAATTGTTTTCCTTTTTCTTCTTACAGTACATACAATATATAGTATTATATAATAATAGAATTTTTTCTTAGTTTTTGTATTTATTATCAATGTGTTACATTTCTTCCTTTTTAAATCTTTTTCTTCTTTTTCTTTTTCTTTTTGCTTACGAGTTATTCAGTTATTTGTTTAGTGTAATTCTTTATTTCTTAATTATTTTTTAAATTATTTATCAAGTATAATTACTTCTTTTGTCTCGTTCTCTCCTTCTTTTTATTTCTTTATCCTCTTCTTTCTTTCCTTTTTTTTGTTTTTGAGTTATTTGGTTATTTGTTTAGTATAATTCTTTCTTTCCTGCTTGCTTGGTTACTTAGATGCTTTATTTTATTCCGTTTGTCTTTCTTTGCCATAAAACATACTGTAAACTCCTCTGTCCCAAAGATAAAGTGACTCCTTTCATGGGTAATAAGCTTAAACTTATTACAGAGATGCTTTTAATTTATGTATGTCGAGTTTAATGCCACAAGTCCCTGTGTCATCTAAAAAAAAATAAAAATAATGAAGACCCTCTGACCTGTTATTACTGAAAATGTGTATAAATATCTGTAAACTGTGTTGCAGATAATATATTTTAAATTACATCGTATAATAAACGCTTCAGATCGAGCCCGGGTCAATGGGACAGAACATTGCTAAGTGGTCGATGGCACACTGATAATGAATTACAAACAGCAGAGACAATGTACCCTCACTAACATCTGGCCGGATGCCCAGGGACATCTGAGTCTCTGCAGGCGGACCGGCTCAGGGGACAGAGAATACCACGGAATATCAAGTTCCTCATCCTTCTACAAGCAAGGCATGTAAACTGGAGGATGCTGATGAGACGTGTGAGACAGATGGTTTTGTAAAGGATGTGCACAGTATGAATCTATTAAAGTTAACACGGTATGGATCTACATCACGCTCCCCTTGAGGATGTGATGGAGGACGTTGTGAAGGTGAAATTAATACTGTCTGTTTTCCAATCTCTTGGTGGCGTGTCCGAGATTAAGCGCTTAATCTGATCTAAATACCAGTTTCTACGTACATTAATCTGCCCATCTGTTTATCAGATGCTACGACACAGGATTAAAGTTATACTGAATTTTCTGAGCTTATGCTTTATTTATTTTATTCAATGTTTATTACTGTGTCAGCATGAAAGGCTTACGGAAGTCTATTCAGGTTCGAATCATTTCCTGTAATATTCCCAAAGCCACAATGATCTATAGTTCACTATTTTTAACACAAGCTTAACCTTCTTACTATGACAGAAAACAAATGCATTAACAGGAAATATACAGTATATTGCTGTATATTTGGGCTCAAAAGGCATTGGACAAACTAACAATCATAACCATTAGGCTACTTTTTTTGCATGAAGTCTGGAACTCCTTGACGTCACCAAATGCTGCGTTTCCTCCGTTGAGCTGCTTTTCCTTTGCTTTACTGCAGCCTCATTCGATTGGTGCTTGCTTGCGGTTCTTTCCGATTTCAGTTTTGCCTTCAGTATAATCATAAGCACCTGGGTTGAGTTGAATTCTGGTCCCAAGCTTTTCTTTTGCCTTGTGTTGCTTGGGTACATAATTTATCTGTACTGTGAAGCGCTGTCCTGTAATCGTTGCAGCATTTGACTGAATTTGAAAAGTGTGTGTGTGTGTGTGTGTATATACTGCTCATTTAAATTATTTTATCAGACCGAGTGCTACTGGCAGCCGTACACGCCCACGCCCATTCCATAACCATGATGATGATGATGTAGTGTGCATTGGAACATGAGCCTTTCTTCTCCTTCTCCACAATTTTCTTAAATCACAGTGGAACCTCAGATTGCGAATAACCCCGGTTCGCGAGCGTTCCGCAAGACGAGCAAATTTTTTTTTAATGCGTTTTGATAAACGAGCAAGTCTTGATATACGAGTAGAAAATATCATCGAGTACCATGTGGCACAACTAAGCCTCTTTTATTTTGTTTTTGTATGTGTGAGTGTGTGTTTATGCTCACGGAGAAGTGTGTGTGTGTGCTTGCATGGAGGTAGGTATGTGTACTGTATGTGTGTGTGTATGCTCACAATCGAAGGTTTAACTGTATTTCGATACAAGTTAATCTTTTATCAAAACTATCTTTCCTTTAGAGTTCTTTCTTTCCTTCTCCCAGCCTCAGGTTTGGTTGTTCGAGCCTTGAGAATTCAGAGGTTTTTGCATCTTTAGGTAATTTACTGTACATTCTTAAAGAGATCTCTCGTTTGTAGACTTTACCACTTCCTCTATACTCCTGCATCCTCACAGGTGTTCCTAACTTGCTCTAAAGGGTTTTTCTTCACCAAGGAAAGATTTGGGATCATCCTCTCATTAGATGTAGTTTTCGAGGCCTTTTGGTGTCTCTGAACGTAACAGATTACATTACTAACTTCAATTTCAGCAACTAGAGCTCTTTAATCTCATTCTTTTGTCAAGAGAAAATTAAGAAACAGGCCATCAAGTTATTCCGTAGTCAGTTGTCCAATTACTTTAATGTGTGTAAAAAGGGAATATGAAAGTCCTGAGACCTGACTGTATATTTGCATTTATTATGATCTGAAATGTTGCCACATACTGTACGCTCTATGAATCCAATATTCATAATGCACTTAAAAGCATCTTCTAGCGAACATAATGCCTAACTACTGTATGCCTTCTAAATGCTTCTAAATACACATTTTAATAACTGTTTATAAAAATGCATTATTCTTTAAAGTTATTATTGTTATTTTCTAAAAACTGTTAACATAGTGCATTCTACTGTAAGTAGTGCTCCTGACACATAATGTAACCATACCAGGTTTATGCTTAATTATAACACATTATTTAAACATAAGTGTGCTATGGCTCTCTTCATAATTAATTATAATCATCTGGTAAACGATATAAGACGGATTCTTGTGGACGAGCTCAACATTTGTTCTCTACTCTACCTTGTCCAATCATGATTCTATAGATTTAATGTATAAGTGGGAGGGACCAGTAAACTTGCATAGTTTAAAAAGCAACCAAGATTTTTCCCAAGATTGTAGAAAAACACGATTATATTAGTAGACGAGTGAAGTATATGCTTTCGCCAAACTCTGCTCCAATTACAACCAATAACTTCATTTGCTCCACTCGTACACTATGCAGTTTCTTTCTTTTCTTTACTGTAAAGGCTATTTTTGCTTTTTGTTTTGTGTGTGTGTGTGTATCCAGTAAGACAAACCGGCTCTGATTTTTCTCGCGCTTATTTTCTTATTTTACTAGGCTAAACCGTAATTAAATCTTTGGTGGGTGTTTAGACGAGAACTTAAATAAAGCCTGTAAATTAGCTAATTGAAACTTATGAGCAATCTCATTGCAGTTATGTTTTAACCCAGCCCTGGTTTATGTGATTTATTCAGATGAATTTAACTTTGTGCCAGAGCTGAGATTCATCCTAATTTTATCTGAAACGCCTTCGTAGTTTTGGCTTGCTGCCTGGAAACTACGTTTTTAAAAATAAATTGGAGTGAATACTTTCATTGTGCGGAAGCCTACAGCACAGTGTGGCTCAGTGTGTACTCATGCATACATCCCATCATGTCCTTGAAAATGTTAGCACTGGATCTACAAGAGGATATCTTTAAATATATATATACTGCAATTTTTTACAGGATTTTCTATTCTTAATTTCAGGCAGTAGAAGTTTTATCTATTTAGCTTTACACTGCAGTGCTGCTGAATTCTTCAATCTGATTGGTTACGGTAGGGAAATGTTTATATAACCGCAGCTCTGACCGATCAGATCATGATGTGATGAATATGATAATGGGGCAGCATGGTGGTGTAGCGGTTAGCACTGCTGCCTCACAGCTCCAGGGTTCGATTCCTGACTCGGGTCCTGTTCTGGGTGGGTTTCCTCCAGGTCAGAAGACATGCAGATTAGACTAATTGGCTTTTCCAAATTTCCCATAATTTGCCTTTATTAACTATAAAAATAATAAAAAAGTACTACTGTACTGTATGTGCTGCTTTTTAAGATAAAATATTGTAACAACAGGCAAATTTCTATAGTTTAGGTAAACAAACATTTCAGAATGTAATGTTAAAAAAAATCATTGTGATGATGAACTTAAGGATCTGCAGTTTATAGACTATAGTTACAGTGTTGAATCAGTTTTTACCAAATGTAAATTTTTTTTATTATATTATTACTAAAAGAAGAATATTCTAATGTACACAAGACATCTAAAGTAAAGTAGCACAAGTGGTGCACTAGGAGGAATTGAGTGAGAGTCTGAACCCGCTTTATCTTTATAAACGTCCAGGAGCGTTCTCCATTCCGATGGGATTTAGTGTCTCGGCTATAGTTCATATTTAATCCAATCCTGACTTCTCCTACTGGAGATTTGCTCAGGTTTGCTCTGCTGCCTCTGCGGTATGATCTTATTTGTTCCTCTGTCCCTGGAAGTCATGTTCTGGGCATCTTGCACCGCACTGTTAGGCAATAAATACTGTTTATCTTTTATTTTGATTATTTTGTACTTCACTGTAAATGTCAGCACATGTCTCAATACGAATATGAAAATACCCCCCTCCCCTCTCAATACCCCCCCCCTCTCTTTCTCTCTCTCTCTCTCTCTTTTTCTCTCTCTTCCACCCAACCCCACAACACAGTGCCTTAAAGTCAGCATAGTGGCTGAAATGCACTGAAATTGTGTACTTCAACTCGAAAGTCATTATAAAGTCGTATTTAATTAAAAGCAAAAGGAGTGAGTCAGAGTTCTACTTAGAAACATAGAAAAGTGTCCAGGCTTAAGCTCATATTAATCAATGTGTTTAAAGATTGATTTAACATGTCTATTTTCTGCCTGTTTTTGCTCTTTCATCTTTCTTTTTTCTGCCCTTATTTCTTATTGTTTACTTAAAGGCTTCTTTTTTGAAGTTAAGTTAATGTAATTCTTTTCTTTTCCTTGATTTTTAAATCATAATTTGTAATCATACTGTATCTTTCTTTCATTCTTGCTTTTTAAATGTTTACTGTTTTTCTCATTTTTTTTCTTTCTTTCTAAAAATGTTAATTTTTTTTCTTTTTTTAAACTAATTATTTCTTTCATTTCTTCTATCTTTCTTGATGTTTACTCTTCATGTTTATTTTTAATTTCATTCTGTCAACTTTCATGTTGTTTCCTTAAACGCTGCTTGTTTCTTTTTCTTTCTTGCTTTAATCATGTTTGCTTTAAGCTTTCATCTATTTATCTATTTATCTATCTATCTATGATGCGAACAGTTTTGTTATATTCAAATAAAGTAAATTTAAGGTTATGTTAGTTCTAGTTAGTTAGTTAGTAAGTAAGTAACCGGTGTACTGTAAGGATCTACAGTATCTAATAACAGAAACTTCAAAGCACTTTTGTAAGTCACTCTGAATGAGATCTTCTGCCAAATGCCTAAATGTAAAGTTAGTCCTTGAATATCAATTAATAGTTAAGATGGAATAAACACACTGTACTGTACATATTATTATTATTTTAATATCCAAAGGGAGATGGAACAATAAAAGGTTTATGGACAGCATAATTGAATATAAGTTAATTAAACATTTTCATTTTCTAATAAACCTCTTTAACATATTACGTGAAATGATTATTTCACTACTTTATAATTATCATAGTTAATAAAATGTTGAATATTGTCATCATGCTCGAATCGACTTAAACACCTACACCTCAGTCTTTACTCCAAACGATGGCAAAACATTTATTTGGATGATTCACGCACACACGCACACATCTGCTGATTCGAACTTTAAAAATAAAAGAGCCATCGCTCAGCATCTCTGTTATAGATTTATATTTAGAGACTTATGAACGCCTGAGAGAAATCCATTTATCAAAACACACCACAGCTGAAGAGCAACCTGTTAAAGCACTCGGAAAACAGAGGTTGACTTTGATACCCGTTTCATTTTGTCCTCACTAAAGCTTTCTTTTAAAATGTGATTCTTCAGTGCAAATAATAGTAAAGAAACAACAGATTAAACTTCCTACTTACCATATATAGCATCCTTATTTAGGTATGCAAAGAGTTTTTTGTTTTGTTCTACATCAGGAGCATAACAAGAAATGATCATTTAGAGCTCACCAATTATACTTCTTTTTGAACAAGTCTGCATAAGACTTTCCAGATTGTCTAATGATGTTTTCAGCTCGAACACTCCTGCAGTCCGGATGCTTGATTTTCTTTCTGCTTCACTCCTTTTCCAAACACGCCGTTTCAGTATTTATAGATTTAAATGAACGGACCCTGAACATCCCTTTGTGGAAGTTTTAATAGAAGTTTTAATGTGAGACCTTTAATAACCTTATATTAAATATTGTAAGGATTTAGATGAAATCTTGCATCTAGTACCCAAAGTCTTCCTTTATTCTAGCCATTAAAGTTCTTTGTAGAACTTGGGAATTAAGCACAACCCATAAGTATCTAACAAACTCTTAAAAATAATTGGAAAGCTCATTTGTTTAGAGAATAATCTTAAGACTCTGTAACTGTAGCAAATATTAGACTAATCATTAGATAGTAGAATCACTCTATGTAGAATCCTTTATTTTATGGTTTCCTCAATGATCGTGTTCCATGTAGAACCCTGACCTCTCTGAAGGCCCTTTCAAGAGCATCTGGTAGTGTCTTTTATTTAGGACTTTATATCTACAGTATGTAACGTCAGTTATTCCTCTCTGATGTTTAAAAGTTCTGGTTTTCTAATTGGTACTTTTTCTGGAAAGGAAGCCATTTGTTATACTGTAAGATTCTACAAAAAAAAAAACCTTTAAAGGACCTATAAAGGAGACAACCCAATTAATCAAGATTTCCCATTAGATGTTTTACCTACAGTATGAGAGTCGTATTATGTGATAGTTCAGTCTAATGGGTTCTATTTAGAATCCTAAAACTTAGGACAACTTTATTAAAATATTCAGGGGTAACTTTTTAAGAAGGAAATAAAAATGTTGTAGGATTTTAAAGAGAAATATTAAAGGTGCCAAACCAAATAATCGAGTAACCAAAGTACTTAAAGGACATCTTAGTTCATTTTCTTTTAGAAAAACAAGGGGTCTATCTAGCACTATGAAGGATTCTTGGATTTGTACTGATACAAAATCACTACTATTATATTTTTCCCCCTCTTAAGCAGCTCACTTTCACTCCCCTATCTCTGAAACTATCACAGCCACATTTCCCAAAGGTCATGGTAACTCAGCTGGATGGTTGGTTCGATCAGAGAACAGTACTGTGTCCTCGATAACCATCTTCCCACCCTTTTATCTGCGCTCCCCGCGAGTCTGATCATGTGCACTTTGTTCCCGGCCTTCAAGGTCCTTCTCCCTCAAGCCCTCTTAACGCAGATTTACTTGCACAACCTGTTTGCCGATTTCTGATGTGAAGCTAGCACTGCCGAAGACGGAGTTCTCAGCAATGCACTAATAGGTTTTATGGAGTGATTTGTCGAGCTTACTGAACTCAGCATCTTTCGTGCGTAGATAATGATAATGAAGCACGTTTGATGGGTCATGGTAACGTTGGCTATGTGCATTGCTTCTTTGTATCGATTTGACTGATTTATGTCATTGTTGCTGGCGATGGACTCTTTGACAATAAAGCCCCTGATGTAATTAAGTCTGTTTACACAGTTTGAGCTTTATTGTTGAAACTCCACTTTAACTGGATTTGTGGTGAGCAAGCAAGTAATGTGCTTTCAGTTCATTTGTGATCCATCCTGATGCTGCACTTCTTACAGGTTTCTGACGATGCATCCACACGGTACCCTGAAGAGTTTCGAATCTCACGCTTGCATCACTGGATGATCTTACAGTATTTGAATAATGTAGATTTGTACCTAAAACTTCAATCATAAAGACTATTTTTCATCTTAATATCATCAGATTTTTGGGGTTTTGAGTTCTCCTTGTGCCACCAAGGCAGCTTTGGCCCCTCTGGGTATGTGTGTGGTGTCTGGCACCAGGGCCCATTGGCAGCAGATCCCTTTAGGTGCTGTGGCTTGTAGGGTGGGGCCTCTGTGTATTGGGCTTGTTTGTCTGATGCATGTCATGGACTGAGACCTGGGGTGTTGGGAGGCCAAGTCGGTGGCCTTTGACTCCGTGCAGACTGGCCGCTGTGGACGGTAGGCTGTGGTGCACTACAGTAGGTGTTCTTGTGGCCAGCATTGACATTCATCACCAACTTGGGCTGTATTTGCTTTCTTGTAGGATCAGACCAGATGGGCTGCCTTTTGGTCACCACGGGATTAGGAGAGCCTTGCGTGCCCATGAGCCTGGCACAAGTTTAATGGTATATACTTGATAACTATTTTTATTAAATTCCCCTGGTGGTGGTGTTAATGCTACTGTATAGCTGATCAGTGTACACTACCAGTGCTCACCAGTGCAAGATTGATGGAGGCCACTGGGTGCAAGAAAGTGGCAAGAAAGAAACAAAAGGAAACACCATGCTGGGTCTAAGTGGCACCTTGTCGTACATGGTGGCACTTTTATGCTGATGGGGTACAATTTTATTAAACTGTAAATCAGATTTTTTAAAAAGGTTAGGAAAAGTTATTATTATGACAAAAGCTCTGAATAAAACACAAGCATATATTAGTGTTTGGAAGTATTTGTTGGTTCTTAAAACATAGAATTCAAGCGCAGCAAGAAATATGGCCAAGAAGACAACACCAACAAAACACGGTGCTCTTAACGGCTCCTTGGCTCATCCTTCTGCTGATCCCTTAGTCATTCATTTAAAAAAAAAACCTGCAAGAGGGGATCTCTTCTAGAAGTGTCCATAACATTTATTTCATAATCGCACAATCTTGTATCTCTGAGAAGGTGATGAGTTTCTTCTGGTTCCTGCTCCATCTAAACACACACAGATTCCTCTTAATCTGCTTTGGATCAAAATCTGTCCTTAAAAACTCTATCGAAATGAAATTGGATTGAACAGGATTAAATAAATGTCTGCCATTTCATTTACAGTATTTGGTGCCAGTGCAATTTCAAAGCTCGTTTAACAGTGTCACCTTGGAGTTAATGCAATATTAAGACGACTCTTGTTTTCACAAAACGCATTCACCGGCTAATAGATTTTTGATTGACTATTGATAATCCGGCAATCAAAGTAAAGAATGTCTCAAGTGTCTCCCCATAGCATGGACACGTGAATCACATCATTTGCGTACAGTCTGTATGTCTCGAAACGTTTGCAAACTGCATAATAAACATGCGCTAAAGTGTCTGGCTGGAAAGAAGAATGAAAATTGATTGCTTAGATTTGAGGACACATCTGTGTTTTCAGCGTTCAAAATGATAAGTGACAAGCTTTCCGCTGCTAATCTGTTCGCCGCGGTGAGAAAACCACCACACTTATTAATCAGTCTCAACATTATTGAAATCAAATTCATTTCAGATCATTAACATCAACACCGCGTGGAGCTTACACTTGCTTTTTTGCTATGTTTGCCCATACAGAAATGTCGGGGACAGGTGCCGATATCTCCCAGGTGCACTGGAAGCAGCAGTGGCTGGAGAACGGGACGCTCTTTTTCCACGTGTCCATGAGCAGTTCGGAGCAGCTGTTTCACGCCACGCAGCCCACCGCTCGAGAGCCGTCACAGGGCCTGCACGAACATGTGCACCTGCTTCACATCTCTGTCATGGTAAGTGCTCTCAGCTGCTGTGCGTCCTGGCCAAGGCTAACTAATTTGCTAAAATGGAAGGCTAAACATTAGCTTCTAGTGTGTTTCAAAACAAAGCAGGTGAACACCAAATGTGCCCCAAGTATGCTGATAGACAAGAAAGATTTAGAGAAGGTTCATACCAACTAGAACAATTTTTGTCTTCTAAATCTGACCTAAATTTGTCGTAAAAGCTCTGTGGTAGTGATGGGTGGTTCATGAACGATTCATTCTTTTTGAACAAATCATTCTTTAACATGACTCAGAAGAACAAGTAGTCTCAGAGAGTGATTAGATAATTTTTGTACTGGGTGCGCATGCTCAAAGCATCACAAAACCTCTGTAGGTTACCTTTAAGTCCGAATTGTTCGTTCTTTTGTCATGAGACTCCCATAGACGCTATGCAGTGCAATAGACTCAAAAGAACAAACGACTCATAAGAAAGACCGTTCAATTCGGTTTCCTGTGTAATGCACTGCATAGAGTCTATGGGAGTCACGAACGAATGACTCGGACCAGAAGATATGAGAGGTGAGCTGCTCATATGTAATATTATCATTACTGGAACTATAGCCAAAATTTGTGCATTTAGACATGTAGGGGGTCTGTTTATTGAAAATGTAACATTTTATTTCTGATCAAAAGAACTAAATGATAAAAAAAAAAAAAAAAAAAGATTCGTTCATTTTGATGAATGAGATTCAAAGAAACCGAGTCACTAAAATGATCGAAACTTCCCATCAATATTCTGTGGACAGATAAAGATACGTAGCTTAAAAGTGTTTTTACCTGAAATCCTCTCTTAAAGGGAAATCACCTTCTTGGAACCTTTTTAGGGATCAGGAATCACTTTTGGGTGATAATTTATTATTTATATAAATAATTTATATATTTGAGTGTCAAGCCAAATAACTCTTTGGTCTCCTAAATACAAATTTATTTTCTAATTATTTATGAGCAATATAAGAGTATAAATGTACATCAAAGGATTTTTAGTTAGGTGGGGTTTTCTGTGCACTTCCAATAGAGCCCTATTTGGAACCTGTCTTGACCTTCTAAACCTTCCACATTCATTGAATCATAAAGAATTCTTCCGGAGGAACAAACTTAAGAACTCTTTGGGGTGCTACTGTAAATGGAATACAGTATATGAGTGTTCCTTAAAGCTTTATTGATTATTAAGGTTTTGCTTGGAACTCTGTTTGAAAGAAATTCTCATTATAAGGAAAGCTCACAGTGCTTGATAGAACATTTTCTTTAATGTAGCTAATGGATTTTCAGAGAAATTATTCAAGCCCAATATTCACAACGATAACATATAAATATCGGGCTTTAAATGTTTTTTTTTTTGTAATACTGATTTCTTTGAACCTCAATTAGTTAATATACTGTATAGTCACTGTGAATATTAAGCTTTTTTGACCCAGAAGGAATGATTAGACAACATGAATCTTGTTTTTTTTTTTTTTTTTTTTTTTTTTTAAAAAGGTAAATAATTTACTACACAGCATTTTCATTTATTCTGTGCTCTAAATTCTTGGGTAATTTATTCTACTACGGATGCTTGCTCTTCCCCAGAAAAAGACAAACTCCAAAATATAACTAAAAGCCCAATATTTCCACAACTGTGGAATCTTTATCTGTTTTACATAGAACTCCACATCAGATTGTCTGTATCATAGCAGGTTCCATTAAAACCTTTTCTGAAGAAACTATAAACTGTTTTTAAGAGCATGCACAGTCAAATGGGTAATATAGTGTCCTCTTAGAAACCCTCAGCGGTTCTTTGGATACTTAATCACAATACCTGTTTAATGAGTTTATGTTGAACCTTTGAAATCTCGTGGTCTGGAGTTTGGAGTCTGGAGGTTTCATACCACTCGTGCTCTGTACATTTTTGTGACCCCCACACTCCTTGGTGTCTTTGATGTAATATTTTGCTACTTGCTTCATTCATTCATTAATCTTTGATGGAAAATGTTTGTCATACTTTACATTGTATGACATTAAAAACAACCTAGCATGGTACAATATACACTTTCTGTTCAGTACCTTAGATATCTCCTATAATTACTTTTTTTTTATTCTCCAAAGTCTAAGCACAACCCTCTTAATATCAACACACTCTAAACCCAAATAGGAACTGTTAACATGCCTCAAATTGACCACATCATCTCCACTAGGCTATTAGCCAGGCTAAGACATTGCACCCACTTGGCACATACAGCCGCTCTGGATATCCCCTGATTGACACCTGGGCTGTAAAAATGATGGCCAATTGGGTAAGTGGCTTTGGGCAAATGAGGAAGAGGCCCATCAGGTGAATGTCTTTTTGTGTGTGTGAGAGGCCTGAGACGTGCTCTGGCGTTTCGAATGAGCATCATTAACTGTAATACTGTCAGCTCAGTGACAGATACGAGGTTCGTGCTCTCTATTCTTCCATCAGTGAGTTGTCGCTCATTCTCCTCCTCCTTCTAGTTCACGATCTGCAGCTTGATAATCGACACTCAGGAGCAGAGCTGCTGTCTCAAATATGCATCTGTGTGTGATGTGCTGCTGCATGAGAGGAAAAGGGGTTTAGCTCCTAAACAACAAATTAAGCATTGTCTTAGACGATGTAAAAAGTGATTGCAGAGCATTACTACAGTAGTTTAATATGGTTTTACATCCATCTATCCAGGAACCTGTAGTCCAGCTGATTACCATTGTATTCATTTCAAATCAAACTGTGGAAGGACCTCTGATCAACTTTCACAGACACGTTCACACACTATGTGCAATTTGAAAGCACCAATTAGCCTAAACTGTAGACCGTGGGAGGAAACCCGGAGTACCCGGAGGAAACCCACCAATCACAGGGAGGACATGCACAGACCCAGAGGCGGGAATTGAACCACCATGTAAGCCACCATGCCACCAATATTTTACTTTATATACTTGATATTGATGAATTTTTCCCAAATTTGTTACCTTGTAACATTCGCCTTCCAGGTCTCTAGATCATATTTATACACACTAGTGATTGAACGCTCATTAACGATTCGTTCTTTTTTTAACGAGCCTTTAACGTGACTCAGAAGAACGAGTAGTCTCCGAGTGTGATTCAAAAACCTCCGTAACTTTGCTTCTCTTGAAAAGTTTATTAAAAAAAAGACTTGGCAAATTAACACATTAAATTGAGTGCAGATGTTTCATCAGAATGTTGACATTCAAGTGTAATGTTCTTTTTTTAGTAACTCCTACAAGTTATTAATTAAGTTCATATATCTAGGAACCTTTTTATTTCTAGGGACCCTGAAGGCCAATGGTGATCGTTTTATTTCTTCCCATATTTACACCCATGATAGGACTATTAATTTAATAGCCTATCAATATTTGTCATTTACTGTATTTGAGGACTGAAACTATACATAGAGCTTTAGTTTGCGACTTTGGAACTTCTTTATTGCTTGTATTTGTTTGCACTTCCTTTATTGATCCTGCATTAACCCAGGGTGATTCACACGCAGCCACTTGTTCCCCTCGTCAGAACAATATAAAAGGGAGAATTTAAGACCCCAGGGAGAACAGTTACCTTTAATAGATCTGCGCCTGATTGGCCCCCGCTGTAGTCTCCCAGGCAACAAGGCCTTCTGGGTTTATTCATGTGCACATTAGGAATATGAAGTGTTTATTGCTTGGGTACATCTCGGGTATGCTGCAGGTAGAATTTCATCTTTACAATGCATTGAGAATGTATTTGAGATTCTCAGCCTAGCTATATATTTTTTTATTACACTCTCGTTAAGGCCCTGGATGAGAAGATTGATGTGGCTTTCGGTAATCTTGGCGATCAGTCTTAAAGGCACTATGATTCAAAACATGGATGCATGAACTTTAAAACCGTATACCAGTCAAACAGGCCACTTTCAATTAAAATATGCAGTGCTTTGTCTAGGTACTGTATGTTCATTTGAGTATTAAAACTGGCATTCAATGGCATTTTTATGATAAGTCGGATTTATAAAAACCCAATTCATTATAAATAAAGACAAGTTATCTATTCATACAAGTATAAATAAATAAAATGGGCCATATCAAACAGTTAAAAACATTTAAACATTTAAAAGACAGTTTAAAACAATATGAAAATAATGATAATTTAATATTTGTTAAACAATGAGAAATGCTAGTTTTTTTTAAATATATGTTTACAGTAACAAATAATTTTGTGCAATCCAAGCAAAACCGCATTTCTTTCGTTTTACCAATTTCTTGCCTTGATAATGTTTTAATTAAAGTGTGAATAGACTGTAATTAACAACTCTGCTTATTTTGGCATGAACTGGGATCCCAAAATGGCAAATTGTGCATTTTATTTTTTTGCATTTTGTTTATTTCTGGGAAATTATTTTGAGTATACAAACTGGTACAGCAACAAATGTCATTATGGAAGGCTGGACATTAGGACCTTCAGTATGAAATACAATGCATACACTGTTAATTTGAATTATCTGGATGTTGACACACTTAGCGAATTTGATTCCTGTGGTTTGTGGCTCTCAAAAGACAAACCAATATAAAACACTTTACAAATGTATAGATGTAGTGTATGTATTAGCAAGCTGTTTTAATATTAAATAGTAACAAAGGAAAAAAATATTGGTTATTATTTACACACTCTGACAATATTGATTTCTTAATATGGCATTTTTGTCAGGGTTGTGGTTAAACAGGGAAGAACCCAATAGCAGATAGATGATCTCCTTGGAAGAAGTATTGCAGGTCAAAAGGCTTAGTCAGAGCCGAGGGGAGAAAGCTGTGCTTATGAAAACAGGCTGTGTGGGGAATCCCCGATGACGAGGGTGGAGGCGTGTCAATGACGAGGCGGAATCACCGCGAATCCGGAAGTGAGAGTGACAGGTCGTGTGAGGAATCCCCGATGACGAGGGTGGAGGCGTGTCAGATGACGAGGCGGAATCTCCGCGAATCCGGAAGTGAGAGAGAGAAGCGAGCGCGCTGGTGAAGCGCTGTTGTCCGCGATCGCGGAAGTGCACACAAGCACACGTTAGTCCAAAACACACACACGTACCGGGGCTTGTGAGTACGATGAGAGAGAAAGGCTGGGTAGCGTGTCACAGGAGAGATCCGTAGGCAGAGTAGATAAACAGGCGAGGGTCATACACGGGGAGTAGTCCAAAACGATAGCGACAATCCGAAGGGCAAGGCAAGAGACGAAATCCAAAGAATGCAGGCAAGGTCGAGCACGGAAGAAAAAACACTAGGGTAACAGGAGAGACAGGAGAAATAGGCACGCAAGTGAGATACATCGGCAATGAGTGGAGCTCTCGCCGTTCTTTTAAAGCCGAGAGTAGATTGCCGGATTAGATGCAGGTGTGCTCAGGTAATCAGCTCAGGGAGTGTGGAAAACCTTGGATGGAGTTAAGACCTGGATGTGCTGGGTTGGCTGTGCGGGTTCATGACAGTACTCCCCCTCCTACGGACGCCACCTGGCGTCAGAGATGGCTCCTCCGGATGTTGACGGTGGAAGTCAGCGATGAGTGAGGGATCTAAGATGAACCTAGATGGTATCCAGCTCCTCTCCTCAGGGCCATAACCCTCCCAATCCACGAGATACTGGAGCCCCCTACCACGGCGCCGTGACCTCAAGAGCCTGCGAATCATGAAAGCTTCACCACCATCAATGAGCCGTGGGGGAGGAGGAGGGTGGGTGGGTGGACTCAGTGGACTGGATACAATGGGTCTTATCTGGGAAACATGGAATGAGGGGTGAATGCGTCGCATCGTGGATGGTAAGAGCAGTCTGACTGTGCAAGGGTTAATGATCCTGACTATGGTAAATGGACCAATGAATCTAGGAGAGATCTTGCGGGAGAGTGTCTTTATAGGGATGTTGCGGGTGGAGAGCATGACCCTCTGTCCAACACGATAGGCAGGGGCGGTAGAACGGTGACGATCGGCCTGACGTTTGAAAAGTGTAATTGACTGGCGAAGTCTAGCTCTCGCCCGCAGCCAGGTCCTCTTGCAACGTCGTACAAACGCTTGGGCAGAGGGAACTGCCACCTCCTCTTCTTGGGATGGAAATAAGGGAGGTTGGTATCCCAGACAGCAGTGGAATGGGGAGAGGCCTGTAGATGCCGTGGGTAGGGAGTTGTGTGCATATTCTACCCAAGGAAGCATTCGGCTCCAGGAGCGGGGATCCTTGGAGGTCATGCAACGAAGCGCTGTCTCCAGGTCCTGATTGGCTCTTTCGGTCTGCCCATTGGTCTGGGGGTGATAACCGGAGGAAAGGCTGGGAGTAGCTCCCACCAGTTTGCAGAATGCAGTCCAGAACTGGGCAGAAAACTGGGGTCCGCGATCGGAGACGATGTCCACTGGGATGCCATGAAGGCGGAAGACGTGCAGAATGAGCAATTCGGCCGTCTCTTTGGCAGAGGGAAGTTTGACGAGGGGAACAAAGTGGGCGGCTTTGGAAAAGCGGTCGACAATGGTTAGAATGCAGGTGTTGCCCTCAGAGTCTGGGAGCCCCGTGACGAAGTCCAGGGCAATGTGGGACCAGGGTCTGTGGGGCACAGGAAGTGGTCTGAGGAGACCTGCCGGTAGCTTATTACCTGTCTTGTTGCGAGTGCAGATGTCGCAGGCGGCGACAAATCGGCGGGTGTCTTCTCTGATTGAAGGCCACCAAAAGCGCTGCTGTAACAGAGCGAGGGTGCGGGCTCCGCCAGGGTGACAGGCTAATTGAGAATTATGGCTCCATTGGAGAACTTGGGGGCGAGCCATCAGTGGTACAAAGAGTTTGCCTGGCGGTACTTCTGGGGTGTCAGGCTCTTGTTCGAGGCTCCGCTTAACCAGGGACTCTATGTCAAGGGAGGTGGCCCCAATGAGGCTTAGTGAAGGCAGGATGGTGGAAACTGGAGCCTCATCTGTGACTGAGGTGAACTGACGAGAGAGGGAATCAGGCTTGGTGTTCTTGCTCCCTGGTCGGAAGGATAGCGAGAAGTTGAAGCGGGAAAAGAATAATGACCATCTCGCTTGGCGGGCATTCAGACGTTTGGCCGATCTGAGATACTCCAGGTTTTTGTGGTCCGTCCAAATGAGAAATGGGACCTCAGTCCCCTCGAGCCAGTGTCTCCATTCCTCTAGTGCCAGTTTTATTGCGAGTAGCTCCCGGTCGCCGATCCCATAGTTTCTCTCTGCGGTGGAAAGACGGCGAGAAAAATAGCAGCAGGGGTGTAGCTTGTCGTCGGTTGGGGATCTCTGGGAAAGAACTGCCCCGACTCCGGAGTCTGACGCGTCTACCTCCACCACGAATTGAAGAGTGGGATCCGGCTGGGTGAGGATGGGTGCTGAGGTGAAGCGACCCTTGAGTTTGGTGAATGCTTCCGCCGCTTGATCAGACCACAGAAAAGGGTTCTTGATGGACGTGAGGGCGATGAGCGGGGCAGCCACTGAACTGTAGTTTCGGATAAACCGATGATAAAAATTCGCGAACCCAAGAAAGTGCTGGAGATCCTTTCGAGTGGCTGGTCTAGGCCAGTCGGCCACTGCTTTCACCTTAGCTGGGTCCATCTGGACCTTAGACGGGGCGATGATGAAGCCAAGAAAGGAGGTCGTCCGACAATGGAACTCGCATTTCTCTGCTTTCACGAATAGCTGGTTCTCCAGAAGTCTTTGAAGGACTTGACGAACGTGCACTCTGTGTTCCTCCAAGGAGCGGGAGAAAATCAGGATGTCATCCAGATAAACGAATACAAACGTGTTCAAGAAGTCCCTGAGAACGTCATTGACCAAAGACTGAAAGACTGCCGGAGCGTTGGCGAGGCCGAACGGCACCACCAGGTACTCATAATGTCCCGATGGGGTGTTAAAGGCCGTTTTCCACTCGTCCCCTTCCTTGATCCTGACTAGATGATAAGCATTACGGAGGTCGAGCTTAGTAAAAACATTAGCTCCCTGGAGAAGGTCGAAGGCAGTCGACATTAATGGAAGAGGGTAACGGTTCTTGACTGTTATCTCGTTTAAACCTCGGTAGTCTATGCACGGCCGTAAGGTCTTGTCCCTCTTTGCCACAAAGAAGAACCCAGCTCCAGCAGGGGACGACGAAGGACGGATGATTCCGGCAGCCAGAGATTCTGATATATATCTATCCATGGCCTCCCTTTCTAGTGACGACAATGAATACAGTCTCCCCTTGGGAGGCGTTGAGCCCGGAAAGAGGTCAATAGCACAGTCATATGGCCTGTGGGGTGGTAGAGAGAGAGCCCGTGACTTACTGAACACCTGCTTGAGGTCCGAATAGTCCGTAGGAACAGCTGAGAGGTCGGGAAATTCCTCATTGTCAGAGGGTATGGCCGGAGAGTAGTGAGCTGACTTAAGACAGGTAGACAAACACAGAGGACTCCATTCCAGAATGGTGTTCTTGGACCAGTCTATGTGAGGATTGTGACGGGTCAGCCATGGGCGTCCGAGAACTATAGGGGAATGGGCGTTCTGCATGATTAAGAAGGACGTTTCCTCTGTGTGATTGCCAGACACTTGGAGGGTTATCGGGACCGTCCGTCGGGTGATGACAGGCAGCGAGGTTCCATCGAGGGCCCGAACGGCCAAGGGGCTCTCCAGTGCTAGCGTCGAGAGGTTTAGTTCCTTGACCTTTGCGGTGGAGATCAGGTTCTGATCTGATCCAGAGTCAATCAGTACAGGGATAGCGTGAGCTTTGCCGTGTGCTATAATAAATGCAGAGAGGAGTGGGCGTGTGCTAGGGGAACAGTTGATGGTCGGCCCCTCCAGGGACCCTAGATTCACCGGAGGGGATTGGCTTTTAAAGGGCATAGGAGGCGATAATGGCCCGTTTGGCCACAGTAGAGGCAGGAACCTGATTGGACTCTACGTTGACGCTCCTCGGGGGAGATCCGGGCACGCCCCACCTGCATGGGTTCCGGGGCTGGTCCGGGGCTTTGTGGAGAGGCAGGCCTGGGGAACTGCCCGGACGGAGCAGGGTACCTGGGTGTCGAGATGGTTCGCGGACGACGTCTCTGAGTCAATCGGGCGTCCATGCGTCCGGCTAAATCCATGAGACCATTAAGATCGCTGGGGAGTTCTTGGCTGATTAAGTGATCCTTAACGTCCTCAGAGAGACCGTGGAGGAAGGCGTCATAAAGGGCTTGTGTGTCCCAGTTTGCGGAGGCCGCGAGAGTCCGAAACTCGATTGCATAATCATAGGCGGAACGGGAGCCTTGGCGAAGCTCCAGTAGATGTCTGGCTGCCTCTCGACCCGAGTGGGAACGGTCGAATACCCTCCTCATCTCGTCAGTGAATGATTTAAAAGAAGAGCAGCAAGGGTCATTAGCATCCCAAACTGCGGTTCCCCATTCACGGGCCCGGTCGGTGAGGAGTGTGATAACAAAGGCCACCCTTGAGCGTTCAGTGGGGAAGGAAGAGGCTTGGAGCTCCAACAGCAGAGAACACTGTGATAGGAAGGAGCGGCAGGTCCCTGGTTCACCATTGTAAGGCTGTGGGTTAGGGAGCCGGGGTTCGTGATGTGGAGTGTGTGCTGGGACTGAAGGAGAACGGGTCTGTAGCTGTTGAAGTTGTGTGGTGATCGTAGAAAGTGTCTGGGTAACCTGCTGAATACTTTGTTGGTGAGTGCCCAGTAGCACCCCTTGTTGTGAAAGCGCCTGTCTTAATTGATCCAAGTCTGCTGGGTTAGCCATGGCCGATGTATACTGTCAGGGTTGTGGTTAAACAGGGAAGAACCCAATAGCAGATAGATGATCTCCTTGGAAGAAGTATTGCAGGTCAAAAGGCTTAGTCAGAGCCGAGGGGAGAAAGCTGTGCTTATGAAAACAGGCTGTGTGGGGAATCCCCGATGACGAGGGTGGAGGCGTGTCAATGACGAGGCGGAATCACCGCGAATCCGGAAGTGAGAGTGACAGGTCGTGTGAGGAATCCCCGATGACGAGGGTGGAGGCGTGTCAGATGACGAGGCGGAATCTCCGCGAATCCGGAAGTGAGAGAGAGAAGCGAGCGCGCTGGTGAAGCGCTGTTGTCCGCGATCGCGGAAGTGCACACAAGCACACGTTAGTCCAAAACACACACACGTACCGGGGCTTGTGAGTACGATGAGAGAGAAAGGCTGGGTAGCGTGTCACAGGAGAGATCCGTAGGCAGAGTAGATAAACAGGCGAGGGTCATACACGGGGAGTAGTCCAAAACGATAGCGACAATCCGAAGGGCAAGGCAAGAGACGAAATCCAAAGAATGCAGGCAAGGTCGAGCACGGAAGAAAAAACACTAGGGTAACAGGAGAGACAGGAGAAATAGGCACGCAAGTGAGATACATCGGCAATGAGTGGAGCTCTCGCCGTTCTTTTAAAGCCGAGAGTAGATTGCCGGATTAGATGCAGGTGTGCTCAGGTAATCAGCTCAGGGAGTGTGGAAAACCTTGGATGGAGTTAAGACCTGGATGTGCTGGGTTGGCTGTGCGGGTTCATGACAATTTTGTGAAATAGTAACAATAAGCATTTAACAAAGGTCTTCAAATCAAAGCGGGACTTTTGAATAACAACACAGTTCTGAGAGTAAAAACTCCCTTTATTTCTCTATATAATCCCCTGGTACACTAATACAGTACAATTACTACTCTATACGCCAGAGCCATAATTAAATGTCACGTCTGAAACGCTGGCCTCCCAGGAACTCCTTTAATGGCCCAAACATGCGGAAATGGCTGGGAGCGAGGTCAGGACTGTTCGGAGGATGTGGCAATAACTCAGTCAATAGACCTCTTGCTCCGTGTTCGTGCTTCTGGACTTCCTCCATCATACAGGTGAGACCGAGCCATCTCTCCCACCACCCACACACTCGAATACACTCCGCCATAACCTGGACTTTGGATATTTTCTTCCATCCACACACCCACACATCCATTTTTTTGGATTTTGTATATAATTTTGTAAATATTGTGTTTTTTTTGGTCACTTAATACACTTTGGGTTTTGGTTAAAATTGTTGTTGTTTGTCTTTTCTTGTCCCGCTAGGCCTGCACCACATCGGAAATTACTGATGTACGGCTTTCTTTAAAATGTTTGCAGCATTTAAATTACTTCTGCTAAGAGACTCATCACTGTATTGATGTAAAAGTGATTGACATTTATAGAAAACTTCAAGCAATTTGTTAGACTTGAACACCCCCTCATATTATTCAGAATACATGAGGAAAACGAATACTTTTCTCTAAAATCTTTATTTTAATGCATTTTAAATTCTGAATAAAAGTAATACTGCATTTAGTACAGACTAGCAAATATTAGCAGTGTGTGAATGTATACAGCATTTTGTCGGAACTGTTGTAGGCAATGCTTTGCATAACAAGCTCGTAGGACTGCATTACGCATCATTACATGGGGAGAACGAAACAGAGGGTGGTTCGAATTATTCCGCTTTAATTGGCACACTTGCCAGTCATGCCGTGCAAACACTAGCCTAGCGGGATAATGATGACTCCGTAGGTTGCAATTTTGCCCCCACTGTTTCTTGGAGGAGCGTCCGGCCTGACGATGATGGTCGCCGGATCGGATAATGAGTTTTAAAGCTGTGAGTTGTTCGACTCACATGTAGTGAAAAAAATACAAATTATTGAAATGCGTAGCGGGAGGGAGGACGAGGAAAATGAGCCGAGTTGGGCAACGAGCTCGAGCTCTCTCAGCGCGGTGTTTATTCCAGCGGGGATTTCTAACAGCTTGGAAAGTAAATATATGGAGTGGTACGCACAGAAAGATGATGAGGGCACACATAAGAATTCAAAGCTTCAAGATTACATCTGGTGGAACTTGAACACAGCAAGAGGGAAAAATTATGACCTTTTATTTAGTGAAAACTTGCACAAGCGAGTCCGATACTTGGCATATTAATATCCACTGTATAATAGCATGACTTGCTTCATAGTTAGTTAATTGGGAAAGAAAAAGATAGAATTTCAAATATTGTTAATAATCAGCTTATTAAGTTAAACAGCTTATAACACCTTATGTCGCTTAATTTAGTGTTATGTCAACTTGATGTCAAGTAATGAACCTCTTCCTGACAGGTTGGTATCGACGGCTATGTACAGAAACATTTATAAAGCCTCATTACACTGGAACAGCTTGATGGTCACATAAGTTGACATAAGACAGGAATAACCGCTTGCTGAAATGCAGAAACATTATAGACTAGTTTAAGTCAGCTTATATTAGGGCATGTCATAACATATGACAGCTTATGTCATTTAATGTAGGTGTTGCGTCAACTTTTTCAAGAAATTGAGAAATCATAGTGACAAAATCCACCTGAATTAGAGGCTTTCTGTGTTTTAAATAAGAATCTTAAGTCTCAGTTACAGTAGGTGTTATGTCGCCTTATGAACACTAACAGCAATGCTACAGTAGGAAGGGTTTCATTTATTTCATTTAAAAGTCATGTGACCAGTTGATAAGTCAGTCATAGCCGTGTGAGCGTCAGAGAAGCATACTGAAGATTTTCACAAAAATGCGTTAAAAATTTGTGAAATATGTATAAAAGTCCGTAATCTGTTGAAAACGATGTGTATCTTAGGCTTCGGGCTGCTTGTTTATGAGGACTGGTCCAACACATCCAGGCCCCGAGGCGCTTTACAGCACGACTCTTGCCTGTTCGTCTTTGCATAATCGTTCAGAGCAAGCTTGCGTTCCGTTCCGTACGTGTGATGCTCTGTCTGTTTTTGCATGGTTGCCTCCGGGGTCTCGGCATGCGCCATTGATTTGGGCGTCTCATCTTCACTCGCTGGATATCAAACACCGTTTTTCAGTGGCAGCATAAGAGAGAGACTCTCTGAAACTTACACCGTTTGTAGATCTGATGCTCTATTTACAGTTAGCTCGGTGCTTGTCGGGGGGGCGTAGATGGGCTAGAAGAAGAAGAAGAAGAAAAAAAAAGAAATGAAAATCAATTCTTGGAGCAGCAGCATGCTGGGTAAGTGACCTATGATAATTAAGCAGCAGGTTGCAGAATCGAAGTGTAATATTTACTGTGGTGTTCATGCACTGGGAAATGAGTTAATGCAGTGTTACTGGGTGAAATAGTTGCCTGAGGAAGCACATTCTGTTCATCCATCGGCTATAATTGATGTTGTACCAGAGCCGTGCTGTAATATAGTAGACTGTAGTAAATCTGATGTCATATATGACACGTTGTATAAATGTCAAAGCTGTAGTAGGAACAGGAGTAATAGACCAATGAAAAAAAAGATTAGTAGGGTGAAGTGTTCTTTAAAACAACCTTCATTTAGCATTTGAAAAAGAAAAAGAGTGGAAAAAAAGAAGCTACATGTAATTGTGCAATATGGATATGAAGATATCTATATCTACAATATAATGTAAGTGATAATGGAACTATTGATCGGAATAACCAGGGAACTCACGATACAACATCACCACGATATCCAGGTCCAGATTCAAGCTGTATTGTGATACTACAATTATTACAATCAACACTGTGGCCTTGCATCTTTCTTCCCAAAAGTCCAAAGACGTAAACATTAGGCTGACTAGCATTCCCAAATTCCTGAATGATGGATTCGAACCGCATCCAAAATGTACCCCGCCTCGTCCCCTGACTCTCCTGGGGAAGCCTCCATGCCTCCGTGACACTATACAGGAAAAGCGCTATAGACAATGCGTGAGTGATAGGTGATTCGATATTATTATTATTATTATTATTAGTATTAGTATTATTTCTCCAATTGTAAACAAAATAATTTGCTCCTATCACACAGGATACAGTGTTTGCCTGCCAGTATGTGAATATGTTTATAGAGGAATTATCGTTAATACTCATTGATGAGTGAAGAGTTTGTGGAAATAGTATTAAGATTAAAGCTAAAAATAATCTGCTGATCTTTAATGTAATCAGTGATATTATTATTATTTCAGGTTGAAGCCCATGTACTGTACATGTCTGTATCTTTCTGTTCGGCAGAACTCTCAGTCTAACTAATTAATACGAAGAAATCACATTTTACATTATTCTTGTATCTTACGTCTTGTTTACGTTAATTTGTTCTTCTTTCATCATCAGCCAAATAAATACACTCCCTGTTGGGTAATCGGAGAGCGAATCACGGATGAGAAATGGAAAATATAAATCTGATAAAGATGAAGTTTTGACTAATGCACAGACATAACCTTTATTTCATTTATATAGACAGCACCACTAGATCTATATTTAAAGTAATGATGATAAAAAAAAAATCTATTTTTGAAATTAGGGTGAAAAATATCATGATACTGTACAGTATGTAACTGAGAAATTTTCTCCTCATCTGTACTAGAAACTGATACATTAACTTTATTAATCCATTAATTTATTTAAGTTATATTGGACATGTAAATTTTATCTCGTTTTTTTTTTCTTTTTAACTTTTCCTTCCCAGCATGTTTATCCTCTGCATGTTTAATCAGTCATTCATTGAAATGTCATTTTGCATTATATAGATGCAAATCATATTAATAATAATCATAATAATCACAACAATAATGATTTTGATATCATTTCTGTTCCCCATGTCTTTCAAAACATGTATATTTCAACAAATCAAAATATGTCCCATTTCTCTGCTGCTGCTAAATAAAGTCCAATCTGTTACTATTAATATTACTATTACTGTGCCAAAACAAACCGTATTATACTTACACATCTGACAAACCTACTTGAACTTATACCTCCAAAATACCTGCAGTACACCGTGACAGCGGGACCTCGCTCAGAGTGAGGGAATAACGCCACCTCCGACTATTCAGCCCTTCTGCACGGATGCCATCCGTTTGTGGATTTAGGATACCTGAGACAAACAAATGCATACATCATGTGTGGGGTAGGAGAGAGCGAACCTGCGCTGTGTTTCTTCGAGACAGCCTAATACGAGCATGTTGTTAATACAGGCCTTTAGACTATGTTCAAGGCAAGCACATCGAGTTTATAGACCGAGCTTAAAACTTTTGTCCAGGGTACAGGACAGGACAGATAGCGTTCCTAACACGGTACCCGAGCTCCTCACCTGACAGTCTGCTGAGAAATGTAACTCGCAGAATCTTCCTTTATTCGGAAAGCCACTTCTTTGCATATCTTAAGTGTTTCTCTGCAGAAGACTAATCGTGACGAGACTAAGATACTGCAAATTAGGAATTAATTAGCACAGACCGATTCTTCTGCCTCTTGATGATTCTTTTCAGAGTAGTGTCACACAGGCTGCTCGAGCATAATGGGAGCTTGACAGTATCTGTCAGCTGGAATAAAGTTTTATCATAATGATGGACTGACTGGTGCGAACAGTCTGGATGTGTGCTAAAAAAAATTGTGTTTAAAAATTTAAATTTTATCCTTTTTTTTTTATTTTTCCTTCCCATCTTTATCCTCTGTATGTTTGATCAGTCATTCATTGAAATATCATTTTGCATTACTATAAAAAGTAAACTGCAAACAATTTAACTTTTTTCCCCCCTTTATCCCAGTGGTCACCATATTGGATCATTTGATCTGGCATTTTTATTTTAATTTTTTACGCTGGATGCTCTTTCTGTCGCAACTCTTCCATTTAATAAGAGGACTAAATACTGGCACTGCAAGCACTGTACTGTATGTGTTGTGTGGGGTTTAGGGTTAAGGGTTTTGCCCAACGACCTAACAGGGGTGACCCGGCGGTGTTGGGGATCAAATCCCCGATCCTCTGATCAGCACCCCAGAGCTTCAACTGCCTGAGCCACTACTGCCTTATACCCCTATCTCACCTGTGCAGTCTGACTCACGGTGAGATGCGGTGTCGGGCACCGTGAGTTGCCACGATTGCACGCTGACATTCCACAAAGTTCGGCAAGGTCCGCAAACTTCCGCGAGGCCCGCCAAAAAAATTAAACATGTTTAATTTTTCTCGTGGAAAGATGAAAACGTACTCACAATGCCAAAAACTCGTGGTGAAGCATAATGAACTGTATTTACAGCCACTGTGCAAAACCGCATACTATAGGTGAGATAGGGGTTTTCCATAAACTACTGTATCAAGTCTTATTAACAAAGGCATAATTTGACATACAGTCTGAATTTTAAAATCACTACAACCAATTAGTTGTACTGTACACAAAAGTATAACCAATTAGTTTATTATTATATAATAAACTGGGGTATTGGGGTAGCTCAGTGGTTAAGGCATTGGACTACGGTTCGGAAGATCCCAGGTTCAAACCCCACAACCACCAAGTTGCCACTGTTGGGCCCTTGAGCAAGGCCCTTAACCCTCAACTGCTCAGATGTATAATGAGATAAAAATGTAAGTCGCTCTGGATAAGAGCGTCTGCCAAATGCCTAAATGTAAATGTATTATTATTATTATTCCTGCTTTTAAGATTACTGAGAATTCACTTACATTACATTGACCCTACACAAGACCTTCATAACAAGACTGATTCCAACTGGTGTAAACTGGCAAACTAATTACGATATTTATCTTTTTAACCTTTTGGTAATTTGTGTTTCATATTCCTACCTATAAGCATACTTAACACTCATGATCATAGAATTATGACACCTACTGTAAATGAGTCCTTCTTGAAAACTGACAAGCCTACACAATTTGTTTTAAAGGTATACGATGACATGCAGATTTTGTCAGCAACAACGCTCACATTAGGTGCACTTTATATTTATGTCCTGCTTATAAGCTTTGTATGAATCCCTATGTCCATGCTGTGACACTGTGTTCCCTTTCAAAGGCTACACTCGACGCTGCGTGAAAACGCTATGGGAAACATCTTGTCATGTTACCAGTTGTGAAGCATGTGTGTACCAAACACGACAAATTTTGGCTTATATACCCTCAGTCGGGTGACGTCATCTGATGAGACACACCTGAGGTTATAAATAGGAGTGAACCGGAAACATTCCTCAGATTCTTTGTCTTCACCTTGTTGTGCTGAGCGTGTCTGTGTTTAAACCAGCAAAATAAGAGTGTTTTACTCACCGATATGGCAGAGTTTTAAACGAGATATCCCTCTGTGTGTGATAATCCATCGGAGGGCAGTCTCTACACTTTACTGCTTCGATTAAGTGCTGCGCGCGCACCTCGCATTCGTTGAGGAGCTTCAAACTGCCGCGCATTCCTGGGCTTAAAACTTGTGCATCCGACAGAGCTGTGAGAGACGGAGTTAAAGCTCCTTTCTTTCGCGATCGGATCGGGAAATTCTTATGTCCACTCTCAAGCGCGCCCTGGCGCTTCTTGTGAATGGGCAAGGATAAACATCCTCTTTTGCTTCCGTGGAGATGGAAATAGCCTTTAAGCACTTTAAGTTCTGTCGGGTGGCCGGGGGCCGGAGCCTTAACCACGCTCTCTCCTCTTTCTTGGCAATCTCCATAAGAGTTAACCCTTTCATGGAGTAAGCTGTATTCATCCCGTGTTTAACTGCCATCAACTTATTTATTTATTTAGATATAGTTGATGTGGAAGCGCGGGGTTATATGATGACGTCCAGATAGAAGAGATGCTTCCAGGTTATCTCTCTCCTGGGACATCATCCTTCCTGAAAAGCTAATACTTCATTTCAAGCTGTGTAACCTTTCATCTTCCCTGGAGGGAAAAGGTTTTCAGGCAGCAGGTCAGGTTGATGCTTCATTGCACACCATGGCGGTTTTGCAGGTCTACCAGGCTGACCTGCTGAGAGACTTGAGTACTGGCGGGGCTCAAGATAGGGCGTATTGGAATTATGCCGGGCTACAGACTTGTCTCTTCGTGCAACAAAGCAGACAGCTCGTGCTATCGGCCGTTTTATGGGTCCAATGGTTTTAACGGAGAGGCACCTGTGGCTGAATCTCAGGCGCATCAAGGATAAGGATCGTGCTTTCATTCATGATGCCCCTATCTCGCCTTCCGGCCTGTTTAGCGATATCGTTAACTCGGTCGCCACGAGGTTCATGAGGCGAAGTTATATGAACAAGCCTTCGGGAAATCCCTTCCCTGCCGTGCTCAAGAGTCGGGACTGTTGGCCACCCAGTCTCGAGCGTGTCTGACTCTTGCGAGGCTTAAAACACAAGGAGGGTATTTTTTGCGCCGCACTGCACAATCTACTTCTAAAGAGGTCAGACTGGCAAGAGGAACGGGGGGCTGTGTCCAATTTTTAGATTTTGCAGGCTCTTCCGCTATCTAAAATAAATAAATACAGCTTCAAATGTTGACCTACCAAGAGATTGATTTGTGACAATCGATTTAAGGATGCTTACTTTCACATAGAAATATTACCACAAGGTTCCTGATGTTCGCTTTCGGGGGTGAAGTTTACCAGTATCGGGTCCTTCCATTGGTCTAGCTCTCTCACCCGCACATACACAAAATGCATGGATGTAGTCCTGGCTCTTACGAGGGCATCCGTATTTGAATTACATAGAGTGTGACTTGGCTAGCCCAGTCTCAGTAGCTAGTGCTTCGACATCAGCATGTCGTCCTAGCTCATCTGTTTCTTAGGATTGAGACCCAACACCAAGAAAAGCGTGCTCTTTCCTGTTCAGAGGACAATATATTGGGTGCCACATGGGATTCGATCGTAAGCGGGCACAGCTGTCTCCCGCTCGTGCCGAATCCATTCTCAACACCCTCAAGGAAATCAAGCTAGACCAGAAAGTGACCATCACTTTCAGAGATCCTACAGTAGCTCTCATGGCAGCTGTATCCACGGTGACACCTTTGGGCCTCCTGCACATGAGAGCATTTCAAGTTGTGGCTAAGAACCAGGGGATTTCACTAGGGCCAATCCCCAATAAAGGTTACATGCCAGGGGCTTCGTACCCTTCCTATGTGGTACAGACCCCGGTTTCTACTCTGGGTCCCACTCCAAGTTCATCTTGTCGTCGCAGATGCTAATGACAGATACTTCCCTCACAAGCTGGGGTGCGGTCTTAGATGACCATCCAGCCCAAGCGAGCTGGAGAGGCCATCTTCTCGCGCGGTACATCAATTGCCTCGAGATGATGGCTCTATTTCTGGCCCTAAAGCACTTCCTCCAGCAGTTGAGAGGCTGCCATGTCCTAGTGCAGGTGGACAAAACTATGGCAGTCTCATATATTAATTGCCAGGGCGGACTGTGCTCGCGCCGCTAATAGCTAGCACACCAGGTTCCTGTCCAGGGCATATGAATGTGGGAGCAGTTGTACTGTCCAGTCAATCCCTGACATACGGGGAATGGAAACCCCACCTCAAAGTAGTCAGTCAATCTGGGAGAGATTTCATGTAGCAGAGGTGGACCTCTTTGCCTCGCGAGATCAGCAAATGTCCCCTTTTCTACTCTCTGACTCTTCCAGCTCCCCTGGGTATGGACGCCTAGAAGAGCTTATGCCCTCAAATGGAATGTATTTGAAAGCCCTCCGCCTTTTACAGCTTCGGAGCAGGAAAAACTTCATTTACTGTGTCCAGTACTTGCTCTTCAGATTTACATCCACCACATCAGCTAGGGCGGCCGCCTCTACATTGGGTGAGAGATGCTATTGCCCTCTCCTATGAGGCGCATGGGCTCACCTCGCCTCTAGAAATCAAGGCTCATTCAACTAGGGGGATCGTCTCATCTATTGCACTAGCAAGAGGTATTCCCCTGCAGCAAGTGGCTGCTAAGAAGGTAAACACAGTCCACTGCCGAATTGTTTCAGTGCTGGAGTTTCTGCAGGAAAAGTTGTCCTCAGGCTTGTGCCCTAGTACTCTCAGGACGTACGTAACTGCATCTTCACTCCACTATCTCTCAAAAGTTCCATAAACCCAACATGCACCGTATTGTTTTTGAAGCCTTCTGTCCACCGCGTTTCCAGCTTTGGAGCAGGCGAGACTTCACCTACTGTGTCCAGCACGTGCTCTTCAGATTTAGTTCCACCGCATCAGCTAGTGGCGTAAGTCAGAGCAACTTTTACATGTTTTGAGGCCGCAACTAACGGGGCGGCCGCCACTACACTGGATGAGAGATGCTATTGCCCTCTCCTATGAGGCGCGCGGGCTCACTTCGCCTCTAGGAATCAGGGCTCAGTCAACTATGGGGATCGCCTCATCCATTGCACTAGCAAGAGGTATTCCCTTGCAGCAGGTGTGTGATGCAGAGGATCGGTCCTCTCCTAGACCTTCTCGGACTTGTGCGCACGCGCTACACAACCTTGGGGGTCCAGACACTTGCAGTGCGGTGGAGTTGGTACTCTCATTCCCATAGTGTTTTCACGCAGCATCGAGTGTAGCCTTTGAAAGGGAACGTCTCGGGTTACTTTGCTGTAACCCTGTTCCCTGAAAAAGGGGGAACGAGATGCTGCGTCCCAATGCTGCACTGCCTACATGACCGAACGTCCGTTCAGACAAATCAATCTGAGGAATGTTTCCGGTTTACTCCTATTTATAACCTCAGGTGCGTCTCATCAGATGAGGTCACCTGACCGAGGTTATATAAGCCAAAATTTGCCGTGTTTGATACATGCTTCACAACCGGCAACATGACGAGATATTTCCCATAGCGTTTTCATGCAGCATCTCGTTCCCGCCTTTTCAGGGAACAGGGTTACAGCAAAGTAACCCGAGATGTTCTCTATGGCTTAGTTTTATTTTAATGCTCGTCATCGGATTATTCTTACAGTGGTGTGAAAAACTATTTGCCCCCTTCCTGATTTCTTATTCTTTTGCATGTTTGTCACACTTAAATGTTTCTGCTCATCAAAAACCGTTAACTATTAGTCAAAGATAACATAATTGAACACAAAATGCAGTTTTTAAATGAAGGTTTACGTTATTAAGGGAGAAAAAAAAACTCCGAATCTACATGGCCCTGTGTGAAAAAGTGATTGCCCCCCTTATTAAAAAATAACTTAACTGTGGTTTATCACATCTGAGTTCAATTTCTGTACTCACGCCCAGGCCTGATTACTGCCACACCTGTTTCAATCAAGAAATCACTTAAATAGGAGCTACCTGACACAGAGAAGTAGACCAAAAGCACCTCAAAAGCTAGACATCATGCCAAGATCAAAAGAAATTCAGGAACAAATGAGAACAAAAGTAATTGAGATCTATCAGTCTGGTAAAGGTTATAAAGCCATTTCTAAAGCTTTGGGACTCACAGTGAGCCACAGTGAGAGCCATTATTCACAAATGGCAAAAACATGGAACAGTGGTGAACCTTCCCAGGAGTGGCCGGCCGACCAAAATTACCCCAAGAGCACAGAGACAACTCATCCGAGAGGCCACAAAAGACCCCAGGACAACATCTAAAGAACTGCAGGCCTCACTTGCCTCAATTAAGGTCAGTGTTCACGACTCCACCATAAGAAAGAGACTGGGCAAAAACGGCCTGCATGGCAGATTTCCAAGGCGCAAACCACTTTTAAGCAAAAAGAACATTAAGGCTCGTCTCAATTTTGCTAAAAATAACATCTCAATGATTGCCAAGACTTTTGGGAAAATACCTTGTGGACCGACGAGACAAAAGTTGACTTTTTGGAAGGTGCGTGTCCCGTTACATCTTGCGTAAAAGTAACACAGCATTTCAGAAAAAGAACATCATACCAACAGTAAAATATGGTGGTGGTAGTGTGATGGTCTGGGGTTGTTTTGCTGCTTCAGGACCTGGAAGGCTTGCTGTGATAGATGGAACCATGAATTCTACTGTCTACCAAAAAATCCTGAAGGAGAATGTCCGGCCATCTGTTCGTCAACTCAAGCTGAAGCGATCTTGGGTGCTGCAGCAGGACAATGACCCAAAACACACCAGCAAATCCACCTCTGAATGGCTGAAGAAAAACAAAATGAAGACTTTGGAGTGGCCTAGTCAAAGTCCTGACCTGAATCCTATTGAGATGTTGTGGCATGACCTTAAAAAGGCGGTTCATACTATAAAACCCTCAAATAAAGCTGAATTACAACAATTCTGCAAAGATGAGTGGGCCAAAATTCCTCCAGACCGCTGTAAAAGACTCGTTGCAAGTTATCGCAAACGCTTGATTGCAGTTATTGCTGCTAAGGGTGGCCCAACCAGTTATTAGGTTCAGGGGGCAATTACTTTTTCACACAGGGCCATGTAGGTTTGGATTTTTTTTCTCCCTAAATAATAAAACCCCTCATTTAAAAACTGCATTTTGTGTTTACTTGTGTTATCTTTGACTAATAGTTAAATGTGTTTGATGATCAGAAACATTTTGTGTGACAAACATGCAAAAGAATAAGAAATCAGGAGGGGGGCAAATAGTTTTTCACACCACTGTATGTACTTTGACATACCACAAAGTCATGGCTTTTAAAGGTTACACATCATGAAAAAAGTGTCATACCACCTTATGTCACTTCGTTGCTGTAACAGCTGGCTGAAGCTGCCTTAAAGAGACGTCTAGTTTATGGTTTATGCTACAGTATGTAGGTTTATGGTTGTAGTTGTTTAAGGCTTATGTAGGTGTTGTGAACTCTATGAAAAAGCAGATTAGTCTTACTTAATAATGATATTTTGCTCATAAGAGAGGCTCTCCTTCATAGATCTTGTTGCGAAATCAGCCCGGCTGTTACTGTATCTTTTGTTTCAAAAGATTATATTGTGAAAAAAACTGAGATGTGTACATTTGTGTTTGTTATTCCTTAATTTGCTATTTTGTAAAGATATTTTGTTTTATTGTGTATTTTATTTTATTTATTTATTTTACTTTATAACTTGGAAATGTGAATTTGTACATTTCATCTTTTCATTCTAAAAAAAACTAATAAATCGGACATTACGATTGAAACAGTTGCTCAGTACTTGAGTATCTTTTCATCGAATACTTTTTTATCCTTACTTGAGTAATATTTTGGATGACTATTTTTTACTTCTACTTGAGTAATATTGTTTTAAAAGTACAGCTCATTTTACTTGAGTAAATTTTTTGGCTTCTTTACCCACCTCTGCTCACTACTGTACATATACTCCTTGTATTTTAACAGACTCAAACCTACACACACATATGAAGACTAAAAGGTATTTCATTAGGTGCCGGCTATCGTAATGACCGTTCCAGTCATGTTTAATGGTGACATAACACCCCAAACAAGTGACACTGACATAAGAATGTAACATAAGGTTTTGTGCAACTTTTCAACATTTAAAAGTAATGAAGGCTGACTGTAATAACTATTGACGACAAATTTTAAAACTATTCAAATTGTCAAAAGCAGCTGCTGAAATACTAAACATAAGACTGTGTGTGAAACTGTAGTTTAGGTTCATGTCTGATCTGCTATTAAGTGTCTATGTAGCTCTATGAGCACTGGTGCTAAATAAAGTTATGTCAAACAAAGGCGCTGATTTAGTTAAATGATCTCTGAAGAATAGTGCTTTTCAAACTGAGCAAATATGCCTAATAGGCAAGATTAATTAATTAATTACATAATATGATCAAAGCATTAAATCGTTTTTGACTGAATTGTTTGAAATGTTTGTTATAAATATGCTTATTCGTATATGGTATGTATGTACAGTGGTGTGAAGAACTATTTGCCCCCTCCTGATTTCTTATTCTTTTGCATGTTTGTCACACAAAATGTTTCTGATCATCAAACACATTTAACTATTAGTCAAAGATAACACAAGTAAACACAAAATGCAGTTTTTAAATGAGGGGTTTTATTATTTAGGGAGAAAAAAAATCCAAACCTACATCAGGGAAAAGGTGAAAAGGCCCTGTGTGAAAAAGTAATTGCCCCCTGAACCTAATAACTGGTTGGGCCACCCTTAGCAGCAATAACTGCAATCAAGCGTTTGCGATAACTTGCAACGAGTCTTTTACAGCGCTCTGGAGGAATTTTGGCCCACTCATCTTTGCAGAATTGTTGTAATTCAGCTTTATTTGAGGGTTTTCTAGCATGAACCGCCTTTTTAAGGTCATGCCACAACATCTCAATAGGATTCAGGTCAGGACTTTGACTAGGCCACTCCAAAGTCTTCATTTTTCTTCAGCCATTCAGAGGTGGATTTGCTGGTGTGTTTTGGGTCATTGTCCTGCTACAGCACCCAAGATCGCTTCAGCTTGAGTTGACGAACAGATGGCCGGATATTCTCCTTCAGGATTCCTTGGTAGACAGTAGAATTCATGGTTCCTTCTATCACAGCAAGCCTTCCAGGTCCTGAAGCAGCAAAACAACCCCAGACCATCACACTACCACCACCATATTTTACTGTTGGTATGATGTTCTTTTTCTGAAATGCTGTTACTTTTACGCCAGATGTAATGAGACACGCACCTTCCAAAAAGTTCAACTTTTGTCTCGTCGGTCCACAAGTTATTTTCCCAAAAGTCTTGGCAATCATTGAGATGTTTTTTAGCAAAATTGAGACGAGCCTTAATGTTCTTTTTGCTTAAAAGTGGTTTGCGCCTTGGAAATCTGCCATGCAGGCCGTTTTTGCCCAGTCTCTTTCTTATAGTGGAGTCGTGAACACTGACCTTAATTGAGGCAAGTGAGGCCTGCAGTTCTTTAGATGTTGTCCTGGGGTCTTTTGTGGCCTCTCGGATGAGTTGTCTCTGCGCTCTTGGGGTAATTTTGGTCGGCCGGCCACTCCTGGGAAGGTTCACCACTGTTCCATGTTTTTGCCATTTGTGGATAATGGCTCTCACTGTGGTTCGCTGGAGTCCCAAAGCATTAGAAATGGCTTTATAACCTTTACCAGACTGATAGATCTCAATTACTTTTGTTCTCATTTGTTCCTGAATTTCTTTGGATCTTGGCATGATGTCTAGCTTTTGAGGTGCTTTTGGTCTACTTCTCTGTGTCAGGTAGCTCCTATTTAAGGGATTTCTTGATTGAAACAGGTGTGGCAGTAATCAGGCCTGGGGGTGACTACAGAAATTAAACCACAGGTGTGATAAACCACAGTTAAGTTATTTTTTTAACAAGGGGGGCAATCACTTTTTCACACAGGGCCATGTAGATTTGGAGTTTTTTTTCTCCCTTAATAACGTAAACCTTAATTTAAAAACTGCATTTTGTGTTCAATTATGTTATCTTTGACTAATAGTTAACGGTTTTTGATGAGCAGAAACATTTAAGTGTGACAAACATGCAAAAGAATAAGAAATCAGGAAGGGGGCAAATAGTTTTTCACACCACTGTATATGTTTTTTTTTTCCCCCTGGTAGATTTTGTAATGTAATGTTGAATGATCGTTTCAGTCCTCAGTTTGCACTGTTTTTTAGAGAGAGCGAGAAGGAGTTTCGCGACCCTATGAATCACTCACGGCACGTTCTTCACACACTTTCCAAATGGCTTCGAATCACTCTGCCAAGTTTGCTCCGTCTCTATCACTTCCCTGATTCTCGTTTTCAGAAAATAACCCAAAATGACACCATATGATGACTGCCTTGTAAAAAAAAAAAAAAAAAAAAAAAAAAGACTGCAGCTCCATCTAAAAGAGTCATTTGGCACTTTTCATTACAGATACTCCACACAGTGCACTGTGAGTGTGTGTTAGGTTAGCTGGTTCAAATACTGTGGCTTTTTTCAAAAGTAAAAATCTTCTAAAGTGCTAAGGAACACATGTTTAAAAGAAATGACAAGATGAAGCTACCATTCATACACCATTACTACAGTGTAACAGGTCATCGACATCCATTGGGTTTGGCAGGTTAAAAGACAATTCAGAACTTCAGTAATTTTACAGTTAATCTACGTAGATGTTTACATATTTTTGACCCTGTATAAATATTTGTAAAACTGTGTTGAATTCATAAAAGCCAAAAGTAATTACACCTTCACTCACTCATTCTGTACTTTAAATCGTTTAACCTTTTTATCACCGCGGACCGGTTAGCGTTCGAAAATTTTCTCGCGGATCAAGGGGGGGGGGGGGCGTCAGATAACACATAAAATGGAAATATTTAATTATTTATTCTGCTGCCCTGTACCACTTGCTCCGGGACCGGTCCGCGGCCAGGGGGTTGAGGACCTCCGCTGTACAGGTTTACAGGAATCCCGGAGCCTATTCCAGGGGACTCGGGTCACCAGGCGGGGTACACCCTGGACGGGGTGGCCAATCCGTCACAGGGCGCAAGCATACACACTCACTCACACACTACGGGCAACTTGGAAATGCCAATTAGCCTGCACTGCATGACAGTGGGAGGAAACCCAATAAGCATGGAAAGAACACACAGACACGAGGCGGGAAACAAACCCTCGACCCTACACCACTGTGTGGTGCCCTAGTAATTAAACCTTGAGTCTGTTTTCTTCCGTGAAAGGTTTGCAATCATTCTGCCCCAGTAAAAGAAGTCCAATATTCCCACGGCACTCGTGGTCATGACGAGCGGATCTCAACATCTGACTGTAACTGTAACGGATAGCACATGCGCTACGTAAGTTTCACAACACTGCTCCTATTTATAGGGATTAAATATTAGGATTTAAGCTGTGTATTGTTGGCACTATTGTGTAAAAATAATAGTAAAAATCCCTCACCAGGCTGTTGAATATTCCTGCTATGTCATCAGTGCGGCCGTGTTCGCTCTCTGATTGAGTTATCGCTGGGAGTGTTTACATTCTGCTCGCACTCGATCACACGTCTTGGCTCGGTGTTGACAGAAACGAGAGGTGGGTGATTGAAGGAGCATGCATTTGCCAAAGCACACAGAATCAAACTGGATTTTGTAGCTGCTGGAAGATGTTTCAACGAGCCCTCATGCCATAAAGTTTATCACAGTAGCATTGAGCTCAGTGTGATATAATATTTACTGTGGAGCCAAGAAAGACTACACTGCTCATTTTGTTTGAGCGTCTGATTGATCGAGCCGATGCGCTGATTTATCTCTTGTGTCGTCTTAACAAGTCCGATGTGAAGCGGGCTTTAAAACAAATCAGCGGTACAGGCAGAGCGGCGAAGTGAGGATTCCTGAGAGGAATATCTGTTTAGATCATGTGATCTGGGGGGTATTAACACCACCTTCCACTCATCTTTCTTAAAATCTTCAAATATTCTACTTAGCACTGTATCTCATACTAATTAATAAGGACGCAGATACAGGAATAAAGAGGGTACTTTAGGGTTTAAGTGATCTTTTGAGTCAAATTTTAAATTATTTAATATCGACACGCAGACAACTTCAACATAGTGTCCGCCCTCGTCTTTTCCTTGGCATCAGTTCACCAATTTGGATCTAACGATCCAAATGATCAGGACTGTAGTCAAGATCATAATTTTTGAGGGTCGAGGCAGAATCATTTGAAAGCGACACTATATGGGCAAAAGGTTTGTGGACACCTGATTATACGCCCAACATCTCATCTCAGGTTTATTCCCTCGCTTGTTGCTGTAACAAACCCTACCCATTCAGTTCAGCTACAAGAGCAGTAATGAGCTCAGGTGCTGATGTTGGGAGGTCAAGGAAGGTCCGGTTACAGCTCAGCCCAGAGGTGATGGCTCAGTGGGGTTGAGTTCAGCCATGGCTCTATGCAGGACGGGCGAGATCTTCTACTCCAACTTTTAACTTTAACTTTTGTGGACTACACAGGGGTATCGTCATGCTGGATAAGGGTTTGGGTTCTCTTAGTAGGTTTTGAATCGAGCTACTCCTTCATGTACTGTATACCTCAATTAGACACCAAAATCAGCCTAGGTGCTCTGCACAAGCTCGACAGTTCCAGTCCCGAGATTTAACCCAGAATTGGAGCAAATGCGTAGCGATAGGAGAATCTGCTAAAAATGCGACGGTGCCGTCTACCCTTTCAGATAACAGCATGACCACGAGGGATAGAGTGCATCTCAATTGTACAAAAAGTGAACCATTCACTGCGTATCAAATTTCCAGTATGTCCATGTATTCGACACTAGACATGCTGCTTGCAAACTTCTTTGCTCGATTTTATATTGCGACTCAATATATCAACTTAGAAAACAGTACTAACAAGCTGAAAGGCTGCATATCGCCACCTGTTGTACCGGAGTCACACATACCTGTACGTTGGCCAATAAACGGATCCCCCTGCCGTGATTGTATAATAGGACAATGACAATAATCCAATCCCATGGCCTAGTCGAGCTCTGGTCATACCTCCACTTAATTGCGTATGTTAAACATAATGAGTTCCTTGATTTAACACGTCCGATAAAAAGCAATTAAACACCAAAGAAAACTTGAGTCCTGGGTGTACAGATAAAGAGACGGCATACAGTATTATTACAAATTAATTTCCCTTGACTTGTGCCTTGTGTAAGTGTGAGCTTGAAGAATTTCTGTCTGTCTGTCTATCTGTCTGTCCATAGATTAAACTCAGTCCCAGGCTGAAAGCCGTTCTTTTCCTCAAATCCTTTAAGACAGACTCCACATCTAATTGGAGTTTGGAAAACTGACCCACTGTGTTCGACAGCCGTCAACAGGAGGTCTAGAAAACTTGATAAAAGTCCAAAAAAACGAATTAGACTCCCGCAGGGTAACAGGCATTTTTGTTTATTTAGTTATTTGCTATCTATGCCATCTCTCAAATTCTACTTCTTGAGGAGTGTGTGGAAGTAGGTGTCTTCTCTGCAGCGATGGAACAGGTGTAATGGTCTAATTAAACATAATTAGCACCAGCTCGGAGACTGTGGGGATTGAGATTTTTCCCCCAGAAGCTAATCTTTTTCACACACTAATTCAGCCATATGTATTGCTCTGGGCTCTGAGTGCAATATGACATGAAGTCATAAATAACATTTATGCTAATATGACTATTCTAATCTGTTTTTTTTTTCTTTCTTTTTTTTACTTCCTGATGTGTTACATTCCTCTATACACACTCTGGCACTTAAGTTGGGTGCAGAGATTTATCAGACTGTGCCGTTTGACCTGGTTACAATTTCCATTCCTTAAATATTGGCACCCCCCCTATAAAATAGAATAATATATGAGTTCTGACCATACTGTAGTTCAGCAATATTTTACCGTAACATTTTTTTTAAACAATCATTTAAAAAATTTGCTTAAGCATCCACATGTCACATTTTTTTACTTGCAGAAAATCCTGTACTCTGGTTTATACATTTACATTTTAAATGGAATATTTCATATCTTATGTTTATGCATGTTCAGATCAGACTTTTATAATTCCCATCAAGACTGAAAAAAACAAACAAAGCCAATGACCAAGTCATATCCTCATGGCAGAGGCAGCCAGGTTAGGAAATGAATATCCTCAGTGAGATTCTGGTACTTAAAGCATGAATGATGTAATGGCATATTTTAGCGCGGTTATAATTTTGTTTATTTATTTCTCTAAACAATATTAAATAAAGGAATATTTAT
This sequence comes from Channallabes apus, assembly GCA_030522415.1. Lineage (NCBI taxonomy): Eukaryota > Metazoa > Chordata > Actinopteri > Siluriformes > Clariidae > Channallabes > Channallabes apus. Next base: position 57,421,995 of record CM060106.1, on the reverse strand, counting down.
TATTATTATTATTATTATTATTATTATTATTAGCAGTAATAGTAGTAGTGTTTTCATTAGTAAACATTTCCAAGAAATTTGTATTTAATTTTTTAAAGAGAAAAGTTTGTTTATACATTTATTTATTAATTTATTAATTTTTTCGAGATAGTTGCCAATTTTATTGCTTTTTTTTTTTATCTTATTTGCTTTAAAAACACACAAGGCATGATATTAGGTCACAAGGTATGAAAAGAAATTGCTATTATTTTTATATTATTCTAATTCATAGTGCATTTTTGAATGATCTCTTTGTTTGTTTATTTATTTATGTATTTGGCTTTAATCCTGAGTAAAACTGTTCTACCCCCTTATTGTCACTCAATAGCTCGGTCCACGGCACCTTCGCTTTAATTTAATCTAATTGCACGTGTATGTATGTGTATATATAATCACTCCATGGCCTTAAGTAGGAGTAAAAGTTAGATTTGTTTCAGAGCAGGAGTTGGAAGTGCATCTTGCCCAAGGTGCTTCTGGGAAATGAGTCCCCTGCCATTTGTTTAATTTTTAATGGACTTCTTCTTAATGCACAACTATTTATTTTCCTTTTCTCTCTCCCTCTCTCTCCCTCTCTCTCTCTGGCGTCGTCCCTTTTAGGGATTGTGTGAATATCTAAACCGGAGTGATTATATGTGAAATAACCGTGGGGCAAATTAATATTTAACAGGATTTACACCTAATTATTGAGGTATAAAAAATTCAAATCAGGCTCGAGGACAGGAGCTCGGCTCTGTTTCAGTACAGCAGGATAAAGAATCTAATTATAATCCAGACATCAACTTTCATAACTGCTCATAAAGTAGATTTTTTAAAAAAATCAAATAAACTAAATAAAATCTGGACGCTTCCTGTCACAGACGAATGCTTCGTGACTCCTGATTACTCTTTCAGAACTCTAGTGCATGGAAGTGTGAAGTGAATGTGAGAACAGGGGGGATGGCAGGAATTCTGCGTTAGCCGGCGTGTCGCTAACGGCCGCTCGCTGGGGTTTGATGTGTCACCGTAAATAACTTATTTTGATGGCACTAAACGAAACCAGCTTTCTGTTGCATTAAGTAATATACTGTATTTTAAAAGTAAATAAAATTCTGTCACTTTGTAATATTAATAAAAAAAAACTTTCACACAGTTTTTTCTTTCTCATAAAGTAAATATATAACTAATTTATTTCATTTATTATATTTCTTTCTATCATTTTCAGGTTATTATTTGCTTTTTCTTTTTTGTCCTTTAGTTAATTTTTGTATGTATTTCTTTGGATGAGATGCGTTTTTTCCCCCTTTTTTAAGTTTTTGCAATCTTTTTTTCATGTTACTTTCTATCTGTTTTGCTTTTGAAGTCATTAAATCATGTTTCGTATCTGTTTGTTTATCTATTTGAGAGATTACCCAGTAGGTTATGTTTCTTTTATGCATTAGTCTTTCAAAAAGAGAATACTGAAGCAGCTTAAATGTATTTTCAGTTTCTGATGTTTTACCTGGTGTACTTATAATTAAGATATTGTATTTTTTTTTTTTTTAATCCTCATTCATTTACCTTTTAAATAAGTCTTGGATTATAAATAGTTAAACAAATTATCTATCTATCTATCTATCTATCTATCTATCTATCTATCTATCTATCTATCTATCTATCTATCTATCTATCTATCTAATTGTCTATGTGTGGATACAGTAGAGGGCAGAGGTGGAAAGAGTAATAAAATTTTGTACTCAAGTACAAGTACTGTTACTTCAGTGAAATTTTACTTGAGTACAAGTAAAGTTACCATTATAAAAATCTACTCAAGTAAAAGTAAAAAGTAGCTCATTAAAAAATTTACTCAGAGTAAAAGTTACCGAGTTACTTTTTTATTCTTTTAACAGCGGGGGTGGGATGAGGCATTCTAGCGTAGTTCAAAAAAGATGAGCAGATGTAAATCTCAAACTAGTTGTTTTTAACTGAAGGAACACCTTTGCATAATAAAGCTGTTGTCTTTCTTGTGCTTGAAAATCAAAGTGGTCACTTAAATATAGTGTTACGTCCCAGTCTAGGGCCACACAGCAAAAGAATGGTTCAGGGTTCTATTTTAAACTGTATGGAAATGGTGGCATCTGGCAGAAAGAACTAGATCCAATCATTAACTGATGAAATAATGAGGTTTGTACACACACACACACACACACACACACACACACACACACACACACACACACACACACACACACAACAGGAAGAGGAGGATCAGATTCAGCGTGGATCCAGGCCAAAATAATAAACAAAATGGTATTTATATTTAGTAGCTAGATAATAATACAGGTACCTTCCCGGACTCCCTAAACCAAAACCAGTGAAATTATCTACAAATATATACAAAGACCAACCAAACCAAAGGGACAAAGCAATAATCAAAGTCAATTGGAGGCAAAAAGTCAAAACCAGAATACACAACCAAATATCAAAACACCAAAATCACAACCTCTTTCATCTTTCCCGCGTCTCTCTCCGGTTTATACATGGTCGCGCTAGTCGATGACGTCACTCAGGGCGGAAGCGGCCGTGTGGAAGGTCAGGAAGATGCCGATGTCAGAAAACCTGGAGTGGAGTCTGGAGCGGCGCGTGACCAGGACATGATACACACACGCGGCGCAACGGAGCATTTATACAAAGCATAATATTTTTTTTTATTATTATTTTAGCATTTTCATTCATTTATTTTTTTACTCAGTAACGAATATGATTTAAAATGTAGCGAATTACAATACTTCAAACAAAACGTACTTAAGTAAAAGTAAAATTACAGATTTTTAAAACTACTTTAAAAAGTAGAAATACACAAAAAATCTACTCAATTACAGTAACGCGAGTAAATGTAATTCGTTACTTTCCACCTCTGGTAGAGGGAATAGTTGCACAGGCAGTGATACAGTATTTATCATATTTGTGTTTACTGTACAATAGCATGACTTGCCATGATGTGCAATTTTAGAAAGAAAAAAAAAGGCTAATTATTCAATTTCAAATAATTTCTACAGTATAAACAGTTTATGGTACTGTACCGTATGTCCAATAACCACTTGCTGGCAACATAATAAATACACACACATAATGATTTATAAAGGATTCTTACACTACAGTCAAACATTTGGAGAAAAGTTTAGATTTATTTTCTAATTACACATATAGAATACATCTTCAGGTAATTAAAATAAGTCTAACCCTAACCCTATTCTAAGACATGAAGGTCAGATGTTCTGGATCAGTTCTTACAAGAACAGTATTGTGTCGAGTGTGTTTGTAAAACCCTATCAAGCTCCATGATGATGAAACTGTCACTCATGAAGACCTTCCCTAGAAAACAAGACCAAAACTGAGCTCTGCTGCAGTTCATTTAGAGTCACCAGCCTCAGAAATCACCAATCAACCTCAACCAGCACCTCAGATTAGAGGCGTTATGAAGCTTCACAGAGCAGAAGTAGCAGATAAACATCTCAATATCAACTGTTCAAAGGAGATTATTGTGTATTTTTGGATTATTTTACAGTTTAAAAAGAAATACAAATCAGGAAACCATGGAGTCAGAAGGTGCATTAATCTTTTGACTGGTAGTGTGTACAGTACGTACAGCATGTTGAGGATAATAGTGCCTCGTATTTTCGGGACGGTCGTACTGTAATCTCTGTGTGTTACAGCGGAGTTCACTCAGCCCTTTAAAGCACTCGTGTCTAAAGAAGCGACACAGCGAGCTGCATTCTGTGCATCTGAGTGTCTTTTTAAAGGCCAGACTGGAGCTGTTTTGGTCATACACACATACACAGACATTGACACACACACACACATGCATAACAGACCTCAGGGCTTTCACACTGCCTCTTGAAAAGTAGAAAGAGAATGGAAAGGTGAAAAAGGAGAATTTGATATCAGCGAGAAGAGCTGAGCGAAGGAAAGTGGAGCACTCCACTGAGACGCTGGTCAGTCAGCTTGTGTGTATGTGAGCGTGCGGTTGTACATTTTCATGGTTTTTTTTTTTTTTTTTTTTTTTTTGATCTGCTGTCTCTCACAGACAATAAAAAGGAGGAGGGGGGAAAAGGCATGGTTAATACTACAGCAGGATAGTTCAGCTCTCTGCGTTAAAACTCAAAACAGGAACACGTCGAACCCGGTACCTGTTTAGACAGAAGCATTGTGTGTTACTGATGAATAATTCAGTTATAATTATGACATCAGTAAAGAGTGTACTGTACTTTGTAAAAACATCCCTGGCCTGGACGTGAAATCTTAAAGAAAAACTATGCATTTGACTGTTCTACAGTTCTGACACTGGAGACTCCTTACTGTACTGTTCATCTCTTTATAGAAATATACAGTGGACACTTATTACCCTGACACGCCCATCATTCTGGAATAGGGACAAGTCACATGACCTTTTTCCATCTCTCCAAAGTCCAGTCTTTATTCACCCTATGTATTGGACATCTCTGAACTCAGACCCAGTCATTTCTCCCTGATTGTTTCTTTCCTCCTGAAACAGTGTGGTTTTGTTTGTTTATGTTTGTTATCCAGATGTGCAGGTCAGTTACACGCTGTACTGAATAATGTACATTTATCCTGCTGCAAATGCAGATGTGTACTTCCTTACATTTTTTTTTTGTAATGCCATTCTGTGAGGAAACTATAAAAGTTTGTTAATGCTGTGCCTCGTCTCACCTCCGCGCGTTGCTGAATAGCGAACAGTCTCGCTGGACCTCTGCGTTTCCCTCCTGCATGAACATGTGACAGATGAGTGATCGAGGAAACGCATACGAGCAGCACAGGACATTTCCTCGGACTCATCCAGCTGGCCCGCTGTACATGTACACACACACACACACACACACACACACACACACACACACACACACACACACATATACAGACTGAGATTGCAGCAGCAGTTTCGCTTTTCAACATTTCTTTTAGACAGACTGTTATTATCTACAGTATTTTTAATAGAGTTGAAAAAGAATAGAAGCAGCGTTCAGGATCAGACACATCGCTCTCACTACTGCACTGTATTTCTTACTTGCTTCCTTTCCTACTGTCTTTCTTTGTCTTTTCTTTTGCATCCTTCTTTTCCACTTTTTCATTTTTGCTTCCTCTTTTTTTCTCCCTTTCTTCCTTTCATTTATGCTTTCTCCCATTTTCACCCTTTTCTTTTTCTTTCTTTCATAATGTTTCCTTCCTCCTTTTTTCGCCCTTTTTTCTCCCTTTCTTTGTTTTTTCTTTCTTTCTTCCTTTTTTCATTGTCATTTAAGATTCTTCCTTTTTGTTCCTTTCTTTTAGCATTTATCCTGCTCCCTTTTCTCCCTTTTCTCTTCTTTCTTTCTTTATTTTTTTATGCATGTTTCCTCCTTTATCTCCCAGTTTCTTTCTTTCTTTCTTTCTTTCTTTATGCTTTTCTCCTTTGCTCCCTTTTTCTTTATCTTCTTTCTTCTTTATTGTCCTTCCTTCCTTCCTTTCTTTAATTTGTTATAAACTTCAGTTTTTTCAGTTGACCTTGTACTGTTTCTTTCATTCTTTCATTCTTTCTTTCTTCCTTTTCTTTTCTTCCCTTGTTTCTAATTCACAGTTTCACCCATGCTTCACTTCACACAGATACACAGAAACAGGATTTGTTTGTTTGGGTGTGTGTGTGTGTGCTTGTGCTTCCCTGCACACCTTTTTGGACGTGGCACGGTTACTACAGCAACGGTTACCGCGGGCGACCGGGAGTCCAGGCTCCGGGGAGATGGAGATTATTGAGCGTGAGGACGTTACAGTAAACAATACTACAGAGTACAAAGAACAGCTTTAGAATAGTTTAACTTAACTGTATAAAATACAGTTTTTAACAAAAATACCTGTTTTATGCCAAGAAAACAAAAACGATAAATAACTTGGTGAGAAAAAGAGAAAAACAAAAGAATATATATATATAATATTTTTATTTTTTTTTGTTCATGTTTCTTTCTTTCATTCTGTTTTATTTCCTCCTATGTACAAGTGCCATTAAGTGTCCAAAGATATATAATATCAATAATAATAATAGATCGTACAGTTCTTATAGGTGGTGATGGGTTAAAAAAAGGAGTTAAAATGAAAGTGCCAAATGAATGTGTAAAATTAGGTCTGTGACAGATATAACAGCTTTTTTTTTTCTTTAAAGAAGGCGTTAACTTTATTCATTGTGAAGAATATCAGCTCCTGACGCTTGCAAAATCCCCGAGGTCATGTTCGAAATGATGAATAATGACGGTTCTCCTCCGGTTCTTCAGTGTTCCTGCGGTGTCGGAACACTGTGTCAAAGCCCAATGAATTAATGGACATTGTTTCTGTTGTCTCAGTTTAGCTGTTAGCGAGAGCAGATCAATCATGCCTGATAAACCCATTGCATTTGGACATTGTGATGTTGGAGAAGTTTGAGAACTATCAACCACAGTAATGCGAATGTTCTCGAGATTCTACATTTCGTGTGCAGTTCTGCCCCACTCTCCAGCTGAACGATAAACGGCACAATACTGTACATGTCCTCATTGTTCTTATCGATTTTAGAAAGTATTCATTTAAAGTTTAATCTGCTACAAAGAAACATCCACTTTGCATTTTTTTGTCTTTTCCAATCTTCCTCCTCCTCGTCCTGCATCATAATTTACAGCCAGGTCAGCGAACAGAGCCAGCAATCTGCTCCCAGCTCCCTTCCACAGATTAAAATGTGACAAAAGGGAACAGTGGGAGCATTGATCATGGGGACAGGGATATGGAGCCGGCCAGGTGACTCCGTGCAGCTCACCAGTGCATGATGGATGAAGAAGGCCAACGGGTGGCAGTCAGGGGTGCGAGACGTGACACATGAGAGGAATTGCCATGCCCGGGTCTGGGTGGCACCTTTTCCTACACACTGACTAAGAAGAGACGGCGTGTGTGCGTAGGACAGGAACCTCTTTTCTTCCAAGTCAGCAAAATCCATGTTATGATGAATGGTTAGTAGAAAACGCTTGAAAAGTTGAGTTTGATGTAATTTTTAAATCTATTTTCTTGGCTTGTCGTTAAATCTATTAAAAATTCCATTATAAAATCTTACACCGGAAGGTTTGACTACAGACGAAAGATTTTTCATCCGTGCGATCCATAAGTTCCCTTTATGAGTCTTGAGGTTCCTTCTTTGTTTAACTGATTGTCAGACTGTCCGCAGTGGTGTGTCCTTTAGGCTTTGGTTACATTATAGGCCGCATTGTTCAACTCAGTCAGCTCAGATTTGCATGTCATGACCGTTGACTATCATACAGTAATTAAATGATTTATATCTGACTCTAATAAGGACACGTCTGCTCTCTGAAACAACACACGTGTGCACATCAGCTTGTCTTTGCTCAGCGACATGATCTCAAACACTGATGTATTCCTGTAGGTTGCCTCCAGTTTTGCTTGGACAGACTCCTCGCCTGCTTTCTCTGCTGTCCTCCATTGTCGAAATGACATCCTTGCGTTCCCGGTTATGATGTCAGCACAAGTCACATGATTTCCCATCTGACAGCTCCCTTTCAATTCATATGGAGCACATCAGTGCTGGTCATTTCGGTTCCCGCTTAAGAAATGTTTTGATTGTCCTTAAGGTGTAGAACCCAAAACCAGAGTTGTCTGATTCAGTCGTCTGGTTTCAAGCATCACTATTTTTGAAAGCTAAATAGAAGCTAGTTTCTCACTGAAGGATTCCTGAGTTGTTCCTCTTGGGGAAACACCTACTGTAAGCTCTACCTAAGGGTAACCATACTGTCTTGGTACTTTGTATACTCTTAGAAAAAGAATTTCTTTATGGAACTGTTATGGTTTCTTTTTGTTGTCCCTCTGGGGTGCATGTTAGGTCTACGTAAAGTTTGTCCGGATACTTGGTACACTCTTGGGGTGGCGGGATATAATGAATGCATATATCTTCTTGAGTTGTTGATCTTGGGGAACTCTTTTCTACTGTATGTAGAAACTTAAAACAAGACTGTTTTTCCAAGTACAGCCCTAGGTAGAAGCTAAAAACTCTTTGTTCACATGGTGTAAGGTGTTCACTTGGTAGCCAACAACATGCATGCATGTCGTGTTTTTTTTTTTTTTTTTTTTTTCTCCACATATCCCAGTTAGGAAACTGGAGTCAGAATGCAGGGTCAGCCAGGATACAGCACCCCTGGAGCAGATATGGTTAAAAGCCCTGCTCAGTACCTTAACAGTGGCAGCTTGACGGTGCTGGACTTGAACTTCCAACCTTCCAATCAGTAAGCAGATACAGTAGAAAAATGCAGAAGCATGGTTTAATATATCACCCCGTACCCCATCTTTTTTAAAAAAGAAATCCAGAATGAATTTTACTTAAATGTCATAAATGATCATCAATACCTCCTTCAATAAATTGCTGAGATTCTCTGATTATCCTGATTGCACAAATCCAGCTAATTGGAGTTGGGTGTCAAAAGGAATGACAGTGTTAGAGCAAAGGGATTTAGTCAGTCAATAGAAGCAATCAATTTTTCATGTGATTAAGTGAAATGGCAAAGAAAAAAAAAAAGAAAAAACATGATTAAACCCAGGATCAGGTCTTCCTCTTCTGAACCTCAGTTTGGGTTTTGCAACTGAAAAGCATCAGGATAAAAAAAAGTAATAAATAGCAGTAACTTTGTAAGCAGTAATTTCCTGTGCATTTATAATATATTTTGTACGAAATCATACGCTCATCGACAAAAGAAACCTTGCACATATCAATTTCTTACCCAAATTTTTTTTGGGAAAATAAATAAGTACAATTATATTGTAAAAAATTTAATCAGACATCATTGAGAAGGATGTAGGGTCAAAACTGGCCCATGATACGGCCTCCTCGAATAGTCAGTAAGTCCAGCTGAAGCCAACAAACTGGGTTTTTACACCAGTACAATTAATTAATTTATTTATTTTTAATCATGCAACCCTTATTTTTTACATTGTTATAACTACTATAGTATAACTACAAGCAATAGTTGCAATATTACAACTAATATACTATATATTACAATATAATATACAACAGATTGTAACAGTATGCATTTGTAGCATCACAGGGGGCTTGGAACCTATCCTATGGTGGGATACACCCTGGAAGAGAGTGCCAAGCCATTACAGGGCACAAGCACACGCACTACAGGCAATTTGGAAACACCAACCAGTTTACAATGCATGTCTTTGGCATGTAGGAGGAAACCCACCAAGCACAGCAAGTACACGCCAACTCCATGCGCACACACACACACACACACACACACACACACACACACACACACACACACACACACAAGGCAAGCCCTAAACCCTGGAGGTGTGAGGCGACAGTGCTAACCACTAAACCACATTGCTGTTACTGCTTTGTTTACAAACAAATCACTTTTTATTTTTATCATTTTCTAAGCTGATATATTATTTACATAGCTAGAGTAAACGCATTAATACTAACCTGTGATGCGTACGGTAACTGCAGTATGGTTAGAGATGCTGTTATAGAAAATTAATCAGAACCTTCTGATCAATAATGTTTGAAAATTCAAAAGAACTATGGAATAGATCTTTTTTTTTTTCTTTGATCAGTAAGAACTTAGTGATGGTGAAGGTCAGGATGAAACAGTTCCTTAATAACATTAGTGAGTCATTAAAAATGGCCTATGCTTTGATATGTGCAGCAGTGGGTGGTGTGGACAGAGTGAAAAATCTAACCTGGCACAATTCAGTGTCCTTTCACCATCGTTCAACACAGACATGTGAGCATTGGATTGGCTATTTAGAGGACATCCAAGTGTTCCTCCACAAAAATCCATATTTTCAGTGCAGCAGGAGCAGAAATGCCACGGAGCATGATTAAACATCAACACATGGGCAAACACATGGACGGTGGGTTTAGACTGTGGCGCATCCCACTGTGACACGACAAAAGCTCCGGTGGTTTGGCTCAGTCCTTGTAGGAGTTGCATGTGATGGCAAAGTAAGGCCACCCACACAGTAATTAACCGCAGCAAGTCATGACTCTGAAGTCGTGGATGGAGTTGCATGTTCTTCAATAAAAAAAATAATAATGAATGCCTTAACTACTGCAATAACTATGTTATGTCACCACAAACCACTGATTGGTCTTTTGGAACAATGGTGAGCAGCGGTAAGTTGTTGGGGTGGGGGGGGGGGGGATCATGATTAGTGAGTTGAGAGGAAGATCACCAGTGATTTGTCGTTGGAGAAGATGATTGTGATTTTAGTTATTTTAAACAATCAATAGTGAGCATTGATTAGTTGTTGGAATTGACTGATGGATGGAAACAAGGGACAATAGTGATTGGACTTTGGGAACTATGCTGACCCATGATTGTTTGTTGGGGAGAGTGGTGATTTAATGGTTATATTAAACTGATCGGTGATTGGTTATTGTGAACAATAATGATTGGTTATTGGGACTAATGGTAATCAGTGATTAGTTGCTGGGAACAATGGTGTTTAATGATTGGAAAAATTAGTTCAGTGGTTAAGGCAGACTACAGTTCGGAAGATCCCAGGTTTACACCCCACGACTTATCAAGTTACCACTGTTGGGCCCTTGAGCAAGGCCCTTAACCCTCAACTGCTCAGATGTATAATGAGGGGGGGGGGGGGGGGAGTCATTTTGGCTAAGGGCATCTGTCAAATGCCTGAATGTAAATGATTGGTTGTTAAAACCAATGGTGATTTATGATTGGGTACAGTGATGTATGGTTATTGGTTTTTGAGACTAATGGTAATTAATGATTGGCTATTGGGCACAATTGTGATTGTTCCCAATAACCAATCCCCGACCACTATTTTTCCCAACAACTGATCACCATTGTTCAAAAACAGTGATGATCAGTGATTGGCTGTTGGAAAAAATATGTGATTGCTGATTGTTTTGGGGAAAAAGTGGTCATCAGTGACTGGTTATTGAAAACAATGGTCATAGATAATGTATTATTGGAAAAATAAAATGTTTGGTGATTAGTTATTGGGACCATCATACACACAAAAACTGAGATTGACTACGCAGCTTTAACGTGAGCTGTAGGTCAGCTGCTTAACAAACATAAAAATATAAGTAGGTTGTCTTTTGAAGTGCGCTCACTTAACGGCCCTGAAGCAGTGTCTAATATAATAATAGATTCACCAAATTGGAAACAATGGATGGGACCTGACACTTTTCCCAGCCTGTTAAGCGATTCCATCAAAGGGTGTGCAACCTCTTGGTGGATTGTTTTCCATACAGTACATGCTATTTAATCATTAACTTACTTCACTTCTTAATTACCCAGCATCACCTGATGGAAAATGTTTCTCCTTTAATCCCAACATTTTGCATAATTCCAACTCTACACAGATTAAACTGGGAAGCTTCCACCTCTAATTAACTTTGATGCGACTGAGATACGTTTCACCAACCAACTTGACCCTGTATTCTCATCCACAACCTCTGACCCTCTTCGATGCTGTTTTTTTTTTCTGAACAAATAGTTTCCCATTGGTTTGATTCACCAAATTTTAATGCACCACATATTAACATGTCTACAGATGGCAGTCAAAGTGTGTCTTGTTACCCCTCTGTTGATCTAACAATGGCAGATGGGGATGCTGGTTTGCATTAATGACTCTAGCGTCTATTGACAACTGCACACTGACAACTGCACACACACTGGGCTTGACTGTTTGGATTCTCCAGGCGCCGGGATTATACCAAAGCCATTAGCCTCACTTTGGCTTCCCCAGGCCTTCTCTAAATTGCTGCCGGAGTTTGCACTTGCCAGGCCACTTACATGATGATCACAGATATATCAGGGATGCAGGTGGAAAGGAAGGAAGCATGCCAAGTTATTATTTTGATGAGAAATCCGAGATGGTAAGTTATTAGATAATCAGTTGTTATGGAAATGGCAGTAGTACACGGCTCCGGATCAACTCTCCAGATGGTACAAGGCTAGTTTGCTTATAATAAGCAGTTACATACAACATTTTGGTTTAGACTGCTTAGTAGATGTACAGGAATTCAGGCACGTTGGACAATTACATGCATAATGAACAAGTCAGAGCTGACAGCATGTGATGAAAACCTTCCTGAGAATCCAGGTTTAAGCAATTAGACTGGATTCCTGGTTGTCTGATTGCCATTAATCATTTAAAAGGAATGTAGTTGTCTAGCTTTGAATGGTGTAATTCATTTATTTTATTGATAAACTGAAACAACTGCAGTGCTAAACCAGGGTGACATTTATTGATTATTGTCAGTAGAACTGTCCTCACCAAATGTGGAGCTCTTCAGGATACAGTGTGTAGTGTGCACACAGTTTATTTGAAATCATTTTTATTTGTCTAGAAGTTTTAACAACAAAAGAATAACGCGTAAGACCCCTTAAGAGGAACCAGTCTTGAAAGCGACATTGAAGAACCTGTGGTTGTCTGGAGGCCCCTGAGTGTCAGACTATAAGTATTTCATGTGCTGTATGTACAGTATAGTCAAAAACTAAACTAACCAGGGAATCTGTTATTGTTTTAACAGTGGGTAGTGGGCAGTGATGGCTCTAGGTTATTGATCGTAAGGTTGAGGGTTCAAGCACCAGCGCCAGCCAAGATGCCAGTGTTGAGCCCTTGAGCAAGGCACTTAACCTCATCTCCTCCAAGGTTGATGTATCCTAGATGACCCAGTTCTCAGCCCCCAACTGGGATATGTGAAAAATAATGTGCTGTAAGTTACATGTAAGTTACATACTTGGAGCATGAAGTCTATTTTGTTAAGGTTATCCGCTGATGGAGACTTGAGTGCAAAGCCGAAGTTTCAAAGCTATTATGGCAAGTGTGGTCCTAAGGCATTATAGCAAAACTGTTTACCATTTCCAGCCCAAAGTCTTACATAGTTTGTAAGTATATATTTAGACTGTCCATCCCCAGTAGCACTGAGTGGTCTTCATGTGATGAAAACTTCCAACTAGAAGATTAGCAGAAGAATACGGGACCAGAAAGTTCTTGGGAGCTAAAGGGGTCAAGATAACTGGTACTTCATAAGTAGCATCCTCACAATGAGATCCTGAGTTTAAGTTACAATTTAGTTCAGTATGTCCTATCTATGCTAATCTGGGATTGCTCTTGGTTATCCAGTTTCCTCTCACATTTCAGAAACATGCCAGAAGTTGGACAGATGATTCTAACATTTGCCCCAGGTGCATAGTGCTTTACAATGGACAGTCATCCTATCCAGGGTTTAATTTCCACCTTACCTTTGATCTGGATCTACCACCATAATGATCAAGACGAAGCAGATCATGCATCATCTCACCTCCCGCTGATATGCAACAGTCACTTAGGAAACCACCTAAATAATGCAGAGGAGAAGCAGAAACAGGACTCGTTTTCAGCTGTGTAAGACTTCTCAGTGCCAATTTGCCCAGTGCGATCCTGTCGTGTTCAATTACCTGGAGCGCAATTTTTCCAACCATCACATCTCGAATTGTTAGAGGGCCTCGTCTCGCTTGTTACCAGCCCACACCAGATTGCGCAGACCTTGGCTGGTTGTATACTAACTAAGTGCCAGAGCACATAGATCAGTGTAGCTTGAAAGGGCTTGAGGTTGTCACGGGCGGTTCAGAGATGGCTGAGCTGAAGTGAACCCAATAGCAGACAAGCAGTGATTAACTGGCAGAAAATAATGTTTAACCTTTATTTTACATACACTGAGACTTGTGTAAGCAGATGCAGCAGGAGCAGGAGAGAGAAGCAGTGGCTGTGTGTGCTTAGTGACTGGGAGAGAGGGGAAGCCTTTAATGACGCGAGCGGAGGCGGGGCTATGACGCGAGGGAATCTCCACAATCCCGGAAGTCAATCCGCTTAGCACGTAGAGGTTGGAGGAATGCAGCAGCTTGTTCTCTTCGGCGCGCACCGCGGTTGTCCCTCTCCTTTGTTTTAAGGCGAAGATCGGCGCGCACCGCGAATATATTCCCTCCGCGAACACGGGAGCGCTCGAATGCGGAAATGCTCGCGTCGGTGGAGAACAGCCGGCTGGCGAAGAAGGCGAAGTGGTGGCTGGAAGAATCGTCTTTGTCCAGGCTAAAGTCGGTATCCGATAATCCAGCAGCGAGAGCAAACAAATCCAAACCGTGAGTACAAATCCGAATCCTGAAAGCATGCGAGGTCATACACAAAGATCAGTCCGACAATGACAGAAGTACCAGGAGGGGCGTAGGCGAGAGAGAAGTCCGAGAAACAGGCAGGGTCGATAACAGGCTAGGGTAAACTGAAAACTACTTGACAAAATAAACACGAGGCACACGAGTAAGATACTGCGGCACTGAATGGTCTTCTCAGCGTGCTTAAAAAAGCCTAGAGATGATTGCATGATCAGGTTCAGGTGTGCTCGAGCGGCAGGTGAGCTTGCTGGAGGAAAAACCTGGAGTGGAGTTTTAGGGTTTGGACGTGCTGGGTTGATCTGGCTGGCATGTGACAGTACCCCCCCTCCTACGAACGCCGCCTGGCGTTCTGGCCGGTGCGTTAGGATGTTGCTGGTGGAAATCCTCAATGAGGGATGGGTCCAAAATGAATCTTGATGGAATCCAGCTTCTTTCCTCTGGGCCATAGCCCTCCCAATCTACTAGGTACTGGAGGCCTCTGCCTCGTCGTCGAGCCTTCAACAGTCTTCGTACGGTGAATGCTTCACCGCCATCGATGACTTGGGGAGGAGGAGCTGGGCGGGTGGGTGGACTTAGTGGGCAGGAGACCAGAGGTTTGATCTGGGAGACGTGAAAAGAGGGGTTTATCCGGCGCATAGTGGAGGGAAGACGGAGTCTGACAGTGCAGGGGTTGATGACTTTAATTATCGTAAATGGGCCAAGAAACCTGGGGGACAATTTCCGAGAGATGGTCTTGAGGGGGATATTACGAGCGGACAGCATGACCCTTTGGCCCACTCGATAGGGCGGTGCTCGGGAACGTCGCCGGTCGGCTTGTTGTTTGAAGGTTGAGACAGTCCGGCGGATCTTTGATCTTGCGTTTAGCCAAGTTCTCCGGCATCTGTGGATGAAGGCTTGAGCCGATGGGACCGAAACCTCCGCCTCCTGAGAGGGGAACAGGGGAGGCTGGTAACCGAGAGAGCACTGGAAAGGCGAGAGGCCGGTAGCTGACGTGGGCAAGGAGTTGTGGGCATATTCGATCCACGGGAGCATCCGGCTCCAAGAACGCGGCTCTTTGGAGGTCATACACCGGATGGCTGTTTCAAGGTCCTGGTTGGCCCGCTCTGTCTGCCCATTAGTCTGTGGGTGATATCCTGAAGACAAACTAGGCGTAGCACCGATCAGCTTACAGAAGGCAGCCCAGAATTGTGCCGCAAATTGGGGTCCACGGTCCGATACAATGTCTATCGGGAGCCCATGAAGCCGGAAAACATGAGTGACTAGCAGTTCCGCTGTCCCTTTGGCTGTAGGGAGGCTTGATAGGGGAACAAAGTGAGCTGCCTTGGAAAAACGGTCCACGATAGTGAGAACACAGGTGTGACCTTCGGACTCGGGCAGTCCGGTGACAAAATCAAGGGCTATGTGGGACCAGGGCCTGTGCGGGATTGGAAGAGGTCTAAGGTGTCCAGCAGGCGGCTTGTTGCTGGCTTTATTCCTTGCGCAGTCATCGCAGGCACTCACAAAGCGGCGGATGTCATCTCTCATGGTGGGCCACCAGAAGCGTTGCTGGACCAGAGCTAGAGTGCGTGCTGCCCCCGGGTGACAGGCCAGCCTTGAGTCATGCCCCCATTCCAGGACACGAGGTCGTTCTGCCTCCGGGACAAAGAGTTTGCCTGTTGGTGTCTCTGGGGGACTGGGTCCCTGGTTGAGTGCCGTTCTGACTCGTGACTCGACGTCTAGCAGTGCTGCCCCTACCAGGCATTGAGGAGGCAAAATGGTGGCATCGGATGCTTGATCTTGGGCTGGTGAGAACTGACGGGAAAGAGCGTCTGGTTTAGTGTTCTTCGAGCCCGGTCGGTAGGACAAGGAGAAATTGAAACGAGAAAAAAAAAGGGACCACCTTGCTTGTCGGGAATTAAGGCGTTTGGCCGTTCTTAGATATTCCAGGTTTTTGTGGTCCGTCCAGACCAGGAACGGGGCCTCGGTTCCCTCCAGCCAGTGTCGCCACTCCTCTAATGCCAGTTTTACAGCTAGTAGCTCTCGATCCCCAATGCCGTAGTTCCTTTCAGTGGGTGAGAGTCGGCGGGAGAAAAAACAGCAGGGGTGCAGTTTGTTGTCCTTGGGAGACCTTTGCGATAGAACCGCCCCTACTCCGGAGTCTGAGGCGTCCACCTCGACAATGAACTGAAGGGAAGGATCAGGCTGTTGGAGAATCGGAGCTGAAGTAAAACGCCTCTTCAGTTCCTGGAATGCCTCGGCTGCTTGTCCCGTCCAAGTAAATGGGCACTTTATTGAGGTCATGGAGGTGAGTGGCATGGCTACTGAGCTATAGTCACGGATAAATCGCCTGTAAAAATTGGCAAAACCCAAGAAACGCTGGAGGTCCTTACGGGTGGTTGGGAGGGGCCAGTCAGTAACGGCTCGTAGCTTGGCGGGGTCCATCTGGATCTTGGAAGGAGCAATGATGAAGCCCAGAAAAGAAACAGTGTTACGGTGAAATTCACATTTTTCGGCCTTGATGAAGAGCTGGTTTTCAAGAAGCCTCTGAAGCACCTGGCGAACATGTCTTGTATGTTCCTCCATGGAGCGGGAGAAGATGAGAATGTCATCCAGATAGACAAAGGCAAATACATCGATGAAATCCCTAAGGACATCGTTGACCAAGGCTTGGAAGACTGCCGGGGCGTTGGCCAACCCGAAGGGCATTACAAGATATTCATAATGACCAGATGAGGTGTTAAAAGCGGTCTTCCACTCGTCTCCCTCCCTAATTCTAACGAGGTGATAGGCACTGCGGAGGTCCAACTTGGTAAAGATCTGGGCCCCCTGCAGGAGGTCAAAGGCTGTTGACATCAGGGGTAGGGGATACCGGTTTTTAACGGTAATGTCGTTAAGCCCTCTATAGTCGATACAGGGGCGTAGGGACCCATCTTTTTTGGACACGAAGAAGAAGCCTGCCCCGGCGGGAGATGATGATGGTCGGATAATACCGGCGGCTAATGATTCTGAGATGTATTTATCCATGGCCTTTCTTTCGTGTTGGGAGAGTGAGTAGAGACGTCCTCGTGGTGGAGTCGTACCAGGAAGGAGGTCAATGGCACAGTCATAGGGTCGGTGTGGTGGTAGAGAAGTCGCCCGGGACTTGCTGAAGACCATTCTGAGATCCGCGTAATCACTTGGGACCGAGGAGAGGTCAGGAAACTCCTCAGAAGAGATTATTACTGGAGAGGGACTGAGCGCAGACTTGAGGCATGATGCTAAGCAGAGAGGACTCCATCCGAGGATGGCGTTGTTCTGCCAGTCTATTTGTGGATTATGGCGGATGAGCCAGGGGCGTCCAAGAACGAGCTGGGCTTGAGCCTTGGGCATGATTAGGAACGATATCTCCTCTGAATGGTTCCCAGATGTCCCCAGGGTCACTGGAGCGGTCCGCCGGGTAATTGGGGGGAGGAGCGTCCCATCGAGAGCTCGGACTGACAAGGGCGGCCCCAATGGAATGGTGGGCAAGTGCAGTTCCTCGACTTTTGAAGCACTGATTAAATTCTGGTCCGAGCCGGAGTCAACAAGAGCATGAAGAACGTGGGAGAAATTATTCCAAAGGAGCAGGACGGGGAGAAGTGAGCGGTCTCTAGGCGACTGTTTTTGGCTCGCCCCCTCCAGCGTGCCTAGGTTCACTGGGGGGGCCTTGCCTTTTAATGGGCACTGGAGGCGTAGATGTCCGAACTGCCCACAGTAAAGGCACGCTCCTGTCTGAACCCGACGTAGTCTCTCCTCCGGTGAGATCCGGGTTCGCCCGATCTGCATGGGTTCGGCCGGAGAGCCGGTGGAGGTGGTTAGAACAGGAGCATTGTAGGTCTTGGGCTGGGGTGGGGTAGGGACGCGGTGTCTTTGTCGGAGGCGTGCATCCACTCGCCCTGCTAGATCCATTAGACCATTGAGGTCTTCAGGGAGCTGCTGGGAGACTATTTGATCCTTGACTGACTCTGAAAGCCCATTCAAGAAGCTGTCATACAAGGCCTGGGCATCCCATTCAGTAGCAGCCGCCAAGGTTCGGAACTCGATGGCATAGTCATAAGTAGATCTAGAACTCTGACGAAGCTTCAGCAGTTGCCTCGCGGCCTCCCTACCGGCGTACGAGCGATCAAAGACCCTCTTCATCTCCTCAGTGAAAGCGCTGAAGGTAGCACAGCAAGGATTGTTAGCATCCCAGATTGCAGTCCCCCACTCACGGGCTCTGTCTGTGAGGAGGGTGATGATATAAGCCACCTTAGAGCGTTCGTTAGGGAAGGTTGAGGGTTGGAGCTCTAGTGACAGAGAACACTGAGACAGGAAGGAACGACATGTTCCGGGATCGCCATTGTATGGTTGAGGGTTGGGCAGGCGAGGTTCGTGCCGGGCCGGGGGTGTCGAAGTAGAAGGAAGAGCAGTGCATACCTGTTGAAACTGGGTCGACAGCTGAGACAAAGTCTGGGAGATCTGCTGGAGACTTTGCCGTTGGGAATTAATCAAAGCTCCTTGCTGGGCGACCGTCTGACGCAATCGGGCATCAGAACGTGCACTAGACCTGAGCTGGAGCCTGGTTTGAGGGCTAGGTCTGGGGCGAGAAGTGTCCGCTGGGTCCGTCATGGCCGCAGTATACTGTCACGGGCGGTTCAGAGATGGCTGAGCTGAAGTGAACCCAATAGCAGACAAGCAGTGATTAACTGGCAGAAAATAATGTTTAACCTTTATTTTACATACACTGAGACTTGTGTAAGCAGATGCAGCAGGAGCAGGAGAGAGAAGCAGTGGCTGTGTGTGCTTAGTGACTGGGAGAGAGGGGAAGCCTTTAATGACGCGAGCGGAGGCGGGGCTATGACGCGAGGGAATCTCCACAATCCCGGAAGTCAATCCGCTTAGCACGTAGAGGTTGGAGGAATGCAGCAGCTTGTTCTCTTCGGCGCGCACCGCGGTTGTCCCTCTCCTTTGTTTTAAGGCGAAGATCGGCGCGCACCGCGAATATATTCCCTCCGCGAACACGGGAGCGCTCGAATGCGGAAATGCTCGCGTCGGTGGAGAACAGCCGGCTGGCGAAGAAGGCGAAGTGGTGGCTGGAAGAATCGTCTTTGTCCAGGCTAAAGTCGGTATCCGATAATCCAGCAGCGAGAGCAAACAAATCCAAACCGTGAGTACAAATCCGAATCCTGAAAGCATGCGAGGTCATACACAAAGATCAGTCCGACAATGACAGAAGTACCAGGAGGGGCGTAGGCGAGAGAGAAGTCCGAGAAACAGGCAGGGTCGATAACAGGCTAGGGTAAACTGAAAACTACTTGACAAAATAAACACGAGGCACACGAGTAAGATACTGCGGCACTGAATGGTCTTCTCAGCGTGCTTAAAAAAGCCTAGAGATGATTGCATGATCAGGTTCAGGTGTGCTCGAGCGGCAGGTGAGCTTGCTGGAGGAAAAACCTGGAGTGGAGTTTTAGGGTTTGGACGTGCTGGGTTGATCTGGCTGGCATGTGACAGAGGTCATTTATATTTGAGCCATGATCAAGGTTTTTCACAGATACACACAACCTGCACAATCGAGATCACAAGAATGATTGATTCTAACCAGCAGCTACTGTTGAGTGATGATAAGAGTTTCTTGACGTGTTTTTTTTTTCTTTTTTGGTTTTTACCAGAAATAATAAACTGTACTTTCTAAACTTAATTTGTATTTAAAATAAACTTCCTTATATGGTATGTGTAAAGAGATTCAGACAAAAGCAGCAATTTTAATATCCCTGGAACTTCAAAGCTGTTGTGTGCTGGTGTACTTTCACCATCTGCCTCTATCTCTTCGTATTTCTCGATCAGTAATCACGCCTGGGCTGAACGTCGCCTTGATCGTGAAAAATCTGCCTGTTCAGGGTGGGCATTGCTGTCAGACGGGCAAAGAGCCTGGGGACGAATCATTCTGCATTAAGCCTTCAGCTGCTCTTCTGGAACAAAAGACAAGGCAATAGAGGATCAGATGGCGATGGTGACGGCGTCTACCGCTGTCTGAACCGCAGGAGAGGCCCGAGTGATGCAGTGCTGCTGAGAGGAGATGGCGTTTTGCACTCCAGGTTCCTCGCTTGCTGACAGCACTGCTCCGGATAACAGCAGCGGTATCAGACAGGTGCAGACGCAATCAGATGCGTTTCTGCTCATCCAGATGGACAAAATTTAAAGGCGCGCTGAAAGCTGCGTTGAGAAGACACAGACACATGCGGCGAACGCAAACAAGACCTACATTTCTGTATTCTTGTCTAACTTTACAAGCAGTGGATTTTCATCTTCCTGTAACTTCCTTTAACATTCTTTTATTTGAACAAGAAATGGATAGAATCCGCAATCTGACACCATATGGCAGTGCTGCTAACAAATAAGGGGGCAAACCAATAACCATTTCCATGCACACAGGAAACACTCAAGGAAACGAGGATTGTACTTAACCTTAATGTCAGAAAATCCTGAGTTTGTAGTCATTATCGCGGCACAGTTCTTCTGACCTGTGACCTAAATCAACGAGAATTTGCTGAATGCACATTTTGCACTCTGAGTAAATGAGGTTATTGCTGCGGGATATTCACCTGCTTCATGCTCCTGCTTCTGCACTCAGATTGTTGACCTGGCATAGCAGGCAGCCATTTAGCACAAGGTAAAGCAGGTACGTAGAGCGAAGGTGGTTTCAATGTGCCCTTGCTAAGATTAGCTCGCTCCCACCTCGGGCTAATAAAGCTGTGCTGCCTACCTGCATCAATTTCTACTTCACTCCATTTCTGATAGAGGAAACAGAAATGTACTTATTTGTTTTTTACAGATTCACTCATTTAAATCAGTGATTCAGCGTCTCTGTTTAAGATCTGGCTCTGGCTCAGACATATATATATATATATATATATATATATATATATATATATATATATATATATATAAGTGTTACTGAGAGGTGTACCCTCTGTACACTGTATGTGTAGTGTTACTGAGAGGGACATGTCCTCTGGATGTGTAGTGCATCTGAGAGGGGCGTGTCCTATATATGTAAAGTGATAAATACATAGGACACATGTCCTCTGGAAGTGTAGTGTTGCTGAGAGGCATGTCCTCTGTATATGTAGTGATACTGAGAGGGACATGTCCTCTGTATGTGTAGTGTTAGTGAGAGGGGCGTGTCCTCTGTATGTGTAGTGTTACTGAGAGGGACGTGTCCTCTGTATATGTAGTGATACTGAGAGGGACATGTCCTCTGTATGTGTAGTGTTAGTGAGAGGGGCGTGTCCTCTGTATGTGTAGTGTTACTGAGAGGGGCGTGTTCTCTGTATGTGTAGTGTTACTGAGAGGGACATGTCCTCTGTATGTGTAGTGTTACTGAGAGGGGCGTGTTCTCTGTATGTGTAGTGTTAGTGAGAGGGGCGTGTTCTCTGTATGTGTAGTGTTAGTGAGAGGGGCGTGTCCTCTGTATGTGTAGTGTTAGTGAGAGGGGCGTGTCCTCTGTATGTGTAGTGTTACTGAGAGGGGCGTGTCTTCTGTATGTGTAGTGTTACTGAGAGGGGCGTGTCATCTGTATGTGTAGTATTACTTAGAGGGACGTGTCCTCTGTATGTGTAGTATTACTTAGAGGGACATGTCCTCCGGATGTGTAGTGATACTGAGAGGGGCGTGTCCTCTGTATTTGTAGTGTTACTGAGAGGGGCGTGTCCTCTGTATGTGTAGTGTTAGTGAGAGGGGCGTGTCCTCTGTATGTGTAGTGTTACTGAGAGGGGCGTGTCCTCTGTATGTGTAGTGTTACTGAGAGGGGCGTGTCCTCTGTATGTGTAGTGTTACTGAGATGGGCGTGTCCTCTGTATGTGTAGTGTTACTGAGAGGGCCGTGTCCTCTGTGTGTGTAGTGTTACTGAGAGGGGCGTGTCCTCTGTATGTGTAGTGTTAAATTTAATTTTATCATGCCTGTCAATGGTACTAACGGAGGCGTGGCCTATCTGCCTGTCATTCTCAGTAAAAGGGGTTCGGTGTTTTGCAGATACTTTGTACAATGTGAGCAGTTAAATTCCTACGTGCACAAGTATTTATTAGTTTAAAAAAAAAGAAAAAGCCAGAAGGTGCCGAGAGAGGATTATAACTTCAACCAACATGGTGTAATGAGCACACCACTATGCATGATTATCAGGCAATTATATTTGGTTACCATGCAAACAAGGAGCATCATGGGATGTCATTAAAGCAGGGGGAAGAAAATACGTACACACACACACACACATGCACACGAGCATCTTATTACAATCTGAGAATGAGAAAAGAGACCTGATTTTCCAATTGGCAACCATTAACGTAGAGGTAGAGCATGCTTTTTCCTCTAGCACACATTAAAAATTCCGTTTGTTCTTGCTGAATATTTTATTGCCTGACAAATTGCGTCTCAATTGGTCTTGCAGTCATATATGAATTATGATTACAATCAGAGACAAAGAGACGAATTGTTTGTTTTTAGCTGTAGAGTTCACTCAAAATGTGGTTTGATATATGAAAGGGAAATAATAATAATAATAATAATAATAATAATAATAATAATAATAAAATACAGGAATGAGTTCATTAAGTTTGATATAGGTTGAGTCCTATCCCTACGGGGGAAAAAGAGAAAAAAAAAACTTTTTAAAAAAAGTCAATCCAATTCACACTGCTAAGGTTGACTTTTTACTTACTCTCATATATTTGGATTTAAACCCAAAGTGGGCGTGGTCTAAACCAAACAGAATGTCAATAGTGTATAAATCAAGGTTCTAGAAGTTCCCGAGCTACTTCAATTCAATTCATAAATGGTTTCAACTGCACAGATGCTTAGTTTTTTTTCCTCTCTTTTATTTACAATTGCACAATTGTAAATACACTACCAGTCTAATCTCATGGTCTCTCTTGATTTTTATTTCTTTTTATACTGTAAAACAGTCCACAATATGCAATACTTAATTGTTACTTAATTACTTAATGCCATATATGTTATTTCATAGTTTTGGTTATATTCCAAACTATAAACATCTTACTAGTTCAAGTTTAAGTGCTGTAATCCTGACCAGGCAGTTACTAAGGATGAATAAATGAAAGTTGAACCTCATTCTCTATGCTGCTTGTCATGGTCATGTTTGTGGGCGTTTGGAGTCTATCCCAGCGGACACGGGACATGAGATCGGTTAGGGACATAAGATCCATCGCAGGGCACAAGCACACACTCGCATTCACACACTCACTCACACACACAGGTTTTTGGAAAACCTTTTTAGCCTAAGCTGTGGGCGGAAACTGGAGTACCTGGAAGGAAACCCACCAAGCACTTGGAGAACATGCAAACTTCATGCACACAGACCCTGAGGCGGGACTCGAACCCACTGCCCTGGTCGCAGTGTCAACCACGTTTCATGTCTACAGTATCTCTCTCTCTTGATCAAACCTCGTGTGATTTTTACATATCTACAGTATAACCAGATGCCCCATGAAAGCATCAGTCCTATTTATATTTGTATCTATTTAAAATACACTCCGTGTTCACATTTGATTCATATTCAGCTACCATGAAACATTCATAAATTTATAGTCATAAGAGGGCAAATTTGTGCATCGGAAAGCACATTAATAATTCATAATGGCACACTATGATTTACTCTGGCCAGCGTGTTCCAGCATTGTGGGTATTTTCTCTAATGCATGGCAGATGAGGGTACAGCTGAAGGCCCAGCTGGTGCCCAAACCCTGATCCAGTCTGCTGTCTAGTATCTCGACATCCATCCTAATACCAAGCCAAGCTATGCTAGTTACGCTAGATACTTCACATAACCAGCTCCTTGTGTGACACAAATACTGCTGAATATGCAGAGATACAGTACATTTACTACAGGTGCAGCGTAACCTAATTGCGCTGCATGTGTGTAAAATGAGGTCAGGCTTGCTAGATTTATTTCTGCATCAACCAGGATTTATCATGACATCAAACAGGGCTCCACAAATTCCTAATTAATTTTTGTGTCATGTTTCAAACACTGTGCACAATGCTTAAAAAACATTTGTTTAATGAATCTATTTAGTGTTATTATTATAAAGCAGCTCATTTGGTAACACTTTCTATGATATCATATGGATAAAGACTTACAAAAGTATTCATTCATTATGTTATAATGCATTTATAAGTTATTATACACAAGGTATATAGAGTGAGATTCGCAGATGTAGATTCGCTCCAGTACTTATACTGTAGGATGTTATCTCATTTTTCTTTTCTAATCCTTATTATTATGATTTTTGTCATCTTTCAATATGGCTAATAGAGAAAAAGCAATGAGACATGAGGATGCCATCACATATCCATATTAAAATATTAGTACATAACTAACAAGCTTTAAAGGAGGTAAAAACAGAATGGGGAAAAAAAATCAGCGCACTTTCTTTTTGACCATCTTTCGGGCGGTTGTTTTAAAGCTCAGTGTTCTAAACTATCAGCTATAACTCCCCCAGACAGACAAGGGCCACGACCACAATATATCCGCACACATCCTCAGGGTCAAGAGGAGTTCAGAGAGAGAGAGAGAGAGAGGGAGAGAGGGATGGATGGATGGAAGGGCGTTAGGACGCGTGGACACTGTACTAATTCATGTAGAAATCTGTCCTGATATTCGCAGTTTAAATTCAATCAGCTGAAGATGATTGAGGTGGGATCACTAAAGGAGACTCATTTGTTTCCATATGGATTTGCGATTTAATATATATTCATCATTTTATATCTGGCGTGAATATTGCTGTGTATTCTAGTTTGATTTCGGAGAGAAATAAGCTCGTCTGCTGGATCATGTGTTTTAAAGGTATTAATTAAAATGTGACAAAGTGAAGATATAACTTTGTTTGTTTTTTTCAACTCTGCTTCGTCTTCTTTTATATAATTTTTTATGCTTCTTTAAAACTTAACAGCTTGAAGGCTAAGCTACATGCTGCATGCAGGGAAACAACACATATTTTTAAGCTCTGTGCTCTTTTTTTCTTCTTCATATTTCTCCAGGTTATGCATTAATAGCATGCAGTGGAGGTCAGCCTTTTTTTTTCTTGTTTTCTTCTATGGCTTTTCTTCACCCCGAGGCCATAACAGTGGATCAGGGTTAGGCACCATAGGTCAGTATTATCTGAAAGGCTTGCTTTTGTGTCTGCATCTCATGACTGCAGTTGGTTGCAAGGCATAAAGCATCAAATATAATACTTCTATTACATGATCAGAAATACATGTACTCTTTTTGTTCACTTTTTTTTTTTTCATCTGCTGGAAAATGAACCCTGCAAGGTTCTGAAACCTGAACGGTCACAATGTGTCAACATTTCAGAGCAAAACGCGATATGTTCATCAAGAATTGACTGCGTTCCTTCTTTCTGACTAGTGAAACTACCAGCTGGGCAAAAATATACAGTAGCAGTTGCTGTGAGTGAAATAAATTAGTTTGTTGGACTTTTGAAGAATGATGAAGGGGGAAAAAAAAAGGTTTTCAGTCTGTTAATATCGTTGCAGTTTCCCCGGCAGTCATGGACTTCCATGATGTAGTGCCATTGTCCGTTTCCTAGTGAAAATTAATCTGGCGGAGGAGAAGGCCATGCAATATATATATAAACTTTTTTATATAGTTTTTCATATTTCTCATTATCTTTTTCACTCTCACTCACTCATCTTCTATACCACTTCATCCTGTATTCAGGGTCACAGGGGGCCTGGAGCCTATTTCAGGAGACTTAGGGCACGAGGCGGGGTTCACCCTGGACAGGGTGCCAATCCATAGCAGGGCACACACACACTCACATGCCGATTCACACACTATGGGCAACTTGGGAACGCCAATTACCCTAGCCTACATGTCTTTGGATGGTGGGAGGAAACCGGAGTACCCGGAGGAAACCCACCAAGATCGGGGAGAACATGCAAACTCCATGCATACGGAGACGGGCATCTTCTCTGAACCCGGATCGTGGAGGTGCAAGGAGACCACCGTGCCGCCTGATCTTTTTCAATCTTCGTAAAAACGTTCTGTGTGCAAAAAACCACTAAATTCCAAATTGTTGATACAACTTGCTACAAAAGCACAGACAAGGCATAGTGTGTGGTATTTCATGAATTACAACTCAATGTGTACGTATCATTTATACTAAATTGCATATTGCAACTTTTTCAATTGTGACAAAACTACTGTATGTGGGGGAAATGGATTTATAGTGTTTTGCAAAATAATGTTATTTAGGCAGATACACACCCAAGACTGTAATGT
This sequence comes from Channallabes apus, assembly GCA_030522415.1. NCBI lineage: Eukaryota > Metazoa > Chordata > Actinopteri > Siluriformes > Clariidae > Channallabes > Channallabes apus. The sequence goes on along the minus strand of CM060106.1, from coordinate 57,395,505 downwards.
TTTGGTGTTTGCGTTTTTTTTTTTTTTTACATCCTCGTGACTCAAAACAAACAAACAAAAATACATTTTGTAATATTTCTTGCTTCTTGTTTTTCTCAAAACTGCCAGAACAGATTTATCTCATTTTGCAGTAAAACTCATCATATTAAAAGTCCATAATAAAGCTGTATGAATTCGTACTGTATGAATTGCTTGTCGTGTCCTTCTTCTTCACATGGTTTATTAGTTGGTTGCCATGCAACTGTACTGTCACATATTGTACATTATACAGTTTATAGGAAATAAGAGAACTGATTAGTGTCTCTCACTATTACCACTTAACTAGATGCGTTATTCTCTTCTTCCTCTGCTTTTTATTATTTATTATTATTATTATTATTAGATCTGGACATGGACTTACTTTCTATATACTTAGAACAGAAAATGAGAGAGAGAGACTATGAACATCTCGTTATCTGAGAAAGACAATTACATTAAGAGAACTGGAGAGGCTGGGAGAAAATCAAAAACAGAAAATGTGAAAAAAAGAAAAAAGAAAAAAAAAAGCAATAACCATATTACTATGCTGTTAAATCTCACATTCGATTGATTAGAAGTTGTTGATTAATTTTCTAGTACAGCAGCGCTGCCAGTAGTACCTGTGTGAAGGTTTGTTGTTCTTATATTAAAGAGCTCATTCTCGTTCTAATACAGTATGTTATTGTTTCCATAGCAACAGCCCAGTTACACTGATCTATAAGGTGGATTCTGCACAATGCAACATTGATGTCTGTAATGCATGGCTGTGTGTAAAGGTGCACTACTCCACGCTCCACATACAGTAGCCTTTATTTGCTTGTTTACAGTATATCATACAATTTTTTTTTTCAAGTGCATTTAAAAGTCATTAAAATCTCTGCAGCTCCATAGTTAAGGACACTGTACACACACACACACACAACCGGTCACAGTGTTTAAAAATGAATACAGTTATAAGTCTGATGATTCCCATACTGTAAGCTCTGTGCCAAACTATTTTGGAAATTCAAGATGTGTTTTCTGTCATTACCGCTGTCTGTCGTTTGTTGTTCTCTGTCATGGCATCCCTTCAAACCCATCACTGCTCAGCCAGATGGTCTCTAAAGTCCACCCTCGTTAGTCTGCTTGTTTATTTTTAATTAAGTCTTAAATGTTGAGTGAAACATTGAGCTGCGTCTCTTTTTAGCTCAACGCTTGGCCAGCAGTTGAGTGATGACAAAAATTGTCAGCTAAATATACAAACACATACAGTACTGAACCTCCTTACTCATTTCTTCATTCAATCATTAACCTTCTATACCGATTATCTAGTACAGGGTCGCAGGGGCAAGGGGCGTATCCGAGGAGACTTACACCCTGGACAGGCTGCCAATCCATCACAGGCCACATACAACAAGGAGGAGACCCACCAAGCGCAGGGAGAACACAGACCCGCGAGGTGGCAATCGGATCCTTGGACCTGGAGGCGCTGGGCCACAGTGCTAACCACTTCACCACTACGCTGCCTCATTTCTTCATATCGCATTAAATGAAATTTTACTGTGACAAGCTGTGATGTGCCTAAGGATGCAGTTTAAAAATCGGTTGTTTACGTAACAACCTCAGCAGCGACCTCATTTCCCCTCTCGTCTGTTCCAACCACTCAGCATCACCATCACTGTTTCTCATGCGTCTGAAACTGCTCATATGAAGCCTGGCATAGAGCACTATTACTCTTGACTACGTTAAAATACAAGACTACAAGGTCTAGCAACAATGTGGAGAAATGAGGGGTGGGCTCATATAGCATTTGTTTAAAAGAAATGTGCTGATGTTATGCCTATTCCAGAGGTTGAAATGAATTCAGAATGCTGACGGTTTCTGAATACACAAAATCAATCAGGTCCGTCCTGCATAACATCTATAAAGAATTTCGCATCATGCTTCACTCGCAGCTTGCTTCATTTTATTTACATACAGTACATCAGTGTGGTTTCCAAGCAGCGTCTCTTTCCGAAGCGCGACGCGTCCCACACCGTGACCTCGGCGACCCTCGGGAGTGATGACTCTTCCTCCTCTCATTCCTCTGCATTTGACTCAGAGGAAAGTAGATTTTTAGCATGTGTGCCGCTGCGGGGTGAGATTAATGAGCGCGTTCAGTCAGGGTGAGGCGCGCCCGTCCGCCAGCCTGTGATTTATGAACAGCCGCCAGTGCGTGAGCTGTAATCCGAGAAGGGTTTGTTTTTGCTCATGAAGATGGAATTTTGAAATTCGTTGATTGATCATCTTACCCTGGCCCGTTCCTATATCATGCAGCGGAGAAGGAAAAAGTGGGAAAGAAAGCACACCTCTCACCGGTAAACTGTTTCATGATCAGATCACTGCTGAAAGAATAAATAAATAAATAACAGAATAAATGAGGTTAAATAATTAATTAGTGGCCAGCAGTGATCTTAAAAAGGGGATTTGTAATGATGTGTTTAAGGACTTTGTGATCACAGAGCATTTTTGCATCCTGTCTCCTTTCTTCTACTTCCTGTACAGAAGGACGTTGATTAATTTTCTTTTCAAAAGCATCAGTTGGTCCATAAGAAGTTATTCAAAGACAATAAATGTTTGCTTATTCTTTAAAGAAGGCGTTCCCAATGTCAGTGCTTTGTAAAGATATTAAAGTTTTCCACAACATGACTCTTTTTAGATTTTTTTTTATTATTATTATTATTATTTTGTCATTGTTGTCTAGAAAATAGCAGAATAACGGTTCGTAGTTGTTGTAACATCCATATTTAATAACAGGAAATAACGTTCCACAAAATTAAATATATGGATTAATTAATAAAATAAATATATATAACATATCGTTTTTAAAATAAATGAATTAATAAATAAAAATTCATTCTTGCTTAATGGGTGACATTAATTCTGGAGTTGATTGAATACCCGGCTCAATTGTTTGCTTGTTTTTCTTACTTTTTTCTATTTTCTTATTTTTTTTTTTTTATTTGTTTCAAGTGTTTTATTTATGAACATAAATATTTGTAGTTATTTAATAAACATTTTTAAATATTTGCAATATGCTTGCATCATTCTTTTGCCTATTTTGCCTATTACTTTTTTATTGTACTCTTATAAAAAAGAATTTGTCTAACTACTTGAGTCTTGTTTGACCCATATCATTTTTAAACCATAGTATTAAAATCTGCTGTCTTCTGCATCTGGTGTCTTCTTCCTCACATGTGAAGGCTGTTTGTTTGATGCCCCTGATCTAGGGGACTCCCACAGGCTTGGGGAAATGATCACGTCCTGTTGGGTTAAATAGAAACAAATAAAGGCCTTTCTTGACTACTTGTGCTCAATAACATGTTGCAATCAATCTGATTTTGAAATCCTTTCTGATTCTCTAATGAGTGGCAAAAGTTATGCCAAGCATCCATGATTTTCTGATCTTATTCCTACAAATTTCTCTCTTAAAATCCAAATGGACTAAACATTTTTTAAAGCATTTGCTCTCCCTGTTTTTGTTTTTTCAATAATAAGAGATTGAGATATTGTTATTAAGTGTTTTTCTGTCATGTCCTTATTCTCTCAGGGTGGCTTGATCGCTCTCCTCCTCCTCATCCTCCTCTTCACCCTGGTCCTGTATACTCGGCAGCGTTGGTGTCGTCGCCGCCGCGCGCCCCAAAAAAGCGCGAGCACCGAGGCCACCCATGAGATCCACTACATCCCTTCGGTGCTGCTGGGACCACCCCAGTCCAGAGACGGGTTCCGGACACCCCGCGCCCACCAGCACGGCTCAGTCATCGGCATGGCCATCCGCGAGACGCCCATCCTGGACGACTGTGATTGCGAAGACGACGATCAGCCCGTCCAACTGCTGGATGGGAAGGTGCAGCTCGACGATGACTTCTGCAGCCAGGGCACATGCAGCATGGACAGTCTGGGGAAAGGAGGATGTGATGTGAATCATAAGCACAGCCTGGATAACAGAGGTGAGGTGCAGACAGTTGGTCTTGGATCAAGGGGTTTGAAGTTATGAAGTGTTTCTCGCATTTATCGCATCACATCACATTTAAACAATAATGTCGTCTGAATAAGATGATCTCAGCTTTGTTTTGAGCTTTGATTTACTCAGCTGTGTTCATTGACTGGAAAAGGTAACAATCGTCTCAGGTACAGTACTAAGATAACTAGACTGAAGCCATGACTGCTTTAGCCTTAACCAACCTTAAGTGTTGAATTAAACATGCATAATAGATGAGGAAAAAAGAGGTTTTCATGCATTATATAGTCTTTTTTAAGTAGCCAACTGTGAATATGGAGAACTAATCATGACAATCTTGGACACCTTTCAAGGCGACACATTGGGTATTTCAATCTGTCTATTCATTCATTCATTTTCTATACCGCTTAATCCTGTGTTCAGGGTCGCGGGGGACCTGGAGCCTATCCCAGGAGACTTCGGGCACTAGGCGGGGTACACCCTGGACAGGGTGCCAATCCATCGCAGGGCACACACACTCACACACCCAATCACACACTACGGGCAATTTAGGAACGCCAATTAGCCTAACCTGCATATCTTTGGACTGTGGGAGGAAACCGGAGTACCCGGAGGAAACCCACCAAGCACGGGGAGAACATGCAAACTCCATGCACACAGAGACGGGAATCGAGCCTGGCCGGGGAATCGAACCCAGACCCTGGAGGTGCAAGGCGACAGTGCTAACCACTACACCACCGTGCCGCCTTCAATCTGTCTATTCTGTCACAATTATTTACGCCCATAATTATCTAAAAACTTAAAATTGGAAACCCAAACAAGCAATTTTACAAGCACTACAACACTGTCCTCTATCATCCTTATTCCCATCCTGACACATAACTAAAGCTAATGATGGTGGGAACACTGGCATTTAAAGTGACATGTGGCATATTCGAGGGCATCTTGGGAGTTGGATTTGAAGTCACCTGCCAAACGGAGAATAATTATAGCTGTTGACCCGAATCTGAAGTGAAATGCAGGCAGAGTGGAGAGCTAGTGAGAGCAGCCCATTGACATGCTGCTGATGAGCTGGTTTCAGTGGTTCCCAATGGAGGACTGTGAAGGCCAGCGAGTCGATTATAAGGACTTTGGGATAACGGCTCAATATTGATAGAAAAGCTTTGCTTTAGTTTTTTTTTTTCAATACTGCAGGAAGAGATTTATATGCACAGTAGTCAAGAGGTGTGTGATCAGTCTCTTTACTACTGTACAGCTTTTATTGTTTTATTGTTTTGTTTTGTTTGTTTGTCTGGTATTACCAGTCTCGGTCCTTTAATTCTCCTGCACATACATCGCCTGGCCAAAAAAAAAATAGGCCTACATAAAGAAAAGAAAACAACGAAAAAGATCAAAGTCAAATTACTAGAATTTGGTTAAGAACTTTAATAATGTGTCCAACATTCAACAAAACAAGTCATGAGTCTTCTTCTTTGTCTTTCGGCTGTTCCCTTTCAGGGGTCGCCACAGCGAATCATATGCCTCCATCTAACCCTATCCTCTGCATCCTCTTCTCTCACACCAACTAACTTCATGTCCACTCTCACTGCATCCATAAATCTCCTCTTTGGTCTTCCTCTAGACCTCCTGCCTGGCAGTTCCAACCTCAGCATCCTTCAACCGATATGCTCACCATCTCTCCTCTGAACATGTCCAAACCACCTCAATCTGGCCTCTCTGACTTTATCTCCAAAACATCTCACATGGGTTGTCCCTCTGATGAACTCATTCTTGATCCTATCCATCCTTGTCACTCCCAAAGAGAACCTCAACATCTTCAGCTCTGCTACCTCCAACTCTGCCTCCTGTCTTTTCTTCAGTGCCACTGTCTCTAAGCCGTCAGCGTCATTAATTACAATAATAATTGCTTTGTGGAGTTGCATGGTAAAAAAATTGAGAGTAGAAATTTCAAAACATACTGTACAATTTGACCAATTTGACAAGAACGCTCATGGGATTTGGACAAAATGACGGCGTCCATAAGAAAACCAATGGCTAGTGAGACTAACAAAAGGAACAAAAAGGCTGTAGTTTTCCACGAGTCTTAAAGATTGGAATTTAAAACGATGGGAAAAGGTCCAACGAGTCCAGATTGACCCTGTTTCAGGGGGATGCGTGATACAACCATCATTGTGGCCACTAGTTCCTTGATGCTTGAACATTTATTGAAAGATTTATTCAAATAATATGAAAGCTGAACCAGTTACCTAAGGTGGTCTACCAGCTTGACCATCTCATCTGGTGCTTTACGGTCAATTTGCAATAAAGGCACAGGGGGCGTAATGAGCATGGTTGAAAATAGCAAGTTTTAGGGTATATGTAATTAGACTTAACTGCAGTTTTTATCTAAACTTTGTTAATGACCCGGTTTATGAGGCCATCGTGCAAAAGTTTACACAATGATGGCACGAAATAAAGCATTTACCAACAGAGCAGCCGGTACCCCTGATGAGGACTACCTACAGCTATAGAGAGATCAGCAGTCCCGAAATAATCAAACTGTGACCAAGGAAGTAATCCCAGAGAGTATTAGCTATTAATGAACAGTGTTTAAACAGTCAAACTGCACCTCAAATACAGTAACTCAACCAGCACGTCTGCTGATCTTTCGCTTAAAGAGTTTAATGAAGAAAATTCTCGCTACGTTATCTGATTTGTGAAAGCGCTTGATCTTGAAATACGCCTGGGCACAAGTTAAACAGTCCACTCTGTCATGGCTGCACCGCGCTGACCCTGGCATTTATAATTCCGCAAAAGCAATTTGGCCGTCACGTCCTAGGTGACTCCGTGCGTCATCTCGAATGGAGATGTGAGGGCGAGATGGAAAGGTAAGCTGGCATATCAGTGAAAGTTGTTTAATTGGTTTGTGTTGCTTTGGTCAGGAATGACCCTGTTTGAAGCTCTTTTGAATTATTTATGCTTCATCTTTTTTTAATGCACAAATGTCCTGATTTTTCAGTTCTTTTAGATAATGTGTGTGAAAATTGTGGACAGATTATGTTGTCATGACACCAAGTGCATATTATGAAAAGATTCTCAAGCTTTTATTTTGTTCATGAATGTCTATATACATTAAGGAAAGTAATAATGGCTTGGAATTGGCGTGCTGTATATACAAAATCACAAAGCAAGTTTTTTTTCTTATGCAGAAGAGCATTTTTCTGTCCAAGTCTATGCCAGTGTTATGATCAGGTTTGGAGAGCACAATACTGTACATCCAGAGTTACAATAATAACACAAATACTCTCATTTAAAATATGGAGAAATACCTTTTAAAGGAATTTTGAATTTGTCTGGTCCTGGGAGAGTTTTCATGCAGGTCTGCTACAAATGCATCTACAGAATATGGCAGGAACTGGTGAGGAGCATACCAATCAATGTGTGTTGGACAACCACAAGGATATCAACAGCTTCCTGATTGATGTTTGTGGAACCGTACTTGAGTAACAGACACCATTCTTCCAAAAGATCTTTCCTCATTTGGTGTTTTGATAAAGTGATGGAGAACGCTGTCTTCACCTATTGGACAATGGTATTCATCCTTGGTTCTGGAGCACGTCTTGATGGGTTAAATCAGTCGAGAAAACACGAAGACGGGGGTCGTCCAGGACCTGGGGATGAAACCATTGATAAACCATTCAGTGAGGGGTTCGACACAGAGAACTGGGGGTGCAGTCATCATAGATGATATGACGCCCATTCAGAACTTTGCATTCAGTTGCATTGACAGTTTTGTCCAAATGGACAAGTAGCAAGTCAAGGCAAGGCAAGTCAAGTAGGACTTTGTCAATTCAATCATACTGTATACAGTTTAGTACATCATGAAACGAAACAATGTTCCTCCAGGACCAAGGAGGAACTAGCTGGCTAGCTGAGACAAGACAGATTGACATTTAAAGTTAACAGGGAACCATCTATGTTTTTTTTTTGTTTATGTTGTAACGTTTGTTAAAAAAAAAAATCCACGTGCAAATGTGCAAACAAGAACGACAGAGTGCCTTGCCATTAAGGTTTAACTGAAATGAGTATCACTTTATCATTACCTGGTTCTATGTTTTAGGTTTCCAAACATTTTCTTCACTAAGCACTTTCCAAAAAGCCTCAGTGCGGTAACTAAAAGTAGACTAAAAAGAAGAGCCCTTGTTTTCTCGCATTATGTACAGCTCAGAGTTTAACCAGCAGTTTGTTGAAATCTGGAGACTGCTGTGATAATATCGGCTTTTTTTTTTTCCTTTTTCCCGTGGATGAAGGATGAAGATCCCTTTAAGTGATGTGGACAAACAGCCGGGCTATGGCCTTGAATAAATCATTAAGCGGATTCTCTTGGCATCGCTCCTGCTCTTCAATGCACTCGGAGCCGGGCCGTCGCGCATTCATTATTGCTCCAATTAATTCACATCACAGAATATTTGGATCATGACCTTGTCTGTGTCTTATCTTCTAAACTGGAAAAGTAACCGGATCACAGATTCATAAAAGATTTAAAATAATGATGATAACTTTTTTTCTTTCTTTTTCCATTTAAACTATCTGCTTTGCTTGCCTTTTTAAATTTAATCGCGAAAATTAAAAACGCAACAGTGCAACAAAATTAGGCAAATTAAAATCCGTAGCAAGGCAGTGTTCTCCAAGTCCCGTTTCTAACTGGTTAAAAAGTCATCATATTGCTGAGAGTAAGGCTGAAGGCTAATTTAGACCACCACGCTTGAACAAAACCGTACTCTTGCTAATTACTAGCCGTCTACTAACCAACAATGAACGTCTGGGAAAGTTAGCTGTAAAAGAAGTCACTTTGTGACCCTGTTTGATCTCGCAGTCTGGCCTTACAGTGATTTATTTATTTATATGTTTATCCGTTTCATCCTGTATGATATAAGATCAGAGGTCTGGTGCAAACATTTCTCCGTGTGAAAAGCTTCGTAGGTGAAACTGGAGTTTCCCAGTAAAACTTTGTGAAGAAGTTTATTTCATCACTGTTTTAAAAATGTATCTTTTTGAGTTTGGAATAGATGTTTGATTCAGGATTTTTTTTTTTTTTTTTTTTTTTTTTGAGAGAGAGAGAAAAAAAATTTGGCTGGAGAAAAGGACTTAAAAGAAGTTATTCAGAGAAGAGAATTTTACTTGATGGAGAACAGTGATGGTGTACGAAGATGAATTCATGTTCTCGCTCAGGACATTCTGGCTCACTATGACCTTGTACTGTACAAATTTCCCCTTGCAGAAATGCTTGAAAAAGCGCATTTTATACAGTCGCATGCATGACGAAAAACACACTGAACACCAGAGATGGGGGAAAATCTATTCAGTTATGTATTGCAATTTTTCTATTCTTTATTCTTTTGTGTGGCAATTCAAATCTCTTCAAAATATACAAGAAGTATATAAATAGTGTTCTGTATAAATCACAAGTAAAAAAAAAAGTAGAACTAATAAGAGAAATAAAGTTAATTGCAGTGCGGTCTTGATGTGATGGCAAACAGTGCAAATAGTATTAACAACATCATTTATTAAAAACTTGAGAATGAGGGGGAAAAAAAGAAAAACAAGCAATAGAAACCAAAAGACACCGAGACGGAGCTCCTGAACGGGCTGCCACTCGCATCAGCGGCCGGAAGCTGAATGATCAAGTGCAGAAGCTTCATATACGGCCGTTATGTGATTTTGGTGTACTATGTAGCAAAAAGAGAGGGATAAAGACAAAAAGTGTCCCTTGCAGTAATTCCTTCTCGTCCACTGGTTCCCGTTACTGGTCCTGGAGGACCGTCTGCCCTGCACAATTTTGTTTTACAGTTTTCCGGGCCATATTACATGTAATTCAATTAAGCAAAAGCTGTTAATTATCTAATTAGTTAAATCAGGTCTGTTAGGAGTTGTAAAAAAAAAAAAGAAGAAACTAAAATGTGCATGGAACCACTGTTCTCTTGGTCATTTTAAAATATTCCACTTTTCAGCCCGGGGAGGTCCAGTTCCCCTTTTCTGAGACTTTCTTTTATTAAAGATGCATTTCTACTCTAGTAGATCTGACTTGTTAGAATACTTCAGCATGCTTTGTCAGCTGTGATGTCATCAGGGAACATCTGGCCACTGGTATCTACAGTATAGAGTACATGACCCTATCACCAGCATGTTCCAGAGATCCTGTAAGGTGGATGCTGCGGCTCTTTCCAGTTAGGGGTAATGCCACATGTCTCCTCTTGACAATACGACATCTCAGACACTTTATATGAATATCCTGACCTGTGGGTTTCTGCTTGCTCCTGGTTCATTCATCGTCATAATTTCATCTGAAAATCTCCGAAGCAGAATAGGAAAGAAAAAGTCAGATGATCACTTTCTGCCATATGGAGATCTAATTGGTCTCTCATTGATTTCTCGAGGAATGGCGCATGCAGCTGTGCAGATCACTAGCTATACTATGTACACTTTATATGAAGCACTTAATTAATCAAGGGAAATAATCAGTTGATTATTGGGATTGTTTTGCCCTTATTATTTGAATTATATAGTTTTTATTATTTATTTATTTATTAAATTTTTTTCACGAGCTCGCTCAGACTTAGGACAGTAAGTGTGGACACATCAGGAAATAATTCATACTTTGTGTATATCCTGGCCAACAAGACTGGCATAGACCTAATTAGAAAGTAATCATGAATTTATTTCCCCAGGGCTTTAACAGATTGCCAAGCGCTAGCGTTCATAAATGTACTCGGAGACTGTATTATTGCGTCGATATCGCAGAGAGGCAATAGAAAGCTGAACGATATTGAATCGGGGTTTAATTTGAACTTCACTGGCCACTACTTTCAGTGCAATGAAAAAGAAGAAGAAAAAAAAAAAATCAATGAGCTCTTTCAGTTTATTTCTCTTCCTATTTAATCAAGCACATAGTAAACATGCAGCAAACCGACACACTGTGTTTCAAACTCTTTTAAACAGGACAATAAACGATGCCTGGATCTTTGGCCGAGGGAAGGAGATGAATGAAGTGTCGGAGAACGAGGTGGTAGGGTGACAATTACTCCGGACGTTAGGAGGAAAAGACAGCAATTAACTTTCAATCATGTTTGTTATTCACAAGGAGAGAGAGGGAGGGAGGGATGTGGTAGTTTCCTTCAGCCTCCCTTACAACATTTACACAGTTATTTATATTAACAAAAAAATAAAAGTATAATCAACAAGGGCAGGGCAGGTCAGTGGTCTCAATCGGTTAAGGCTGCGGGTTGCTGATCAAAAGGTCAGGGGATCAAGGCCCAGCCACTGTTGAGCTCCTAAGCAAGGCCCTTAACAATATCTGCTCCAGGGGGCGCTGTATTCTGGCTGACCCTGCGCTCTGACCCTGGCTTCCTAATTAGGAGATGTGAAAAAAAAAAATCATGTCACTGTGCTACTGTATAAGGTACATGTTACTACTACTACTAATAATAATGATAATAATAATAATAATAATTATTATTATTATTAAGGAAAATTTATAGAAGGAATATTTCAGTCCTGATTAGCTACGCTCACTGGGTGGGAGGAGCATAGAAAATCTTCCCTGTCAATCACAGCAGCAGTAGATAATTCAGGCATCTCTGAGCTCATTTATGTAGAAGAGGGCGGATAGCACTTTTTGTAAAGTGTGATAAGCTTTTGATCCAGATGATTAATGTAAAATTGACCATCTAATCAATTTTAGACTGTCTGTTTTCATAATAATAATAATATTAATAATAATATGCTTATTTTGTGTTTATTTTATGTTGATGCCATGTTTTGACATTTTTTTAAAAGGGATTAAAAGTATTTATTAATTATTAGCTGATTTAAGGTAAATAAATGCATACAAATAATATAAATAATAAAACATAAGGTACGTATAAGGTACTTATGGTAGTAGTAGTAATAATAATAATAATGTGTTTATTTTCTGTTTATTTTATGTTAATGCCATGTTTTGAACATTTTTCAAAAGGATTAAAAGTATTTATAAATTATTAGCTGATTTAAGGTGAATAAATGCATACAAATAATATATCATAAGGTATTTAAAATATAATAATAATAATAATAATAATAATATTTACTTATTATGAAGAGCTACAGTGTTAGGTCCGCGGTGTGTGTTCGCGTGTGAATTCTGTAGAAGCTGTTTCTCTCATTCCGGTTCTCCACCACTTCCTGTTTCTCAGTGTGGATTTTCAGAACGTAGCTTTAACATGTAACTCAGCTGGGAATCAGAAAATGAATCGGTCCTGAACGCGACCAGGGGTTGTGTTAAATTCTGTGAAACAGAGCCCGTTGGTCAGAGAGGGGCTGATGGGAGATAGGGGGTTTCTTGGTTAGAAGCGCTGACCTTTTCTCTAGCATCAGCACAGGGGGCGTTAGATGTTGTCTAAAAAATCCGCAGGGGGTGAAATGAGCTTTCGTTCAGTCGGGAGTAGCGATGGCTTTTCCTTGAATTGTCATGTTTGTGCTGTTCTTGTGTGTGTGCGCGAGAGTGTGTTCGAGCACATTCAGGAAATAGCTCTGTAAGTCTGAGGTCTCAGGCTTATAAATATTAAAAATAAAAAAAACACATATTCCTCATTTACACTAAACATTTACACGAGTTAAAGAATCAGCCCCATGTAACGAGCTGTGGGAGCTGGTTCCTAATTAGCAGTGTAAACACGCTTTATACCTTCCGCATCTTTACAGATGCATTTTATTGCTTTTAGATATTTGTTCTTCTTCCCTAATGTAGCGGAAAAAGTTCCTCCTCTGTGAAGTTCCTCTGTGTTAATATAATAATCGCTGCACATCAATCTACTAATGTTTATGATTTTTTTATTAAAAATGCCACCGTGTACTTTTTTTTATTTTTTTTTTTTTTTTTCAAAGTCAAAGTCAACTTTATTGTCAATTCTGCTACATGTACAGTGCATACATATAGAGAATCGAAATTACGTTACTCTCGCCCTATTTACAAATAACATTGAAGAGGTTAAAAAAAAAAAAAAAAAAAAAAGACTTAAATAACACAAACTTAGAAAGGCAACAGAGGTGAGGTAATTTAGTTACTATCCTGCAAAAAGGGACAGTTAACAACACAGAAGGCAGTTATGGAGAGAAACGGTACAGTGCAATTGGAATAGTGCAAGTGTGCTTATTTTAGTTGAAAAGAAAGTGACAAGTGACAACATAATGAGCTATATGAATCAGTAAACAAAATGGGAAATAAATCCAGTGAGAACAAGGAATGTTTTTTTTTTTTTTTTTTTTTTCCCCACCGGTTTGAGGTAGTGAGAGTACCAATGGTGCCTGGAGCACAAAGTGACAGGTGCAAGTGTATGTGTGAGTGAGTGAGTGTGTGAGTTATTGTGAGTGTTGTGTGTCTGAGAGCGCGTGTGTGTGTGTGTGTGTGTGTGTGAGGTTTTTGTGAGTGTTTGTCTGAGACCGTGTGTGTGTGTGTGTGTGTGTGTGTGAGTGTGAGAGAGTGAGTGTGTGCGAGTGTGTGTGAAAAATGAAGGAGTCAGAGTATGACGGTTGGAGAGACCGAGGAGCACAGGGGAGGCAGAGCTGGAAGAGAGTTGAGCTTCCTGATCGCCTGATGGATGAAGCTGTTCTTCAGTCTGCTTGTCCTGGCTTGGAGACTCCTTAGTCTCCTCCCTGATGGTAGCAGACTAAAGAAGCTCTGAGACGGGTGGGTAGGGTCACGGGCAATGTTGATTGCTTTTCGTGTGAGGCGGGTGTTGTAAATGTCCAGGAGGGGGGGGAGAGAGACACCAACGATCTTCTCAGCTGCTCTCACTATGCGCTGGAGAGTTTTCTGGCAGGACGCATTGCAGGCGCCGTACCACACAGTGATGCAGCTGGTCAGGATGCTCTCAATGGTGCCTCTGTAGAAGGTGCGCATGATGGGTGTCGGGGCTCCGGTTCTTCTCAGCTTACGGAGAAAGTAGAGACGCTGTTGAGCTTTCTTAGCTAGTGCTGCAGTGTTGATGGACCAGGAGAGATCTTCCGTCATGTGCACACCCAGAAACTTGGTGCTCCTTACCCTCTCCACGATCGCACCATTGATGGACAGCGGAGAGTGTTGGGTGTAAGTTCTCCTGTAATCGACCACAATCTCTTTTGTCTTTTCCACGTTCAGGGAGAGATTGTTGTCTGTGCACCACCTGGCCAGGCAGCTCACCTCGTTCCTGTAGTTAGTCTCATCATTGTTGCTAATGAGACCCACCACAGTCGTGTCGTCCGCAAACTTGATGAAGAGGTTGGAGTTGTGTGATGGTATGCAGTCGTGGGTCAGCAGCGTGAAGAGGAGGGGGCTCAGCACACATCCTTGGGGGGCCCCAGTGTTCAGCAAAACTGAACACTGGGGCACTGAACACTGAATTTTTTTTCTCCTTTTATAAATACAGTGGAATCTTGGATCGTGAGTAACTTGTCTGTGAAATTTTTAAATATATTTTAACTTCATAAACAAGTGAGGTCCTGACATATGAGTAGCACACATGCGCTTTGTCTGCCGAGCGTCACGTGATCACAACTGAGCCAATGGTTACTCTCTCTGGCGTGCTATGGGATTATGGGTAATAGTCTCCCATGTTCAGTCTCAGTTCCTTCTTAAAGATCTAGAGTCTCTCATACTTTTAGGTTGTGGAACGAATCATCTGGGTTTCCATTATTACTTATAGAGGAAATTTGCTTTGATATACGAGTGTGTTGCTATAGAAGCATGCTTCCGGAACGAAATTATGCTCGCTATCCAAGATTTCAATGTACAGTACTCTCGATGCTCTGAAATATCTCAAAAACATGACAATTTTAGCTTTGGATTGTTGCTGCATCAACACTAGATATGACTCCTGTAATTTCTGTATAAACATTTACAGTACAGGTCTTGCATGCACTGTACAATTCTCACTCAAACGTTTTTTATAGAAACAACAATGTGTTAAAGCAAGCGAATTAACTTGAATAAAAAAATAACCAAATGACCAAATCATCTGGGTTTCCATTATTACTTATAGAGGAAATTTGCTTTGATATACGAGTGTGTTGCTATAGAAGCATGCTTCCGGAACGAAATTATGCTCGCTATCCAAGATTTCAATGTACAGTACTCTCGATGCTCTGAAATATCTCAAAAACATGACAATTTTAGCTTTGGATTGTTGCTGCATCAACACTAGATATGACTCCTGTAATTTCTGTATAAACATTTACAGTACAGGTCTTGCATGCACTGTACAATTCTCACTCAAACGTTTTTTATAGAAACAACAATGTGTTAAAGCAAGCGAATTAACTTGAATAAAAAAATAACCAAATGACCTTCTGACCAATCTGGATCCAGAATTCAGTAGCGATCCGTGTGAGAGTGTAAGAGCTAGTCCGTGTGTTCGTATTATAAATGACGGTATGTTTTAGGACATTCTGTAGCAACATAACCCCCCTTGACAGACACATCAATGCATCAGACCACAAACTGCACTGCAGGAAACGGAGCAAATCAAATGGACGCTGCTGGATTAGAGCGGGAATCGGGTGGCACGCTCCGAGGGAACCATATGGCAGGCTGAGACTCGTTCGCTCAGAGGAAAGAAGTGTGTGAAAATTACAAAACAGCACATGAGCGTCGCCGCAGTGAGGGTCACCTTAAATGACCTTCCCTTGGATCTTTGGGGCAAGAGTGTTTGGTGTGTGCGTGAGCATGAATTAATATTTTCAATCACTCACTCACACACACATATACAGAGACATCCACATACACATAAATATACACATTTTTCAAGGATTCAGAGTGACAGATACAGGGATGGAGTGAATGAATGATCAAATGATTAAATGGTGGAGTGGGTGACATTTTAACTGATTTATTTAGTATCGAAAAAGCGATTGGGCAAATGCAAAACAGAATATATGATAACGGGAATGACAGAATGAGTAATGGAAAGTGTGAACAAGATCGAGCGATTGACATGTGAACAACAGGGTTATTGGCGATATGGTTACAGTGGTTAAGTGAAAGACAGAATGACAGGATTATACATCTGGGCAGTTGAGGGCCTTGCCCAAGGGCCCAACAGTGGAAACTTGGTGGTGGTGGGGTTTGAACCTAGGACTTTCTGGACTGCCTTAACCACAGAGCTGCCAGAGCTACCCTTACCCCAATACTCATGGCTCACTCGGAATCCAGAATTCTAACATTTCTGTAGTAGACGAAACTATTAGCTTTTTATTTAATTTCCTTCTTTCTGTGCATGCCAGCCATTTTTGAAACATCTGTCTAGAATCAGAGTTGATACTGTACTACACTACAAAAGTATTCTGTGTGTGTGTGTGTCACTTCAGACGGATTATCCTCCCAGTGGCAGTCTTAAGAAATAAATATTTTTATTTGCCGCCGCTGCCTCACTACCTTTGCTAGCAGGCAGAAGCCACTGACAGCGACACTTAAATGAGACAGATGAATGGAGGGATTTTCCGTTGCACCCCTTACACCGAATACACTCACCCACACAAACACAAAGCACACATCTAAGCCTACTTCAGTCTGCTTTTTTTTTTTAAGGAGTTGTCCTTTACTTTTGAATTTCACATATTACATAAAAAAGAACCCCACCCCTCCCCCTATATTTTTAAACATAATTTCGCTACAGTCATATACAGTATTTATACATTTCTTCCTAATCTTCTATTTATTAGTCGAATGCTAATTGCCAGCTGATATCCGCCTTGTTGTTTTGTATCCTGTTAGTGTGAAAAATTACAGCCGTTGTTAGTGAGCCTTAGCTAATGCTTTCTGACGGTCCTTCCCAGGATCCTTTGTGAATGCAGCACTCGCTTACAGTCCATCATTTCTACTTATAGTTAAGTGAAGGATTTGATGATGTGCGCAAGCTAAGGGAAGTGACAAATAAGCATTTGTTACTTGTTGAACTGCACAAAATGTGACAGGTAGTGTGTAGTTTGTCAAAACTTTGCTGGCTAAGTACACTTACCAGATGCACCAGTGGTCTTTTCTGCTTCACCCCATCATCTCCTGATTAAATCCTGATGATGCCACAGGCTACCAAATTGTCTATTATACTGGTTAGAGAGGGGTGACTATTTCTGCCAAATCAATCACAGTGACACCAGCCATTCATGGGCGTCTGTGAATCCATGCATGTGAAGAAGGGGCTTCGAATGAGTTTAACATCTCCCGAATATTGTGCTCAAAAATGCCTATACTAATGATAAGATACTGTATACGAGTGGTGCTCAAGTCAAAACAGACATTTCTGGTGAATGAAGGCGGAAAAGCTATTGACATTTCCAGATGACTTTAAGCACAGTATGTTGATAGGACTTTTAGCCGTAGTAAAGCATTTAAATGGTGCAAACGTTTTAAAGAAGCCTGTAAGCCAGCGAATGACTATCTCAGCCGAGGTGGCACGGAGCCCAGTGTAGTCATTCCTGTGAAAATTCAGCAAGTGAAATGCCTGATTCTTGAAAATCAATGGGTACATTTTTGTTGCCAACTTGTAGAAGAGATCCATCGGTCTGTGGGCACGCTACATATAATTATTCAAAAAATACCACTGAACTCAGCTGGGAGTTATTGCCACATCCCCCATACTGTCCTGTTCTTGCTCCAAACCATTTCCACATTTTTGGCCCACTAGACCAGTGCTTGGCAGGCAAGAATTTCAGATGCCGGTAGTCCAATCATGGCTCTGGCGTACTATGAAAACTTTCGACCATAATGGTATCCAGGCACTAGTGAAATGCTGGGGTAAGTGTATTACGGAAACAGGGGATTAAATAGAGACAGAACAGAGTTCGAGTTCTGCTTTAACTTTAATGGTCCTTGATTAATATAGACTTAGAGGTCCTGGGAATCATCCTTACTTAAGAATCAAAGTTGTGAGTAACAACAAAATCCACCAGCCTTGCTTCAGAGCATTTCCTCTCCCATCTCTTATTTTTTTCTCTCTCTCTCTCTCTTCGTATTGTGATTTATTCAGACAGCTGGACATGATATTTACAAATACAGTCATTAATCAGCTTTGATTTGTGTATTTGCTGCAGTCGATTAATTTGATTGCTACGGCAATTTTTTCATCAGCAAATCCCAGGCAATGTCAACGATTCTGAGGACAAAATACTGCACGAAAAGGTCACAAGCAACAAGAAGAGAAAAAGATGAGAATGATATGTAACTTTAAACTATATGAGTAATGTCGATAGACAAAGGCATGTTTAGAAAGAATAAAGAATAAGAATAATTGGAAATAGTAATGTTACAATTTTAATACACAGAGATGAGACGGAGATGCAGTGATAACTGAGACAGTGGCAGGTCAAGACTTTTCACTTGTTCCATCAGTTTTAGTAAATCCTTAAGTGCTGTCCATGTGGGCAGTGTGGCAAACCATTTGTGGATTCTGTCCTAGCATATATTTTGACATGATGACTAACTGACTCCATGTGGGCACACATTTCAGCCAAGTATATCCAGAAAACAAGCGGACTAAGAGCTGAACCCTGAGGCACTTTTGGAAAATGGAAAATGGAGGCATGGAAGGATTTGCAGAGATGGCTTCAGATAAACTTCAACTCTAATGTTATATTTATCTTTTTTTAATGGTTAATATATCTTATGTTAGTATCTCAGCGACTGCAAAAGGTTGACTTTTGGAAACTTTTGATTGTATAAAAATAAAGATATTTTGATGAGATGCTGAAGCATGTCACAGTGACATTCATGTTAAGATAGCATAAAATTGTCAGTCAGATTCCTGTCTTATGTCAAGTCACATCTTGACCTATGGGCATTTTACCAGATCTGATGATCACACAGTATTGTGTTTCCTCACCTGGATAAATGACTTCACGTCTCTGAATGTGCCCGCTAGGCCACATTTAACGAAAATTGAGAATGTGTCATTGTTGCCATCTTTGCCATATTCCATTGTTCATTTTAAAGCCTGAAAGGGCACAAGGAAGATATTAAGCTCTGATTAGATTCAGGACTAATTGAAAGAACGGAAAACATCAGTAACAAAAAGACTGGTTTGAAATGTCACTGGTCCATTCGTCATACCACACTTCAAAATGATGATTAAAGGACGAAATTAGAGGAGCAAAGCACTGATGGCTGAGTACCTGGAAGAAACCCACCCAGCACACAGAGAACATGCAATCTATACCCACAGATTTGAAACACCAACCCTGGAGGTGGTTAACTTTTAAAACATACACACACACACACATGTTAGTAAGCACATATGATACAAGAGCCTCACTGTTCTTCATTCGTCTGATAATCTCTAATTCTGTTATTTTTCTTCTGTTGACTTTTTTTAGTTTTTTAATTAGCATTTAAAAACATAAACTTGTTTACTTACAGGCTTAGAGTATTAAGTAACGGTATGAAGAAATCATTTAACAGACAGTTCATAAGCAATATTTTAGATTTTGTTATGACAACATAAAGTGCGACATTCACTACATTAGAAGAGCATGCTTACAGTAGGAGTCATGTGAAACAGCCGTCTGGACCATGGCAGGTCCCATCGCAAACCATGAGAAGAATGTGATCCCCCGCGATAATGCAGTTAATAATGCCCCGCCCCATAAATGCCTCCATTCGCTTTCTAATAAGATGATTACAATGCTTTATAATCCCGCCAGGTGGAGCATTGACTTCTTCAGTTAACTGCAGTGTCCAGGCAGCTTTATACGGTATCAGGCAGTTCACTATACAGGCAGTTCTTGTATTGTCAACATAGTTTCATAAATAGATGACGTGGTAAAAAAAAAATATATATATTAATAAAAAAATTAAGTCACTCAATACACAACCTATGATGCATGTGCTATTTAAAATTAATGAATAAATTTATTAATTAAACTAGTTATTTAAATATTTTTCAAGACATCCTTAATAATCCTTAAAGACACGGTAACATCTGTAATTTATCTATACTGATCGTTGTACTGTAGGTACTGTACAGAATACAAATGCGGGCTATGTATTTTACATTACAGTGAATTTGATCTAGTTCCATTTAATACACTGATAGACAATATTTTTCTGCAAGGTAAAGCTCAAAATGTAACTTCTGCTTGGGTTTGTTTTCGTTATATATTTGATAATGTTTTCACATGATATTTTTTTTTCACTGATAGTCAAAAATTGGCATAACAAAGGCGATTGATGGCGCATAATATCTGGAACAAATATCTGCCCATACGGATCAGTATTTCTTGTCATTTAATCATGCATAATGCTCCCCCATCAAAAATCTGATGGGGCATTAATCACTTATCACAACTGTGAATAGATGCGGCAACAGAGACAGATTAAATCCCCATAAACATTCACACTTGAAAACAATACTAAAAAATTTCCAGACAGTTGGCGCCTGTTATACTACTGTATTTTTTAAATGTTTTTTACTGCTTATATTTTTGCCCTAGTTTCATTTGGTTTTACAAATTAAGCCAACGCTGTAAACAGATGACACAACAAATTATACATTCTAAAAATCAAGTTTTATTTGAACATTTTAAAAAATATATTTAAAAAATAAAACAATCACCAATTATTGCTAAAGCCATCCCGTGGCTGTTCAAGTTTACTAGGGCTTCTCAGTCTTTTGTCAAATGAACCAGTGGTCAGTGTCAGATTAGCAAATCTCTGTATGACACAATCGGGAAAGTCAGTACATTCTCCATTAAGGTTTCTCACATTACCTTTCTCACCTTCCCCTCCTCCTAAGTTTGTCTTTGTTCTTTTAATGTGGTTCTTAAAAGCCAAAGCATTTTTAAACTGAGAAAAAAAAATAAATATGGGTTACTTAAGCACAAAATAGCAAGATGCAAATGATCAAGTGTTTAATTGTTGTTGTAATGTTCTTAAACATGATTTCCCAACTTGCCGTTTATAAAGATTCAAACAGATTAATAAACGATTTACAAGACAAAGTCCCACAGGTAAGCATTTGTGGGTGGAGAGCTGTGTCTCTGTGCGCTCCTGCATTTCTCTGTTGGCTTTAACACAAACACATTTGCGCACAGACAAATGTCTAAAGAACCCCCCACCACCACCACCAAAAAAACACAGAGCAATTTAGCACCATGTCATAGTCAGTATTCTCCAGTCAAGTTTCTCACCTTCCACTCCAACTTCCAAGTTTGTCTTTGTTCTTTTAATGGATTTCTTAAAACCCCAAACATTTATTTATACTGAGAAAAAAGTATTCACATGAGCACAACCTAGCACAGATACATATGATCGAGTGTTTCAAGTGTTTTTCGTTTGTTTTTATTACCAACAACTTTGTTTAAAATAGTCAAAGAATTAAGCTAATAATAATAATCATTCAAACTCTTTGACTATTAAAAAAAAAGTTGTCTCCCATTTTTTGCCCATTGAAGTTGTTGGTTCAAGTAAATGTGTTTTTTTTTAAATACCCCAAACAATCCCCCAACAATTAAAACACACAAATATGACTCAAAAATATATATTGTTCCAAAACTAGTCTAAGTTCAAACAGTAATTTGTATAAAACAGGTGAATACATGTTGTATTTTGCTTAGATGTCAATGATGTCAAGATGATAACACCAGCTGCTTATCAGTCTCTATCTATATTTATATTATATGTATTTATACTAAAATATATATTTTTTAAAAACTATCAAAGATGGAACAGTTTAACAGTCTTTGTTTCCCCCAAAGTGTCAGACGTTTTGCAATTCTATGTTCAGAATATAGACCTGACCAAACATCATTCTAAAGCTGTTGCACTCTGACGTCATTCCTACTACAGCTCCCTCAACAGCTTGTTCAGGCTCCTCCAGTGGGTCCAAAAGGCCAACCGTCAACCGTCTGACCCCCCAATCCTTCACAGTAGAGCTTTGCTTAAAGAGAACAGGACAGAACATTTAGTGAAGACAAAGATAAATAAACTTCACAGAATATCTAGTTGTGATCAAAATAAAACATATTATTAATCCTATTTACTTGAGTATGTAAAATACTGTTTTGGGAATTATGGAATGTAAATAAACTGCCTGTGCTAATGTTAAACATTGAACTTTGTTAGCGAACTGCTTTTCATACAAATAAGTTAAGCAATATAACACTTGTATATGAACATTAGTTCATTTCTGAAGCCAAACTATAACTTACCGAGTATTGAACCCCCCGCCCACACACACACACACACACACACACTCCTTAACTGATAAACTTCTCGGGTTACTTTGCTGTAACCCTGTTCCCTGAAAGGCGGGAAAGAGATGCTGCGTGAAAACGCTATGGGAAACATGTCATGTCTGCGGTTGTGAAGCATGTGTGTACAAACACGCCAAACTTTGGCTTATATAACCTCGGTCAGGTGACGTCATCTGATTAGACGCAGCTGCAGGTTATAAATACTGGTGAGCCGGCGACAACCTCAGATTAATTTGTCTGAACGGACGTTCGGTCACGTGGCAGTGCGGCATTTTGACGCAGCATCTCGTTCCCGCCTTTCAGGGAACAGGGTTACAGCACAGTAACCCGAGACGTTCCCTTTCAAGGGTACACTCGATGCTGCGTGAAAACGCTATGGGAACAAGAATACCAACGCCGCCGCACTGCAAGTGTCTGGACCCCAAGGTTGCGTAGCATGTGTGCACAAGGCCGGGGAGTCTCAGAACTATGTCTGGGAGCTACGTGGACATCCAGACTATACATTTTACAAATGTGAGCGGGGAGGAAAAACCTGCCGCATCACACACTTGCTGCAGGGGAGTACCTCTTGCAGGAGCAATAGATGAGGTGACCCCTCTGGTTGAATGGGCCCTGACTCCTAGAGGCTAAGTGAGCTCATGCGCCTCATAGGAGAGGGCAGTAGCATCTCTCATCCAGTGACAAGGTATGTGTAGTGGCGGACGCACCCACCCCCCTGGTTGTGGCCTCCATAGCATACAGAAAGTTGCCCTGACTTTCGCCACTGGCTGGCTCGGTGGACGTAGGTCTGAAGAGCACATACTGGGCACAGTAGGTTATGATGCAGAATTGCCTTGACTGCCCAGGGGCAGGTCCAGGCCAGATGGGGAGACTGACAAGTACGCAGATCTCCGATCCTCTTGAGAGAGGAAATGGCCATAAGAAAAACCATCCTAAGGGTCAGAGGCCTGTCAGGTGCTGACTCTAGTGGCTTCAATCAGAGCGTGGCAGACTGAAATAGCGAACGCGTACATTCTGAGGGTACTAGGGCACAAGCCTGAAGACAATTCTCTTGGAGAAACTCCAGCACTAGAGCAATTCAGCAGAGGACTGGGTCAACCTGCTTAGCACACACTTGCTGTAGAAGGGATACCCCTTGCTAGTGCAATATATGGGGCGATCCCCTTGGTTGAATGAGCCCTGATTCCTAGAGGTGAAGTGAGCTCATGCGTCTCATAGGAGGGGGCAATAGCACTCATCCAGTATAGTGGCGGAGGCACCGCAGGTTGCGGTCCCAAACATGTAAAAGCTGCTCTGGTTTACGCTACCGGCTGATGTGGTGGACGTAAATCTGAAGAGCATGTACTGGACCTAGTCAGTGAAATCTCTTCTATTCCGAAGCTGTAAAGGCAGAGGACAGGATGTTTCAAAAACAATATCGGAAGATAGTTGAGTGAGAATGCAGTTAAGTACGTCCTGAGAGTACTAGGGCACAAGCTCAAGGACAAACTTTTTTTTAATTTATTTATCTATTATTTTTTTTCAGCAGCAGCATTTCCAGCACTGAAACACTTCGGCATTGAACTGAGTCTACCCGCTTAGCAGACACGGGTATAGATCAATAGATGAGTCGATCTCCTGGTTGAATGAGCCCCGCTTCCTAGAGGCGACATGGTACTGTGCGGCTCATAGGAGAGGGCAATAGCATCTCTCACCCAAAGGGCACATACTGGACACTGAAAGTGGAGTCTTTCCTGCTCCGAAGCTGTAACAGGCGGAGGACAGAGGCTTCAAGCTATATGGACTGAAACACTTCGTATGTACGAATCTTTTACATACTTTCATTTGAGGGCATAAGTTCTTCTAGGAGAGGGAGCCCTAGAATAGTCTTAATTACACTGGCTGGAAGACCAGCTTGACTCCCGGAAGAACAGTTATCAGGAAAAATTAATAGAGACGTAACCTGGGCCGTGTAAGGGCCAAGGTGTCCAGACCCAGGGGTGGGGCTGGAAGAGTCAGAGAGCAGCAAAGGGGACATTTGCTGATCTTACGAGGCAAAGAGGTCCACCTCTGCTAGCTGAAATCTCTCCCAGATTGACTGACTACTTCGGGGTGGGGTTTCCAATCCCCGTGTGTCAGAGCTTGACTGGACGGTACAGATGCTCCTTATTTATATGCCCTGAAATGTAAATTGCCCAGAGGGAGAGGAATCTGCTGCGCTAGCTGTTTAGCCGCGCGAGCACAGTCCGCCCTGGCGATATGTGAGACTGCAATAGTGTTGCACATCCGCACTAGGACATGGTAGCCTCTCAATTGCTGGAGGAAGTGCTTTAGGGCCAGAAATAGGGCCATCATTTCGAGACAATTGATGTGCCGCGCGAGATGAAAGCCTTTCCAGCTCCATGGGGCTGGATGGTCATCCAAAACCGCATCTTAGCCCGTGAGGGAAACGTCTGTCGTTAGCATCTCTGACGACAGGACAAACTTAGAGTGGGACCCAGAGTAAAAACCGGGGTCTGAGCCACATAGGGAGGGTACGAAGCACCTGGCGCGTAACCCTTATTGTGGATTGGCCCTAGGTTGAAATCCCCTATCTTAGCCACATCTGGAGTGCTCCCATGTGCAGACGGCCCAAAGGTGTCACTGTGGATACAGCTGCCATGAGAACCTTTGCTGGTCTAGCTTGATTTCCTTGTCTCTATCTTAGAACCAAAGATGAGCTAGGACGACATGCTGATGTCGAAGCACTAGCTACTGAGACTGGGCCAGCCAGTCGTGTATGTAATTCAATACATTCATGTAGAGAGCTAGACAAAATGGAAGGATCTGATACTGGTAAGCTCCGCCCCCGAAGTGATCCTCAGGTCCTTCCCTGTGTTGTGGCAATATGAAAGTAAGCATCCTTCAATCGATTGTCACAAATCAATCGCTTGGTAGGATTTGAGAGCAATCACTTTGACAGTCAATTTTGAAATTGTATTTATTTATTTTAGATGGTGGTAAAAACCACAAAATCTAAAAATTGGACGCAGCCCCACTGTTCCTATAGGAACTAAGCAATACCTGACTCACTATCTGGTAGGGGAACATGTTCTATGGCCCCGTTCCTCCAGCAGCCTCTGTCAGGAGATGCGCACTTTCCGGTTTCATGGAAGTGGAGACCACGCCATTCTGAAACACGGAGAGTGATGTGATGGGGGGGTGGGGGGGTTGGTTGAGGGTCTTGTTAGCTGGTTGGCATCCTGGAATACAGTAGGAATTTAACCAAAGAGCTAACATGTCGTTGAGGACCGGTGTCATCCGAAACACCAAACGTGGCGGAACTAAACATCGGTCCCGTGGTTTGCCCGGGGGGGGCATTACGTGCTCTCCCCCGGGGGGTCACCCCACAACCCTGGCATAAGCCTTCAGGGCCTCTTCTTAGAGAAGAAGACGGCGCGGCGATCTGAGCTTTTAGAGGCGATCTGTGAGGGGCGGTGAGCCGTAGCCGAGTCCTTACGGGGGGGTGCGCGGCTACTGACGCTCTCCTTCTGCACCTCTCGCCTTTGTGCGAGACTCAGCTTTGGTCAAGGCTGGGTGGCCGACGGCCTCGGCTCCTGAGCACGGCGAGGGAGAAATTTCCCAAAAGCCTGTTCATAGAGATTGGCATCTTGAAACCTGGTGGCGACGGAATTAACGGCGTCGCCAAATAAGTCTGATGGTGAGACAGGGACATCAAGGAGGAGTGATCGATCCTTATCCTTGATGCCCGTCAGATGAATGTCTTTCTGCACACACCAGGGATGCCATAGAATGGCCGATAGCACGGGCTGTTTGTTTAGTCGCACGCAGGGACAGCCCGGCGTAACTCTGTGAATGCTTCTTGATCCACGGTGCCGCTCGTGCTCAAATCATTCAGCAGATCAGCCTGGTACGCTTGCAAAACCGCCATGGTGTGCATCAACGATGTTGGAAAAGAACGAGGTTGGTGGTACAAAAACACGGGATGAAAAAGGTTTATCCCATGAACAGGATAGTTCACTATGGAGATCATCAAAAAATGGGAGAGAGCTGCGTTTTGGCGCCCTCTCCTGGCCACCCGACAGAAATCTGTCGTCTAATTTTGACTGTGTGGGGTGAGCTTGCTCCTGTGGCCAGTCAATGTGAAGCCGTTCGGCCAGTCAAGCTGGCTCCTACTGTAGCTAGAGATTAAAGCAATTAAACCCAATTTTTGAGAATTGTCATTTTCCATGACTGCCGAAGTGTAATAATGGTTTAGACCAAAAACTGTAACGTGTAATTTCTAACCTTTTAACTAGAAAAACACTCACTCAATTATCATCTATACCGCTTTATATTGTTGCAGAGCGGCCTGGTGCCCATCTCAGGAGACTTAGGACAAGAGTCAGGGTACACCCTGGGTGGGGTGCCAATCCATTGCAGGGAACACACACACATATACAATATACAGGCACTTTGGGAATGTCAGTTAGCCTAATCTGCATGACTTTGGACTGTGGAAGAAAACCCACCAAGCACAGGGAGAACATGAAAACTACATGCACACCAACCCGAGGCAGAAATTAAACCTGGACCCTGGGAGTGCATGGCGACAGTGCTAAACACTAAGCAACCATGCTACTTTTGATAAATGGTTTTGCCTTTGACATTCTAGTTTCGCTTTGCCTTGCATGTTTTTGACTTTGATTCAGCCTCAAGATCTTGATTGTCTGATATTGATAAATAAACCAATGCTGATCTGCACTTGCATTTGCTTACCTGCATTACTATTGTGACAGAATACTTCGCCTCTATCATAAATGTAGCAGAAGTAACCTCTCAGTGTTTAGAGGAGATAAGTGCCTGTGTGGAGCATCTCACTAAATATGTTTCTTCCTTTGTGACTGCTGGAAAGACTCACATGGATATATTCAACACATTTATCTTCAAACCTGATAAATATTATGGAGAGACAGCACAATGTAAGGGCTTTCTGCTACAATGCTCTTTGTTCTTCACATTTCATGGAAGATTATCTGAACAAAATAAGATAGCTCTTTTTCTTAGCCTGCTTACAGGTAAAGCGCTATGCTGGGCCACATCCGTCTGGAACCAAGGAGGCAAGCACACGAAGTTCTACAGTTGTTTTATTGAACTATATCATTGTGTTTTTGATCACTCTTCAGAAGGAAGAGGAAAGTGGAGAGCAGTTGATGGATTTAAAACAAGGCAAGGGTCAGAATGCAGAATATGCTTTGGAATTATGGACGTTAGCAGCAAAATGAACGAGCATCAAAAGCACGTTTTCGCCAAGGTTTGAATCCAGATTTACTCACTGAAATGGCTTGCCATGATTATCAAGTATCCCTTGACTCACTTGTTAAGAGACCACCTGTCTTGATCCAGAAAAGGAGGGACCCAAATAGAACCCACTTGTGTAAGCCATGCCAAGCTAACTGCTGCTGAACGGGAAAGGTAAAAGAAGGAACATCTCCGCTACTTGTGTAAATCCAAATCATCAGGTGACAAGCTGTTCCCGTTGCCAAAATCATCTGTCCATTTCAAAATCATATACTGTATGAGGGCAACCCAGACAAGTCAAGACTCCAGTGAGTTCTTTCCAGTTTATTCCCCATGAATCTACAGAATGTACCATGCAAAAAAGAAGCTCAATGCCAAGTACTGTATATCAGACCTTCATTAAAAATCATTAGTAAAATCAATGGTGTAACATGTAAGCTAGAGATTCCTCGTCACTTCAGAATTGCACTGTTATTCCATGTGTCCCGTCTGAAACCTGTAATTGCTTGTCCCTTGGCAAGAGACAATCCACCCAACTCTGTAGCCCAAAAGCATGAAGGGTGAAACTGACAGAATTCCAAGCTTTCTACTGTACATTCAAGGTGAGCCGCAGACCACCAGTTTGACACTGATAATACTTGCCGTCTTATGGGTTTTTTCACAGTGTCTTGTAAGTAAAGTCGATGCCATAGAGGTAAATGATATTCATTTGAATCCAGCAAACTAGAATGAACAGAAAGCACACAAAGCGCTTAAATGTTCACACTGCTTGAGAATCATGGCGGGAAACCGTTTGTTAATTTAGCACACTGCACCTGTGTTCATTTGTAAATGACCCTCTAATTTGGCTTCAGTCTCCTGTGGAAATCACAGCAATTAGTGTTTGTTTCTTTTAACAGGTTTGAACACATTAACAAGTTATTTTTTATTTGATGGCTTTGACTGGCTTGCCATGGTCAGAAAAAAAATATTTCAATCAGTCATCAAGTTTTAGGTGGATGTCATATTGCAGGTCTGATTAAACAGGTGTCAGTGGCAAGAGTGAGTACACCAACTTAGGTGAATTTTACACCGATCAGCCATAACCAGAGGTGTCAAGTAACGAAGTAGAAATACTTCGTTACCTTACTTTTAAGTAGAAATTTTGGGTATCTATACTGTAGCGTTTTTCGACGCTAGCAGGGATCTTGGAGTACGAGTGAGCTTACTGTACTTGCTCCCCAATGCAAATGGCTGGGGAGTAGTTTATTACTCTCAGCACAAGCACACATACACAGGTCAAGCACACACACATAAACGCACCCAACTTGGCTGAAGCCACTAACCCAAACACCCTTCCCTCTCATGGTAGAGACAGAGAAAACCCCCGCAAAGCATGACGGTCTTCAGCCGCCGGCCCACCCACGCCACACTGCCCCCACCCGAGCTGTGACCGTCCCCGGTCACCATGACTCTCAGTCTTGGAGGCGTGAAGGCGGTCAGCGCCGGGGTCCTTTTGTGGAGAAGCACATTGTCCCGGAGGCGGTCCGGCCACCGCAGAATTCGCTGTCTCGCCGGCGTGCGGCTGGAAAGGCGCAAGACGGTCTCGGTGGAGCAACACTCGCGCCCGCCCCACCAACCGCACCCGGTAGATGAACTCGGCGAGCTGAGCGAGTACCGTACAGGGGCCCACCCAGTGAGACGTGAGCTTGGGTGAACGCCCTCTCTTCCTTCCGGAACACACCCACACCTGCTCACCAGCAGCAAAGCCTCGCCCCTGGCTGTGAGTGTCCACGCCCACACGCTCCACAGGTGCCCCCACCCGAAAGTCCTGCAGCGGTGCCCGCAAGCACTGGGTGGGGCTCTTCTTTGCCGTGTAGCGGACAAAACGTTCACTGACCAGCGGCGGCGCAGGTGAAACGACTGCGGGAGTTGCTCTCGGCGAGGGAGTAACTCGGCACACGCGCTCTTTACCTCGCTCGCAGTACCGACGACGCGCTTTGCTGCCCGGATGTTCACCTGGCACGCCCACTGGCGCTCATCCGACGGCTGCTGGGGTACGCTGTCCCTCAGGCCTAGGAACGTTGCCTCGGCATCGCCGCGAAACCCCAGAGACTTCTCCGCTGTCTAGCCGGGACGGGTAGCCCTGTCCCCGGCTAGATTCACCTACCAAGGGCCCCCGAGCTGCGGGCGATCACTCGGCTCTTTCGCCGTGATGCACCGCAGTTAAGGGTTCAGCGCGCTGTGCTGCACGTAGCGCCTCGGTGAGGGAAGCTGGTGCTGCTAACCTGGTGTGCTCACGGAGCCAAAGAAAGAAAGTCCTCGAAGAAAAGCGCGATACGCTAGCTCTTCCTGCTTATTGGGCTCGCATTTTGGATAGCCCCGGCGCGCCAGGCCTCTTAAGTCCATGGCGAACGCTCCCAGTGGCTCAGATGCGCGCCGCTCGCGGACCGCCAGCTCCTCGCACGCTGCTTCTTGACGGTCACCGGCGCCGAACCGGAGGTGAAGCGACTCGCGAAGCTTTGCCCAGTCCTTCCGATCATCGGCCCGGAGGTCTTCCAGTGCCCGGAGCGTGTCGCCCTTCAGCGAGAGTGCAACCCTTACGGCCGTTTCCGCCGGAGACCAGCATGCGAAGTCGGCGGCTAGCTCTACTTGGGCGAAGAACGCGTAGGGCTCGACATTGTAGGAGGGAAGGCGCAGCTGCAGCGCACATCGCCGGCACGGAGCTGTAGCTTGCTCCGACACTTGCGCAGCGTCACCATTGGGCTCCGTTCCGAGATCCAGTGCCGGGATCCTCATCTCGCCGCTCCATTTTCGTCGTGCCGCTTTGCTGGCACTGGTTCCATCCGGGAGATGCTTCTTCCAGAGTCGTGCTGCAACTCGGCGGCCCTCCTGAATCTTTCGCAGGTCCTCCGCCGTTCGCTCAAACTCAAAAATCTCCATCCCACTTCTGACACCAATGTAGCGTTTTTCGACGCTAGCAGGGATCTTGGAGTACGAGTGAGCTTACTTGCTCCTCAATGCAAATGGCTGGGGAGTAGTTTATTACTCTCAGCACAAGCACACATACACAGGTCAAGCACACACACATAAACGCACCCTTCTCTCTCATGGTAGAGACAGAGAAAACCCCCGCAAAGCATGATGGTCTTCAGCCGCCGGCCCGCCCACGCCACAATACTTTACTGGAGTAATAATTTTTCAGCCGACTTTTTACTTCTACTCCTTACATTTTTAAGCAATTATCTGTACTTTCTACTCCTTACATTTTAAAAATAGCCTCGTTACTCTATTTTTATGATCATACCGCACAACCCCCCTCCCGGTCACATGATCAGAATGCGCACAATCCCCCCCCCCCCCCCCCCCCGTCGAATTATCAGAACGCGAGACATTAATGCTTTTGTCGCCCCTCACGGTACTTTTACTTTTATACTTTAAGTAGTTTTGAAACCAGTACTTTTAAACTTTTACTTAAGTAAAAAGCTTGGGTTGATACTTCAACTTCTAAAGAAGTATTTTTGACCCCTAGTATCTATACTTCCACTCAAGTAATGAATGTGAATACTTTTGACACCACTGGCCATAACATTACAATAAGCAAAGCGTTACACTACTGTAAGTATTGTGGAGTTTCCTCTTGTACCACCAGGGTTCTGGCACCTCTGGGCATGGCTCCACAGGGACTCTGGGGGTGTGCTGTGGTGTCTGGCCCCAAAAGGCTGGCAACGAATCCTTTGTGTGCTTTTTGGATTTCGGTGTAGGGTCTCTGTGGATTGGACATTTTTTTTCCCTTTCATTCATTCTTTTTTTGAGGTTTAGTCTTACTTTCTCTTTTTCCTGAGATTTACTCTCTTGATTTCTACATACTATTTTTTCACTCTTTCTTTCTTTCTTTTTTTCTTTCTTTCTTGGACCTCTGTGTATATGACATCTA
The DNA here is from genome assembly GCA_030522415.1 of Channallabes apus. Classification (NCBI taxonomy): domain Eukaryota; kingdom Metazoa; phylum Chordata; class Actinopteri; order Siluriformes; family Clariidae; genus Channallabes; species Channallabes apus. The sequence goes on along the minus strand of CM060106.1, from coordinate 57,364,096 downwards.
AAACATTGGGTTCTGGGAAATGTGAAGGCTGAGTCGTTCCTTGTGATGCACTGAGGTCTTTGTCATCACCAGTATTGGCATTTATTTATTTTTTTTGGCTTTTTCTGTGGGATCGAACCAGATAGGCTGGGCTTTGGTTCTCATGGGCTTGAGTGAGACTTGGGTGCCCAGGAGCCTGTAACTAGTTTATTGGTGTATAATTGATCATCAATGTTAATATGATACTCTTATGTATCATGTGTATTTGCCATACATCATTATATAAAAGCCTAAATGCAGGCTGTAAAGATGACAGGGTCTAACGTTAATCATACAGGAGGCTCACAGGCTAAATAAGAGCTTCATTTAATTTAGCTGCAATTTAATGTAAATTAATATTTAATTAAAATATTGGAATGCTCTATGGAACACTACAACCTAACATTTTATTACTAGTGCAAGTGCTTTTATACTTTTATACATATTATATACACTAATACACTAATATATGTACACCATACAGTATACCAGTGTAAAACTAAAAGTCATGACCTCATCTTCTGTAGCCTGATATTTCTTGATGTTTACTCAACTTATCTCCCTTTCTTTCTTTCTTTCTTTCTTTCTTTCTTCCTTTCTTTCTTTTTGAGGTTTATTCTTTCTCTTTTTGTTTTTTTTCTTTCGATTTTTTCTTGACTTTTGTTTTTTCTTAAGTTTTTTTATGTTTACTTTGCACTTTTTGGACATTTTTTTACTCACTCTCTCTTTCTTTCTTTTTTAATTTTAGTCTTTTTTTCTTGAGGTTTACTCTTTCTTGATACAATTTTTTCACCTTTACTTTTTTCTTATTTTCTTTATTCATTCTTTTTAATCTTTTTCTAACTTTCTTTTGTTCATGATACAATTTTTCCACTCCTTTCTTTCATTTTCTTAAGGTTTTTCTGTCTTTCTTGATGCTATTTAGGCTGAATCCCATTTCTACCCCTTACCCCTTCACATAGCCCTACCCCTCCGTTTGGCGCGTTCACGTGAAGGGGTAGGGGTGTCTCATTTCTCTTTTGGTTGGAGGGGGAGGGGGAAGGGGAAGGGCCAGATAGCCCTCCAAACGAAGATTTTTCAGGACCTCACTTCAAACGAAGGGCTAAGCGAAATTTTCAACATGGCTGCTCACTCGAGCAAACAGACCCATAAATGTAAAATTTTGCCATAAATAAAGATTTTTATGACAAGTTTTCATTATATGTATATTACCTCTAGTCTTGTGTTTGTGTTTATGGTGATGTTCTGTAAAGAAATGTTTGCAAAAAAATCGCTAAAGTTTGCTAGCGGCTAGCACAGATTGCACGATATTACAAATATATATTTTATTTTTATATATTTTTATAATTTATATTATGTATAGGGATGAAATACGGCGCAAAAAAACTTTGGGAGTGAGTAATCTCTCTCTTATTGCAATGTGTGATAAACATCGGCGCATGTCCTTTAACGTAACATTAGGAACTAGTGACAACGTATGATGACGTATAACAGTGTTGTAGTGGTGTCCCATTTCTTAGGGGAAAAATTTAAACCCTTCCCCTTTCCACTTCGTTTCAAGGGACAAGGGGAAGGGGCAAGGGGTAGGGGAAGGGGTAGAAAATAGAAATGGGATTCAGCCTTAGTCTTTCTTTTTCATTCTTTAACTTCCTTCCAGCATTAAAAAAAAATAATAATAATTTTAAGGGGAAAGTGGATGCTAAGCAATAAACTTGATTTTAATGTTTAAACCCTGTGATCAGATACTGGCTGCTTATTAATAAAAAGACAGTATGCTAAAATATTAGCTGTAGGTCATGACCCTGCTCGGACTGCCTGATGAGGCCATGACTGGATTACTCTGACTGCTAATTCGTTTAAAGGAAACAGATTCTTTCAGGGCACAGTTTTTTTTAGATCTGATTTCCATCACATTAACAACACACACAAAAAATCATGCATGTTAATGTGGAGCAACAAGATGAATCAACAGTATCCATCGAAATCAATGAGTGAGTAATGCAATGTAATAATAATAACAACAACAACAATATTATTATTATTATTATTATTATTATTATTATTATTATCTATCTTTCTTTCTTTTTTTCTTCCTTGATGTTTACTCACTTTTTATTGATCTATCTATCTATCTATCTATCTATCTATCTATCTATCTATCTATTCGCCTTTTTCATGTTTTTTTATTCATTGTTCATAACCAAACCATTACAGTTTATGTATTTTGGATTAGTTTATGTTAATGTTTTGTCTGTACAATAAAAAGTTTTAATTATTTCCACACTCTTGTATGCACACCGACAGAAACGTGTCCTGCTGAGAACATGCTGATGTCGTGTCAATTCTGCTCGGCTGCTTCAGGGTTTTCAGACCATCACATTGCAATCTTAAACTGGGAATGATGTTATAGTGACTCTACAGCATTTAACATGTTAACGAACAATCCGCCGCGAGGAGCCTGGTTATGAGAATCTTCTCATATCTCACCTTTACAGTGCTGCTGGTTATTTTTGTACATTATTTTTGTCCTAATGAGCACTGGGAGGTGATCATCATTCTCATAATCATAATAATTAATCATAAAGTGTTTGTATTTACGTTTACGCGTGTGTAATTAATTAAACGTTCCGTCAGTTCACTTGAGCGCATGTGTATGACGTGCCGTGTGGTCTCTAATAGAAGTGAATGTGAGTGCGTTGCTTGTGATGCACTATATTTGGCTTGCTGTCTCCTTAGTAACCGTGTTTACTAGAGGGCCTCCTCGAACCGTGAACAAGAGGAGCTTTTAATCATGATCAGTTTGAATCGGAATGTGCTTTCTGTGACAATCAGCTCTTATTGACCCAGGCTGTTGTTTTTAGAGCTGTTATTTAAGAGGGATTTGTTCTCTAAAGAGCATTACCCTTTTGACATTGATCAATACACACTAAGCCACTGGGCGTGAGGCGTGAGCTTTTACTTACTACATATTAAGAAAATACATTTTGATATAAATCTTTCTCTATGCTGCCGATCTCATTTTTTCTCATGTTTCAGCTAATGGTTGTATTTTTCGGTGCATTCAGATGATCTCATCTTTTTGTACTTGTGCCACAATCCATAATCCAGGGTTTTTTTTTTTTTTTTTTTTTAATAGGGTTTTTTTTTTCTTTTTGCCTCTATAATGTTTTGATGTTTCTGAGGATTTTAAATGCAAAATCAAGAGATGAATGTAATCAAATAGAGAATGTGTCCTTCCATGAAGTCTCATTCTCAGCTATCTCATCTCATTTTGATTTATTTATTTTATTGTATTTATTTTTTTACTCTCCTGACCTCTCCTCTGAGAGACTTCAGTTTTATTTCTTTACAAACAAAAAAAAACATGTTCTATGATTCACAGTGCAGTTGGCATTCTGTGGGTCAAAATAAAAATAAATAAATAAATAAATAAATAAATAAATATATATATATATATATATATATATATATATATATATATATATATTTCGATACAACTTGTTTGGGTCACTTCGTAGCAGCTTAGTGTTTATAATTTATTTAGCATATAAATCTTTTTTTTTCATTCATGTTTATTACAAGCTGAATGTAATGCTCACCTGTTGATACAGGTACGTGTATTTATTAATCCATCAGCTGCATGTACATGTTGAATCTAATTTAATCTAATCTAGTCTAAAAAACAAACATCCCCAGTGACCTTTGGACGCAAAATATTAAGAAATGGGTACAGAATTTTTTTTCATTTATCCCACATAACATCTTAGATTTTAAAGTTTTAGCTGTCATTACCTAAAATAATATGGATTTAACTGTCTTTAATTAATAATAAAAATAATAATTAAATAAACCTAAATTAACTAGAATTTAATTTAAGAATTTATTTTAAGGTGAATATAAGTAATACTTTAAGTACTTCCTACAACTAGTCTAAAGTTATTATTTACCTGTAAATTGCAATTATATATATACTTTTTTTTTTTATTACTACACGATCTGCAATTTTTAGCCCAACATTGTACAACATGGACCCTGTAGTCTTTTCTGAGAACCATGGATCTATACAGGAAATTCACTGGGCTACATATGACCGCTTTCACATTGGGGACCTGGGATTGTTCTGAGAACACATGACCACTTACGTGTGCATGTAACACGTGCATGTAAGCTCACCAGACCAGAGGGTGAGATAGTGATGACTTGCAAACCAACTATGGTAGGTGCATACTGCCTCCTGCTGTATTGGAGTATAGAAAACATAAAAGTGCTCCTGAGCACAGAGAACAATAATAATAATGTGACCGTTTGCCAGTGGGGGAGCAGGAAGGAGGAAGCAGTCGTTCCCAGGCATGGTTTACTGTAAATGAATCTTTTCTTGCAAAAATATCCTTATATTTGTTAGTGCTCTGGCCAAAAATAAATGAATAAAATAAAATAAATTCCTACAACACTGGTCTAATTCCACATTCTTCTGATCATGGGTGATGAGTGCATAGTTGTTTGTAAAATAAAATGAAATAAATTATAATGATTATGTTGAGTTCGGGGATTCAGGTTAACCATGTTCCCTCTATTCCTTTGTTTTGACAGGTGGTAGATAAATTCTAATAAAAGAAAAGCTTTTTTTTTTTTTTATCGTCTTGATTGCCTTCTGTCAGCCCACTCAGAATTGCTTTTTTTGTCTGAATGCTTTCTTAGAGGAAGATTGCTTCAGGGTAAAAAGCTTAAGGTCAAGGGCCTGCAGTTCAATTCTCTGTCTCTCCCACTCACAATCAAACAGGAGTAGACAGAAAATCACAGCTATAAAAGCCCTTTATCGGGTACCTGATTCTCTCTTAGTGACTACCTACAATTATTTATTTTCCATTATACATCTTTCTGTTGCGCAGTCTACCCGGGCAGAACCTGACTCATGAGGTTGTGTGAGAGCAGACGTTATGGTGGAACCGCTGCAAATCACATGCTCGCTTGTAATACAGTACATTATTATATCATTGATTTTACAGTAACAGCTCGTTCACATCTTTGTCAGGTGCATCATGTTATCCGATTACAAACGTGTATTAATAATGATCTGGTCATTTATGTATTTATTTAAGGACACATTTACTGTAGTTTAATGGTTATGAAATGTCTCCGGTGTCTCCAGTGTCTGCACTTTGTTCAAATCAGAGTGGTAATGTTACATTTTCTGATATATTTAAAAGAAAGAAGTGAACATTTTGCGGTTTCTTGGTAACACGACAAGATGTGTTTCTTTTGTCTTATTGATTTTGTGAGAGAGAATCAAAATAGTTTACAGCTGCTATGATGTACTGTAACTAAAAACAAAATCAAGGGAAGAAATAGTGGGAAATCCACCAAGCAACATGCAAACTCTACAAACACAGAGTCAAAGCAGGTATCGAACCCACAACCCTAATCACTAATCACTATGGCACCGTGCTGCCTCAAACCATACACTAACACTAACATTACTGGGTAACTACTGTACTGTACATCTGCTTATACTTATGTAGCCTACACTTTTACTTGTAAATTAAACAGCAGTGTCCAAGGCTGAGCATGAAACAATGACAAATTACAAAACTACAAAGAAAAAGAGGGGAAAGGATAAGGGGGGAAAAAATCAGTAATATATTTAGATTAAATAATTTCATGTTCATGTTTAAAAAAGCTACTAAAGCATGCTCTTTATAGAGTTTGTAGACAACAGATTCAGACACATCACATGGATAATGTGGAAATCTCACACCCGGATCATCAATTTATTCCAAATTGAATTATTATTAATAATATTAATATTAACATTGATAACCCCCCCCCCCGCCATATGCTGTATATTTTCAGGATGTAAATGATTTAATGTAATTGATATGGATCTTGTTTGATATTAGCAGAATAGATGATGGTAAAATAAATAATATAGTTTAATTCACTGACACTAAGCCTGTCCATGCTTCGAGGCTTGGTGTTCATTAGTATGTGTCCAAATGTCACATCGATAATGATGTATCCAGATTAAACTGAGGGAATGTGTGTTTTGTTATCATGCATTATTAATACAGTGGAACCTCGGATTACGAGCATAATTCGTTCCGGAAGCAGGCTCGTATTCCAAAACACTCGTAAACCAAATTTTATTTTCCCATAAGAAATAATGGAAACTTAAATTATTCGTTCTACAGCCCAAAAAAATAAATACATAAAAATAATTAATACAAAATATAAAGTACGCTCGGCGTCAAAACAAGAAGTGCATGCGTGATACATGATACTCAGTGCTTGTAAACCAAGACAACGCTTGTTTTCCAAATCAAAATTTATTAAAAAATCTTTGCTCGTCTTGCGGAACACTTGTAAACTGCGTTACTCGTAATCCGAGGTTTTACTGTAGTTGATTATTGATTATTAATGTGGTTAACTTCCTGTGTTGCAAAAGTTGCAATCTTGGATTGAACAACATGTTGGTAAAAATGACTGCCTTTAAGATTTTGCACTTTATGAAAATAGTCAAGATGCTGGAGATACAATGGATTATTATCTATTGTTTTAGACTGAGTATTTCTCGTGTCGTGGTTGAGAATGTTTGACAATTAAGGTTTAATTCTGTTCTTTTCATTACTGTCCCGTCACCATGTCATGAACTGCACATGTCATCTGGTATTCTGTATAAACCTACTGTAGATGCCAGCAGGTCAGGGAAGCTGTACAAGTGTTCCTACTTCTAAAGCACACAAAGAATGTACAGTCAGTGAATCTAGAATGTCAATACACAGTTTTCTAATTTAGAATAAATTCTGTCAGTTTTCATCCATTCGAACAGCAAGCATTTTAAATAGACTTGTGGAATGTAAAGTAGATTTTTTTTTTCTCCAGCATGTTTCAAAGTGTTTTACTCCACACTATGGTTAGATTCTCATTTTCTATAACAGCATGATTTGGAGATTAGTTCCAACAGGTTTATACTAATGCGCTTATTCTAATATGGTATTGTTTCCATAGTAACAGCTCGTACACCGGGTCATGGTATGGTAGTCACTTGTGATCTTTAATTAACAAAAAAATAGACTTGTTTGTAAGGTGGTGAAGTCTTTTGCTAAGAAATTATATGTAATATTTGTTGAGAGAGTCAACAGTCATGGGAAAGTCTTTTCATGTTTTCTCTGAAACATGACGAGCTGCACTTGTCCTATTAACTTCGATACAGAGGGAAAATGGACTAGGACTGTTTATTATTTTTATAATGGAATTAATGAAAGGAAATCTCATGGATGATCCAGATCATTAAATCTAACTATAAACTGATGAAAAGGGTCAAAGCAGCATATTACAGTATACTATTTTGTAATATCTTCATGTAATTGCGTTACAACACTTATAAACATTAGGTTTCTCATTAAAAAAACAACAACAAAAAAATGAGTAGTTCACAATTACTGAGAAAACTGAAAGTGTTATCACTGGAGAATACTTTTATAAATATGTTAAGATTACTCACACATTGGTGGGGTAGTGGGGTAGTACTTTTGCCTCCAGGGTTACTTCGCCATCTTCAGGGTTGAGGGTTTGATTACGTCCTCGACTCTGGAGTGTACACATTCTCCCCGTGCTTTTGGGTTTCCTCCAGGAACCCTGGGTTCCTCCCACAGTCTTCAGACGCGCACCAACGATTTGTCCTCTGTTGAACTCTGTCACCCATAATGCTGTGTGCATTGCAATATTTTAAAGAAAACTGTGCTATTACTCTGCTAATTAAACCTTCACACTCTGTTCTTACTGGTGGAAAGTTGCAATCAATGAAGATTGGCCACCAGGCTGGTCAAATGTAGCCATGAAACCTCCAACAATACATTTGCCAGTGTTTCAGTTTCACTGTCCAACCCCTGAAATTAAACAGTGTGCTCACTGAATACTTTCCAGTATTAAATCGTAACCTGGTGTATTGTTCTCGGTTTTCTTTTTTGTCCCCTCTTTTTTTTTTTTTTTTTTTTTTTAAGCATTTGAGGGATGTGCGGTTAAGGAGTCAGGAGGGGCATTAAGTTGTGAAATTGCCTCATTGTGCACTACACCTCCCAGCCATTTTGCTCGCAGGGGTTTCAAAGTTAATAGAAAAAAAACTTTCCGGAAATAACATTTATTTTAAGCGAGTCAAAAGTGCTGTCTCGAATCCGTTCAGAATGAAATGCAGCAATTATCCATTTCTGCTGCGAAAGTTCGTCGTGCTTACAGAACAGCGAGTGAACTTTTATCTTTAATTTCTTAAACGCCGCTTTTACCCAGTCACTTTTCCTCTGAGCTGCTCAAACAGAGAGAGTCGAAACCGTCCACTGTGTACGCCTAGTGCATATTGTCTGCTGAGGGTGGATTTTATTGCAAGTGCCAGGGTTTATTGAGAGCAAACATGAGCCGCCCAAACACAATGCAGAGATGGACAAACAAATACGTAAGCAAGCCTCTGACAGGTGGAGGAGAGATAAATACTGCATAGGGAAGGACCAAAACAAACCCTGGCTCACTTTCTAAACAACACAAAGCCCTGTATTTCCTGACTATAAATATCCCTTAACTTTCAGCAGCATACTGTACACTGGCATGATATGAGAACATGATATGTTGGTGGTTGTGGGGTTTGAACCTGGGATCTCCCAAACCATAGTCCAATGCCTAAACCACTGAGCTACCCCTGGCCCTTTTTATATATTAGACATATTATGTTCTGACCGGATTCTACTTCATTCTTACCAAGTTCCTACTGTGTCTCCAAAATGTTCGCGGCTGTAGTTTACTGACTAACCAATTGACCTATTGACCTTACTTATTTACTTACTGAATGAATGGCAGATTGACCTTATTACTGACTCCCTTCCTTATTTCCTTAATTACTGACTGACAGACTGACTTGTCTAATCACTGACTGATGACGTATGTAATTACTTATTTATTGACGGACTGAACTTCTTACATTATTACTGATGGGCCTAAACACTCACTTACTAACTGAGTGAATTACTTATTTATTTAAGTAATTGCTTTCTTGCTTACTTAATTACTGACTGATTGATTGCTGACTTGCCTACCTACAGTACCTACCTACCTAAACTTTTATTTACTTACTTGTACTGTAAAAAATAATTATTTGCAGATTTCGCACTGTAAGCTTGCCCACTTACAAAGAAATGAATTATTTTTTATCATAGGCTTATTGTAAAGGATAGAGCCAGGATATCAAACAAACATCCAGAGAAAACACACGATACAAAGGTTATAAATTGATTTGCATTTCACTAAGCAAAATAAGTGGCTAAACCTACAGGGCACATGCTCAATTACTGAATGACTGACTTCCTGTGCTTGTTTGGTGGGTTTCCTCCGGGTCCTCCGGTTTCCTCCCACAGTCCAAAGGTATGCAGATCAGGCTAATTGCCATTCCCAAGTGTGTGAGTGTGTGTGGGTGTGGTTTGGCACCTTGTCCAGGGTGTACCCCACATCGTGCCTGGGAAGTTTCCTGGGATCGGATCCAGGTCCCCTGTGATGCTGGATACACGATTAAACGGTATAGACGATGAGTGAGGGAGTGAGTGATCATATTGTAAACTTGTAATCAACTTGTTTTTCTAACATGTTGTAATGTCTGTGAGTGTCATGCTAGATCTGGTGTTTCTTATTTTTCCTTGGGAATGCTAAATTTTGTGCGTAGAGCTGCTGTACAGTATAAATGGCAAAATCTACCCCTAAATATGCCCTATATATCTTTTTATATCACTTAATCGTGTGTGTCTAGAACTTGCCTGGTACTCAGTTAGGCTAATGAGCGAGCCATCCATTTTCAATTTGTATTATCTGGAAAAATATAAAAACGCAATTTGACCTCAGCTTCTGTCTCTGTCTCATCCTTATAGAAAAATTTGGATAATGTCCATTCCAGCATCTAGCATGTTTCTGAGTGTAAAGGCATGAGATTTGTCTGACCCAGGATAAGAAAGAAAAGGAAAAAGGGGAAGAAAAAAAGAAAAACCAGGAGTCCTGCCACATCATACCCGCTCATTCAACGTGCAATCAGGAGGAGAAATCATTCTGATTCATGGCTCATTCCATTAACTGAATTATCTGTAGCAGTGATGAATTGCGTCGTCATAATAATTTCATTTGCATAATGTCTTTTCTGGTTCATTTCCTTTCTTGCATGTGTTAGTAATTACTGGAGAACCAGACCTGATCATGTTTCGACCTAAAACTCGGGTGCATTTTTGAAAACCAGTTGTTGGAAATACCAGCATTGATTTATTACTTAGTGAATTAAGATGACAAGTTTTCCTTCACTGATACGTTCATGCATCATGACGGCGGTTTTAAATGTGAGGAGAAAACCTGAACATGCTTGTGCCTCTAATAAAGCTGACCGTATGGTAAGTAGGCAGTTCATACAAGGCCGAGCACCTTTACGAGCAATTATAAAGATGATTATAAGGATCTCCATCAGATAAAAAGTAAAAGAAGACCGCCAGTGGTAATTACTGTAGCTCGGTCATAACGAGCATTTAATTCAGATGGAAGTTGATGAACTAAAATTGAAGCCAGGTGTTGGATCAGTGTAGAAATGAGGGCTTTTGTAAGTTTCAGTTAGGCTTCACCCACCCCGCCTCATTTCTCCATATTTTATTTCCAACGAGTCAGACGTTCTTGTGTTTTTAATGCTGTCTCGAGGAATAGTTATACAGGCTATACAGTTATACAGGCCTGTAGAGTTTTTTGGCTCTTATGGCGCTTTTCCACTGCATAGTACGGTATGGCACGGTTCAGTTCAGCTCACTTTTGGGGGGTTTTCCACTGGGAACAGTACCTGGTACCTGGTCCTTTTTTTAGTGCCACCCCAGCCGAGGTTCCAAGCGCGCCGAACCGTTACCAAAACGTGACGTGTAAACTCCGCTGGTCACTGATTGGCCGGAGAAAATCGTCATTACTGCGTCACCGAACTTGCGACACGAGACACAATAGAACCGCTATATTTAGAAACAGCCAGAGAAGGATCGCACGCACCTTTTTGTATTAACCAAAATTTTCCTTTGGCTGCCATCAGCCTCTTTTGAAACAAACTCCTTCGTCTCGCTGTTAAAAACATCCACATGCCGAGAATGAAGAACACCATGCCGTCGATATGCTCCATTGTTGTGTGTTTGTTTGTGGCGGGTTTACGATGATGTCACGGCAGTCCTTAACCTATGTATTATTACTTTTGGCAGGTGCCAAGTCCTGTTGAAAAATTAAATAAACCTCAAGAAACTTGGATTTTGTGCCCTTCTTTCTCCTGACTCTGGGAACTTGATTTGCCAAAAAAATGCAATATGTACTTTTATTTGAAAAAAGGGACTCCCTACGAACCATTCCAGTCCTTTTTGTCCTTAGCCCAGGTATGGCTCTTGAAGCACTGACTCCAGCTGCAGTCCACTCCTTATAAATCACAAATTCTTGAATTTACCTCTCAAGGCTGTGGTTATCCATGTTCCTTTTGCACTTTTTTTTTTTTTTTTTTTTTACAACATTTTCCCTTCCATTCAACTTTCTATTAGTGTGCTTGGATAAAGCACTCTGTGGACAGCCAGCCTACTGAACCAGACTGAGACACTATTTAAAGGCTCAGGAAACCTTTGCAGGTGTTTTGAGTTAATTGGATGATGAGTGTGACACCATGAACTTTTTTATCCAGCCACTTATGCATCCATCCATCTTCAACTGCTTATCTGAAGTCGGGTCACGGAGGTAGCAGTTCCAGCAGGGAACCCCAAACTTCCCTTTCCCCGGCCACCTCAGCTAACTCTTACTATGAGATCCTGAGGTTTTCCCAGTCCAGTGTGGAGATAATCTCTCCGACTAGTCAAACTACTGCCCCTTGGTCTACCTCCTCAGAACAGCAAAAGAGGCATCCTGGTGACATCCTTACTAAATTCTTGAACCACCTCTATGACTCCTTTCCATGCAAAAGAGATTCTACTTTGTTTTTTTCACAGATGACTGAGCTTCTCATTCTGTCTATCTAAGAGAAAAGCCAGCTACCCTTCTAAGAAAACTCATTTCGGGCCGCTTGTATTTGTTCTTTTGGTCATGACCCAACGCTCATGACCTTGGGTGAGGGTAGGAATGAAAATATAGATATATGAAGACCTTTTTTACAGTGTTGTAATTTTCTGAGATACTGAATTTGGGGTTTTCATATATATATATATTTTTTTACATTTTCTCCCTAATTTAGTCATGTCCAATTCCTCCCCATCCTCCCCATCACTAGGGGGCTCCCTACTCCCACTCTAAGGCTACTACTCCCACTCAGTCGGGAGGGCCGAAGACTATCACCTGTTCTCTCAGAACCACGTGACACCAGCTGACCGCATCTATTCGAACTGCTCGCTCACGCACCGTTGGGGGTCGGAGTAACACACTCGGAGGACAGCGCTATCCGCTCCATCCGCTTGCGAGGGCTTGTGAGCCCCTGATTGGCTGTAGAGCCGTGATTAATGTGACAGCAGTAAGTACCTTCCATCCCTCCCCTCTGGCCAATCAGCTCTCTCTAGACCTCTGATTACCTTTGATTTTGATGTCAAACTGATATTACACCTACTGTACTTGCTTAACATTTAATCTCACCTACCTTAATCCTTTATAGTTGACAAATATCAGCTGACAAGCTTTCACACATTTTTAAGTAAGACTGAAAGAATACACTACATATGTACTGTATGCAATGTTTTAGTGAGAAGTCATGAACAGGTTGTCCTATGAACACAAGCCAGAAACAGTTTTACATAGTTTGCATAATATTTAGGTGTTTATTTATTTTATTTTATCTTTATTAATTCTTAAATTAATATTAGTGGAAGCATTGAAAAACAAACAAACAAAGAAAGAAAGAAACAAACACAGAAACATTTTGTTCTGGATTCTCTCTCTCACTTTCAAAGCAGAACTTTTGAAGAAGACTTTGACTTTTAGTTTTGGATGTTTTCAAACGTCACCTTCGCTGAGACCTGTTTATTCCATGCATATCTAGCCGTAGGAGATCTCCGCGGCTGTGCCCGATGCCTCGAGGCCACGCTGAGAGTCCATTAGCTGCTGTCCCACAGGCTCCAGACGGGCAAGATCGATGGGCTCGGCCTGTCACTTTTCATTTGGCTGATTTTTCCAGATGCATAAAGCTTTCTTGCTTCATTACCCAGCGAGAGGCGGGAGACGGTGAGGAGACGAACAGGGCACTGGGAGACGCTGAACCGCCCACGCCCTCTCCGACTCGGCATACTGATGCTCCGTCTCCTCGTGTAATGACGACTTAAAGGTTAAAAAAAAAGATCTGTCATTTCTTATATCCTTCATATAACCTCTAAAGTGTTAGCAATCTCAGAAAGTCTATTGAGACAGAAACGGACGCTTCGCGAAAGCTAGCCAAGCCGATGATAAGCATTTCCACCAGTTTAAAGGAAAAAGATAAACACATGTCATTCATATATATATTTAACATATTTTATAATATTATGCAAAGTTGAAATTTTTAAAGACACTGTGTAAGATTAAATATTTTATATGTAATACAGCAGTAACCACAGCTTTATGGAGGATTCGCTGCCGTCATACAGCGATAATTACATACTCACAAATACTTTATAACTGTAGAAAAGTGTACTTTTCTATTAAGGTCGTAAAACTATAGTTTGCACATTGCTAAATTGATTTATGATCATGAATTACATGTTATAGTAGCAGTTATCATGCATCATGATAACATTACATGTTATCACACACAGTCATTTTGGATATATAAATTATCTGCGGTGGTGTAGTGGTTAGCCCTGTCGCCTTGCACCTCCAGGGTCCGGGTTCGATTCACACACACACCCATTCACACACTATGGTCAATTTAGGACCGCCAATTAGCCTAATCTGCATGTCTTTGGACTGTGGGAGGAAACCGGAGTACCCGGAGGAAACCCACCAAGCACGGGGAGAACATGCAAACTCCATGCACACAGAGACTGGAATCGAGCCTGGCCGGGGAATCGAACCCAGACCCTGGAGGTGCAAGGCGACAGTGCTAACCACTACACCACCGTGCCGCCACAGATCATTTTTTACAAGGATATATTTTTTGAAGCATTAAATGGCCTATGTACAGCGAAAAGTCTTGAGTCAGCCCTGATTCCTTGATCCTAAATGAAAATTATAAGTAGATTTAATTAAAGAAATTAAAGAACAAAGGTTTTACTGCGACAGATGTTTTTATTGCTGATGTTGGTTATGTAAGAACATCAACAGCGACCTCATTTCCCCTCTCGTTTGTTTTAACCACTCAGCATTCATCATCAGCAGAATACTAATATCTGGCCTGATCAAGACTTTTACAAAGTACTATTTATATAGAGTCACTATAGAGATATGACATACAGTAACATGTCACTTTCAAAATCATAAAAATAAATAAATGAATAAAAATCCACAAGATACAGTGATGTTTGTTAAAGCTATATATCAGTAATGATGTACAGTAATGATGTAATTATACCAAAGTGCCTACATTTTTACAAATATATCACACTTTCCTTTTTCTAGTCTTTGACAGTGATGTCGTTTTTATTAACGGTTAACCTGGTAATTACGCCTCACTGTCAGAGACGCGTTTCACTCTGTGTTCTCATTATTTATTCATTTATTAATTTATGTCTATTAGTACTTACTCTATGTACTTAGTTCCTTCTAAACAAAACGTGCAGCATGTTTCTCTCATTCGGTTTGCGAGGGCTCGGACGTATCGCCGTGTGAAATCACGTACATCCTCCTGCCTCCTGCTATTTAAAAGTCAGGCTATGAATTATAGATCTCAGCAGCTGTAACACTACCTTAAGGGACTGTTGCTATACAGAGGTTCTGGCCAAAGTATAAAAACACTGAAATAGAGCACTGTTCATGCGGCGACTACGTGAAACGCAATACGTGGTGTCGCAGTCAGAGGCCGGTGCAATTACATTCCCATTAGACCTCGGTGTGGTGTCAGGAGCGTGGCAGAAGCTGCGCTGCAACATCAACAACAAAACAGCCAAAACTTGGTAGATTATTTGATTGATTTAGTCTTTTGTAGTGAAATAAGTCCAATATGACAAAATCAAATATAACTTTTGTTGCACACAAGTATACAGGAATACACACAGTTATAGCGGTTATACAGCGGTGATAAACACATAAAGATGTCCTACAGCAGTAATACATGTTCATAGATGTTATACACTGGTTATAAACACATGTATGGATGTAATACAGCAGTAATACATGTTTATACCACTATACAGCACTTACTGTAGTTCTGACATAATTATGAGTAAATGCATAATAATAATAATAATAATGTATAAATGTTGTGCTATAGCACTAATAAACATTATTATGAGGATATTGTTATTGGACAATACAGGTTATAGTCTAGTTATATGTTTTATGGGATGTTCAGTATATTATGAGGTCAGAGCGTATAGCGTCACACTGAGTGTGTGTGTGTGTGTGTGTGTGTGTTGAATAACATTGATATGAGCGTAACTCTGCCTTTTCAATTACATTACACCATTAGACACTCTGCTGAACTCCCAGAGGGCCGAGAGAGAGAGAGAGAGAGAGAGAGAGAGAGAGCCTGAAAAGTGTTAATTTAGCATGAGAACTTTGTCCTCTCTCTCTTTCTTCTTCATTATCACACGATCTCTGTCTCTCTCTCTCTCTCTCCCTTTGTCTTTCTCTCGCTCCTTCTCTGTTTCAGTGTCCCTCATCCATCTTATCTAACAAAATCTCTTGTTCTCTCTCTCTCTCTCTCACTTTCTTTCCTATTGTCTCATGATGTCTCTCTCTTACTCTCTCCTTCTCTGTTTCCGTGTCTCTCATCCATCTTCTTTTTCCCATTTCCTTCCTCTTTTCTCTTACTGCTCTGTCTCTCTTACTTTTTATCTCTCTCGCTCTTTTTATTTCTCTACCTGTCTTTTTATCTTTCCTTCTGTTTCGCGTTCCCAGCCTCCTTGTCTTGCTCCTTCTAAACGTGTACCCCCCCCCCTCTCTCTCTCACTCTCTCTCTCACTCTCTCTCTCTTGTCCTTCTTCTCCTTTTCATTCTCGCTCCTTCATTCCACATTTCTCCTCATTGTTCTTTCTTTAAAGTTCTCGGTCTCGCTCCTGCGTTCTCTTTGTCCTGTTCACTTCCTCTCGTTTTGTTCTCCCGTTATATTTTCTTTTTGCTTCTTCACTTCTTTTCATGTACAGCAGCTTCCCGTTATATTCTTCTTCAATACACTCAGTCTGAAGTGGACTGAATGTATTGTTTATTGTCTTAAAGACATTTTGATAAAGGATTGCGTTTAAAAAAGAAAATATGTATATTTTAAGACGTGTTTAAAGCGTGAATTTAATATGGATTAAGCCTTACGGAAAGGCCCAAACACTAATCCTGTCCCTAACCTTCATGCTGACTTTAACCAACTGTAATTTTTTTTTTCTTTTAAAAGTCTTGAGAATTGTTACAAATTTGCATAAGTCCATGTTTCTTTCTTATCTCTTCCTCTCCTACGCTCTCCCTCTCTCCGGAGCAGAAGCCTCTAAAATCCTAACAACAGTTTGCCTGGGAATATAAATAAAGGCAAACAGAACGAGAGCGTTATTAGACACTGGTGAGGTCAGGTGTTAAAAGCGCAGACGCCACACTGAGCCTCGGGGACGGCTGTTTTAAGAGCAGTACTAGATCTCGCTGCTTTTATTTACTTTCCTCCCCCTCGAGTCGCACGCTGTTTAAAGACGTACGAACGGGAGAATGGATCGTCGACCGTTAAGGAGATGAAGAAAGAAAGACGCCGATGACTGCCCAGTGTATGACGGGACACGGAAGCGAATCTGTCCCTATCTTTGCCGGATCGTAATTGCAATTTAACCGGAGTCTAAGTGAGAAACGGGTCGGATAATGTGCACCGCTGTTTAGACTTTGTACGGGTCGAGTGTGTGAGACAAAGCTACAAAGAGTGTGTCGGCGTGTGTTTTGTTCACGTAGCTTTTATTGTAAAGATCACTGAATGTGCTGACATCCATACATTCTCCAACAACATTATTAAGAGCCAATGATGGATTTTTTGGATTATTGGCTGAAATTAATCAGTCGCAAATTGGAAAAGGATAAGATTCTGGATCTGTGAAGGAAGGTTCAATCTGGAGATGAATTAATTGTGTTAAAAATGGTAGTTTATCATTGTGTAAATATATTATACAACATATTATGTTGTACAGTATAAAGGTCATATACTGTAGTAAAGCCCATGAAATAGATCTGATATACAGTAGCACCTGATACTATTGTATAAATGGTTTAAATGAACCAGTTGACGAGAGTCTGGACATAACCGTGATGGATGTTGGAAATCAGACTGAAGCAGATGGCAACTTGTGCTCTAAGATGAGAACTTCTTCCTCCAATACAAGCAGCCTGATAAAACCTCTTATAGTAGGTGATATAAGCGGTCTGGCAGGGGTAGCTCAGTGGTTAAGGGGTTAGACTATTTACTGGAAGGTTACAGGTTCAAACCTCGGCACCATAAAGTTTCCACTGTTTCACCCTTGAGCAAGGCCCTTAACCCTCAGATGTATAAGAAGATAAAAGATTTTACCGCTACGGTTAAGTGTGTCTGCCAAGTGCTGTAAATGTTTAACCTTAACCAAACTGGGCGGGGTCGAGTCATATCCCAGGGTGTATTTGTGTTTTGTGCACTGTATAAATATTATTATTATTATTTTTTTTTTTTTTTATCTGAGTAATGTTCTGACATGATGCATCTATGGCATTCTGGAATATTGTGGAATATTACCGGAAAATTCTGGGAAATTGTGTATGAGAAGGCTAATGATGCCTTGTAAAGTAAAGTTTTTTATTGTTTATAGTGTTTCTCATGACCGTTAACAAACTTTGTGATTAAGAAGGTATAACAAAACGTGCCACTTTTTCTCCCAGGTGTAGTTATAGCTTTATGAACATTCATCCGTAATTCACACTGATTTAATCAAAACTAATTGGACAAACTTTTGATATTTCTGCTTTTTTTAACGCTTTTGCGACACAAAGAAATACTATGTAAAATATATTCCAGCAATTTCTTTTCACCAGCTTTTTTTTCCTTAAAAATGCCCAAAATGGATATATCTCAGATTGTCAAAAAAAGGAAAAGAAAGGAGATTTGAAAATGCTGAAACTGGGGTATGAGCCTTTCAACACAATATCAAAACCTAGAAGGATGTACAGTGGTGTGAAAAACTATTTGCCCCCCTCCTGATTTCTTATTCTTTTGCATGTTTGTCACACAAAATGTTTCTGATCATCAAACACATTTAACTATTAATCAAAGATAACACAAGTAACCACAAAATGCAGTTTTTAAATGAGGGGTTTTATTATTTAGGGAGAAAAAAAAATTCCAAACCTACATGGCCCTGTGTGAAAAAGTAATTGCCCCCTGAAACTAATAACTGGTTGGGCCACCCTTAGCAGCAATAACTGCAATCAAGCGTTTGCGATAACTTGCAACGAGTCTTTTACAGCGCTCTGGAGGAATTTTGGCCCAGTCATCTTAGCAGAATTGTTGTAATTCAGCTTTATTTGAGGGTTTTCTAGCATGAACCGCCTTTTTAAGGTCATGCCACAACATCTCAATAGGATTCAGGTCAGGACTTTGACTAGGCCACTCCAAAGTCTTCATTTTGTTTTTCTTCAGCCATTCAGAGGTGGATTTGCTGGTGTGTTTTGGGTCATTGTCCTGCTGCAGCACCCAAGATCGCTTCAGCTTGAGTTGACGAACAGATGGCCGGACATTCTCCTTCAGGATTTTTTGGTAGACAGTAGAATTCATGGTTCCATCTATCACAGCAAGCCTTCCAGGTCCTGAAGCAGCAAAACAACCCCAGACCATCACACTACCACCACCATATTTTACTGTTGGTATGATGTTCTTTTTCTGAAATGCTGTGTTACTTTTATGCCAGATGTAACGGGACACACACCTTCCAAAAAGTTCAACTTTTGTCTCGTCGGTCCACAAGGTATTTTCCCAAAAGTCTTGGCAATCATTGAGATGTTTTTTAGCAAAATTGAGACAAGCCTTAATGTTCTTTTTGCTTAAAAGTGGTTTGCGCCTTGGAAATCTGCCATGCAGGCCGTTTTTGCCCAGTCTCTTTCTTATGGTGGAGTCGTGAACACTGACCTTAATTGAGGCAAGTGAGGCCTGCAGTTCTTTAGATGTTGTCCTGGGGTCTATTGTGGCCTCTCGGGTTGAGTCGTCTCTGCGCTCTTGGGGTAATTTTGGTCGGCCGGCCACTCCTGGGAAGGTTCACCACTGTTCCATGTTTTTGCCATTTGTGGATAATGGCTCTCACTGTGGTTCGCTGGAGTCCCAAAGCTTTAGAAATGGCTTTATAACCTTTACCAGACTGATAGATCTCAATTACTTTTGTTCTCATTTGTTCCTGAATTTCTTTGGATCTTGGCATGATGTCTAGCTTTTGAGGTGCTTTTGGTCTACTTCTCTGTGTCAGGTAGCTCCTATTTAAGTGATTTCTTGATTGAAACAGGTGTGGCAGTAATCAGGCCTGGGGGTGATTACAGAAATTTAACTCAGGTGTGATAAACCACAGTTAAGTTATTTTTTAACAAGGGGGGCAATCACTTTTTCACACAGGGCCATGTAGATTTGGAGTTTTTTTCTCCCTTAATAACGTAAACCTTCATTTAAAAACTGCATTTTGTGTTCAATTATGTTATCTTTGACTAATAGTTAACGGTTTTTGATGAGCAGAAACATTTAAGTGTGACAAACATGCAAAAGAATAAGAAATCAGGAAGGGGGCAACTAGTTTTTCACACCACTGTACGGTCATATTATTCCACAAGTTTTAACGCGTATCTTTGTTTGATTGTTTACTCACAACACGGAAGTCCAATGATCTTTGTCTCTCGTTTTATTTTTCCAGCATCAAAGATTCAACACTTTGTACAGTTGTCTTGAGTAAATCCACTGTAGTTACAACAACCCAATCGCTGTATCTGTAGGTCACAATCTTAAATTACGTTTACAACAATATGTTTGCTGTATCTTTTAGCTTACGGTCAAAAAAGATTGTGTTCTCCACAAGTTCCGCATCTAAAAACTGACTCTTTACCATGCAATACTCATGTAACTACGTATAATAGTGAAATGACGTCACAGACCAACCTACGATTGTCATAAATGAATGCATCAGGACAAAAAAAAGGCTAGGGTAGATTTCTAGGGAGCACAAAGATTAGACTTTGGAGCGATGGCAAAAGGTCATGTGACCTGATGAGTCCAGACTGACCCTATTCCAGAGAGATGGGCGTGTCAGGGTATGAAGGGAAGCGCATGAAGCAATGCACCATCATGCAAAGTGTCCACTGTACAAGCCTCTGGAGACAGTGTTATGATCTGGGGTTACTTCAGGTGCTCAGGTCTAGACTCAGCAACGGTGGAGGCAATAAAATTAAGTCAGCTGACCACCTGAATGTAATGAATGACCAGGATCAACAGATTCCCGCCCCATGGAGCGCATGGGGTTTGCATGTTCAAAATGGGTAAAATGGGAATAAATACAATGGTAATCACCTTTGGCCTCCACAGTCCCCAGGTGGACTACAGACTGCTCCTGGATGGATGGATGGATGGATGGATATGTATTATGTTACCACATCCGAGTTCTATGCTATACAACTGATCCTTATTGCACAACACTGCAAAAGAGTGCTGCCTAGTAGTTAGGATGGTGATGATCCAGGACTTAACATTTTCCCCAAACCCTGGAGCAAAGTCGCAGCAGCGTGATTAACCTGCTCAGATGGCATCGAGTGTGGTCAGCAGAACTGAAGCTGCAGCCTCATCCATTAATTACTGCTATTTTTAGAAACCGTAATTAGCATAAGCATTGTTAGCACGCGCCCTCATCTTTCTCTTCTTCATTTTAATTTTAGGTAAAGACCTCTGCTGTCAGGTACAGGAAACTAGGACAAAAAGGTGGCATGTAAAATCAGAGCAGCGGACCTTGAGCTGTGCTGCGAAAGCCAGGGCGTAATTAGATTTCCTGCGTAACGAGGAAGAAGCAAATGCAGCGGCGTTGAGTTTTCAGACAGGGCTTGGGCTGCAGACCAAATTAAATTAAAGCTGGCGACGAGCTTGTGTGGTTTACAAGTGGGTCAGTGATAGCAGAGGTCCATGAAGAGCGGTGAAGATGATACGAGACCAAAGTTTATGGCTGCTTTTTATTGGAATCGATTTAAGACCGATTTATAGATGCATTAAGATTAAGATCTCTGCTTATGAAATAATCATCATGGAGTAAATAAGCAAATAAACACTTTGTGCTTCTTATTAAAAAAACAGTTCAAGCTTAGTTTAGTATTTATCGATTTGTAATTAAGCCGTTACACGACTCGGAGACACATCGCTTTTGAACATCTTTTATTTACAGCACAGAGTTTTAAAAAAAGCAAAGGTTCCTTAATGGTTCTTGGTGAAGCTTTGCTGAAAACGATGCTCCCCGAGGTTACAAGAGTAAATAAGAATTCATTAGGAACCTTTGAAAGGTCGATCCAGAGCTACAAGAACATTTAGGTATGTTTAGATATACAGTATGATGGTTCTGTGTTGGCTATTTAAGAGGTTTTTATTTAGCATTAATTCCAGTGGAGTACCCTGCCTCGTGCCCCAAGTCTCCTGGGGATAGGCTCCAGGTCCCAGCGACCCTAAATACAGGATAAAGCGGTATAGAAGATGAATGAATGAATGATAATATCTTTACCTTTAGGATGCATCACGTTCTTCTACATGGAATGTAATGGGGGTCTTACAGATCGCTCGAAACATTTACTCTAGCTCCAGTATAAAGGGATGCAGTGCATCATGTGTCATTCTTCAATAAAGAAAAGAAATACCATAAAGTATTGTTTAGTGAGATGAATTATCAGTCATTTGTGATGGTAAACAGGTAGAGGAAGAGGAAAAATCACCAGAGTGTTTTTCTGTAGTTCAATATTGTTCTTTATTAACTGTTACTTAGATTGAAAAAAAAAATCAGGATTTACATCTACTGTACTGTACGGTGCTGTTCTTTTATATTTACTTTACTTGAATACTTTTATATAGTTTTTACTTTTACTCCACCACATCCTACAACAAATATCTGTACTTTCTACGTCACTAGATTTCTGCATGAAGACTGTATTTGAAGAAGACTGACATGTTTTAGGACATGCTGAAATTTGAGCGACAGTCGACATAAATTTCCAGTTTAATAATGTTGTAAATGTAATAATAATAATAAAAAAAAATAAAAAAAAAAAATAATAATAGTAATAATAATAATATGGAATTACTCTAAATCTGTATCTGTTGAGGTTTAAGATGGTGTAAGCAGAGTGCCTGCTTCAGTGTGTGTGTGTGTGTGTGTGTGTGTGTGTGTTTCCTCGTTTTTAGTACAGTTTCATTGCCTTGTTATGTGGCTGTTTTACACTGTATATATATGTGTGTCATAAAGTTTACTTCTTGGAGAAGAAGGTGTGTGTGTGTGTGTGTGTGTGTGTGTGTGTGTGTGTGAGAGTGAGTATGTGACTGCATTGTTTACGTCCTTCGCTCCCCTGGTGAGATATTGCTGTCCTGAGCAGTTTTCTTCTCTTGCCTCTCGCTTCGCCTCCCTCCCTCTATTTTGCTGCTCAGAGATGCTGCCATCCCTTAGTACCGTCTCTCTCTCTCTCTCTCTCTCGCTCTCTCTCTCTCTCGCTCTCTCTCCTTCTCTTTCTCTTTCCCACTCCCCCCCTCTCTTTGGGCAAATTGAATAAATCACAAAAGGGATCCACATGGCTGAGTATTCCCACTTCCTTGCTTGTCATCCTTTCCTCCTCAGACCGAGAGACACAGTGTGTGTGTGTGTTTGAGACAGAGAGAAGCTGAGGATTCTCAGGATCACGAGTCCTTTGGCTCCGTCATCTCGTCTCCCTGCTGAATCGCACCAGCAGGAAAATTGAAGATGGCGTCCCTATCAGCACCTTTGCCTGCTTCTCGTGCTGCTCCTAGCGTTTAACTCCCGTCTCATTTGCATAGCGGGTCTTTATTTTTCCTGAAGCAGCCGTCTTGTTGAGCTCTCTATTTAAAAAGAGACCTCATCGTCATCCTGTTAACCTGCATGAGGGGAACAAACAAACAACCACATCAATGAGTAATGAAGAAACCCACACTGTGCTGTGCTGCGTGAATTTCTTCCACTGCATTTCCATAACCTACTTTCAGCTTCAAAGTGGAACAAAAGCGAATTAATCTCAACAAGCGCAAAAAACTGAATTGTGAAATTATTATATTTTTATGGACACTTATAAAAAAATATATATAATAACCCCACTTGGCCTATATCCTATATTTAAATTAATGAGTATTTGCTCGGAGCCGTACACTAAATAACCACCTGATCTTTGCAATGTTTCCAGAAAGTTCATTTTCCAGCTCGTTGGTACACAAGTGGCCTGAAAGTGTCTTTAGTTTTAATGGAACTCTGCAACTATTTTCAGAATGAACAGCATCCCGTGCCTTGTGATCAATAACAGTAAAGATGTGTTGGAGATACGATTCCGCAGCTCTGAAAGGAATAATTTTTCAACCTGAGAATTGATGCTCGAGGCATCAGCAAAAGATCTGCGGAAATTGACCGTTTGACAACTTTAGAGGGTTTTTCTGTAGTTCATTATCGTTATAGTGACATAACTGTTGACTAGATAAAAAATCTGATCATTTATTCATAAACGATGAGACCAAAACACTAAATAACTCCAGATGTAGAAGATAACTAAAGACATTTATTATTGGGTAGTTTTTACGTTTACTGCACTGCATTCTACAACAAATATCTATACTTTTTACTTCGCTACATGACATTGCATTCTATAACCAGAGTGGTGTGGAGCATCTGAAAAAGTAATATCGTCTCCTGCTGACTCTTCTATATAAAGGCGAGATTTGACTTCCCTTTGTGAACAGCATGATCATGTAGCAGGTGTTTGAAATCAGGAAGTGGAGGTGGTTATAGACAGTGATGAACTCATCATGTTTCTAGTCATGAAGCACAGAGAGAGAGAGAGAGAGAGACTAATACAAGATTAGGGCTTCTGATGAAGTACATTTAATAGTAAGTATGTAAATGGAGGACATTTAATTTAACTTGAGTAATATTGTACATAGGGTATCTCTACTTTCATTTTATTACTTCGCACACTACTTAGTATGATAATATACTGTATAGTATGATAGTCATTGAATAATAAAGTTTTTTTTTTAAATAAAAGCATGGTGGTGGTAGCATCAAGCTTAGCTTTCCTTATGCTTGTACAGTCAGACAGCTTCTGTGTTTGTTGCTTGTTTAATGGTAATGGTTTAATGTTTTTTTTCTCTCTTGTTGTTCTTGACGCTTACCTTTAAATATATTCTCTACCAATATATTCTTGTGTAGTTACTTTGAGATTATTTAAACTGCATGCTGATGGGCCACACCAGGTCTCATTGATTCCAAAGCAATGGGGGGTGAATACTTATGCACTCACTTTTACTTTAACTATATCGACCATGTACTTATAAGCTCAACCAGAAAATCTCACTCTGTGTGTGTGTGTGTGTGTGTGTGTGTGTGTGTGTATGTTGTGTTTATCAGTCCGAGTTCTCTGGAGTTTCAGCGTATAGATCTCCTCAGTTGTCCAGCTATAAAGACACTGTTCGCTCCATGCTGCTGTAGATAAGGGAGCTGAGGAGATAAGACGAGACGAGGCGAAAAGTGAAAATGAGGACAATCGGCCCTCGCTCTCCGCCTTATCCGCCTCATCCAGATGAACGCCGGCATCAGAGCATCAGGGTCGCGAGTTAGCTCCGGTCAGCAGAGGATGGAGTACAAATCATCACTTGGCTCCGCGAGAAATCGTTTTGTCGTCTGTGGTGGCAGGTGAACATTTTCACATTACTGCCAAGTCCCTTGTTGGCTTTCTTGTAATTGCTTTTAAAATTGCGGCGTTTTTTTTTTTTTTCCAAAACACAAAAAATGAAACAAGAAGCAAGCAGCCGTAAAGTAACGGCACAAACAAGCCTGATGGCGTGTCAGCTGGGACAGTTGGATGAATCCTGTGAAAAATAAACAGAAGTGGTTTCTACTCTGACGTGAGTCAGTTGTGCACCTCGCAGATGTAATAGACTCGAATCCTGACTCACAGTTGCTGTGTGACTCCCTGTAACCATGGTAACCTTAAAAGAGTCAGTGTTCTAACCTGCTTTCCTGAGGTTTATAATAAATTTATAAAAAATAATTTGTTATTGTTTCTATAGCGCCCCCTTATTGGGCAGTTTTTTTGAGGGTTTTTTTTTTTTGCGACATAAGAAGCTTCACTTGGTGTCTAAATGAGTGTAATAAATAAATGAATAATTTATTTTTATAATGTTACATGTAGCTATAAATAGATAGAAAGCATTTTTAAATCTAAGAAAAAAAGATATGTAGACATTGGCAACAGTGGCGGCTGGACAATAAGGGGCGCAGGGGCGGCACCCCTTTAAAGTTAGGCAGAGAAGAATGCTACTTTAACATGTAATTATTTAACATAATAATTATTTATTTAGTCACAATATTCTGCTATGTGTCTAGGCACGTACATTTCTGAAAAGTGTGTGATATGAGATTGAGGTCTAATTGGATTTTTTTCAAATCATCCTCACACAGTGCTGCGACCCGAACCCTCCCACTTTTGTTCTTAGCAAATCAATATTGTTAGTTAATGTATTGAATAGTGATTGATGTGGAAGCCAGATAAATATTAGAGGAAATTCTGTAATTTCTTTGCTAAAATACCCCTTCGCAAGACGATCGGACGAAGAAAGACAAAATAGTTAAAGAGCTTTGACCAGATCGACCTGATCATATAATTAAGCAGCAATAAAGTGATCGCGGCCGAGCTCACACTCGGATTCTTTTCCAGCTCTTCTTATGGCAAATGGACCTGGCTGACCTGGAAATGTGAGTCATGCCTTTATTTTATACTAGTAATAATGATGCTTAATCACTTGAAAAATGCCTATTTACAGGCGATTATTAGAAGTTTAATTTGAATTTTGTTTGCGAAAAAAAAATAATAATAATTTTTTGCACCAGCCGGCACTGATTGGCAATTAGTAAAAATGTGGGAGGAATGAAATACATGATATAGGAAATGAATCAATAACAGGCTTGTGGTGGTTACTCTGCTACTCTACATCGTTAGTTATTTTCCTTTTATTCCTTACGCAGGTCAATGCAGTATAAAAACCAAGACTCAAAAGTATGTAACAGTAGAGTAAAGATCATGTTTACTTATGGGGTTTAGTGTTTAATTGGCTTTTGATTCCAGAAATTTTTTTTTTATATAAACAGGCTAACCATAGTGTATATTTTAATTATTTATTTTTCATTATTGCTTCATATTAAATTGTTTTGACTTAATAATATTCTGATGATAATAATAATAATAATAATAATAATAATAATAATAATAATAATAATTATTATTATTATTATTATTATTATTATTATTATAGAATACTTATAAATATTTCTATTATTTGGATTTTTATTAGTTTTTTTTTTTTTTTTTACATGTTGCTTTTGAGTGTAAAGACACATCTTCAAACCCCTATTTTGCTATACTTGGCTTCTAATTTATAATTTTTTTTTTTGCCATCATTGCTATGGAAACTTTTCAAATAGATAATGACTATCATTAAGAGCACTGTACCACTTTCCATTTATAACGGGTGCAAAAAAAAAAAAAAACATGCCCTTTTCTGAGCTGAAACGCTGGCTGAGTTCTACACCTTGGCTAGGCAGCTTGTCAGGTATTGATGGCTTAAATCCGCCATAAAGGCCAGCCACTAAACCTTTTGTGCACTAAAGCATTGTCTCTGAGTCTGCCTAGAGAGTTATTAATCTCATTCATTTTCTATAAAAGCTCCCTTTGGAAATGTTACAGTACTGTGTGATGTGTTACGGTGATCGTTTCCATTCATGCTTTTTTCCCCCCATTCTAATTTATTTTACTGACCTCATAATAGACTAACACATACTGTATTACTTTATTAATTTAACATTAAAACACAAACACTAAACCATGTAATAAAGAAATAGTGTTAATATATATACAAAATGTACAAAGTACAATTACAAACTCTACTGCTAGATAGTACATCATACAGTAATATCCTATGAATGTAAATTAAACCATTACAAAGAAGAAACATTTTTTATCTGAGATAGTGGAGAGAGATAATGGTCTACAGTGGTGTGAAAAACTATTTGCCCCCCTCCTGATTTCTTATTCTTTTGCATGTTTGTCACACTTAAATGTTTCTGCTCATCAAAAACCGTTAACTATTAGTCAAAGATAACATAATTGAACACAAAATGCAGTTTTTAAATGAAGGTTTACGTTATTAAGGGAGAAAAAAAAACTCCAAATCTACATGGCCCTGTGTGAAAAAGTGATTGCCCCCCTTGTTAAAAAATAACTTAACTGTGGTTTATCACACCTGAGTTCAATTTCTGTAGTCACCCCCAGGCCTGATTACTGCCACACCTGTTTCAATCAAGAAATCACTTAAATAGGAGCTACCTGACACAGAGAAGTAGACCAAAAGCACCTCAAAAGCTAGACATCATGCCAAGATCCAAAGAAATTCAGGAACACATGAGAACCAAAGTAATTGAGATCTATCAGTCTGGTAAAGGTTATAAAGGCATTTCTAAAGCTTTGGGACTCCAGCGAACCACAGTGAGGGCCATTATCCACAAATGGCAAAAACATGGAACAGTGGTGAACCTTCCCAGGAGTGGCCGGCCGACCAAAATTACCCCAAGAGCGCAGAGACGACTCAACCCGAGAGGCCACAATAGACCCCAGGACAACATCTAAAGAACTGCAGGCCTCACTTGCCTCAATTAAGGTCATTGTTCACGACTCCACCATAAGAAAGAGACTGGGCAAAAACGGCCTGCATGGCAGATTTCCAAGGCGCAAACCACTTTTAAGCAAAAAGAACATTAAGGCTCGTCTCAATTTTGCTAAAAAACATCTCAATGATTGCCAAGACTTTTGGGAAAATACCTTGTGGACCGACGAGACAAAAGTTGAACTTTTTGGAAGGTGCATGTCCCGTTACATCTGCCGTAAAAGTAACACAGCATTTCAGAAAAAGAACATCATACCAACAGTAAAATATGGTGGTGGTAGTGTGATGGTCTGGGGTTGTTTTGCTGCTTCAGGACCTGGAAGACTTGCTGTGATAGATCGAACCATGAATTCTACTGTCTACCAAAAAATCCTGAAGGAGAATGTCCGGCCATCTGTTCGTCAACTCGAGCTGAAGCGATCTTGGGTGCTGCAGCAGGACAATGACCCAAAACACACCAGCAAATCCACCTCTGAATGGCTGAAGAAAAACAAAATGAAGACTCTGGAGTGGCCTAGTCAAAGTCCTGACCTGAATCCTATTGAGATGTTGTGGCAGGACCTTAAAAAGGCGGTTCATGCTAGAAAACCCTCAAATAAAGCTGAATTACAACAATTATGCAAAGATGAGTGGGCCAAAATTCCTCCAGAGCGCTGTAAAAGACTCGTTGCAAGTTATCGCAAACGCTTGATTGCAGTTATTGCTGCTAAGGGTGGCCCAACCAGTTATTTTGGTTCAGGGGGCAATTACTTTTTCACACAGGGCCATGTAGGTTTGGATTTTTTTTCTCCCTAAATAATAAAACCCCTCATTTAAAAACTGCATTTTGTGTTTACTTGTGTTATCTTTGACTAATAGTTAAATGTGTTTGATGATCAGAAACATTTTGTGTGACAAACATGCAAAAGAATAAGAAATCAGGAGGGGGGCAAATAGTTTTTCACACCACTGTATACACACACACACACAAAAGTTTTATCTTGAAATTTTTGGCTACAGATTTTAAATAAGGGTAACCATCATCATGATGCTCCCACGACCATGCTTCACTCTTGTAATGTTCAGTACATATATAGGGAATGCTAGTGATAACAGTCCATTAGGGATGCCTTCAGGAAGTGCATACTGGCGCAGTAATTCACATTCACATGAGCTCTCATGTGCCGTAATGGTGTGAGATGATGCAAAGTGAAATACAGATGAGAGTGGGATGGAGAGGACGGCAGAGTGAGAGAGGAACATATCACCACCCCTTGCCTTTATGGCTCTTCAGAGAGCTCGGCCTCTCTACATCTCTCACTTTAATTGAACTCGTGATGCATCGCCAACCTCAGGGAGCCGCGCTGGCTTGCTAATGGAGGCGGCAGATAAATAGTTGGTCTCCAAGTTTTTTTTTTCCTTATTCTTATCCTTTTTTTTTTTACTCCGACTCGGCAAGACAATAGAAAAAAAGGGAGGGTTATTTATATATTTTATGGCTCTCTGGTGGCGCAAATGGGGCAGAACATGTTCAGGTGGGTCAGGAGAGCTCCCACGAGGCCCTGTATTTCAGCAGGATGGAAATGCAACACACACAACCTGTCTCCATCTCTGTATTCTTACTTCATGTATATGAGATGTTTTTTCCTCTCATTGTTATTATTGACCCAGTTATTAAATTACAATGAGAGATGAGAAGGCAAACGTTCTCAGAGCTCTCCTTTATTCATGATGGGATTGTGGGTGAAAGAATACTTTAAGGAAATTAAGTTTTTTTTAATTCTTTGATTTTTTTCTGTCTTAATTGTAGCACCTGGAAAAGGCACGGGAAAAAGGGACGTTTATAGTCTTAATGCACCTTCAGCAGTTAATGTCTTCTATGAGCCAATGAAGTTTGTGTAGTGTTTTCTTATCTTGCTTGTGATCTTCAGCAAACGTAATTAACAAATGATGCAAACAGAATTCGAGAAATTCTTTCTGTTGTTCCTGTGAGTCCCTACAAAACAGCTGATTACCAATTTTGACAAAAGTGTTAGTGGTGGCTTTCTAGTGTTTTGCCAAAAAATAAATAAATAAATAATAAATACAAAAACAAATAACCAAAACAAATTTGATGTAATATTTTGGCATTTGGTCTGTATATGAAACAATAAGAAAGTATTTTTCATCACCTTGTGATGCTGCTTGCATCTTTTCTTAAGACTGCCAGCATTGGACTTACAGTATTTCAATTTGCAGTGAAACATAAAATGTTAATTATAAAGATAGCTGAATTAATCTGCCACACATTAATTTACATTAACACAAATCTAGGACTCTGCAAGAATGTATGATCTAATTTTGAAAGTTACAAACTGTATCTATATTAATTAATTTATTTATTTTACATTTTAACTTATGCACCTACTGTAGGTTGCCAAAAAAGGGGCAAAATCTACAGTAGCTGGTAAAAAAACATCTTACATCACTTACTTTCAATATGACTGAATTCACATACAGCATAATTTACAAAAACAAAAAAAAAAAAAAAAAATTAATAAATAAATAAATTATATATAAAAAAAAAAAAAAAAAAAAATATATATATATATATATATATATATATATATATATATATATATATATATATATATATATATATATATTCAATTCATTCATTCATTGAGATTGAAGCAGAAAAATGAGAAAAGATGTAAATCAATTGACAAAAACATATCAGTTCACCATTTAGATAATAGATAATTGTTTAACGTTATTTATTTATTTGATAATTTATTTATGTTACATAGGCAAGCCTAAATTGACATCCACATACAAGAAGAAAAATCTTGTCAGGAATAAATTTTACATTTCAAGCACACCCCAAGTGAATTATATCTTCAGTTCATGTTCTCAGTACATGGTGTACATTAATATTACAGCGCTGTACCAGAAGTCTTGTAGACTCGACACAGTGACCTGTATGTCTTATGGAAAGCTGTTTTGACATTCACCTGGAGTAAACTGTGGTTTATTTAGAATGATTAACTCACTGGTTTTAAGGCTTATATATATATATATATATATATATATATATATATATATATATATATATATATATAAATTTATTTTTTTTTATCTAATTTTATTAATTACCTACATGCAACCTTTAATATTTAAGTAAAGTAGTAGAATAATTCTTCAGCTTTAAAACTCGACCTGACTAGAATACTAATAAAGTACAGTTAACGTTTTCATTTTTCTCCCAGTGTCCACATTGTGTCCTTTCTCTTTGTCCTTCTCTATATAATTCGCTGTTTTCCTCACTCAGCATGTTTTACACACTGAATATCTTACAGTGACCTTTCAAAGCTGTGCTGACACTAATGAAAACACACCACTGTACAGGTGTTCGTGTTAGTCAGGTCATATTTACGTCCAGTGAAAAAGGTGAATGTTGTTGCACCATACAGTGATTCAGATTGTACTGTTTATTTTATGTCTTGAAGATATTTTTTTTTTCAAGATGATAAAGCTCAAATCTTCCCAAATGTTTATGGAATTTGAGGAAAAGTTCTGAAATTCTGAAAAAAGTGTCAAAAAAAAAATGTCACAATGTTTTTAGTTAAAAGGTTCTCCTAACTACATTGACCAGTTATATGCAAAATTGTGGGGAGGAAAATGTTTACTGTTACTACAACGTTTTAGAAAAAATTCTGTAAACAAAAAAGTAAGTACTGTAAATAAACAAACCAATCAATAAGTCCTGATACAGTGAACATTCTTACTAAAGGTTACTATAAACGCCGTATATAAACCTGTTGATATTCTTATTTTTAAATCACCCCTGCTTATAATTCCAAAATAACTAAAAAATATCCATCCATCCATCCATGTCGGAAGAATTGCTGAGCACAGCAGTTCACAGAAGAACCGTGGCGAATTCCTATTCATATTGTGAATAAGAGTACATATTGTGACAGCTCTGGAGGGTTTGTAGTTAAATAGGAGGAGATTATGGGACGTAGTTGTATTCTTGTGCTTTACAATCCACAGTAAGCAGACACAGACCACCTCTGAAGTCTAGAAGATGTGTTATGATCCACTTATGCATTGCTATGATCTTTTTTTTTTTTAGCGGGTGACTACATGCTTCGAACGTATTTTTTTATTTTCAACGGCTGTGATTTTAAGCTCTGACAAACTACCTGATGATCTTCCTATGATTTCTGACAATCTCAAGAATGTGCCGGTTCAGGATCAAGTTCAGGAACATGGGAGTGTAAACCATACTGTAAATAATACATACAAAATTGAGCATATGTAAAATAACTTTCAGACATCCTGTATATGCTGTTGTAGGAAACTTGAAAATTGCAAAGTCAGAATTGAAACTAATCTCTAATTCAAGTGGAAAGTAATAAAGCAATAGGATTTAATGATGCCTTAAAGTTTAAAGTTTAAAGTTAAGGTTTAAAGTTTGATGTGGCTAGATTAACAGATCAACTTTGATTCAAATTCAGATTTCATATTATTAAGTGTGTGTGTGTGTGTGTGTGTTGTTCTGTTCTGCAGTTGTGGAGTCCCAGCACGAGTCTGTGGAAGCTTTAGTGCAGAGAATTAAGGACAGTTTCCGCACCAACGCCACCATGGAGATTACACACTTCCAAAACGCAACACACAGCTCATCCACCAGCCGCAAACGAGGCCCGACTCAAAACCGAGGTAAACACACACACACACACACACTGCTACTCCCTCCTGTGTGATATTGCTTCATTATCTTCCCAGTGGCAATATTTAGTTTAAAAGAACCCAAAAGTGCCCAGTCTTAGGAGCCGATTAGGATGCGACAATGAAAGCTGTTGTTTGTATACTGGGCGTGTTTACTTTTGATATTGAGTTACAATAACACGCAGTTCTTCATACACAAGATTAACTGGAGTTCATGAAGGTTTCTCTGTGGGGGGGAAAGAATTTTTCATATAAACATACAGCATGTCAGACCCGACTCTTTATATATATATATATAATGTATATATGAACCGATGAAGCATCATTCTTCTTTAGCACAGCACGTCCTCCAGTCTAAAATTAAACCAGACAATTCATCCGGCTGAACGAGCTGTCTTCTCCTCCAGAGAAAGGAAACGAGAGGGGGGAAAAAAAAAACCCTCCATACTGTTCTCCATTTCAGTGTGTTGGAGAAAGACTCCAGCAGTTCCATCTTTTTCACACTCTGTTTCTAAGAAACTCTTTTCGGAGACCTTTAATTACCGTGCCTGGAAAAAATGCATCTTCAGCACTAAACATTTCCGGGTCTATCGAGGACAACAAGGAGCTAATGGGACGAGTCAGGTTGTGCAGCCGGAACTCAATTAAGTGCGGCGGGAGTAGCAGCTTGGGCGAGTCCTCACGAGGAGATTAGGCCATCGAAGGGTAGAAAAGAAAAGAGGGAGAGAGTGGAAAGACGAAAAGTGGAGTGCGAGGAGGAGGAGGAGGAATGCTGGGGTTTGGGGAAATTTTTTATTCAGTCTCGCTTGACTCAGCATTCTTACTTCTTCGTTTCTCTGTGTAGTGAGAGAGAGAGAGAGAGAGAGAGAGAGAGAGAGAGAAAGGGGAATCTTGGCATGGATTCTGAACATCTCTGGAGCAATACAAGAATTTTGAAGCACTGTTGCACCTACAAATATTCCCTCAAGTGCTTAATTCCCTGTTTATGTGGGACTCGTGTTTTTATTCACTCACTCACTCACTCACATCTATATATACCACTTATTCTGTATACAGGAGCCTATTCCAGGGGACTCAGGGCACGAGGTCATGTATCGAGTAATCCATTGCATGGCACAAGCACATGCGCACACACACACACACACACACACACCCATTACAGGCAGTTTGGAAATGTGTGTCTTAGGACCGTGGGAGGAAACTGGACTACCCGGAGGAACATGCAAACTCCAGGTTTTTAGCATTAGCAGGTTAGGCTAATTGGCGTTCCCAAATTGCCCGTAGTGTGTGAATGAGTGTGTGTATGTGTGTGTGCCCCTGCGATGGATTGGCACCCTATCCCGGGTGTACCCCGACTCGTGCCCAAAGCCTTCTTGAATAGGCTCCAGGTCCCCGTGACCCTCAATACAGGATAAAGTTGTATAGAAGATGAGTGAGTGAGTAACTATTTCTTGGTGGCGTAGTAGTTAGCACTGTCGCCTTGAACCTCCTGGGTCCGGGTTCGATTCCCGATCAGACTCGATTCCCGTGTCTGTGTGCATGGAGTTTGCATATTCTCCCTGTGCTTGGTCGGTTTCCTCCCACAGTCCAAAAACATGCAGATTAGGCTAACTACAGTAGCATTCCCAAATTGCTTTCAATTGTGTACCCTGCGATGGATTGACACCCTGTCCAGTGTGTACTGTACCCTGCCTCGTGCCCTAAGTTTCCTGGGATAGGCTCCAGACCCCCCGCGACCCTGTATACAGGATAAAGCGGCATAGACATTGAGTGAATATTTCTTGTGCACCACAGCAATTTTTCAATGTAAAAAAATATTTAATAATTACAACCTGGCTCGTTTTTGTTCATTTGATTTGTGTATACATAGTGGCGTATATATACTCTTGGGAAATTTCAGGGGGAAAAAATAGTACTTAACACTTACACTAAATGGACAAAAGTATTTGGCCAAACCTGTTAATTATTGAATTATTGGCCACACAAAGCGAAAGGCCCTTTTCTATTCCAACATGACTGAGCCCCAGTGCACAAAGCAACGACTAGAAAGACATGGGTTGATGAATTCAGTGTGGAAGAACTCGACCGGCCCGCACACACAGCCCTGACCTCAAACCTCCATCGCGCAGCTTTGGGATGAACTGGAACAGAGATTGCGAGCCAGATCTTCTCTTTGTCCAACATCAATGTCTGACCTCATAAACACTCTACAGAATAAATGGGCACGAATTCCCACAGAAACACTCTGAAGTCTTGTGGATGGACTACCAAGAATAGTGGAAGCTGTTATAGCTGCAAAAGGGGGACCGACTCTTATATACAGTACATACGTATTGAAATGTGTGTATTTGGATCGAATGTAATTACAGGTCATTACACCGTCATTGCAAAGGTTTAATTTTAACAAAGAGGTGACACTGGAGACTCCTTCCATAAATGTTAAGACTCATGACAGAAAACCTCATTATATCAATCACTGTATATGTTTCTTTTGTTAAACAACTATTGTTGCTAGCCTTATCCACCATACAACTCTTTTTACCTGCACATCTCAGTGTGAAGATTTTTAAGCGTTTAATCTGAGACAGTCTCTCTATGTCTTTGAGGACTAAGCAACGGTGATAAGCTGATGAGGAGAATGAGGCTAAAGTGCTGTGTGTGTGTGTGAGTGAGCGAGACAGTGATTAGCTATGCTGATGTGACCTGCACCGTGGTGAGGACAGGAAGGAACGCTGACCACCATCTGGGAGCGTGACGAGGCCTGGCACCTTCAAGTGTTTAATTATTCAAAGCGTTCCTGATGGGTATTATGTGAGAGAGAGAGAGAGAGAGAGAGAGAGAGAGAGAGAGAGAGATGACAAATGGGAGGACAGAAAGAGAAAATCAAAGAGAAATTGGTAGGACGGAGGCAGGAGAAAAGACGGAGATTAGATAGACGGAGTGGAATAGAGGGAGGACAAGAAAAGAGAGCGAGAGATAGTGCTTAGAGAAATAGAAGCAGTGAGAAGTGGAGGACAGGGTAGAATGAGAGACAGAGAGACAAACCGCGAATGGGAAAGACAGTGGGAAAGAAAGAAAAAAAAGGCATAGAAAGAAAGAGAGTGACAGACCGGAGGAGAAGAAAAGACAGAGTTAAGAGAGATAGACCTAAGATGAAAGAAGGAGAGGACAAAGAGGATGAAAGAGAGAGAACAAGCAAGAGAGACGGACAGTATAAAAGAAAATAAGGGACATTTACCTATTGATATTTACCTTTAATGTTGTGGAACAAGTCCATAGATTGTGGTTTAATGTGACGCTCCCACCACCGTGCTTCACTGTGTTCAGAAGTCCTCCTCCTCTGTGTCCCTCTCCATGAATGTTTCCTTCCTGTTTGTGAAACAGATGTGTCACGCCTGAAATATGTCTTAATCTCATCAGTCCTTGTGTAAATGTTGCTGTACAGTATGTTTTCTGCTAATGTACGTTTGTCTGAGCGTAGGATTAGCGCGTTGTTTTTCATTACACCTGCTGCACAAACAGCCTGAAACTAAATGACTGGCTCGCTAATAAGATTCCTGCCGAGCAGCGTCTATTACAGCCATGCGTGAGATTAGGGCCGGCTGGAACGTTTGTTTATATGGTGTTCTTTATTTCACCACCTGCTGGGTTTATTTTCTCTTTATTGTGTTTTTGCTCTGTGGAATAGTTTCCTGTTTTTATAAAGGCTGTAAGATTTTAATTGTTGTCACCGGTTTCATCGCGTTCATGCTGATAAGTTACACGGTCACTGCGCGTGGAGACCTGGGAAAGAAGGTGAGGCTGATGCATCTGCAGTATTCGGAAATGAGTAAAGGGGGCGTGGCCTCTGGGCATCTGGTTCTGACCCCACCTCCTACACTATGAATGACATATACACATGCCCCGCCTCTTACACGATGACTGACATACACAGACCACACCTCCTACACTATGACTGTCAGTCATAGTGCAGGAGGTGTGGTCTCTGTATCTGTCAGTCACAGTGTAGGAGGTGTGGTCTCTGTATCTGTCAGTCACAGTGTAGGAGGTGTGGTCTCTGTATCTGTCAGTCACAGTGTAGGAGGTGTGGTCTCTGTATCTGTCAGTCACAGTGTAGGAGGTGTGGTCTGTGTATCTGTCAGTCATAGTGCAGGAGGTGTGGCCTGTATATATCAGTCATAGTGCAGGAGGTGTGGTCTGTGTATCTGTCAGTCGTAGTGTAGGAGGTGTGGTCTGTGTATCTGTCAGTCGTAGTGTAGGAGGTGTGGTCTGTGTATCTGTCAGTCACAGTGCAGGAGGTGTGGCATGTGTATCTGTCAGTCACAGTGTAGGAGGTGTGGCCTGTGTATCTGTCAGTCACAGTGTAGGAGGTGTGGCCTGTGTATCTGTCAGTCATAGTGCAGGAGGTGTGGTCTGTGTATCTGTCAGTCGTAGTGTAGGAGGTGTGGTCTGTGTATCTGTCAGTCGTAGTGTAGGAGGTGTGGTCTCTGTATCTGTCAGTCACAGTGT
Organism: Channallabes apus; assembly: GCA_030522415.1. NCBI lineage: Eukaryota > Metazoa > Chordata > Actinopteri > Siluriformes > Clariidae > Channallabes > Channallabes apus. Next base: position 57,326,817 of record CM060106.1, on the reverse strand, counting down.
AGGAGGTGTGGTCTGTGTATCTGTCAGTCATAGTGCAGGAGGTGTGGTCTCTGTATCTGTCAGTCACAGTGTAGGAGGTGTGGCCTGTGTATCTGTCAGTCACAGTGTAGGAGGTGTGGCCTGTGTATCTGTCAGTCATAGTACAGGAGGTGTGGTCTGTGTATCTGTCAGTCACAGTGTAGGAGGTGTGGTCTGTGTATCTGTCAGTCATAGTGTAGGAGGTGTGGTCTGTGTATCTGTCAGTCATAGTGTAGGAGGTGTGGTCTGTGTATCTGTCAGTCACAGTGTAGGAGGTGTGGTCTGTGTATCTGTCAGTCATTGTGTTGCAGGTGTGGTCTCTGTACTTGTCAATGACAATGAAAGAGGCGTGGCCTCTGTACTGGTCAGTAATAAGTAAATGCGATGTGAAATCCCAAGTCTGAGACTAAAAGTAGCCATTATATAAAATGGAGTTTTTTTCTTTTTCTGTCAGAGAGAGTACCTTTGACAGCTACAGCGGGCAGACATCTGTGTCTTCATTACCACATACACTCACATTCACACACACTCACACATAAAGAGTGCAGAGTCAGCCACGGTGTAACAGAACACCGCCTCGAGCTCAGACGCGATGGATTTGGCCTGACAGGCTGTTGTCACTTCCTGGATCCATGCAGTCATCACTCATGAGTTTACAGCAGTGCCACGAACGAGGCCGGTCTGGTGAGGCAATTAATACAGTAATTAGGCTAAATGCATGATTAATCAGAAACTAAGATGCACATGTGTGTGAGGGAGGTTAGGATGTCATTGTAACCAGTATTGATGAGGGGAAAAATCTATTTAATGGTGTATGCTTGCTTATTTTGTGCGGCAGCTCATGTTTTGACACACTGCAAATTATTAACTCTATTTTATATTAACTAATTAGATTTATAAAATTGCTTAGTTTTTTATTTATATATTTTGGTAAATTATGCCATTCCTCTATAATCCTACAAGTTGTTCAGTCTAAACTATTCACAAATCGACAGGCAGCATTGCAGTTTATTTAAAAATTGCAACAAATCTAAAAAGTAATAATATTACTTACATTTTTATCTCATTACACATCTGAGCAGTTGAGGGTTAAGGGTCTTGCTCAAGGGCCCAACAGTGGCAACTTGGCGGTTGTGGGGTTTGAACCTGGGATCTTCCGAACCGTAGTCCAATGCCTTAACCACTGAGCTACCCCTGACCCCTGTTACTACTATAATATGGTTTTACTATAATAACTGTATATTATAGAAGCTGTAAACAGTCATTCCATCACCACACTCGCTCTATTCTCTCTTTCTTCAATTAATGAGATAAGTAAGGAACCTCAAAAAAGCACGCTGTTGGGAAAGGTTTACCTTTGATGAGAAAACCAGAAAGCACTGGTATTGGAGACTCCTTTCATAAATATTAAAATAAGCAAAGTCCTTAAAGAAACCCTCACCATGTCTACGTAAAGTCGTTACATACTGTACCATGGACGGTACCATAAAATATCTCTTTAGTTAATTATATCTTAACCCTCTCAAGGCAGGCGTTGCAGATGTGCAACTAGATTCATATTATATATGAAAGCATACTGTCTGTTTATCCACCTTCGATCACTTACTAAAAAGCGTTTTCATGCACGATTTTCACCTCTTTCTTTTTTCTTTTTTTTTTTTTATCTGCATGAGCAAATGAACGCGCTCTAGTTTCCAGCGATTTCCTGATCGACGTGCGTGTCAGGGATCTGACAGTCTCTCGATGCGCCTCGTTTTGTTCACGTGTGCTCATTCAGCCACACTGACAGCGATCGATTCTGCACTTTTCACTGAATTGTGTTTCATACCATTTCATCTGGTAATGCTAGGGGTCACTGTGTGTCATTCAGGTGCTGTGTTCTCTCTCTCTGTCTCTCTCTCTCTCTCTCACACACACACACACGTTATTCATACGTCAGGGCTCAGAGCATGAAGACTTGCACAGTATAAGTGTAATCTACAAGTATAAATGCACCTGCACTTTAGTTTGTAAAAGATTATGCTTAAATAAACCACAGTCTGTCACGGCTGCGATTGGTTTGGTTGCAGAAATAAAACCATACATTAGGCATTAGTTCCACCGGTTCTGAGGGTGCGCTGTGGTGTCTGGAACTGGCATGTTAGCAGCAAACCCACTGGGTGCTGTGGTTTGCAGGATGGGGTCTATCGGACTTTTTGGCCTGGTATGTTCCCTGGCTGCTCAATCAGATTGGGATCAGTGGCCTACTGGGCTCCATGCGTGGTGGGCAGGGGTGCATTGGGTGTTCTGGTTCATTACTCTCATTGCCAGCATTGACTTTTCCTGAAATTTGTTCTGCGTTGGCTTTTCTTTCGGATCAGAGCAAGACTGGCTGGATCTTTGATACCAATGGGCTGAGCATCGGGTGCCCATAAACCTGTCAACAACTTCTTCTTGTTCCTAGTGTTTGGCACACTTTGGTTTGAGGGGGGCGGGGGGTAGGGGGTGAGGGGGGGGGTTCAAGCTATTCTCCACTTTTTTCAATCAACAGCATTATTGAAAACAACGTAGTCAAGGCTTTGAGTAATTCGAGTCGTTTCTTGTGGCATTTGTCTGGGCTGGCCAACTTTGTTGAGGTCTTGGCTTTACTGGTATATAATTGATAATCAATGTTATTAAATACACATGGTGGTGGTCTGATTAATTCTAACTATGAAACATTACCGGTTGAAGTCATGTGGCAGATTATTATTCATTCATTCATTCATTTTCTATACCGTTTAATCCTGTGTTCAGGGTCGGGGGGGACCTGGAGCCTATCCCAGGAGACTTCGGGCACTAGGCGGGGTACACCCTGGACAGGGTGCCAATCCATCGCAGGGCACACACACATACACACACTCACACACCCAATTGTCAATTTGGGAACGCCAATTAGCCTAACCTGCATATCTTTGGACTGTGGGAGGAAACCGGAGTACCCGGAGGAAACCCACCAAGCACGGGGAGAACATGCAAACTCCATGCACACAGAGACGGGAATCGAGCCTGGCCGGGGAATCGAACCCAGACCCTGGAGGTGCAAGGCGACAGTGCTAACCACTACACCACCGCGCCGCCCAGATTATTATTATTATTAATTATTTTTTTTCCTATAAAGTCATTAAAATCACTGCTTTTTTTCGTCCACCAGCAGCACATCAGCAAACTTTCACTTCACGTTCACACAACGCAATAGTTCTTCATTACGTCTTCGCCATCATGCCTCAGTTTAAAGATTAAAGCATTTGGTTGGTGTGAATCGTGTCGTCATGTCGAACAGATGGCAGCAGATTAAACGGTGAGGAAGGTGGCGAACGAGTTCAAGTTTGCTTTTTTTTAAAGCTTTCAATTTACAGAATCAGCGCTAAGTCTTATCGCAGGCTCATGCCTCTGCACGACGTGTGTGTCTGGATTGTGAATGTTAGGTGAGATGAGAGGAATAGGTGAGATTAGGGGGAAAAAAAACTGAAAAAACGAGTGTCACCATTTCTGTCTGTGTTAAAGGAGAAAATCATTGAACTGTTAATTAAAATTGAATGTATTCTAAGTTGCACAGTAAAGAAACATGAAATTCTTTCTTTGCTGTCCCCCAGTGAAAGCCATAAAAAACTAAAGAAAAAATAAAAATAAACAAAAGTAGAATAGAATAAACTAAAATAAATGATATGTTTTATATAATAAATAAATATAGGTATAGAATAAAAATAGGCGGCACGGTGGTGTAGTGGTTAGCACTGTCGCCTTGCACCTCCAGGGCCTGGGTTCGGTTCCCGGCCAGGCTCGATTCCCGTCTCTGTGTGCATGGAGTTTGCATGTTCTCCCTGTGCTTGGTGGGTTTCCTCCGGGTACTCTGGTTTCCTCCCACAGTCCAAAGATATGCAGTTTAGGCTAATTGACATTGAAAATTGTCCGTAGTGTGTGATTGGGTGTCTGAGTGTGTGTATGTGTGTGTGCCCTGCGATAGATTGGCACCCTGTCCAGGTTGTACCCGGCCTAGTGCCCGAAGTTTCCTGGGATAGGCTCCAGCCACCCGCGACCCTGTATATAAGGATAAAGCGGTACAGAAAATGAATGAATAGAATAAAAATAATATATATATAAAAATTAGGGCCGGGACTTTAACACGTTAATTTTGATTAATTAATTACACAAAAATAACGTGTACATTTTTTAAAAACGCATTTTAATCGCACTTATTTTTGCACCGCGGGACGTTTCTCACTGGATGAGTTTCGGCGGACCGATTATACTGGAGCACCAACTAGCGTTCAGACAAAAACAAACCACAGTGAACATGGACAAAGACGCTGATGAGACGCTTTGGTTGGTCCTGTGGATGGGAAATTTTGTTATAAAAAAAAAAAACGAATGGATGGAAGCGTCAGGGTTTAACAGTCAGAGTTTCCAATGTTCTGAATGTACTTGAAAGTATTGTGTTTTACTTAAAAAAAAAAACTGTTTACAGAAGGTCTACCTACCTATAGGGTACCTGAATTTCTGAAATGTCGGCTACTATATTTCTAAATATTCTATTTCTACACTTAATGGCAATATTGCACTGAACTGTTGGACTTGGCTGAACAAAAATAAACAATATTTTGTTGCTTAAGCTTATGTATTCAGTCATTATTCAATGGTATACTAAAAATCCATATGAAAAAACTTATCACTGTTCTCAGGTCAAATATTTATATGCGATTAAAATGCAATTAATTTCGATTAATTAATTAATTACAAAGCCTCTAATTAATTCAATTATTTTTTTAATCGAGTCCCGGCCCTAATATATATATATATATATATATATATATATATATATATATATATATATATATATTAAACATACCATTAATAGCAGAATATGAAAATATAAAAAAAAAATGCAATATCCAAGTGTATGAAAAAGTCTGCAGTGTGTGTGCAAAGCTGTAATGGGTGTGAAAATTGTGCAAATGATTGTTCAAGAGCAGTGCATGCAAACAGTCAGATGGTAAGATTTTTTTTTTTTGCGTGTTATTATTATATACACAGAAAACTCCACCACATTCCGTTTAATGGGCAGCTCAGGGTTGCCAGATTGTTCTATTTTTTTTTTATAATCCTCCCTAAGGTCCTATCAAGGCCGCTGTCTTTAACTAATATTGAAAATATAATAAAATTCGAAAACACATATAAAACAAAATATGATACAAGAAAATATGACCACTCAGGACATATCATAAATCTAATTATGAATAAATAAATAAAATATGAATGATATAAAACACACTCTAAGTAAATCTAAATCAATAGGATTTTTTTGATAAGACATTATTATCAATAGGAAACAGAAAAAAATCTTAATCGCACAATCACTGCCGATTTCTCAGGTATGTGATGTGATTTCTGTAAAATAGCTCTTGATGCAGCGCACCTTATAACTAGCTTATAGAACGGGATCTTATGTAATAGCGTAAAAGTGTAACAGTGCATCTGCACCACAACGTCTTTGTATCAGAAGTGAATCTTAATCTTGTTAAAAAAAAATAAAAAAAAAACTGGATGACCTAAAGGTGTTTATTTTGTGCTAGCAAACGAAAACTCGCCGTTTTCCTTTTTGCTTGCTAATTTCATTTCACTAAACTATAACATAACACGAATTAAAAATATCCCCTTCCTGATTAAGAAAAAAATAATCAGCTTAATATCAGAGTGTGTGGTGAGAAAGTGAGATTTTCTCCCCCTTAGGATGGAGAGCCCGGTGTGTTTGATCTGCCGCTAGCTGATGGTTACTTAGCAGTCAAGTCTTGGTCTCAAGAGCACAATTTGCAAATCAAGCTGGATCTGGGTCTGTGTCTGGAGCGGCTGCTATGCACACAGACACACACACACGGACACACTTAGCCACACTTACACACACTGGGGAGAAAGGGTAGTGTGTGAGGGCAGGGTGTGAGAAGCCTGGAAGTAGCAGGGCTGTTTAAATGGAGATCCCAAGTGCTCTCTCACAAAGACAGGAGAGATTAGACAAGAGCTACTGTTGTCTTAGGAGCACCATTTAGAGAGTGTGTACTCAAAACACTTACATAAACACACTTGCACACACACACACACACACACACACACACACGGAAATGCACATGCCATCTGCTATCCTTTCTTACACCTACCTATTTCTTCATGTTTGTCAATGTCCAGAAATGACACTGCTACGATTATCTCCTCCACTCAAGAGCTGTGTTTATAGGCTTACGTAAGGCTTCGATAGTGTACGTTCTACATAACGACTGCCATAAACTCTATAAATCAAGGCCAGCATACAGTATACTGTATGAGCTGTCGTTAAAGATCATTTCATATAATTGTTGATATGTTTAATATAAAAGTTGATATGAACGGCCAAGACATATGATGTAATAGTTCTGTTGACATAAGGCTGTTATAACACTTTCCAAGCTTAATGACTTTACATTAAGACATCATAAATAAAGGACTTTACAGCTCAAAACACATTTGACATGTCTGAGTGTCAGAATGGTGATGCTGTGATGTGGCATATAAAGCGTAATAACTTTCCAATGTCGCATTATAATGCTGACGTCACTATGACATACTGTACAGTAGCAGAACAACCACCAGGAACTATGCTGTCAGCTAGGAGAATATTCTGATGTCAGTAGTTTGGCGAATTCCTGAACAATAATGTTGTCATTTAAAAAAATTGAATTCATCCAGCTTATGAAAGGCTTATGTACATGTTAAGTAGTTCTATGAATGTTGCCCGTAGTTGCACCCATCACAGTTTAAGACGCTGAAATAACGGCTTTTCATGCTCCTGCTACGTGACAAATTCTGTTTAGTTTGTACATAATAAGTCTAGTTTGGATTATTACAAGTTTGCATTACCTTTGTCACTTCTGGCATAGCAGTACATACTGTAGCAGATGTACAATATGTCAGATGTCATAACGTTCAAACCTGCATAATTTGATTGCATATACAGAACTTAAATTTTTAGTTTAATACAAAATGTATTCCCTTGATTCAGATCTTGAGACATCAAAATAGCTAAAAGCACTGTTTATGCATCTTCGTGGAACTGTTCAGTACTCTACAGTACTCTGTGCCCCTGACTGCATCACAGCCATGCTGATATTCAGTACAACAGAGTGTGATAATGCTTAATTAATCATCTTTAAAATATCAGCTCTCCATTTTTTTCCCCCACAATGTGACCATGTTTATTATTCGCTGTTTAATTCAACGATTCTTTCCATTTTGCAGTCGGCGACCCTCTTAAGGCTATGTCACATATGTCACTCTGATCCGGATGTACTGCAGTGATGGTCTGATGCAAGTGAACTTGGTAGTAAGCAACCAAAATATAGCTATTTTGCTAATTTTTTGGCAATTTAACCTCAAAATAGTCACTAACACTTGATATTCATCTTATGAAGAGTATGAAAATCTATGAAAATCCCCCTAAAGTCATCGAATACCACTTTATCCTGTATTCAGGGTTGCGGGGGGGCCTGGAGCCTATCCCAGGAGACGTGGATGTCATGAGGCATGGTACACCCTGACAGGGTTGCGGGGGGGCCTGGAGCCTATCCCAGGAGACGTGGATGTCATGAGGCATGGTACACCCTGACAGGGTGCCAATCCATCGCAGGGCACACACACTCACTCACCCATTCACACACTACAGGCAATTTATGAACGTCAGTTAGCCTAATCTGCGTGTCTTTGGACTGTGGGAGGAAACCGGAGTACCTGGAGGAAACACAGCAAACACGGGGAGAACATGCAAACTCCATGCATACAGAGACAGGAAACAAGCCTGGCCGGGAATCCAACCCGACCCTGGAGGTGCAAGGCGACAGTGCTAACCACTCTAGGGCCAGGGGTAGCTCAGTGGTTAAGGCATTGGACTAGGGTTCGGATGATCCCAGGTTCAAACCCCACAACCACCAAGTTGGCACTGTTGGGCCCTTAACCCTCAACTGCTCAGATGTGTAATGAGATAAAAATGTAAGTCGCTCTGGATAAGAGCATCTGCAAAATGCGTAAATGTAACCACTACGCCACCTCGCCTTAAAGTGTTTCAGATTATTTCTAAATCTAAAGGAGTTCCTACATTTTCCCTTTTAAATGCTGTTTAGAAAATTCAAAGAAAAATGTATAAATGGTAAAAGTAAATTTTAGAATAAAATATTTGCATCTCTAGAAAGAGAACGCTCATGAACAGTCCGCTTAATGCCACTAGGGGGTCAAAACCGAAATGGCGCAACTTCTTCATGACAACTCGCCAGCCCATGCACCTCACTAAACAATGGAACTTGCGACTTGGAGTATGAAATTGTGCTTCATCCTCCCGACTCCCCCGACCTCGCACCCAGTGTCTGTTTCCTCTTATGTTATTTAAGGAAACCACTTTGCGGCAGAAGTTTGATGACGGCGAGTTGATCACAGAGGTGGAAATTTTCCTATCAAAACCCAAAAGAAGGCTTCTTCAGAGATGATCTCCAAAAGCTCATCCATCCATTTAAGAAGTGTGTCAACCTTAGGATATGTAGAGAAGGACTAAGCCCATACATATACCGTATACTGTATATATATATTTCTTCTTCCAGGATTAAGAAACACCCTAATGACTAAAACTCGCCTTTGCATATCCCTTGCATGATCTTCTCATGCTGTGTGATTTAAACGCTTTGATCAGGAGATTAAGATTCGTAATCACCCAGAGAGGAAATCAATTTTGGCACAGGGGCATTGTAGTACACAACCATTGGAGCTTCTTTTTATTTTTATTTATTTTTTTATTTCTCTCTGTGTTTTTCCTCCTCTCTGTTTCTGTGCTTTGTATGTTTATATTTCTGCAATGAATCCTCACAGGCTTCGAGTTCCTGTTTACCAACAACTTATTCATTTTTCGGCTGCACGTAGCCTATTCCCAGGGCCAGTGGCCTTGATACACACCAGCTGCGTACCTGAACATGAGGAAATTACCTGTGCAGGAGTATTTTAGGTCGATAGCCAGCACAGGTGAGGAGGTTAGGTTCTAGCCTTCAGACGTAGTGCTTAGAACCATCATAACGAAGAGGCTTTACAGAAATACAAATATCCTTAGAGGCGAAAGCGACAAGGAAAAACTCCCTGGGAACTGTATACATGTCTACTCTAGGCTTTTTATTCTCTGGAGTGGATCTTAAAGTGCATATGTTTGCAGAGTAAAAGTTTTAAGTCGTTATCTGTCTAACACAGCTGGTGTTGTCTCTCCCAGGCCTCTGAATTTGGCTGACATGTTGGGAATAAAGACGAGGTGATGTTTGTAAATGTACACATTTTTCTTCCCATTAATGTATCAGTTAGCCAAGATAATATTGCTTATAAATTAAAAAAATGCTGTTTTCTGATGAATGTACTGTAAGAGTTATTTCAGCATTGTACCATATTGACATTGAATATTTTATCAGTAAAAACATTTACAAATAAATAAGTAATCATCATAACCAAAATTCAGTCTCAAAACTTTTCAATTTTTCGTGTTTTTGTAAATTACCATTCGTGCATTATAAATACTGTAAATATCTCTGTCTAGTTCAGTTTATGGATGAGGAAAATTGCTGACTTGACAGTTGTCCAGAACATGATCATCGAGACTCTGCACAAGGAAGGTCAGCCACAAAAGTTTCTGTATCGATCCATCGTGCTTAAGCAACAGGGATGATTCCAGTCCGAAGAAAATTGCCAAGCAAAGCCGATTCAAGAACGCGGGAGAGCTTCATAAACAGTGGAGTGAGGCTGGAGTTAGTGATTCAAGAGCCACCACTCACAGATGTCATCAGGAAATGGGCTACAACTGGTGCCTTCTTAGTATTAAGCCACTCCTGAACCAGACACAACATCCGTAGCGTCTAAGAAGAAAAAGAACAGGATCATTGCAAAGTGGTCCAAATTTGTTCTCAAGCTTATTGAAAATCAAGGTCCCAGATTCTGGAGGAAGATTTGAAAGGCGCGGAGTTCGAGTTGCATGAAGTGCGCTGTGACATGTCAACAGTCAGTGATGATTAGGGGTGCAGTGCCATCTGCTGGTGTGGGTCCACTGTGTGGTTCAAAAGTGACAGTGGCAGTCTACTAGGAGATTTATGAACTCCTCCTGCTTCTCTCTGCTTTAACAAGAGGCTGATTTCATAATCCATTTGGACTTGGCACCTGTCCCCAGTGCCAAAACTGCCACTAACTAATTTTCTGATCATGATACCCCATAGATTTTCTATAGGGTATTGTCAAGAGGAAGATGAGAAACACCTGACTCAGAATACAGACGATCTAAAGGCTGCTATTAAAGCAACACAGTTTTTAATAATGCCTCATCATTGCCACAGTCTGATCGCTTTCATGCTATATGTACTATAGGATCATAAGCATATTGTCCTCCTGACACTTCCTGTGCTAATCATAAGAGCAAGATATTGTCCGCTCTGCATCCCATACATGCACGCAATTAAACAATTAAAGCTTTTATAGAGTTATCGAGGAGGAGTGGGGGGTGTCGGAGGGTGGGGATGAAATAGAAATTTCCTTTTAGCTAATGGAAGAAGATGGGCAGAAGCAATGTGGGATTTGAAAGCTTGAGCTGAATGCATTATGGAGAGCTTAGAGAGCTTGCTTTCTCCCGCTGTGTAAAAATGGATCTCGGCGCCACCTACTCTTATAAGAGCATACAAGAGGCACTTAAGCTGCTTTTTCTCAAGCATTTAGCACACTGCAAACTGTTTTAGAAGTACATTGAGAAGCATTGACTGCATGCTCAATACTCTACTAGTTTGCCATTAAACTCCTAAGTGGTTCGGATAAAAAAGAAAAAATAGTACATAAGGTGATGAGCAGAGAGATTCAGGGAGATCAAGTTGAATCCAAGTTTTTTGAATCTGTAAGCATTTATGGTTGATTTCATTTGAAAGTGATAACTTGTTGGCTCTCCGCATATTCTTTTTAGTGAATCAGATCATTCGACTTGGCTCTCACTTATTCAGATCACTCACTTATCTTCTATACCGCTTTATCCTGTATTCAGGGTCGTGGGGGGGACCTGGAGCCTATCCCAGGAGACTTATCCCAGGAGACTTAGGGGACGAGGCGGGGTACACGTTGGACAGGGTGCTGATCCATCACAGGGCATACACACATACTTTATGACCAAATTTGGGAACGCCAGTTAGCCTAATCTGCAGGTCTTTGAACTGTGGGAGGAAACCAAAGTACCTGGAGGAAACCCACCAAGCACAGGGAGAACATGCAAACTCCATGCACACAGAGACGGGACTCGAACCTGGACCCTGGAGGTGCAAGGCGACAGTGCTAACCACTACACCACCGTGCCACCTTTACTTAGATCATTTCCCTTTAAAAATAAAAATCTTCTCATTTGACTCATCTCTTCAGTGCTTTATGCTGAGTCAGATCATTGATCTCCGATCCTTTAGCTCAGCATTCTGTTTCTTTTCTCAACAAGTCAGATCATTTGACTCGGACCTTTTGACTCGACAAGTCATCAATCATGTGCCGGATCTTTTGACGCAGCTGTTTTCAGTGAGTCAGATCATTCAAGTCAGCTCAGTTACTCAGGTCTTCAGCGCTTTTTTCGCTGACTCACTTTGTTGGACTCAGGTGCTACAGTATGACTTAACGTTCTTGCTCCTTTTAGTGAGCCACATTATCTGACTCAGGTCATTTGACTCGGTTCTCCAACTCTTTTCAATGAGTGCAGTCATTTGACCCGGGTCATTTGCCTCGGCTCTCCAACTCTTCCCAGTTATTGGTATCATTTGCGTCAGCTCTCTGGCTCTTTTCAATGAGTCAGCTCGTTCACCTCAGATCATTGACTCAGCACTTCACCTCTTTTTAGTGGATCACATCATTTTCTGTCTTTTCTGCCGCACAATAACTTCCTGTCTCTTTTTGGTGGTCCGGATCATTTTCCATGGATCACTTGACTCAGCAAGTGAGAAAAAGCAATGTTCCATTACTAGAATGCATTATTACATTAAAACACCCCTCCCCCCCCTAACCGCACAAAAAGAAATTTAGTCCGATGCCTGATACCTGAGATTCTTTGTACACATTTAATTTCATTTGGTTTCTTATCTGTGCTTGTACAGTAATCTGCGGCTTAGCTCAGCTGAAAACAAAAGTATTATGTATCCATAATTTCTTTAAAGGAACACCTGGCTCATACCCCTGATGCAAAATTTATTTCATAGCCATTGCCAAGTCTGAGCTGAACAGCAAAATCAATAGACAACAGCAGGCACACGGACATATTGGAATTTTATTGATCGTCCATCAAAGTGCAAAGAGTCCACGTCTCTCCTGTTGTCTAATTTTTAATTCAGCGTCTATATTTCTCACTCTGAAAAGCACAGATAGTAGTGAGCTCACCTCATCCTCTGCACACGGCTCATGGAGTGTCTGATATCCGATACGTCTGATGTGTCTGAAACTCGACAACATTCAGAATCTTGGAGGATAAAATCTGATCGGGTCGCCATTGGGATATTTTTAAGTGCATATGGTTGGTTTGTCTGTATGAAAGTACTGTAGGCTATGATTATTCCCAGGTTCTGTAATGAGTCAGTATTTCAGGACTAAGGACAGCGCTTTCATCAGACTGCTTTAAGGCTTTCTTTTTTTTTTTTCGCTTTCACTGTAAGATATTACGTTTTCCATTTATGCTGCCTGTAAGCCTTATTAATGTCTGTGCTTTCTGTGCATGTGGGATGTAAATGGCTGTAATTTGAAATTACATTATTAGAGACATGCTCACCATGATAAAACAGTTTTGGTAGCTACAGTACACTGCTTCCTGCCTCAGCGGACATTTACTCTACTGTAGCGCACCCTGCATCTAGACACGCGAAACGCCAACCAAAAAACAAAGGTGTGACACTTTGTTCTTGTTGTTGGTCTGTTTCTTTTGTTCTCGGACCAGAACCTGAATTCATTTTAATATTGCTAGAATCAGGAAATTCCATCTACCCTTAAATAAAATGTCCAGAGTGTCTTTTTATGGATGGTCACTTCTAAGTATTTAGCCATCAATGAGCAGGAAAGGGGCACGATGAGACGGTGCGAGGAACTACAGCTGAATTAGTTCTGTTTCATCCATGGAAGCCTGGATGAGATGCTCTATACTTCCCTCATTTTTTCATCCAGGAAAATAGAGTCCATTTCATCCGTTTTTTTGCCCTCTCTCGAAGTGCTTCGCTGAACTTTCTCCTACTCTCTTTCTATTATTTGCGCTTCGCCATCCATTTGATCCGCGGCCTGATTTCTCACTACTGTGGCCGCTCGAGTGGGCGAGCACCATCCAAGGAGAACCAATCGAGTGAAACGCCTCTTTTAATTTCCCTGCGCTCGATAATCCTGCAGGGCTCGAAAGGAAAAAAAAATAATAATAATAAATTAAAGGGCACTCCATCCATCACTTCCATCCTGTATGGTGTTCCATCCTGTATTATTATTTTTTGGGGGGTCAAACACAATTCATTTTTCAGGATTGTTTCAAAAGCCTGTTCTTTGATTTTTATTAATCTTTTCTTTTTTTTTTTCCCCTCGTCGCATTAGCATCCACACTTTTGTTCTAATGCTTCAAGAAAGAAGAATCAAACTTACTGTACAAGCATGAAGTTGGGTAGAAAAATCTTCAGGGAATTCTCCAACACTTGTGTGCACTTGTACTTGTACTCACTCATCGTCTATACCGCTTTTATCCTGTAATCGTGGTGGTACACATACGGTGCCAATCCATCACAGGGCACACACACATAGACACATTACAAGCAATTTGGGAACGGTAATTACCCTAACCTGCATGTCTTTGGAATGTGGGAGGAAACTGGAGAACCCACGAGAACAAGGAGAACATGCAAACTCCACACACACACAGAGGCGGGAAGCGAACCTGACTGGGAATCAAACCCGGACGGTGCAAGGCGACCGTGCTATTGAACTGGTTTATATCATCCAGATGATGTCATCCTTGCTGGTGCACTGCATTTAAACACTGGAGGACTAAACATTTCCCAATAAAAACAGCAGGCATGTCGGTAGACATCTGCTGTGATTGACAACTGCGTAAGTGTTTCAAACTCTTTGATTTATACTGACCTCCACACCCACTTCCACATCTCACGTTAGCAACATTATTGACTGTATCAGCGTGTAATGAAATGCACATTTGACCTCCCTAACGTTAGACACGTATTTATTCCACATCAGTCATTAAAAAGCATTTTTTCCAGCTTCGCTCACTACAGCTTGGAGTGCGCACTGAGAGCAGTCCCGGTCCCTCGGGCAGGCCTCGAGAAAGACAAATGGCTGCGAGTGACATTCAAACCCTCAGCCACGACCTTCCTGTGGCACTACTTTATAGTCGAGCGACTATTTTTTGTCTCCTCAAGGATTCCCGAAACACTGTGCTATGCTGCGCTGTGCTGACTGCAAACACTCCTCTGACATCTGGAGTCTGCAAACACACCGAGCGCTGGCTCTATGACGAGCATCGTAAAAAGATACGTGAGAGCAATCAGAGAGTGATGCGATTTATTGTTGTGTGAAGTCTGAACCTGCATCTAACCTCAACCTTCAGACTGAATTTCAATCGTGAGACCACGTTAAAACGACAGCGCAGAACAGAATCGTTCATTTGTAGTCATTTACAGTGAAAGGATGCTGAGCGCCCGCTGGCAAAGAGAAGGGGCGGGGCCAAGTGATGCAGCACTGACGTTGTATAAATGAGAATGAAAAGGCGTGGCTAACAGTGGAGCGAAGGAAAAGTGGGACTCGGGGTACTCCACCCGTGATTCGTTTCAGCTCTTTTTATTTGTTTGTAATCCTTGTGTCCCCCGTCCTATCCCATCGCATCCCTCTCCAGCTCGCTTCTTTTGTGTCCTTGCTGTTGTCTCCACATTCCTGCCCTCTGGTCCTCTCTTCTATTCTCCCGTGATTCATTTCCTGTCCCCTATTCTGCTGTGTCCTTTCTATCCTGTCCCATTCTTCGCCCTTGTTCTCTTACCTGTCCTTACTTCTGCCCAGTACCTCCGCTGTCCTCTCTGTCCTCACTCCTACCCTTTGGCCGCTCTTCTACTTTCCCGCTTGACATCGGTCTCGTCTTTTTTTCCCGCTCTGTCCTTTCTTGTCCCATTGATGTGCGATAAGGTGTGTCCTCATAATCTGTCAGTCCTTGAGGAGTGATGGAGGTCTGTCTGTTAACACTCGGCTTTAACGAAGGGCGCGCCCTCTGTATCTGTGCGTCCCAGTAAAAAGGGGTGTGGCCTTTTTCTGTATGAGGATTGAAGCAGAGGTGGCATCTATTCAGTGTTGGTCCTTGTAAATGAGGTTTCTCCATTGTCAATATCGGCGGAGGGAAAGAGGTTCAGTCTATCTTTCAGCCCCAGCGAAGGAGGTGTAGCTTCTTATTTGTTAGGGTTAAAACTTATGCTTTAATTTGTCCTCATCCTCCAATTATCTCAACTGGTCCCCTCTTAATGGTTGGAACATTAGCTTCTGTAAATCTTTCATACATCTAATTATTTATTTATATTCCGATGTGCATCGCCAAACCAGATGGCATAAATTTTCAGGATGTGGGTTTTGTTTTTATTTTTTTCCAAAACATGACTTAATTTTGTGGATCACTGGCCTGTAATATTGCACACGTTTGGTTTCATAAAAATCCTGGAGGCCTTTCTTGCCCCTCGATGTCCAGATGGTCACAGGAAGGTTGAGAACTCATCCCGAGCTCTTCACTATGAATGGTGTAAAAAGCTCACACAGCTTCAGCTCTAACCTGAGAGTGTTAAAAACGTGTGACAGCTGAATTTTTATTGCGGGATGTGATCCAGGACAGTGCCTTCAGCCTTAACTAACCGTTTCATCTCTCTCTCTTTCTACTTCCCAAACCAGGTGGTATGTTCGGCCATCAGGAATGTTCGAGCTCTGATGCAGATGATGAGAATCAGCTGAAATTTTACACGGAGCACCGCATAGGCCGACGCCGCAGTAAAGGTACTGTAGCCGCCGCCCATTTATTACATGTTCATCACATCCTTCTTTCTCCTTCATCATCACTGTTCCAACTCAGAAGCATTTTAACTATATATATATATATATATATATATAAAAAAAAAATCCATAACCTTTCTTACATTCATGACATCATCTATTGACCCTGACGTAAAAAAAAATAATAATAATTAATATTATTTACAAGTCAGCTTTTATGGCGGTTCAGTGAAGTAGATGCAGCATTTTGTCACCTTCAGAAACATTTTCCCATAAAAATGAAGAAGAAGATTGTATGAGACGGCGTGTGGATATTAAAGTGGCAGGATTTTACAAGGAAAAATAAAATAATGGCAGATTGATGTTTCATCAGGAGCGCCTGCTTTTCTCTAAAACACCATAAACATGAGTGTAATAGCGCTGTAGAGTCTCATCATCAAATAATCCACTCACAAGAACAAAACACTGCAAAATTGTCAGTCTTTCTCATTTTCTAGATTTATTGTATCATTTTCTCAGCTGGTGTTTAGCTGTTTTTGGAGGTTTTAAACGGTCTCATATTTCTAGGAGCTTGGCTATGTTGTACAGTATTAATGCAACATATCAAATGGGATAAATATTTAATTTTTATTTATTTTAAATAATATATATTTTTTGCATTCAAATAAATTTTTTAATAATAATAACAAGAACAACAACAATAATAATTAAATATGACAGTTATTAAAAAAAACAATAACACTAAAATAGAAAGAAATACATTTAAAAATATAATAAAAAAATATATAAGATTGTGAACTTTAACTTGTGCAGGTTGAAACAATAGACAGATTTATACTTATTTTAAGGGTTTCAGTTGTAAGAGTTGTAGCTGTATACATCTGTAGCTCTTGGGGGGGTGTTCTTCGTACGTCGCTTGAAACATCCAGGATGAATTGACACATCATCGTGCTAATTAAGACCTGGCTAAGTCGGTTCTTCCAGCACACCTGTTGTTGATGATTAGTTTGGCCGGATTGAGTTGTCTAGGATTATTGCGCGTTCGTGCGTTGGTTTAAAAGGCGATATGCATCGACAGTAGAAACACTGATCACAAGCCCTTCGATTGGTTGACGAAATGACAAAAGAACAAGCTCAATTTTTTTTGTATCACCTGTTATGCGCTGAAATGCCCCCACCACCCCACGTGTTATGCAGTGAAATGCTTCCCTGCCATGGATTCCCCCCCACACACACATAATCGCTATCAAATATTATATTAGAACATAATACAGTATGCGCATATGGTTTACAAATTAATAGAAATATGAAAATAAATATGTTGTATATAGAAAATTAGAAATATGAATACATGTATACTTGTATAAAATTAGTTTTGTCCAATTTTTCATTATAACATTTTTTTAATTTTTATATATTTATATATATATATATTTGCATATTTGTAACGAACCCCTGAAAAATAAATGTGTTACAAAATAAACATTATACAAGAATTTGAATTAATGGTCTTGAGGGCTGTCTCGTGCCTAGAGTTTATTATAATAATAAAAAAACCTATGAATTTATGTTCTATAATATTTGATAGCAATTATATATATTATATATTATATATATTATATATATTGTTATATATATTTATATGCATGCAAGATACTTTTCGTGAGTCGTCACGTCAGTCGTGCACTTTAACCAATCAGATGTGACCTCACCATTTCAACCAATCATAACCCGGCAGGAGCGCAGCCTTAATCCTGTTTACCTGAAATAAAGCTGCTAACGAGCAGGTTCAAGCTTACGGATATGTTGCTATGACAGCAAATGCGAGATGAGCATCGAAGAACGAAACAATCCAAGATCAGGACAAATCCACAACAATCAAATCCGGCTAACTGAGTTAGCGACGTACGAAGAACACCCCCCTTGTCTCAAACCCAAGATAATACGTAAAATACACTGAACTTAGACAAGTGACCTTTTTGTAACATTTTCTCCTATCTGTAAATGTCATAATACGCTTTTCTGTGAGAGCACGTACTGTATGTTGTGACGTCTCTCTTTTTTAAGCTGTTTTAACTTAAAACTGGATGCAGTTGACTATATATATATATATATATATATATATATATATATATATATATATATATATACAATTTTTATAATAAACTGCAGATAATTTATCATTTATATATAATTTTAATTATGTTCCAAAACATAAAATCCTCGTTCAGTAATTAATAAAAATAAATATATTCCTGTAGCCATTAACTAAAAAAAATATATACATTATATACAATACTAAACAATATCAATAATAATTATTTAAAACTAAGCTTAATCACATATGTTTATAAGCAGCTGAAGTATTTTTCGATTCATATAGTCTTTCATTGAAATGTCGTGTCATTTTTATTTATTTTTTATTATTATTATTATTAATCAAGACTGAAAACACTGTATAATAGCTGAGCTGTGTGCTCCTTAATAAAGACGGTTAAAAGCAGAATCTCAGCACAGCAATTTATAATCTGATCACAGTTGCCTCAGTGGTCACAGCGCTGCATGAGTCTGCAGAAGGTTGCGAGTTCAAATCCCAGGCCCCGGTCGAGGTGTCGATTCTGTTGCTGCTTGTATTTAATTCCGAAGCAACAGCAAGTGAATGGATGTTTGTGATTTACTTTGGGTTGCATTGCTGCCTTTACATCAGGGTGAATTGTCGAAACTACTGTACGATTCCTGTTTTCTTTTGTTGCTCGCGGCAACGTCTGTTTCATAAACATCGTGTCCTTTTTCTGTGCGAGATTGTATAGTTCTAAAATAATCATTTGAGATTAAGTGCAGAACGCATTGTGTAACTGGATGTTGTCTGGGTGTTTTGTTGCATTGATATCATGCCCAGACAAAGTACAGAAGGAGAGGGAATTGATATCAACACATGGAAATTATATCCTGAGGTGTACTGGCGTTCATACACAAAGAGAGATTTGAAAAACGCCGACCAGCTTCCTAACATCGGGGATGTAACAGAATACAGATACGTTATTCAGGATTAATAGATAGTGTGTTCTAAACAAATATAAAATACACCATGAGATACTAGAATATGAATATGAGACACTTACTGTATAGGAGAGGTATTGTTATTTTTTTGGGTATGAAGGAGCTGAAATATGAGGCTCAAGGGACAAACAAAAAGCATGTGGGAAAAAAATTATTAAATTATCCGCATGGGTACAACTGTTAGAGCCTGAATACCAGCCACGCTGCCATACTGCTGTTTCTTAGTGTTATTGGTGGTGATGTTGGTGGTTGTTTGTTTGCTTGTTTGCTTGTTTTTTTCTTTATTTTCCCAGCGGCATAGTTTTGTTCTGATCACGCCCATTTTGCTATTCAGAGTATAAATGCACATTATTATTATTATTATTTTTATTATTATTATTACTGTATCTTAATATATATATAACTAGAGCTAAGGGCAAAGTTGTACGTTATAATGCATTATAACCTGTGGATGCAATATAAACTATTCATGAGTGTTATACTGCATTACATCATTAATAAACATATCCCAGATTATAAAGCTTTATGTAATCTCATGTGTGTAATAGCTACTGTAGGTAACAGAGATAATAGGGCATCATTGCACAACTTTAAAATAGGGGTTTAATTAATTATATTGCAAAGTAATACAGTATATGTTGCATTCTATACATGGTAAGCTGTTGTATAGACTTACTAGGATTGCCATTATAAGGCGTTATAAGACAAACTGATTTCTAATCCACTGTGAAGTTTAACATTTTACAAAGAGAACCAGAGTAAATACAGAATTCGCGTTCTAAATGAAGATTTTCATTTATTAAGGAAAAAAAAAACTGTACAAGTTTACCTGGCCTTATGTGACAAAGTAAATGGCCCCCAACATCCCCAACACTCCCAATCCCACCCCCTTGAAAAATCAGGAATGAACTATGAATAATTTTCTTTTGTGTAATATTAAACTTTGTTTGATGGTCTGAATCATTTGAGTGTAAAAACTAACTAAATAAATAAAAACGGAAAAAAATGAAGAGGGAGAAAAAAAAATGGGGGGGGCAAATACTTTTTCACAGCACTTTATAAATGTGAAGACCAACGGTGGAATTTGACCAGAAGAGAGACAGGACGTTACTCAACCCAAACCTGATATTTTTTCCAATAAATAATTATAAATAAATAAATAAATAAATAAATAAAGCACAGAAGGCTGGAATGATTTATTACTGCAGAGGAATATTTAATTACTTTAATGATGAATACTTTCTAACTCATTGATAACAGCTGTCAATAGAGCGCATGCAAATATCGGCTTCCGTGTGCGCTGATTATTGATGAAGTATTTCTTTATTTACTTTAAATTAGCCAGTGACAGAAGCAATGATGAGGAAAAGAATGATTGATTCATGGTTCGATTGAAAAAAAAATAAAACTGCAGGAATCTCGGTGTTAGGAAGGAAGGAAGGAAGGAAGGAAGGATATGTTTCTACTGTCGATTTTATTATTTTTCTTCTGTGTGCTTGTATGATAGTTATGGCTATTTTTAATACACACTGTTTTTTTTTTAGCACCTGTCTTGAGCATTTTATATCAGGATTAATTTTAAAGATCAAACTAGCTGAAGTTAACATCAACATTTCATTTCAGATCATAAAAAAAAAAGAGTCTGCGAATCTTGCCTTCATGCTGCATTCTAAATGCATTTATAACATGTTAGATAGCATTCATAAGGAAGACCTAATAAGCTCTGGCTCCTGTATAGGAGTGCATTGCATCAATAGCAAACATATAGTATAATATAGCTAATCCTGTAGCTATTTAGATTGTAGATGAACATTACTTGGGGAAAGAAAAGCAAAAAAAAAAGAAAGAAAGAAAGAAAAGCAAATAGATATAGAGTAAGAAAAAGAGTGCATTAAATAAAATCGCTGTAGGGAATTGAGTTCCAAAATGTAAAGGCGTTTTTGTCCCGAAAACTAGAGACAGCTTTAAGATTTCACGTCAACATAATTGAGCTGATCATCATCAAAAAAAATGGACTTGGGAATTGCGATTTGTCCGACATGTTCCTCTTATTAATCTAATCCTCTGCTTTTTTGGTTTCTTGACTTTGCGCCTTTGACTTTTAAGAGCGTTATTATCTCTCAAAAAAGACATCATTTCAAGGAAATAATTTGATTTATGCAAAAAAAAAAAAAAAAAGAAAAAGAAAAAAAAAAAGGCAGCCTTATCCACCGAAAAAGCAATTTCCAGCAGGTTTTTCTCCGCAATTAAGATCCACTATGCTTTTAGTCGGGAAGTCATTCCCATTCGCCCTGATAGCGTTTAGAAACTTGAACTTTCCTCACTGTGTTTCTCAGACTCTTGCTTTTTGATTGAGTCTAGCTCTCACCTCTCTCAGCCGATTACTGATGTGTGACAGCTTTCAAAAAAGAGAGAAGGGTTGTTCTGTGAAGTTTTCGGACTTACTGACGGAGAACCGTAAAAGACTCAGGAATGATTCAGGCTTGCCATCTATATATGAGACTCCCTGGTTTTAAAGCTTGTTGCATTTTATAATATTCGAATTAGTGTTTGATGCTCGTATTTGTCTTTGCTTTCTTTAGGAATAGTAATTACTTCTTTGGAGTGAGTATTAAAAATCGCAAAATTTAAAATGTTCATAGATTTCTCGCAGCGCCTTTTACTTCCACTGTGTATTGGTAACTGCAGCACACAATTTGTCCCTAAAGGAGAACGCTGCCCCATGCTAACTCTATCAACATTTTAAAAACAGAGGAGCAATGGACAGGACATCAATGACAGGATTGCCAAGTCAGCACCATTAAATATATTGCAACAGAACTGTGCAAAAACATTTTAAACTGTGCAATATTAGCAATAACGACTTTTTAAACTGTGCAATATTACCCCTGTGCAATTTGTTAAAACTATTGCAATTTGTTTGTTTGAAAGTGCAAATATTGTTTTGTCTTTACTTTTTCCTCTTGTGTTTATACACTGTACTGTCCCAATTTTTTTATTTGCACAATTTCTTCTTCGCTAGACGTAGAAGTAATGTTTCGCAAAGCAGGGGGAAATGGAGATAATGGAGAGGATAATGTCGAAACATCAGAAATGCATGCACACAGTGGTGACCTTGATTCTTCTGAATGCTTGAATTTTTCCTACCGAGAATATTTTCACATGTTTTGAAAGCTTGAAATGTACCTGCTGTATCTAATATATTTAAACAGACTCACTGTAAACTACGTACGTCCCAGACTTTACATTGAATGTCTGACTATTATTATGTTGCCAACGTTGTATTACTCTAAAACTTCAATACATAGCAACCTACATATAGTATAAGTCAAGTGTGATAGCCTAATGCTCCAGGTAAAATATGTACCAATCAGCCATAAACCATAAACACCTCAATCAAGTGATCTGCACAGCATCACTAAACTATATAGCAGCATACCGTGGACAGGACCATGGGGACCCAAGGTGGTTAACCTACAGTACAGTATGGCTACGTGGACTAAAGTCCAGCCAGTCTGGTGCGATCCCAAGGAAAGCCAAGGAAAGACAAATCGCCAAAAATAATCAGTGCTGGAGATGATAGAAAATTATTATTCGAAGTGCTATAACTCAACTTTGTCACTGTGGATGAATCAGCCTGCAGTTGTATTTGTGGTCATTTAAGGATGCATCATTTTGTGAATATGTTGGTATTATTCACATACAATCCCAAAGCCATGCTTTGATTGTTGAGTCACGGCAGCAATTTGGAACAATGAGAAAAGTGTTGCATTCGGTAGCATGCAAAAACCTCTTTGATTATAAAGACTGTTGATGATTAGAAACAATAAAAACGATATCAGAGGTTTACTGTATTTCACAGAATAATCAGCCTCCTCCTCTACTAGTTTCTTTTCAGGAGTTGAAGGCAGCAAGGCATCATAGTACAGGTATGCACTATATTACGTCCATTCGTATACCGTCTGACTACATACTGTATACAGTCATGGTCCTGGTCTTTAGGTTATAAGAAGGTTTAAAAAAAGACTCGATGAAAAACAAGTTGGAGCAAGCCGACCCAGAGTTAGTAAGCACAAGAGCTTTCTGCACACACCACATGCATCTGAGCTCCCTCTCGAAGGGCAGGAGTGGCTCAATCAGTTAGGGCTCTGTGTTACTGACCGGAAGGTTGGGGGTTCAAGCCACAGCACAAGCAAGCTGCTGCTGTTGAGCCCTTGAGCAAAGCCCTTAACCATATTTGCTCCAGGGGTTCTGTATCCTGGCTGACCCTGTGCTCTGACTCCAGTTAAATCTTTCCACATCTGACAAATCAGTGAATCTTAATCTTGTACACAAAGTGCTTGTTAATTTCTTTCAACAATGCCTCCCAAATGCAACAAAATCAGAGATGATTAGAAAATTTGGGACAAAAGGTATCCCTCAGACCTTTAAGTGTACGACATGGTGTTAGTGCAAGATCCAAATTGCACAATGTCCTATTTCACAGAATGTATTGTGGACGTAAACTTCTACTCAATTAATGCTGGAATGACTGCAACATCTGTAACAGAGTGTAAATGTCTTTCTTTTTGGGTTCAACATTCTCCAAAATCCATTAAATGCATTTACTTCACCCACAGCAGCTGCTGTTTCGCCCATCAGGTAGTTTTGCTTCACTGAACAATTAGTAGAAAGAAGAGATTGTGTCACGTTTTGCAATAAAGTTCACTTTGTGTCGTGGATTCCTTCAAACGTGATGGTCCAATGCTGCTGCATAAAGGATACAAAGCAGTTTTTAAATTAACATGTTTGTTATAGACAACCTTGTGTTGCAGAGGAAAACAATTTGTCAGAATGAGTAAAAAGCTGAAAAGTGTGTTTATTGTATTTGGCTGTCAAACTGCTCATATCTGTAACAAGTCTGGAAGATCGACTCTTAACCTTCACCACCTTGGATTTGATCCTGCATCCTTTTGCTCTTGACCGCAAAATGAACAAATGTAGATGTGCTAACTGCAGAGTCGTGACTTGTGTTTTGGGATTTCTAATGTCTGTGTTTATGTATTCGTCTCACACCGATTCATTTCCAACCAAATTCAAATGAGCTCATCTTCCATCTGTATATAATCTAATGAGCTAGTGGGCATCTTTTCTTACTGTACTGTAAGTTTGTTTGTTTTCTTTGTCTTGTTTGTTGTTTGTTTGTTGTACCCTGATCTGACCATCCACCCCACATTTATTGTTGTTGTTATTATTATTATTAGTATCAGAAGGAGGAGGAGGAGGATGAGGAGGAGGAGGACGAATAGTAATAATAATGGTGGTAGCAGTAATAGGGGTAGTAGGTATTAGTGGTAATAGTGGTGGTACAGTAGGAGGAGTAATATTAATTAGTAATACTAATAGTGGTAGTAGTAGTTCATAGTAGTCCTTAGAAATAGGAGGACTAATTGTTAGTAGTTATGGTAGTAGTGGTAACTAGTTACAGTATAGTAGGAATCATAGTAGTAGCAATAATAACAGTAGTAGGTAGTTGTAGTACTAATAATATTAGCAGCAATAATACTAGTTGTAGTTAGTTGTAGAAGCATTCATAGAATTAGTAGAAGCAATAATAGTGGTTAGTTGTAGTAGTAATACTAGTAGTATCAATAATAGTGGTAGTCAGTTGATGTAGTAATTGTAGAAGTAGCAGAAGCAATGCCACTAGTGGTAGTTAGTTGTAGTAATTATAATTGTAGGGGTAATACTAGTTGTAGTTAGTTGTAGTAGTAATCATAGAAGTAGTAGAAGCAATAGCACTTGTGGTAGTTAGTTGCAGTATTAATAATAGTAGCAGCAATAATACTAGTTGTAGTCAGTTGTAGTAGTAATAGAATTAGTTGAGGCTATAACATTAGTGGTAGTTAGTTGTAGTAGTAATAGTAGTATCAATAATAGTGGTAGTCAGTTGATGTAGTAATTGTAGAAGTAGCAGAAGCAATGCCACTAGTGGTAGTTAGTTGTAGTAATTATAATTGTAGCAGTAATACTAGTTGTAGTTAGTTGTAGTAGTAATCATAGAAGTAGTAGAAGCAATAGCACTTGTGGTAGTTAGTTGCAGTATTAATAATAGTAGCAGCAATAATACTAGTTGTAGTCAGTTGTAGTAGTAATAGAATTAGTTGAGGCTATAACATTAGTGGTAGTTAGTTGTAGTAGTAATACTAGTAGTATCAATAATAGTGGTAGTCAGTTGATGTAGTAATTGTAGAAGTAGCAGAAGCAATGCCACTAGTGATAGTTAGTCGTAGTAGTAAGCATAATAATAATCTTAGTTAATAGTAGTTGGTAGTAGTACTAATAGTAGTAATAGTAGTGGTTGTAGTAATGGTGATAACATTTGTAGTAGTTAGTAGTATTTATATTAAGTAGTACATAGCAGTAGTGGCTCAGTGGTAGGTGTTTCGCCTGCCATGCGGACGGTCCGGGTTCGATTCCCAGCCAGTGCTCGAACCCCCCAGCCACTGGATGCAGTGCCTTTCCCAAGCCCGGATAAAATGGGAGGGTTGCGTCAGGAAGGGCATCCGGTGTAAAACCTGTGCCAAGTTGTAGTGCGGACTTTATACTCCGCTGTGGCGACCCCTTGCCGGGAGCAGCCGAAAGACCAACAACAAGTAATAGTTAGTAGTAGTTACCAGTTAGCAGTAGTAGTCTTTGAGGTCATATTAACTGCTAAATAGCAAAAACAGATTCCACAGGGAGAGTGCAAACAATAATCATGAATGTCTTTGTGGCATCTGAAAACGACAACACTGAAAATGTGAGAATTTATTTAATTATGCGTCTTAATGGGTGAGCTCCTGCATTAATGTAGTTCATTTAGCCGAATCATCAGAGGGTTCAGTGGCGTGATGTCATGGTGTCGTAAATGACTCAGCTTGTACTGTATATAAAGAGTGTATAATGGCGTATCACTGATCACAAGTGCCTGTAATATCGTCTCACTACTCAGTTCTGATTCTACTGGTGTGTGTGTGTGTGGTGTGTGTGTGTGTGTGTGTGTGTGATGATATACTAACACTACTAAACCATTATCCCATAAATATCACCCTGCCATAGTTTAAACGGTTCAAATCCCTCCGTGCTTCTCTGGCATTTAAACAGTAATTATGCCGCTAATAATTATTTCTATAACGCATTAATCTGCTTAACTACATTAAAATGCTAAACATCCCATCATTAACGGGTTTTTCTCTCTATTTTTTTTCCCTTTCGCTCCTGTCGGTTCTTCATGCACGCGATTCCCTATGCATGCAAAATGCAGACCGGGTCACAAGTCAAAGACAGAACAATTTGTAAGCTCCCCGAGTGCATGTGTGTACTTTTGTTTTGCACGTTGTTCAACTCGTAGCTTTCACAGTTGGGAATACTCCGCATATACAACCATTATGGGTTCTGATAAAGTGAACCGACTATAGAGACCTTTAGGATTCTTGCGCCTGGTACTGGGTTTCAACATTTGGGTGAATGTTTATAGTTTCTTGTCAGGTTCTGTGGTTGTGTTTAGGGTTCTTCTGTATGTAGAACCATTTTGGATGTTGTGAGACAAAGACATTGAGGAGATGTTTAGAGCTGTAACAGAAAGTATGTTTGTTGCAGAAGGTTATGAGATTGATGTTCACAGTTTTCGGTTTAATGTGAAAGAACCCTTGAAGGAGCTCTATAGGGTTCTTGATGTAGGTTCTAGTCCCTTATAGTCTCTCTCACTCTCTTTCTCTCTCTCCATAGGTTGCCCTCAAAGCCCCATGAGTAAGGCCACACTGACGCTGATCACAGTGAGCACGTGTGTTCTAGCCGTGGTATACGGCTCACACACCTCCTGCCCACTCACCGTCAAGGTCACGCTGCACGTCCCCGAGCACTTTGTCGCAGACGGTAAGCCAACATTTCCTTTTACTTAACACTTTCTTAAATCTGTTCACAGAAAAACAGTAACAGTCTTAAAACAGTGCGAGTAAAAAACAAGCGTCATTGGATGGAGGAGTCTAAGGACTGGTGTAAGGAGTGGGGACTTTATCATGTGATACCTTACGTACTGTAGAATCGAAGAAATGGTAATATCTCAGACACTTTGAAAAGATCCAAATCCAATGCCACTATCAGGACGAGAGTGTTTGTCTAAACCCGGGCTACTCAATAGGCGGACTACGGTCCGCATCCGGACCCAAATACGGTTACATCTGGACCGACGCCAAAACAAACATGTTAATTTAATAATAATCTAAATGAGTTCTCAATGAAGTTCGCAACTGTGTTTCCACGCGATATATCTTTGAGTCGTCTAGTGATGGGTCGTTCATGAATGATTCGATCTTTTTGAACGAATCTTTAACGTGACTCAGAAGAACGAGTCGTCTCCGAGAGTGATCCGTTCATTTTCTACTGGACGCGCATGCGCAAAGCATCGCAAAACTCCCATAGTTGCTATGCGGTGCAGTAGATTCAAAAGAACGAACGACTCAGACTGGGAGATATAAGAGGTGAGCTACTCATTCTGTTTATTATAATATGTCCTTAATATCCTAATGTAGTGCTCAAAGCTGGCCATTGATATAAGTTTATTTTGAAAACAGCGAATTTAAGAGTGAGTGGACAGAAAAATATGCACTCGTGCTCCCCGTGGGAAGCAGAAAACCAATGGGCTTAATCTAGAAATCAAAAGTGGTCACCTTCTCACCTTCTGGACAAAGATGGTTACTGCAGCAGGTGTTCCTGTCCTGCAGAAAATGGCCCTTCAAATTCTCACAATGATTTCCTCAACGTACTGCTATGAATCTGCCGTTTCAACTATGAGCAAAACATATCACAGCTCCATCACCAATGAACATTTACATCAGTGCCTCCACCTGGTCCTCACACCTTTTTATGCTCAAGTTCAAACAACTGGTGGCACAAAGATGATGTCACCTTTCACACTAAAAGGACTACCATGTCAATTTTTGGGTATTGTTCGAAAATTTGGGGTTTGACTTTTTTTGTAGTTCTCTATTTGAAATTGGACTGTAATTTTTCCGGACCTCGGACTGAATATAAATTTGGTAAGTGGACCTTTCAAATTTATATTTGAATCCCCCTGCTCTATAGTATTTAGTCTCGGCCAAAACACCGCAGTCACAGAAGCTACTTCTGAAGTTTAAGTAACATGAAAGTGACCGATCGTGCTTCCCTAAAAATTTCACGTTGCTAACTTCAGCCGTTTTGGAGAGATGATTTTTTTAATATCTGACCCAAAAATTGTCATTTTTCAGAGTTATTATTATTATTATTACTATTTCGCTTCAAACAATAATCATTTAAAATGCAATTTTTTCATAATTATATTGTTGATACTAAAATTGGTGTAAGATTCTAGAAGCACATGACCTGTAAAAAATGGATCGCTTACATTTTTTTTTTGGTAAAAAAACTTAAAAAGCAAAAAATCTGTAGTGTCCGTAACCGTGTCAAATTCATGTTGCTGTAACTTAACAATTAAGCATTTTAAAATAACTAACTTTTTCAGGTTTATGTCTTTTTGTGTGAAATCTAAATCGGCCAAGTTTCATGTGAGTGACAGTTAAGAATTCGAAGAGGTTACGGACACTACAGACATAAAAGGGCATGAAATTGTATTTAGCTACATGGCTGCAATGACGCTGTTTGCATAGCATTAATTACATAAACAGCACTAGAGAATGTCATATTTCAGGGAAAAACTTTCCAAGGATGTGTGTCTCAGGGTTGAGTCTGCCATCTGCCTTACTGTTATATATATATATATATATAAGAAAAAAAAACTCTTCATCAACTCTTTAAAATCAGATGTTCATGCACATCTTTTATTTATTTTTTTCTGTTGCTGTATGAGCTTGACAAATTAGCAGAAATGAGATCAGCCGTCAATGTGTGATGCTAAGGAGGGAGTCGAGGACAGAGACGAGAGCGTGTCAGGGACGAGCAGATGGAGGAGAGAAAGCTCTCGACCCTGCCTCACAGGCGAGGTATACATCACTTCTAAAGAGCCTGTGAAAGAGTGCCAGGATATCTCAGGAAGCTCTTACACACACACACACTTCGAGAGACAGAGAAAGAGACACACACACACACACACACTCTTAGAGACACACACACGTTGCGGCTGTTTTGGGAAGCTGAGAACCGCTCAGTCGGAGGCTGTCACACTCGAGGTGACCACGGCAAGGTGGAGAAAATATCAAATGCTTGTGAAGTACTTCCTGTTTGTCAAGGCAGATTTTTCCATCAACAGGAAGCAGGCTTTATACCGAAGCACTAAACATGACAGGATGATGTATATTTCTTTTTTAAACTTCACCTATTTGGCAACGTTTCTGTGATCCCACTTGTTGTTACACCTCAAGGTTTTATGGATGTCGTGTTTTGCGATGCTTTTCAGCTCACCATGGTTATAAAGAGTGATGATGATTATTACACTTCAAGGTTCAAGGTTATACGCCAGCATACAGTATGTGAGGAATTAAAATACTATTTCTCTTCTTTAATTAACGTGCAACAGCAGTCCATGCATTATGAAACAGTTTTCGTACAGTACTGTACCATCAAACCATCAAATAGCGACTAGGATACGTGACCGACTCCTCCATAGGTCAGCTGGTCACTTCAGGTCAATCATACTGTATACAGTAGCTATTTATGCACACTATACATGGGGCGTTCGGGTCAAAGTGGGATTTGTGTGATGACATTTCTGGTGAATGAAGGTGTAAAAGTGATTGACACTTATAGAAGACTTCAAGGACAGCGCGGTGATGAGACTCTTAGTCACAGTAAAGTATCTGAACGGTGCAAACGCTGCCGGTACGTCTGTGCCGTCGTTCCCGTGAACATTCAGCGAGCAGAACAGCTGATCCTTTGAACACCGACGGATAACTTGCAGAAGAGACGCATCTGTGTGTGTGAACGGTACGCGCGGTCATTCACCAACACCACTTGCGCGTTACAGGAACTCGTCTGGGAGTTATCGCCACATTCCTCATACAGTCCTGACCTCGTGTTAAGTTAATTCTACTGTACATGTTTGGGTCATTAAAGGAGTTCCTGGGAGGCCGGCGTTTCAGACGCGAATCAGACGGTCCGATCATGGCTCCGGCGTACTGAGAAATCCTTGATACCTTGGTGGTATAAAGTGAAACTAGATGCTAGTGAAACACGGGGATAAGTGCATTAGTGTAGCAGGGTAGCACATAAACACTACAGGAACGCTAATCAGTCTAACCTGCATGTTTGTGGTCTGTGGGAGGAAACCGGAGTACGCGGAGGAAACCCACCAAGCACGCGGTTGAACATGGGAACCGAACCGGGCTGGGATTCGAAACCGAACTCTGGAAGTGCAAGGCGTATATTTATGCATATA
Source organism: Channallabes apus (assembly GCA_030522415.1). Lineage (NCBI taxonomy): Eukaryota > Metazoa > Chordata > Actinopteri > Siluriformes > Clariidae > Channallabes > Channallabes apus. The sequence goes on along the minus strand of CM060106.1, from coordinate 57,296,276 downwards.
TTAATAATTGTGTGTGTGTGTGTGTACAGGCAGCAGCTTTGTAGTGAGCATGGGCAGTTATCTGGACGTGTCTAACTGGCTGAACCCGGCCAAGCTGACTCTGTACTACCAGTCCAACTCGTCGTCGCAGTGGGTGCGTGATTACTGCGGCCAGAGGACCACGGAGCCCTGCGAACAGCTGTGTGACCAGGACACGGGTGAGTGTGACTTCACTTACACACACACACACACAAAGATCTGGCAACCCTGAATTAAAAAAAATAACAAATAATTAAGAAAGAGGGGAAAAGGTACTATAATGTGTTTATTATTTGATGGTTGATGGTCTTTTAGGCGACAGAGAGTGTTTACTGATGCACGGTGTTGTGTACTGAAGGCTCCTCCCTCAGCGCTGCCCGGATAAAAAATAAAGGTGAAGCATGAAAGCAAATGTCAGCTGTCGAGTCAAGATTATGGGTAGAGTGGTAAAAATACCCTCCACACACACACATACACGAGAGATAATTTTCATTTTAGCACTACCCTGTGTGAGACCGCATTACACTCCGCTAAATGTCTACAGCTGAGATCTGATGCTCATAATTTCCATCAGCCGAATGTATGAATCTGCCTTTACACACAATGATAAGCACGAAACAGAAAGTGTAACTTTTTTTTTTTCCCTCTCAGATCCACTGCTGCTTCTTTCTTTTCACAACCTGAACAAGAGAGTGTGTTCTCTGAAAAGCCGTAATTTAGGAGACAGAATGAAGGAAGAGAAAGAAGGTGTGAATGCAAGAGCACATTTTGTGTCTGTAACAGGCAGGAAGTCGGCTTTCATCTTCACACACACACACACACACACACACACACACACACACACACACACACACACGTGCATTTCTGAACGATTTTAAGGACCCAATGTATGTGTGTGTGTGTGGGAGTGTGTGTGTGTAACGAGGTGTCTTTCTTTGCTTTGCTTTATCTTTTCATTTCTACGTTTACTCCTGCACTTTATCACAGGGATTATTCAGTGTGTACTGTATGTGTGTGGCCCCTTTTATACCCGTAAGTGAACTTAGAACATTGTATGTTTTACAATCAAATAATTAGAAAGCTGAAAGTAAGAAAGAAAGAAAGAAAGAAAGACACTAATTAAAATAATAAATAATAAATTGTTAAGAATTGTTGGTAGATAGACATATAAATGGATCAATGTATAGGTACAAGGATGGATGATTGGATGGATGGATGGATGGATAGATAGATAGATAGATCGATCAGTGATGAGTAGATGGGTGGATGGAATAGATGGATACAGATCTACATATAGATGAATGGATCAATGTATAGGTACATGAGTGGATGGATGGATGGATGGATGGATGGATGGATGGATGGGTCAGTGAATCAGTGGATCAATGATATGTGGATGGGATAGATGGATACAGTAGATTAATGGATTGATGTACAGTATATGTACATGAGTGGATAGATAGATAGATAGATAGATAGATAGATAGATAGATAGATAGATAGATAGATAGATCAATTAATCAATGATGGGTAGATGGGTGGATGGAATGGATGGGTACAGATCTATAGTGCATATAGATAAATGGATCAATGTATAGGTACATGGATGGATGATTGAATGAATGGATAGATAGATAGATAGATAGATAGATAGATAGATAGATAGATAGATAGATAGATAGATAGATAGATAGATAGATAGATCAGTGGATCAGTGATGAGTAGATGGGTGGATGGGATAGATGGATACAGATCTACATATAGATGAATGGATCAATGTATAGGTACATGAGTTGATGGATGGATGGATGGATGGGTCAGTGAATCAGTGGTGATATGTAGATGCGTGGATGGGATAGATGGATACAGTAGATGAATGGATCGATGTATATGTACATGAGTAGATAGATAGATAGATAGATAGATGGAAGACTCCACAGGATAACACAGACTTGTAGAAAACCACTAACATCTTGCTGCAAACACTTATAACCTGTATTTCCTAAGAAACCTTTCAGTCCAGTTTTTTTTGTCAAGATGGACATCATGGTATCTGTAGGTGCCAACCAGCTCAATTTGGGGCCTGTTGTGGTCCTTTTCCTCCTGCAGTCTTCTGCCATCTTTTTGGACTCGACCACATTGAAAAGCAGGTCATTCTTTCCCTCACCATTCCACAAAGTTGTTGATTAGGCCGCCACAGAGTCATGAGAAAATGTCTGAAGATATCAAAGTTCTGACCTGTACCACAACACTGTGGTGTTCAGGGTGAAAATGAAGGGGCAGAGCAGGGTTCCCTGTGGTGCTCCAGTGCCCCTCAGCAGGTGTTCAGACTGGCAGGTTCCCAGCCACACAACCCAGAGTCTATCTGACTGGTTAATCGGTGACCCAGGACATCATGGACATGTCCAGCTCCATACATCTAATCTTCTCTCTCAGCAAGAGGGGTTTGATGATATTGAATACACTCCGATAATCAAATAATGTCATTCTTACTATGGTATTAATATAGTCCAGATGTGAGTGGGCTTCTTGCTTTAAATACAGTACGTGACTGCATATTCATATGCCAGCACTAGTCTGATATCATATGAGGGCTGTTGGTCTATAATTGTCCACGGAGCAGGACATTGTCTTCTGTCAAACAGGAACCAGCCAGGGGTGCGTTTCCCAAAAGCATCGTTGGCCAACTATGGTCGCAAGTTCCGTCGTTACCAACATAGTTCAACAACTAGGTGTTTCCCGAAACCATAGTTCAAACGAACATCCGCAAACAGCGTCGCAAACTTACGTGGTTGGAACTACAGCCTTCGAACTGTGGTTAGAAGCAGAGTTCCTTGTTAGTTTTCTGTGTCGACGTCATTGATTTCGCCGCGGGTGGGTGTGTTCTATTCACAGTTAACGACCCTACGCCCTATTAGTTTCTAAAAATTTTCCCAACCACTTTGAGCGATTTGGAAAACTTAATGTTTTGGTGCTCAGATATTAGGTTATTCATTTTTCGGTTATTTTGATTATAAATTCACTTTAAACGATATAACAGCGATACCATCGCAATTATTCTCACTTCGAAGTGCCCTACGGAAGCATTATTTATGCCGGTTGGAACACAGCCTTGGTTTCGTTTGTGCGAAGAAAAGTTGAGTATCTTTAAACATACCCAAAGAGACATGTCTCATAACAATATTTGTAGTAGTATGTTAGAGGTTTTCACTTATAATGAATGTTATCTGTACTGTTCATGTATTCAACATATACAGTGCACAAAGTGTTAAGCACTAAGAAATTGTAAAATTTATACACTACCATAGTGTAAGCCTATTTAAAATATTACTCAATATATATTCAATGAATGTACCCAAATAAATCAACAAACTGGGGTTTGGGCACTGGCTGGGAATCGAACCCGGGCTGTCCGCACGGCAGGCGAAACAGCTAAATTCAAATTCAAATTTTCAAATTCAAATTTTATTGGTCACATACACAATCATACACAGTATAATATGCAGTGAAATGCTTTATACGACCGCCAGTGACCTTAAAAAAGAAAATAAAAGCTTGTACGTAAAATAAATAATCAATAAAAAGGAAATACTGAAGAAATAATTTTAACTAGTAAAATTAACTGTGCAATAAGGGCATAATAAAATATTGCAAAAATATAGAATATAGGGTAGAGTATATATGTATATAGAATTAAAGTGTCGGTGGTTGTGCAAATATGCATGAAAGGTGACATGTGCAATTGTCCAGATGTATGAGTATTTAGTGCAAGTGTGTATGAATGTGTCCATGATTGTCCAGTCAGTGTTGTGAGCTTAAAAGGTGTTATTAGTCCTGTGTGGAGGTTTGATTGAGAGACCTTATCGCCTGCGGGAAGAAGCTCCTCCTCAGTCTCTCTGTGTTGGCCTTTAGGGAGCGGAATCTTTTCCCAGACCGCAACAAAGAGAACAGTCCATTACTGGGGTGACTGAGGTCCTTCATGATCTTCCTGGCCTTAGTCCAGCACCGCTTGCTGTAGATGGAGTGCAGGTCAGGGAGCTCAGTGCGGATGATGCGCTCGGCTGATCGCACCACCCTCTGTAGAGCTCGTCTGTCCTGCATGGTGCTGTTCCCGAACCAGGTCGAGATGTTTCCCGTCAGGATGCTCTCTATGGTGCAGGAGTAGAAGTTCCTGAGCACCTTGGAGGGCAGTCTAAAGTCTCTCAAGCGTCTGAGGTGGTAGAGACGCTGCCGGGCTTTTTTCACCACGGTGTTGATGTGACAGGACCATGATAGGTCCTGCGTGATGTGAACACCGAGGTATCTGAAGCTGTCCACTCTCTCCACTGGGCTCCTGTTGATGACGGGGGTCTGGTAGTTCCTCTCCTGCTTTGTACAAAAGTCCACTATCAGCTCCTTTGTCCTACTGACGTTCAGGAGGAGATTGTTCCTCTGGCACCAGTTCTCCAGATTTCCAATCTCCTCTAGGTAGTCCGACTCATCATTGTTGGTGATCAGTCCGACCACGACGGTGTCGTCAGCAAACTTGATGATGGAGGTGGAGTTGGTAGTGGCCACGCAGTCGTGGGTGTACAAAGAGTACAGCAGGGGGCTCAGAACACAACCCTGGGGGGCTCCAGTGCTGAGAGTGAGTGTGGCTGAGACATGGGCGGCATCCTTACTGCCTGTGGTCTGCCAGTCAGAAAATTGGAGATCCACTGACATATAGATGAGCTCAGTCCCAGGTGCTCCAGCTTGGTGGTGAGTGTGGAGGGAATTATTGTGTTAAAAGCAGAGCTGTAGTCGATGAAGAGCATTTTAACATAATTCCCTTTCCTAGTGTCCAGGTGAGTGAGTGATGTGTGGAGGAGATGAGAGATTGCATCGTCTGTGGAGCGGTTCTGACGGTATGCAAACTGTAGTGGGTCCAGTGTGTCGGGTAGTGAAGAAATGATGAAGTCTCTGATAAGGCGTTCAAAGCACTTCATCACTACTGAGGTGAGGGCTACAGGGCGATAGTCATTGAGGGAAGCAGGGTGTGGTTTCTTCGGGACAGGAACAATGATGGATTCTTTGAAGCATGTGGGGATCACCGACTGAGATAAAGAGATGTTGAATATCTCAGTGAACACAGGTGCTAGCTGGTCTGCGCAGGCTCTGAGGATACGACCTGAGATGCCGTCTGGTCCTGCTGCTTTCCTGGTGTTCACTCTCTTGAAGGCTCTCCTCACGTCGTGCTCGGAGATGATGAGCGCGTTCCCGGTGCTGGCTGTGTCTTCCTGTCTGCAGCCGTTAGCGCCGCTAGCATTAGCGCCGTTAGCATTAGCGCCGTTAGCATTAGCATCGCTAGAGTCTTTAGCTGCAGCCTCGAAGCGAGCAAAGATGTTGAGCTCGTCTGCCAGAGTCTCGTCCGCGTTCGTCATACCGGATGCTGATGCTACCGCTGAGCTACAGTACCAGTGCCCTTCTGAGAAGTAGAATATGGACTATTCATAGGTTTATTTAATAATAATAATAATAATAATAATAAATATATATAAATAAATATATATATACACACAGTATATATCCTACTTGTTTGCAAAAGTATTTAAAGTACATGTGCAGGGGGAGAAACCATGTAGGCAAATAAACAAAATATTCATTAACACAAATTCATTCGAGATTCATTTAAACAAAAAAAAAAAATACTGGATCCAAACTGTAAAAAAATAACTAAATAACCAAACATATTCTGAATTAACAGTTGTCTGGCCTGCTCCTGCAGGATGCATTCTGCCTTGATGTGTGCTCGAAGGATCATCATTATCATCGTCATCCTCATCAGAAGTGTAATCTTCCTCATCCACAGCAGCACCAGAAAGACGCCCCTCTTCCTCATCACAAAGCGGGACATTTTCTTTGACTGCAATGTTGTGGAGAATTGCAGTAACTACAATTACATAGCAGCTTTTGGAGGGGTTCAGTTTCAGGCCACCACTGGACTTGCTTGTTTGGTCACACTTGCAAAGTCCCTCCACTTGTTTCTGACTTCCTCTGGGCTTCTCTCATACCCATTCCCAGAAGCATTAATTTTTGTGCGATTTCATTCTAATTTTCTTTATCCGAATTTGTAACTGTGTTTTTTAATTTGGAGAAAAGCAAAATTTGATTGTTTCCACAGTTTCCCACCTCCTCCAAAAGAACTGCAAGCTCTTTTTATTTTAGTAAATTGTGGTTTTCGTGTCATTTTTTCACGTCAACTCTCATTAAACCATGGCTGTATGTAAAGGGACTTATATAGGAAATAATATTGAGCAAAATAGGTAACAGGTGTTCACAACACAATGCCAGCATTTTCTAAACCCATCATTTCTTTTTATTTTAATTGTACTGATGTATCAATACCAAATAAAAAATGAAAAATGTTGCGGTTGAGACATTATTACACCACTTCTACGTTACGTCAATGTGAAAGCGCATTGAATGCGAGCCGAAGAGAGAGAAAAGAAATAAACACACTATACAGTAGGGGGCGATATGTGCCTATGGCACTACTCCGCCATTGTATCGAAGAAGAAGAAGAAGAACGACAGATTAAACCAACATAGTTCTAACCATGGAAGTGCGACACAGGTACTATGGTTTTGGGAAACACTTGTGACTAGTTAGTTAGTTTCCTCAATGTTGCATCGTACTATGGTGGTTAAGCAAAGAGCTACATAGTTGTACGGGAAACGCACCCCAGGATGTTTTAACAGTCATGTCACCTTCTGCTGTTGAAGGCTCAGGTTAAAGATGTTGGCGGATCTACAGAACCACACACCTGGTTGCACAAACCTCCAGGACACTAGAACTGATTCTGTCAGGCCCTGCAGCTTCCCCAAGTTTCAGATGATTACTTGGCCAGTAGTAACAGATAGGTGGGGGACAGAAGCAGTGCCGCGAGGGTGGTGGGGAGGGTGTTGATTGAGGAAGGCAGATGTGTGAGTAATCGGAAGAAGCCTGTGGGAAGAGAAGAGAAGAGGTGAACAGTTGTGAGCTGAGCAGGGGAGAATTGGTGTAGATGACAGGGTGGGAAAAGATGTTTTTGTGGAGACACCGGAGTGCCGGTAGGGTGTTGTGCTAAAGCTATCAAAGAAGGCAGCTCATTAGCGCTTTCCAGAATGGCCCCCCATAGGTTGCTGTTTTGGTTTGGATCAGGTTCACTCCATCATGCCAATCCAAACCTCTTTTGCATTGTTCTACTAAAACCTACCTTCCAGCTTACCTCTACAGGCTTCTTGTTCATTTTCAGTCTCATCTTCAACTCTTTCTGAACCCTCATAATCTTCTCCTTGTTCTTCTGCCTTGTTCTTACTTTTCTGTAGTTTCGCCAGCTACTTGGAGATACAGGATGTTTTATTGTCATAACAATGCACCCTCCTGACTGGAACTATAACCTCAATGCAGGAAGTGATGTAGTCTGTCAGGTTGGAAATGTCTTCTCCAGCTTCTTCACATTGTACTTCCCAGTCTGTGGTATCGAAGCAGAGCTGCAGAGACTCCTCTCCCTCTCGTAATCACCTTATAGTCATCTTATCTTGGCCACAGACTTACTGTACATGGATGTGTAGTAGAACCAGGTTGTGGTGGTCAAACCCTCCCAGTGGGGAACGTTAAGCAGATGAAGTTTATCCAGGTGCGAACAGGACTGCTAGATCTGCTGTATATATAACCTGACTACTTGCTCTGGAAGTTGCTCAAGTTATCAAAAAGGTTTAGTTTTTTTTTTTTTTTTGGTTGTTTTTTATGGTTTAATGTGCACATCATCTTTTTTTCTTTCTTACAGTCATGGCCAAAAGTTTTGAGAATGACACAAATATTAGTTTTCACAAAGTTTGCTGCTACAGTAAAATGCTTTTAGATCTTTATTTCAAGTTGTTTCTGTGATGTACTGAAATATAATTACACTTCATAAAAGTTTCAAAAGCACTTCATACAGTACGTTTCAAAAGCTTTTATCAACAATTACATGACATTTAAGCAAAGAGTCAGTATTTGCAGTGTTGGAGCTTCTTTTTCAGGACCTCTGCAATTCGACTGGGCTCTCAATCAACTTCTGGGCCAAATCCTGACTGATAGCATCCCATTCTTTCATAATCACTTTTTGGAGTTTGTCAGAATTAGTGGGTTTTTGTTTGTCCACCCGTCTGTTGAGGATTGACCACAAGTTCTCAATGGGATTAAGATCTGGGGAGTTTCTAGGCCATGGACCCAAAATTTCAACGTTTTGGTCCCTGAGCCACTTAGTTATCACTTTTGCCTTATAGCACGGTGCTCCATCATCCTGGAAAATGCATTGTTCTTCCCCAAACTGTTGTTGGATTGTTGGAAGAAGTTGCTGTTGGAGGGTGTTTTGGTACCATTCTTTATTCATGGCTGTGTTTTTGGGCAAAATTGTGAGTGAGCCCACTCCCTTGGATGAGAAGCAACTCCACACATGAATGGTCACAGGATGCAGTCCATTCACCATACTTTCTGCAGAAGATCAATCTGTCCCTGATGTTTTTTTTTTCTGGAGAGAAGTGGCTTCTTTGCTGCCCTTCTTGACACCAGGCCATCTTCCAAAAGTCTTCGCCTCACTGTGCGTGCAGATGCGCTCACACCTGCCTGCTGCCATTCCTGAGCAGCTCTGCACTGGTGGCTCTCCGATCCCGCAGCTGAATCCTCTTTGAGACGAACCTGGCGCTTGCTGGACTTTCTTGGACGCCCTGAAGCCTTCTTAACAAGAATTGAACCTCTTTCCTTGAAGTTCTTGATGATCCTATAAATTGTTGATTTAGGTGCCATCTTAGTAGCCACAATATCCTTGCCCGTGAAGCCATTTCTATGCAACGCAATGATGGCTGCACGCGTTTCTTTGCAGGTCACCATGGTTAACAATGGAAGAACAATGATTTCAAGCATCACCCTTCTTTTAACATGTCAAGTCTGATATTCTAACCCAATCAGCCTGACATAATGATCTCCAGCCTCGTGCTCGTCAACATTCTCACCTGAGTTAACAAGACGATTACTGAAATGATTTAGATCTGCCCGTGTTCCTCTGTAGAGAACAAATCCAGGAGTGAAATGGCGTGCTGTCAGCGGCTCCGAATCGATAAATCACCTTTGCGATCGACCTCCTATTTCCAGGTGTGTGTCATGAGCGCTGGGAGACAGAGTGTAATGTGGCACGATAAACCATCACAGACAGGAAACGGTGTCTTAATTCATTTCCTGCTCCTGCGAACATGTGAGAATGGGAATGAAAGTGAAACGGCTGAGTGTGAGATAACTGTCGGGAAGTGTGAAGAGAAAACAAACAGCACTGATGAGGATCGGTTGTAAAAATGTTCCTCTGTAATAGCTAACATACAGTAGTGACTCCTCCTTATGCGAAAAGGAAAAATACTGAGAAAATGTTTAATAGAGAGGGCCTGCATTCATTAACACGTTTAAAGTTGCATGATTTGTGAAAGTCAAAACGTGTGAATGAAACTTTGTTTTTACATGAAATAAACTTTTGAATGGTCAGGATTTAAATCTAAATTCTCTGGTCACGGTGATTTCTCTAAGCATCCTCATGTTGTCACAGTAAGTCAGTACTTTCTTAGTCATTGTTTAACATCCTGTATGTCACAGTCTTTTCTCTAATCATCGCTCGGTTCCTCTCACCATCACGTCGACCGCGCGTGAGCGTGTACAATATGAGAACGCCTTTCCTCTTCCGCTCTGCTCTCCAACGCTCTCACATCCCTCCGGTTTAGTATATCATCCTCCTCTCTCTCTCTCTCTCTCTCTCTCTCTCTCTCGCTCTCTCTCTCAGGACATTTTGCAGTGAGTTCGCTGACTCAAACCTCTTGTCTTTCTCTCCACACACTCCACCTCATGTGCTAGAGGGATGTCTGGGCCGGTTGCCAGGCCAATCTCAGCCCACCGCCGGGGTTTGATTAAGGCATGAGGAGATCGGGTTTGGATCCTCCGGTTTTATTCTGCTTCTGAGTCAGGAAAAGCTCTTTTACTCATGGCTTCGTGAAAGGTTCCTGCATTCATTCGCTTGTTTCCGTACATCCTCTTTACACACAAGCACACAGCCAAAGTCTTTGTTGTAGTATTCTAATGTAGCTCGGGTACTTAAATCCATTTTGTTAAACTTAAGCCAATTCTCATACTGTAGCTGTTATGTCAATTTGGCATTGAAGTGAATGAGAATGAGCTTTGTCAGTTGTTACATACTGTACAGTACGTAGCCATGAATCCTGTCTTATTTAGGTTTACGTAAACTATTACAGTATAAAGGCTTATGTCAACTAGTGCTTGTTGGAATAAGAATTACTAATTGTTCTGTAGGTTCTTGTCACCTGTTATAAAGGTCTTACGTTGGTGTAGTATTTTTTTTTTTTGTCTAACATAAAATTTAGCATTGTACCTAGATCTAGAAGGTGTATCCTTTCATAAATCTTCATAGGTTTGTGTCAGTAGTTATAAAGAGCGTCCTTTGGTGGAGTCCTGCATTATGTCAATTTATTTAAAAAAAACAGTCCTGAGAAAATAGCGTTGTGTTTATCTATATTTATCTGCCAACCTGAATTTATCCATCGTGTGTCCGGCTCCTGAGCAAGACCAACATGATGAATCCCATAAATTCTTGCACCTTGAATCGTTTTCCTTGAAATTGAGCGAAAATATGCATCGGGACAACAATCTCTCCGTTCCCGCGTCTATTCCATGGACCTTGAAATCGGAAAATTGCCCGCACGGCCTTTAGCGAGATTGGAAAAGCATTCTAATGAAACCTATCATTAATCACGCGGGTCAGACGCTGAGAGAACAGAGTAGAAAATGATTACAGGCCGGCCTCCCACCTCTGCTGCGTGATAGTGATACACACATTCTGGTATTCATTTAAAAACTGAATAAAACACCAAATCTGCCAATAACAAGGTCTAAGTCCTGTTGGATTCTTGTTTTTAAAAGTCAATCTGTCTGGCATTAGTGCTCAGAGAAGAAAAATGTGAAGGCCATACATGTAATAGCTTACTGTGGGTGAACATCCTGCTATGCAGTCATAAAACATTATATGCCTTGTTCATGAAAATTGTTTTATTTTCCACTGTTAATGATTATAATGAATTCATAATAGATAAAAAATATCCATTATTATTATTATTATTATTATTATTATTATTATATACAATAATTCAAAGGTTTATTCATTTAAAATGCTAGAAGAGTTGTTACTAGGAATTACCAGAATACATTCCAGGGGATTTTGAGGGAATAAACAAAGGGTTGTCAGATGAAGGTTTATATCATTAGTTATAAAGGGCCTGAACATGAAAGTTGGCTCTCTTTGGGGGGAAAAAAGAATATTTATAAAGGTTTGTATGAAAGGTAATTGTTTGTCCATAATACAGGGAGAGCTCCTGCTAGTTGTGCTGTGTTATAAAGATGTATGTGATTTATTATAACAGGCTTATGGGATGTTAGTGTCTTTACAGGAGTTCTGTCTTTTGTGAACATAAAAATTCATATGATCGATAGATCACTATGGATGACATGAGTTTTGATTTGGGTGTGCATTAGTTGTTATAAAGGCCTTATCTAGGTGTCCATGTGCACTATTTCATCATTTGTAATGCAACTGGTTCTGTTATGGATACTGTTTGGCTGCTGTACCAATTTGTTTAACATATTAAGGCGTCGATTCACACTTTGCCTCTCAAAATGACAAAAAGCAAATGATATTTTTGGTTTCTATTTTTATGCAATGTCAAGACATGCATCTCAGCAGGAAAAGAGATAATCAGCTTGTTTGGGGTTTAAATAATAATAACAACCCAAGTTAAACAGCAAATCAATGAATATTAGACACTTGTAGTAGTTACTTTAAAAAAGATCATGAGTTCGATTCCCGGGTGATACTGTAACCTCTCGCAGCCCAATAACTTCTCGGCCAATCAGAGAGCTGATTGGCCAAGCTCTCTCAGAGGGGAGGGATGAGAGGTACTTGTGCTCCCACATTAATCAGGGCTCTACAGCCAATCAGGGGCGTCTGTGAGCTCATGCAAGCAGAAGGAGCGGATAGCGCTGTCCTCCGAGTGTGTTACTCCGCCCCCAACGGTGCGTGAGCGAGCAGTTCAAAAAGATGTGGTCGGCTGGCGTCACGCGGTTCGGAGGAAACTCATGCTAGTCTTCGGCCCTCCTGACTGAGCGTTAGTAGTAGCCTTAATGTAGGAGCCCAGGGGTGATGGGGAGGAATTGGACACGACTAAATTAGGGAGAAAATCAGGAAAAAAAGGAATACTTTAAAACCCGTGAAAAATTTCACTGCTTGTGTCCAATCACACAATAAACATTAGTGCTGTTGAATCGAATTTCATAAAAGTAATCTTTTTTTTTTTTTTTTGGAACGACATCATAACTTTCACTTTCATCAAAACCATTAAATGTCACATGATATAAAAGTGCAGACGCTTAAAAAAGAAGACAAGAGCGATTGTTTCCTCAAGTGCTCCCACAAGAGCCGAGACTTCAGGCGTTAGAATGACATTAGCGACATGTCACCTCGCCATGAGAGAGAAGATTTAGACTGGAACGATCCATCAGAGGATCATCATTCCGCGCCGCAAAGCTGCAGCTACAGCGGTCTTTGTTAACGCACCGCCACTGTTATTGTTCTTGGGATGGCAGTTTTAGCACCTGGCTAACGGCCTCGACCTTCCAGATTGGGGTGAACGAGCTACATCCGCATGCAGATGAGCTCATTTTATTAGCAGGCGGCTCGGCTTCTTTAAAAGCCTCCGAATCCTGCGACAAGAACCAGAGGCTAAAAGAAATGTTTTAAAAGACCTTCAAGAAATTACCTTCACTTTGACGTGCCCTCTAACTTGATTTAAAAACGAACTCCAAAATGTCATCGAACTTGAAAATTCCTTAAACTTTGCATTTTTATCATTTCAGGCTGTTGGTAATTTTAAATTTTTGCTGACACTCACAGCTAAGTGGAATTGAAAAAAGTAAAAAAAAAAAACAGGTCATATGTTTTTTTTTTAGACTTTAAATAGAAATAATTGTTGAAAAGGAAATAAAGAGTGGCGCAGGTATTATAAACACATCTGCTGTCTTTTTTTATTTTTTATTTTTAACTACCTATTGGCTCTGTCATGCTTCAAGATGTAGTTCAGTCCTGAAGATATTCTGCGGTCATTCTATCCCATTAATTGCCAACCTGTGGGGTGACATCAGACATTAACTCCCCCCCCCACACACACTTCAAGATTCTTCTTCATGAACAAGAAGAGAAAGTCTAATTACTGTACTGCAGGATTCTTCATTCAGATTTTTTTTCTTTCTGCAAACGTGTCATTTTAGCAAGTGAAAATATTTTTAATCTCTTAAAATTCATCTAGAACTCCTTAATATAAGGTTCCATCAAACCCGATATAAGAATATTAACCGTATTTCTACAAATATTTTACATATTTTAATCATAAATTTCTATTAGCTGATATTTTGATACACTGTAAAAAATCTTATGTGCTATCTACTTAAAAAAAATATGGTAACAAAATTGCACGTATTATTTTTAAGCAGTTTTTAAGGCTTAATTTTTTTTTGTGGAATTTACTTGAAAAAATCATGTAAAAAATCCTAAATTATTTAGCCAGACGCATGATGATTTTCAAAAGGTACTCATATGTATTAAGGAAAATTACTTAATACTATAAAAAAACATTTTATAATGAAATGAATACACAATGCATTTTGGTGTTAAACATGCTTTTATTTCATGTTTCACTGGTATTAAAATATTAAACACTGTGTAAAATAGTGTATATAACATTTACAGCAGTTTTAAGATCTGTAAAACAATTTGTAAACAGTTTGTAACTGACAATTTCTATGCCATTGAAATCAACTGTTTAGCATTATATGCTAGCATCTTTTCTTGTGGGTATAGTCACATTCTGTCCTAAAACCTGAGAGAACTTGTACAGTAAACCATTTCTAGGTTCATATCTTTGTAACATTGTAAAACACAAACTCCCCGAAACTTGTTTCAGTGAACTGTGGAGACGCTACAACAAACTCAGGTATGCTAATGGCTAATGGCGAACAGGATGTTTTCAGAAATGTTCACAATGTCTAATTTATTTCATTTATTTTGCTGACACTAGTGCAACAAAGGAGCTTATTTAAGAAATCAAAATAAATCATAAAAATTAGTAAGGGGCTTAACTTACTTCTTAACATTTTACACTGTTCATCTGTTCCTTCAAAATGGCGTCTGATCTCTACTGCTGTTGTTGAGATTCAAATGAAGGTGACTTAATCAAACCCGGATAATTGGGCCAATTCTCTTAAAATAAATATGAAGCCTTTTTTCCTAAAATTTTTTGACCAAATGGTTCCTCAAATTAAGCCTAAAAATTGCACTCATTTCCTTAAAAAAAATAGGTAAAATTTATTTCTTAATTTTATTAGTGAAATGTTCTCAATATATTATAAAAAAACACAGAAAACTATTTTTTTTTAATGAAATATGCACATTATTTTTAATGATTACATTAATTTTTTTTAATGAAAATTACAAGCCTGATGATTAATTTTTTACAGTGTAGTTTTATGCATTTTATTTAAAGAAGGGTAAAATATCTGGCAATAAAACAAGAAATCGATGGTTGAAACATGTCTATAAATAGGCTCAGTAATTTTATACCTGATTAATTTAATCTTATATTAAAGAATTGTAAATAAATTTGCCTAGGTTTATAATATTTTCATTTGCTGTGTATATAAATGCACTTGTTTTATACTGCATTATTTCAATAGTAACATCTGCTTCACATTAAACGCACCAGATGAACAAATTAAATAGAAGTTGTCACTAAAGTAAAACAGATTCAGAAATAATTGCTTTTGTACTTCTTTTTTTGCTGGTTCCATGAAAAATTTATGTAATTTAATATAGTTTTAGGTTTAAAGGGTAATGAATTTATTAAATCGATTGCTTAGTCATATACAGGACTTCTTATTAATATTTATATTCCTGTGTGGTACAATGAGGTAAATGAAACGATCTGTAATGCTTGGCGACGTGTTCAGTTTGGAGTTTTTTGTGGAGAAAAAATAAAAAGGAAACAACAAAAATAGAAGGAATAATGAAATCCCGAGCAAATAATTTAAAAAGGAACTAAAGGAAACTGATTGCATTATTTGGGCTTGTTGTTTCCTTCTTTTTTTTTCAGATTTATAAATCTCACTGCTTATATCTTGTGACAGCTCATAAATCAGTTTCCTGTGAGCCATGGCGCGTCACGCCGAGAAATCTCAGGAGACGTGATTCGGTAGTGCTGAAGGAGTTTACCGAGAGGGTGAGACGCAAGAAAAAAACCATGAGAAATAGCCCCCGGACCGAACTGAAGGGAAAACGGAGCGTAAGAGAGTGGTGTATGGAGGGGGAAAAATAAACAGAATATTCAAGGTTCAGTCATTGGTTCTATTCATAATGCTTAGTGAGTGGAGCCATGATGAGGAACAGGTGGTGTATTAGTGAGGAAGCATCAAGGGATGAAAAATGGCAGCTTAGTATAAATAACACACTGCAAAAATAAGAAAAAGAAAGAAAAAAGATTCATGTTTTTAACATATTAGAGTAAGTGTTTAGGATTTCCACTCGAGTAAAATATGCGAGTTGAACAGAAATAAATAATGCGATATAACGGTAGGTTTAAGTTAAACCCATTAAATACTGCAGAATTGCAGAATTAATTATAGAATTAATTATTCTACTAAAACACATTTATTGTTAACGTCAATAAGGTCATAATCAGTTTTTTTTTATAGTGTGAGTGGATTTTAAGCTAGTCAGCATAATTGTTTATTTATTGTCCATAAACATAAAAAAAATGGTCTACTAGTATTATATACTACTAGTATACATTTAGTATACTAAAGTCAATAGGGATAACAACATGTAGATAACATAAGAACAATACTGACAAAAATAAAGAAATATATATATATATATATATATATATATTATTAGATATTTTTTGCTATCTAGATACTTAGAATTACTTGTTTTTTTTCTTCTGTAAAATCAGCATCATAACTATTTAGTATAAATAATCACTATTTATTATGAACTCCTTTATTCTTTAAAACCCGCTGGATCCGGCTGGGCACAGAGTCAAAAAGACGCCTGCGGTCCTCTGGTGTCACTCCTTCGATTTGTGCTTGCTTGATTGCTTCCTGAAGATCATGTACAGGAGACGGATTCTTGACTGCTCCTGCCTTCTTCATCACCATCATCCAACAGTTTGCTATCGGGTTTAGTTCTGGAAACGACCCAGACCCTGAATAGACAGTTTTTTCACTAATTCTTTTAGTTAATTACTGTAGCACAAGTCTTCAGCCAGGTAGGCGAGAACTAATTAGAAATATGTTATCTTAATGCTTTTGGCCACGAAATTATTAAAAAAAAAAAGTCAAACAGATACTATTTATAATAGAATCAGATATGTAGAAGTATAACTAAGGTTTAAAGTAATTAAAAGTTAAATAGACAAATACTTAATTTAATTAAAAATAATGTTTTTTTAAAATAAACCAGCTAAATCACTATAATTAACGTGTCACAATATTCATATTTATTAACCTTGTTGTATTAAGCATTTATTAGGACAATACAAGTATTTATAATTTTAACCCAGATTATTTATATAGTTATGCAGAGCATCTTCGAAAATCTTTAAAACGTTTGTCCATCTAAAGCATATCATGGTATAACAAATATATGACACTTTTGTACCACATACATACTGTATATAGCTGCATAGCCAATTGTAAGGAATTTTGTTTTATTGTGTAAATCAACTCAGGAAATAAAAAGTAATGAATGTCATATCATATCAATAAATATCTAGCTTAAATGTCAAGTTAATGTAGCTTAACTTTATGGTTATGTCAATTTGGAGTAGTGTTTATGACCTTGGAATATATATTATATATAATGGAATTATAGATTCTCAATCAGGCTGCATTTGTGCATTGAGAAAGGAATAAATTCGAGCTTTAGTGGGAGTGAAGGAGAGGCTCCTATCAGTATCAGTTGTTATGTAGTTCTTATGTAACTTTTAGCCAAGAGGAGGTTTATGTTAGAGCGCTTGTGATTAGTTCACTACTGAAAAATGACAAATTTGACTTTTGATGAAAAAGTGCTATAATCAATATTTAAGATATGCTAAAGGTATGAATGCACATCCAAGTCAGTATTTAATATTATGCGAACTGTGTTCAAAGGTGAACGTTAAAGAGGAAATCTGCTCGTACATATGAAGTTCGTGGAAGCTGTATTAGAAATGACTGGTGTGTGTGACGGTCGAGGACGGAGGGGAGCGGGGTAATGCGCAGGGGTAATTTATACCACCGGCTGGATAAATGAATACCTGTCACTCTGTCTCTACTCTTTCCAGGAGAATGCAGCTGCCTGGAGGGTTACTCACCCGACCCTGAACACACACACCTCTGCATCCGCACCGACTGGGGACGGAACGAAGGGTAAGATCCGCCAGGCACTATGTCATCTTAACGCAAGGCAACAACAACAAAAAAAAGATGATGAAAAGCAAGTCTACACAGGACAGGGAAGTCAAAAATAAGCAGTGTTGGGTGTAAAGTAACACGTTAGAGTACTTGGATTACTTCATTGATGTAACGAGTAATCTAACACGTTAGGTCCGCCAATTAAGTACTCAGGTATTTAGTTACTTTTTCAAGCATGCAATCCGTTATTCAGACAATTTATGTAATCCGTGAGCCAGACAGCAGTCATTCCCAATCCGTTATAGTGTGTGTGTGTGTGTGAAAGTCGCCCCACAAGCCCCGCCCCCTGATAACCCACCCCCGCCATCTGTTATACCCCTATCTCACCTATGCGGTTTGACTATGCGAGGACGGACGCGCGGAAAGATGGAAACCTAATCACAGCGACAAAACTCGCGGTGAATCATGATGAACTGTACTTACGGCCACCGCGCGAAACCGCGTAGGTGAGATAGGGGTATTAGTAGGTGAGATAGGGGTATTAGTAGGTGAGATAAGGGTATCATTAGGTGAGATAGGGGTATTAGTAGGTAAGATAGGGGTATGAGTAGGTGAGATAGGGGTATTAGTAGGTGAGATAGGGGTATTAGTAGGTGAGATAGGGGTATTAGTAGGTGAGATAGGGTTATTAGTAGGTGAGATAGCGGTATTAGTAGGTGAGATAGCGGTATTAGTAGGTGAGATAGGGGTATTAGTAGGTGAGATAGGGGTATTAGTAGGTGAGATGGGGTGAGATAGGGTTATTAGTAGGTGAGATAGCGGTATTAGTAGGTGAGATAGCGGTATTAGTAGGTGAGATATGGGTATTAGTAGGTGAGATAGGGGTATTAGTAGGTGAGATGGGGTGAGATAGGGTTATTAGTAGGTGAGATAGGGGTATTAGTAGGTGAGACAGGGGTATTAGTAGGTGAGACAGGGGTATTAGTAGGTGAGACGGGTATTAGTAGGTGAGATAGGGGTATTAGTAGGTGAGATGGGGTGAGATAGGGTTATTAATAGGTGAGATAGGGGTATTAGTAGGTGAGACAGGGGTATTAGTAGGTGAGATGGGGTGAGATAGGGTTATTAATAGGTGAGATAGGGGTATTAGTAGGTGAGATAGGGGTATTAGTAGGTGAGACAGGGGTATTAGTAGGTGAGACTGGGGTATTAGTAGGTGAGATAGGGGTATTAGTAGGTGAGAGTGGGGTATTAGTAGGTGAGACTGGGGTATTAGTAGGTGAGAGAGGGGTATTAGTAGATGAGATAAGGGTATTGGTAGGGGAGATAGGGGTATTAGTAGGTGAGATAGGGGTATTAGTAGGTGAGAGTGGGGTATTAGTAGGTGAGAGTGGGGTATTAGTAGGTGAGACTGGGGTATTAGTAGGTGAGATAGGGGTATTAGTAGGTGAGACTGGGGTATTAGTAGGTGAGACTGGGGTATTAGTAGGTGAGATAGGGGTATTAGTAGGTGAAAGTGGGGTATTAGTAGGTGAGATAGGGGTATTAGTAGGTGAGATAGGGGTATTAGTAGGTTATGGGCCAAACTTGTCTGAGTGATGATGGTAGAATAATTATAAAGGTCTTCACTAAAACAACATGCATGAGGAATCACAATGGAGTTTTCATTTTCTGTAAAGGAAAAGTACTCGAACTAGTTACTGTTATCAGAAAGTATCGCTGTAATGTAACTGATTACTTTTTAATGACAGTAATGTTGTAATGTAATTAGTTACTTTAAAAAGTAACGTCCCCCAACACTGAAAATAAGATGCACCACCGTGTTCCTGCGACCACTCAAGTGCCAGACCTGTGTGACTTTGAGCGATCGTGGTTTTGTTCTGACACACAAGAAAATTGGTGGGAAGACCTGGAGAATGGCGATGACGTTAACGAGGAACGTGTTGAAATATAGATTATATAAGTATATATAAGTCTTGAGATTTCTCTAAAATGTAATGAAATGAAGGCAAGGCATCTGTTTTTATTTTAAATACTCCAAACTGATTGGAGATTCAGTTTCTTCATTAATGTTTCTATGGTAACAGTTTACACAAGAACCATATAACAACATTATGGAAGGTGAATAAAACACTTCGGGACGTTCTGTTATTAGACGATAATTAACTTGATTATTAAGGTGCGGTTGCTTCACCATGCCACCACATTGTTGATTATTTTCCTATAACAGCAGAACAAAAAGTGTTTGGTTCCTTATTTAGCATCCATGGCCTCGATCTCAATGGCTTTCATCAGCAAGAAATCTGTTGGAGCTTTTTGTAACATTTTGTTTTCTCTTTCTTTATAGATATTTATCAAGATAAACTTTGCATGTTATTTTAAACACATATTTAAGATATACTGTTAAAAAATTGTTGATTTTATCCATGATAGTCATGTATAAAAATAATCAGACCAAATAAACCCATCTATGGATGCTAAGTATAAGCTTATATCCTGGCTTCTGTCTTTTATTTAAATTTTATGTAATGTGTTATAAACCTCCCACAGGCCGTGGCCGTACTCCAACCTGGAGCGAGGTTATGACCTGGTGACGGGAGAACAAGCTCCGGAGAAGATCTTCAGGTATGCAGCTCCACGTCTCCAGATAGGCTTAACCCAAATCTACTGTTCAGTTCCGTGTTACATTCCTGCAGGCTCTAGACTTCAGAGGAAGTCATAGCAAATCAGAATAAAAACCCAAGGCTCATTTTTGAAGGCTCTGAGAGCACTCCGAACCCCAGGCGATGTCCTCCTCCAGGACTTTCGTTAGAACCACAAGCTCCAAATGAGGAAAAAATGTTTCAGGGAAGTTACTGTAAATGATGATCACAACTTTTTACTGTAAATATTGCTTTAACACTTTTGTTGCTAAGTCTACGTCTTAAATTTGGAAAAGAAAATATTAAATACTGTATATAATAAAATATGTTTTTTTAAATTACCTTAAAAATAATATTTAACAAAATTTGTAAGTAGACTAACAGTAATTACTAAATTACATAATTAAACACAAATAAACAACAAGCAATACATAGATAAAGGGTCATGTCTGTAGATTATAAACATAGGTTTAAAAAATGTATTGCATTTTTCACGAATAATTATTACATACTATATTTGTGTCCTTTTCAAGTGCACTGAAAATTGACGTGTTGATAGTTTATTATAAATATGACGTTCATATTTTCTTAATTCATAATCTGTTGTATGCATTTTTATTATACATAAGAATATTTTAGCAATTACATAAATTGCATTTTTTATGTGTATTAATTCATTTAATATGAAATCTTCTTTTAAAGTGAATAAAAGGTAACAAATAAAAATCATGGAAATATTCATATATTAACCTGCTACGGTCATTAAGGCTAACAATAATTATTTCCTGCCTCTACAATTGGCAATTTGCGAGACTTTAATTAGTAAATCCATGACATAAGACTGAACCTTTCAAAACAATTGATCAAATTCCACCACAATGATTTTTCACTTCTTAGCCATTACTCCAAATTTATTTAGCTCTCACCTTACTTACTCTGCGCCGGCTGATGACACACTCGTTTAATTCGCCCGCTCGGTTCTGATAGATGGCCAGGAGAAAGAGCCAATCGATGGGCTCTCCAGTGTCAGGTGATGAGTGAGATCGGTGCCTGTGTCGTCTGTGTCTTATTTATGAGTGGAAGTGCGCATTGATCCGAGGTGATGCACTGTTTTCATGTTTATACCTGAGGTCAGGGGTGGAGGTATAGAGCTTTAAACGGCTGAGCCGCGTGGAGAGGGAACTCATGTGAACGAGTACAATATTAAATATTTATTAATTAATGCAGCTGCACCAAAATTATATTAATTTTTTTATATACCGTTCATCATGATCTTAGTCACCGTGTAATTTTTAGATTTATAATAAACTTGTGTAATTAAACTTATTTTAATGTATTATTCAGAAATTCTGAATAATGTAGAGTAAAATGTTCTACAATTTATTCGACAATAAATGAACATTATGGAAGCAAAAAAGGGAAAAAAAATCATCCAAGCAACTGTTAGATATATGTAGGATTTAATTATTATACAGAAAACATATTGCTATTATATGGTGTTCAAGCTGCACTAAAAATACCTGTTGAATGTATTTATTTTTACATTTAATTAATTAATTTATTTATTTATTGACCTTCCTTTATTACTTATTTTTTTTAGTAATTATTTATATGAAAGTAAATTATTAACAGTAATTTATTCTAAATAGTAATGCAAACAGTAATACTAATAAACAAATAGGAATATAATAAAAAATAATAACAATAATTCTAATTTAGCAGAAAATTTGATTTAAATATTTACTGTCATATAAATAATTACTGTAAATAAAAAAGACAATAATAAAAATGTTTTTTTTTTTTTTTTTACAAAAGATTGTAAAATAAATACAAAGAAATTAAATGTTTCCCTGAAAAAAAAAATGATGAAACAGGTACGCTATGGACTTTTGATTGGGCTCGGGTGAATGGAGATCATTTTAGTAAAACAACAAAACTAAACTAAGCTAAAATAGAATTATATAGACGCACACAAACACACACACACACACACACACACTCCAGTACGTCTTTGATATAGTTATTACGTCTGTAGTTGTGTCAGTACAGTACACCAGTATACGCAGTTCCCATATTAAACCTTCCCAGTCCTTCACTCAACTCAATTATACAATATAGGACAGAACCTAAGTAACCACTTAATAGTCCATACTCCTTAGTGAGTAAATTAAGCTCAGAAAATTAATGATCCCTTTCCTGGAAACATCATTACACTCACTATTAAGAGTTTCATGGAGTCCAACACGCTGGAGTGCGACGAACGTGAACACCGAGCTCACAGTACAGAAGACTACACATGTTACTGTACGTGGTTAAACCAGGACAGAGTGAACACTTTAGAGAAGTCTTGTTGGTACTTCAACAACCATGAGTTACCCACTAAAGAACCCTGATATCAGAAAATAGCCTAGTTGAGGGAAGAAGCACCGTGTTGCCTTTTGTTTCTGATATAAAAGCCTCCTCATCTGGCTCATTTCCATATTGCAGCTGAGCAACATTACAAAGGCCAATAATATTACAAAAAAAAAAAAACGATTGACATTGCAGTATACTACTGAGAGGGCTAAAAGTAATTGCATTATAGGCAGGTTATTACATAATGGCTCTGATGCAGAGGTCCAAATGCAATAAAGCCTCGAAATATAATAACTTATATCCCATGAATGGCAGCTTATTACATAATGGACTTGGTGCAAAGGTCGGACATATAATACGCTCTAAAACGTAATAAGTTCTTGCTAGAAACACTTAAAGCACATGATGTTATTTCATCAGACGTGAAGCTTGACATGGATTCTTTGATGATGATCGTATTAAAGTCGTGCGGCATCTAGTTTGTCATGTTTTGTGGTGGAACTGAAACAAATTTCACTGGATTCATACAGTATGTCAAGAATCTGGACCAGGTAGACCATGCCACTAAAGTGGAGGAAGAAAAGGGCTTCCAGGAGGTCACTTTCACAGTTGAATGGAGTTACATGCGATTGAAATGCTATAGAAATACACCTTTTGCTGGAAAAAAACAAACCATGAAGTGTGAGAGAACAAACAGCACCATGAGCACCAAGAAGCTATGTTTAAAATAGAAAGAATATAACAAAAATATATAAAGAAATGTAACAGAAAAAGTATTGCAAAATTCAAGAACTAATAAATGCATTATAAAATAATAATAATAATAATAATAATTAAGTTTAATCTAATGAAGCTACCACCACCATGCTTCACAATGAGAATAATAGTGCATATGTCCGTCCGTCCGTCCGTCCCCCCAAGTGTGCTAAATCTCTAACACTGGCAAACTCCAAACAGGATTTCATACTGCTTGCGATTCTTCCCTGAAGCGCAGGTTTGAGGAATATCCAGGCTCTGGTTGTTCTTTGAACAGCTTCTCCCATCGGAGTGATGGATCCTACCAGCTCCTTGCTCTCTCTGACTCAAAGATCTCCCAAAGGTCTTCAATTGGGTTCAGATTTGGAAGGTGTAAAAGTCATCACATACAGTATGATTTCCGTCAATTTCATCCTCACGAGTGAGCCCTGGTGTGCTTTGCGTCGGGGTCGGGTTACCCTGTAAGAGCCTTGGCTTATTGACAGTGGTGTCAAAATATTCACATTCATTACTTGAGTAGAAGTATAGATACTAGGGTTTAAAAAGACGTCTTTAGAAGTTGAAGTATCAACTCAAGCTTTTCACTCAAGTAAAAGTGTAAAAGTACTGGTTTCAAAAACTACTTAAAGTGAAAAAGTAACGAGAGGGGGGGAAAAGCATTAAGGATAAAAGCTTAGGCTGTGCCACGGGCCTATATATACTACTGTACACTAACACCTCATAAAGAAAAAGGAAAATGTGTTGTTTTTTTGTTGTATTTTTAAAGACCATAGTGATTTGGGATACTGTATATGGCAATTGAAAAAGAATGCATTTTAGTACAATGCAAATACATTAAAGAACCATGTATGTGTACTACTGAGCATTAACATGTTTTATGGAGAAGAAGATATGATAACTACAGGTCCTTCTCAAAAAATTAGCATATCATGAAAAGGTTCTCTAAACGAGCTATTAACCTAATCATCTGAATCAACTAATTAACTCTAAACACCTGCAAAAGATTCCTGAGGCTTTTAAAAACTCCCAGCCAGTGGTGTCAAAAGTATTCACATTCATTACTTGAGTAGAAGTATAGATATTAGGCTTCAACCCAAGGTTTTTACTTAAGTAAAAGTTTAAAAGTACTGGTTTCAAAACAATTTAAAGTATAAAAGTAAAAGTACCGTGAGGGGGAAAAAAAGGATTAAGGTCTCGCTTTCTGATCCATGCGACGGGGGGGGGGGGGGGGGGGGGGTTGGTGGCGTTGTGCGCATTCTTATCATGCGACCGGAGGGGTTGCGCGTTCTGATCATAAAAATAGAGTAACGAGGCTATTTTTAAAATGTAAGGAGTAGAAGTAAAAAGTCGGCTGAAAAATAATTACTCCAGTAAAGTATAGATACCCAAAATTTCTACTTAAGTAAGGTAACGAAGTATTTGTACTTCGTTACTTGTCACCTCTGCTTATTGATATAGAAATGTTTCATCCTAGAACTACAGTACAGTAAGTTGATGAGTTCGAATAACTTTGTGACAGTTCAGTCACTGAACAGCTCCAGAGTGAGTAAATAACTTTCATCAACCATGTTTTATTCGCCGTAGTTATATTTATAGCTGCCTGCACTCCTACA
Organism: Channallabes apus; assembly: GCA_030522415.1. Lineage (NCBI taxonomy): Eukaryota > Metazoa > Chordata > Actinopteri > Siluriformes > Clariidae > Channallabes > Channallabes apus. The sequence continues at coordinate 57,271,360 of CM060106.1, read as the reverse complement.
CTCCCATATGACTCCATAATTCATAATATTCTTTTAATTATGCTATTAAACCAGATTGACAATAATCAAACCTACAGTTTTCCCTGTGATATGACTTTATGGTAAAAAAATGCAGCTGTGTGGATAAAATGGATAAAATAGTTGCCATTCCCTTCACACTGGGTTTATGGCAGACTCCCAGCATGCTCTCTGATCGCCTGTGTTATGGCCATGTGCAGGTCCTCCTACAGTCTGGGCCAAGGCCTTTGGCTGCCTGTCAGCAAGAGCTTTGTGGTGCCACCGGTTGAGCTGTCAATCAATCCTGTCGCCAGCTGCAAGACCGACGTACTCGTCACAGAGGACCCCGGAGACATCCGGTAAGTGTGTGTGTGTGTGTGTGTGTGTGTGTTCAAACTGATGGAGTTACAGTACTCAGACACCTCCACCAGGATAGTTCATACTTTTGACTCAAAACAATCTGTTTTCTCAATTGTACAATGCAACGTCTGGGTTCTACTCTGACTACAATGTAGACAACAGAAGCAATTTTCTGTTATTTATCTCTAAGTCAAGGTATTTGGTCAAGTCTGAATAGAATAAAAGTATTGGTCACAAATTACATTTCTGTGTGCACTCCACATGTATTTGATGAACTACAATGTATTTGGAATATAAATGTTGTTTCGGTTTATGGACTTTGTCATGGACCTAAAATCTGTGATATTTCTAGAAATATGTAATCTTAAAGAAAAAATGTACATTCAATATTTTGATCACTTTTTTCTTGTCTAAATGAAACAGGAAAATAAGAAGAATAAAAGAAACAAAAGAAAAATAACTTTGACATGGGAAAGTGTAGATTTTAGTAATGATTCGTGTTCGATGTTTAATCACAGGCAAATCAGGCCCCGGAATTTATGAGACACGATTTAGACTGAACACTAATGCTCAGCACTTTGAGTCATTTAAGATTACTTTGGATTTCTTTCTAGAGGAAGTGGTTTAATTAGAAATTACTTTTCCTCATGTGAATATTTATTTATCTTCCTGTTTTCCTGCTTGTTCTCTACTATTTAATACCAGGGAACGAACCCTAATGGTAATTTATCAGAAATAAAACATTAGTGGGTCGAGTGCGCTGAAACGCCACTGTGGATCTGCGTTTCGTTCCCAGAAAAAAAACTGATGATGTGATTTATTAGGATTCATTTGTGTTTCACATATCGTCGCAGGAGCAAGATAACTAATGCGGGGACATTAATGACGAAAACACATGTTTGAATAGTGCTTTCTGAGGAATACGTTAAGTCAGTCGAAGGTATTTGGGTAATAATTAATGCGGCACAACACGGGAGATGTGTGTCAGATCGCAGCGCTCAATAAATGATGAAGACTCTTAATTATGTTAATGATATGCATGAGGAAGTCTCATAAGGCAGAGGCTGCTTACTGGAGCAGAGGTGCCGATTTATATACTGTATACAGATATACACAGATATACTGCACAAACATGTGCAGTGTATCTAATACTGTATGTATAACTATATTTGTTATAATAAGAAATATTACATACGTTTAATTAGAAATGAGATATTTTTCACTTATTACGATTTTATGTTTTGCATGGTTGTCTAACAGCTGTCTGTTAGAAAGATTGTCTCTACATCCTAAAAGAAAGAATCTTTTTGGAGGAATTAATGATAAGTGTTATAGAGGGAATAAATATATGATAGGCTGGATGCATGGATGGATGGCTGGATGCATGGATGGATGGAAGGATGGCTGGATGAACATGAAGGGTTCATTTGCAAAAGAGTTTCAGCATAATTCTTCATAAAAGTGATCTGACTGGTGTGGTTCATTCTTTATACATGCCACATTCTTAATCCTGGACCCTGAATCAGATCTTGAACCCAACAGCAATTTGAGTGAAGACAGAAGTTCATAAGAAACATTTTTTGTGACATTTGATAAAAACTGAGATATCTGTGATTGCCAACTTTTTTTTTTAAACTATATTAATATTAATTAATTATATAATTCATATAAATGTAGAAATGGATAATATATGGACAAATAAATTGACGGCTGGTTGAAAGGCCCTGTATCAGTGTATATTAGATATAATGCGTTTATGTACTACAATGGATGAATGAATAGGCATGCTTACAGTATATGATCAATGGATGGATGGATGGATATACATTTGTAATTGATGAATGTATGAATGAATAAATGATTCAAGGACAGACATTTATACTTACTAAACTGATGGATAGCTAGATTGGCGGGATGGATGGATTGGAAGGATAGATCGATGGATGGTTTGACATAAATCTTTCCTTATTAAATTGATTGATACATGGGAGGAAGGATGGATGAAAGGATGGGCATACATATATACTAGATAGATAACTGAATGGCTGACTGGTTGGATGTAGAGTATTGATGCAGGATGGAGGAATCAATTGATTGATGGGGTGTTTATGTATAATGGATGGATGGACTGGTACATAGATGGATAGATTGATGGATGAATGGATGGATGGATGAAAATATATATATATACTAGGTGAATGGATAAATCAATAACTGAATAAACACATTCTTTACTTATTAAATACATGATTAAAGGGATGGGAGGATACATAGAAAGATGGTATAGGCTTTACTTTATACTATATATTTGGTTTGATAGATGGATGGATGAATGGATGGATGGATGGATGGATGGAGATAAATCTGTACTAGATGAAGGGATTGAACCGACATGTACTTAATGGACGATTAGATGGAATGAGATTCATGTGGATGGACTGATGGCTGGGTGGATGCATAGATTTCACATTATTCAACAAGGGGAAAGGCATAGTGGCTTTGTCTTTAATTTGTGCCCCTGAGTGACGCAACACTAATTATTAAATCTTTCTCATGAAATGATGATTATATCCACCAGTTGAATGTGTTCATTAAACACTTAGCATTTCTTGGCATTACCTGCCAACAATCCCCCAACCCTCCCTCCCCACAACCCCAAGCCAATTACATGGACAGAAATCTTGGCATTTAAAAGTCAGAAGTTAATCGATTGGGCTGTTCACTGAAACATTGACAGAAATTAAATTTTGCATTATGGTTATGAGGCATAAACCGAACCAGAAAAGTCTTTTTTTTCTTCTTTCCTTTTTCTTTTACATATTTGTTTAATCGTACATAAAAATAGCTGTCTCTTGTTAGATCTCATGGTTGTTGTTTGCCCGAGATTGACTAACCTCAGCACATAAAAAGAAAGCAAGTCGTATTATAATTGCCGTTAGACGGGCTTGAAGAGAATGCAGTTCATATGCAGGATTTGTAGCAGAGCAGACATGTGCTGGATGAAATATCAGGTCTGAGTAAGAGTTTGCTGTCTGTATTCGTTCTGGATCTTCATGAAGTGTGGCAGTCTGATCAATACTCCCATATAGAGCACGCTACACATGCAGCTAGTGGTCTGACCTTGTGCTATGGTGCTATTTAAACCTTGTATAGGGGCAGGATTATTTTTTTATTTGTTTTATATTAAGTAAAGTTAAAAACCTGCTTTGCCACCCTGCATTTTCTATCCATTTTTCAGACTTTTAAATGAAACGCTCGTCTTTAAGGCAGGTGCTTTAAACATGACTGCAAGACCTGCTGGAAAATCTTTGGAATGAAATCTTATTTTAATCATCAGAATGGCTTGACTAGAGATAACATTTAAGCAGACATGTGGTGTGACTCAGTATGGATAAATCTCCTGTTAAAATATCAAAGTTATGTTTTGCGTTACCTTGCAGTCTCTGAAAACAACCACTAAAGAAATATATTTTATTTGGATTACGCAAAAATATTGAATGAAATATGGACGGATGAAGGGGTAGTAATCACTATATATATGAATGACAGACATAATATATGTATAATCTATGGAGGGATGGATGGAAGGATATACAGTAAATCAGTGTATATTGGATCGATGGATGGATGGATGGATGGACATAAGTAAATACTAGATGGACAGGTGGATGGTTTAATAGATGTATAAACATTCTTTACTGGAAAGCTCAATGAGTGCAAATATGAGTGTGTAATGGATGAATAGATAATGAATGGGTAGACAAATTAATGAGTGGACAATTAGCAGTATATGATTGATAGATGCACAGTCATTAGTGTACATATGATGGATGGATGGATGGATGGATGGATGGAAGGATGGATGGATATCAGTGTATATTGAATAGATATAACACAACGGTATATACTGTATTATCTGGATGGATGGTTGGTTGGATGGATGGATGGTTGGACGGATGGATGGATGGATATGTGGACAGACATCAGTATGTATGGAGAGGTGGCTGGCTGGATAATATACACGAGTGTATATTAAATGGATAGATGACAGATTGATGGACAGACAACAGTGTATATTAGCTCGACAGATGTACGTGATAATAATTCTGTTATTTATGTCTAATAAACCACATTCTCTACGATGTTTGCTGCTGCTGTTATTGTCTGATGCTAATTTAATTCCAGTACATTATTCATGATGAACTCCTGACATGAAATTTCCTTTCTCCATTTTCACTCAGTGCCTCGATTCAGTGGTTGGCAGCTCAGAGTGACTCACACAGTTCGAGTTCATGTTTGTTCACACGTGTTCAGATTGCTCAGGTTATTACCTCTGTGGTTAGTCCAGTACCTCGGGAGAGTCGGCAGGCCGATGCTGAGCAAAATTGAACCTCGACAAACCTCGGCAACTGAAATCACTCCATAAACCCAGTCCAATCGATGGCTCTCTAGGCGTCTCCAACTGTGTTCAAAGCCCATTGTTCTGTCAATATGGTGGTGCCAATAAGGTCTGGGAGAGCGTGACAGCCCTGCTCGTTTGATGAATCATCCACTCAACCTGCCTGGGCTGCTCCTCGTCACAAAAATCCATAAGACAATCCTTTCCATCATCCATGTTTTAATACAGAGCCGCCTCCTGCAACGTCACGCATTTCCCACAGGGAACTAGTAATGGTTCGGCATCGGTCTCATTCGTCATTAATGTTAGATATCTCAATTAAAGGCTATGGGGCACGGTAAAACCCGACTACAGCTAGAATGCATGATGAAGCTTGGCCTGTTTGTGAAGCGAACTCATGGTCACATTCATCATCTCCACAACAACCCCGACCAATTATAAGTTTGGTAATCATGCTCAAGTTCGACGCTGCCTTCGAACCCAAGTGATTTATCTTTCCTAGAAGCGGGAAGAAAAACAGAATGCATGTAAAATGGGAGATTAATAATAGCAGATTAATGTCACTTCCTGCATCCAACTTTATTCTGCATGGCTGCTTTGTGCCAGTGCAGGACTTTGCATGGACGCTAATTACTGAGAGGTAATACAGATTAGCGCCGGGAGACTACGCCTCAGATAAGGCGGCATTTGGGTGCACGACGGGTTTGCTGTCTTATTTTGGATTAATAATTCAGCTCTGATAAAGGACTGTCTGAGTGAGATAATGGATTGCAAAAGCTATTAGTTTTTGTCATCTTTCTATATGCCCAAGGGTGAAGATGGATGAACTTTGGACTCGTTCTCGGCCATTTTTTTTAAATGTTGCATGTATATACAGTAATATGTGGATATTTGGGAATGGGTGAAAGATAATATTTTAGTAGAATCAGGTTCGTCTAATTAGTTGTCTAAAAATATCTTTAATCAGCATGAAAAATTCTGTTTCAGTTACAACAGCTCCAAGCTCCCCCCCCCCCCCATCCACTCATTGTATAGGTCATGCATATTCCTATGGCTTTGTCTTACTTTTTTTTAGAACAACCATCTGTGAATATGAATAGTTTGCATTTGCATGCACTTTCAATACCTAGACCTCAGTTTCCCCCTTATGTTTTCCCGCCAAGTTCCTGAGTCATTTGTCAGTGTTTGGTTTTGCCTGGCGAGCTCAGGCTTAGACCCAAAAAGCTTGGCGTTACTGTTGCAGGTGCCCACAGAATGAGGAAATGGTCGCAGGGGAGTGGAAAAGAGTAGAATTTATGATGTTATGGAGGTTTGGGAGGGCATCAGGGAGCTGTTGCTTTATGTGAGGTGCCTCAAGTGTGAAATGGGACTGGGGAATGTCGGACATGACAGGTGTAAAGGTAGACATATGAGTAATGCCGCTTTTATTCGGTTTATTGCCAAGAGAGCCGGGAGTTGGCGGAGATCTTAGGGGAAGACGCGCATATTTTCAGTCTGTGCATGTGTGTGGGTTCACAGCAAGGTATGCAAGTTGTTGGCAAAAACGTGCATAAATTACATATTAACGATGTAGTATAGTAATTAATTGGTAATTGGGAGGATGCTGTTCCAGTTACTGTACAGATATTGGATAGGCAGGGACGGATGTACAGTATGGGGATGTCTGTGGCTGTTTCAGGCACAATTACACCTGAAAAACCTTGCAAACCTACTGTATAATCCCCAAACTTAAACATGCAGTGTACCAAGGTATATCATTTGCTTTATCCTGCATTACCGTGTACTGTTGTTGAAGGTTTAGAAAACAACAACAGCAGGCAAGGCTTAATTCTGTCTCTGAAAACCAGGTGTAAATTAGCCTCACATTGCTCAGAGCAGACCAAGGGTTGCTAGGTGCCAGGTAAAATGAGTTATTTTAGTATTGCTTGTCTAGTGAGCAGCTTTTGCAATGTCTAGCAACCATGTATTTCATAGCAGGTACCTCATAAATACCAAAAAAAAAGCAAGGAATCCACCTATTGAACAGGTTTTTGTGATTTCCAAATCCAGTTCACTTTTATGTGATGTGGCTACACACCTACTGTACATAGTCACATGTGTCTGTTCCAAGAAAGCTGTAATTATAGGTCGTAAGTGTGTTCAGGCCACATCTGATTTGCATTTAATGAAACGTGGAATACTCCATGAAGGCAAAGCTCACAGAGAGCTCAAAACATCAAACTGGTGAGTGAGCATTGAAAGAGCACCTCATAAGCTGGGGCCAGGGGTAGCTCAGTGGTTAAGGCATTGGACTCCCAGGTTCAAACCCCACAACCACCAAGTTGCCACTGTTGGGCCCTTGAGCAAGGCCCTTAACCCTCAACTGCTCATATGTGTAATGAGATAAAAATGTAAGTCGCTCTGGATAAGACCGTCTGCCAAATGCCTAAATGTAAATAAGCTGGCCATGATCCTAATCTCCCAGCAAATTAGCTTAGAGTTGGGCTCGACCCCTTACTTCCAGTGAAAGGAACTCTTAATGCTTCAGCATACCAAGACATTTTAGACAATTTCATGATCCTACTGTAACTCTGTGGGGACGGCCTCTTACTGATCCAACATGACTGCGCTCCAGTGCACAAAGCCAGGTCCATAAAGACATGGATGACAGAGTTTGGTCAAGAAGAACTTTACTGGGAGTCCTGACCTCAACCCAATAGAACAGCTTTGGGATGAAGTTGAGTGGAGACTGAGTAGATGAGCCATACACTTCTGGAAGAATGGTCGAAAATTCTATAAACACACTCCTAAACCTTGTGGAAAGCCTTCCCAGAAGAGTTGAAGCTGTTATAGCTGCAAAGGGGGCGGGGCCAACACCATCTTACATTTACATTTAGGCATTTGGCAGATGCTCTTATCCAGAGCGACTTACATTTTTACACATCTGAGCAGTTGAGGGTTAAGGGCCTTGCTCAAGGGCCCAACAGTGGCAATTTGGTGGTTGTGGGGTTTGAACCTGGGATCTTCCGAACCGTAGTCCAATGCCTTAACACCTGCCCCCCCCCCCCTATGGATTAAAAATGGGATCTCAGAGCCAAGGTTTAGGCTTATGTTTTTAAGCCTAACTTATGAAATTATGATATAGAAATCCAATTGTTTGCATCGAGTTTAATTAAAATATTGATTTTATGATAATCACTAGATTATCAGATTTAAAAGAAAAAATCTCATTTGTTGATCATTGTAACTTTATAAAAACATACACATTGTAATCAATCACACAACATACGATTACTGCATTACAACAGGCCTGTTTATTCCATCAAAAGCAATTGTTAGTATAAGATGGAATCATTGTGACCCGAGGCAAATTGTCTTATCGTATATCATTAACACGTCCACTCAAAGCTGATAGTCTGATTGCCTTTCGAGTGTTAAACGCACTTACATGGAGGATATTATATTTCTGAAATGGAGCCTTGTCTGAAGAAAAGCAGCTACAAATTATGATGAAGAAGTAATTTCCTGGCTGGCATCCATCCAAAGAAAATACAGAGGGATCGATTGCCGTAATTCCATTTGGTCTTCCTGCTCCCGTTTCCAAAATCCCCTTTTCAAGTGGTACCTGATGGATGGCGGAGGATAAGAAATCACATGCTGTAATTTCATAAAGCTTTCTGCTGAACCTGAACATTCCCCCGAATAGACGTGTGTTCATTGTGTTAGCAGGAAGCGAAGAAAGCTATTAAACGCAAATACAAAAGTGTATGTTTTTATTATCAGAAAGTGAATTCTTGCAGTACACGCCAACATGTTACAGTATATTGAGAGATGGAACATATTGTATCATAGTATCAGGGTGCGCAGTAACTCAATCCTGGCTTTTAAAAGGACCTCACATCTATTCGAAATGAACAAGAGAATGCTTATACATCACAGTCTTGCTTTTCTCATTGAGAGGTACAATGTGAAGCAAGTTTGGCTTGTGCTGTAGGTATTGAAAATATCTAGAAATTGAGATTTTTCTTTATAAGATCCGTCAAGTAAAAAAATAAATAAATAAAAGCCAACATACTCTATAAAGACCATGCTAAAAAAGAAATCTGATTATTGTAATAATTGCTGAATTTATAAAATCCAATAAAACCTCATTATGGTAGTTGTTTGATGATTTAAATGCAGTTCAAATTTTATTGTAATGTGCAATGTACTGTACATTTCTAAACTACATAGCTAATAATATCATATAATATCATAACCTTAAATTGTTTTGTGTTAATTAGAGCAAACCCTTTTGTACACTTCAGACAAAGGCTCGGACACCCGCTGTGAATTTCGGCACCTTGAGGGGCGCATGGACCCCCCAGGTTGGGTTTTAAGGAATTAGAGGATTTGTATTGAAGAGATGTAGTGCTAGCTTTGTGGATCTCGTGTGGTGTTCAGGTAAGAAGTAAATGTGTTAGCTTTGAAATGTTGGATTGCTTTTCCCAACATCTAAGGTTTATATTGAAGCCAAACCGAACGCTAAGCAATTCATGATAATCGATTATAAAAATCATGGATTTTCAAGGAGACTCCTGAAGAATACAGAGTGTACAAAAGATGTCGAACGAACAATATCTGGTTTAAGCTGTAATATTTCCCTTAAGATGCACAGAGGCCAAGTGGTGTGTATTTATAGCTCGTTCTCGTTCAAGCAGAGTGCACTATATGGAAACTGAATTATATTGTAAGTTCAAGTAGAAATTCATTTGTTTGAGAGCACCGAGAGATGCGTGTGTCATCCTTTTACAATTGACTTTAAAGAGTTATCCGCGTCACACGGAGCACCGAGTTCATACGGACATCTTTACATCCTCTTTAGAAGTTTATTTCATTACTATTGTATTCCAACACATTTTACTTTGGCATGATTAGATTTCGAGCTTAGTTGTACAAGATGCGTTTTTGGATTGGCACACATTTTGTTTCAACTGCTTCTGTTCATTTTAAAAATATGTAAGGATGAGGTGGTACCAACCTTCTTATTTACAGTGTATTTAGTTCTCCTTAGAAGACAATATTTTATAAATTGTTTGTTATTAGGGTTACGCAAGTTTCCACTAGCTTAGTCTAGATGAATTAGCGTTAATGTAGAAAGGATGGCAATCAGATATGAAAATTGGAAGAAAAAGGAGTAGAATTGAAAAAAATTTAGAAAATAAAAGAAACGTAGAAACCATAGAAATAGTATAAACCATTTTACTATCATTCATTCATTCATTCATTCATTCATTCATTTTCTATACCGCTTAATCCTGTGTTCAGGGTCGCGGGGGACCTGGTGTGAGGGTTGCCCACTAGAGGGCAGTGTTTTAGTTTGTAGTTTTTGTTCCTAGACTCAGTTTCCCAGAAGCCTCCTCGGTCAGGTGACGTGGATGCTCACCTGAACTGAGGAGGCTCATTAGCATTGTTATAAATACCTGTTTGTTCTGGGAAACTGGGTCGAGCATTAATTTCTGTTATGTGGGGTTTGTTTTGTTCTGTTTTGGTTTGATTATAGTTGGCATTTAGTTTCTGGAGCTCTTTAAGTTTGTATTTGCTTTGATTTAGTTCATGTCTCTTTGTCTCTGTGTCTCCTAGCAGGATTAGCCTCTAGGAGAATTAGCCTTTTGTGTTTACCCTTTTGTGTAAGTAACCCCCATTGCCTGTTTAGCTAGTGGTCTGTTTAAATACTAATGAGGGTGATACTAACATGTTTAGATCTTAGTCTGTCTAGTCTCCTTGTCTGCTTAACTCTTAGTCTGTTTAGGTACTAACATCTTTAGCCACTAACCTTTAGAGTTCTTAGTCTGTTTCATACCTAGTCTGCTGTGCACCTTGTCTGTTCATTCCCTTGGGTCTCAGGCTACTAGCCTGTGTAGCCATTAGTCTGATTAGCTATGAGCTAGCTTAGCAGCTAATGTGCAGAACAGGTGGTAGACCTAGCCAAGCCTGTCTTGTGTTTGTTTATCCCTTGCATGTATAGACCCTTGTGTTTAGTCCTCTAGGCTGTTTAGTGTCTTGTCTCGTCCAGTTTGGATCCCCATGTCTGTATTGTATATTAGTTGTGCAACCCGTAGTCTGATGTCTGAGTGTTTGAGTTCTGTTTCTTATGCTCCAAGTTTAAGCCAACTTCCTTAGTTCATGTTTTGTTCATGTTTGGATTTTATTATTAAAGACTCTGTTTCACTGCATCCCCTCTGCATCTATGCCTCATCACCAAGCCCACAGTCCTACATCATTGCAGAACGTGACACTTGGAGCCTATCCCAGGAGACTTCGGGCACTAGGCGGGGTACACCCTGGACAGGGTGCCAATCCATCGCAGGGCACACACTCACACACCCAATCACACACTACAGGCAATTTAGGAATGCCAATTAGCCTAACCTGCATGTCTTTGGACTGTGGGAGGAAACCGGAGTACCCGGAGGAAAACCACCAAGCACGGGGAGAACATGCAAACTCCATGCACACCTGGCCGGGGAATCGAACCTGGACCCTGGAGGTGCAAGGCGACAGTGCTAACCACTACACCACCGCGCCGCTCATTTTACTATCATTAATTTTTTAATTTTTTTTTTTTTTACGACTTTAATATTGAGTAATACAGAACTATTAATGATTTTCAAACATCAGTATTCAACTACAAACTTTAAAGCTAAATAAAAAATATTTTCACGCTAGAAAAGAAAGCAACATGCTACATGTACTGTACAGTAAGTGACCACTTTTCAGATGAAAAAAAAAATTTTTTTTTTGCATTTTACATACAAAAAAAGGCAAAATCCTCAGAACAAATTGAGGGTGGTTCTGCATGATTAGCTTAGCAGCTAATTTCCTTTTAAACCACAAAAAATTTACCCGAGACTAAATAATCCTAAAAAGTGTCATTTTTCTATTTATTTTTTTTTGTGAAGACATTCTTCCTCTACAGCCTTTATTTGCATGTGATTAGGACTTTTGTACATACAGTACTGTAGTGCGGTGATCATCATGCATTTGTTTACATATCTTTCACTATGTTTACTAACATATCCTTTTATTAGATCAGCTTGTTTTTTTTTTTTTTCCTAGTCCTGATCTGTGATGTAATTCATCCCTTACACAAGCTGTTTAACAGTACAATCTTAGCACTGGACTGAAACCTCCTCTATTCTGCTTTAAAATGACCCAGTATGCATTAAGTTTGTTTTCTTTTTCCCCCCTCTGACTGTTTTGCTGCTGAATGCTTTTTTTAAAATTTATTATTAATGACTCACGCACACCTCCAGTTGTGTGCATTTGCAGTAAACTTCTAAAATACGCTTCTGAACTTCTGCCTAATCATCCCTGCGTATCTTGGGTTTCCTTACATAAACACATAAATCTTATTACGTGGTGAACGTCACATACTCCGAGCTAACGTCCCACCCAGAGACACAGTTGGAGGAATACATCATGATTAGTGTTGCTCATTTGCAAATCTTGCTTAGCTGGGCTTTTCGAGAGCGCGCTAGGTCATTAGTCTTCTTCCGACAAGGACAATCAGTCAGTCGTGTCCTGATTTGTGGTTGATTTTCCCCGATTACCACAAATACCTTGTTTTAAATCGCTTGTGCATGGTTTCGGCATGCTTCCTGCTCATTACGCGTGGTGTTACTGTATATCAACATCGGATATCAACACGCGCACCCTTGCGTGACTTACAGTACAACACTACTAATGGTTTAGAACGTATGTGTGTAACATGATAGATTCATTAAAAGAAAAAAAGATGGATAGAATGCAGTCAAAGCATCGCAGATGTTGATATTTTTAGCTAAATATTCCATAATGAACTGAATCCAGATATCTATACACACACACACACCCCCACACACACACACACATTTACCAGCTGGAGAGAAATGTAGGACACACATACTGTAGGCTCTTCAGAAATGAACATTTCTAAAAAGTCAGCAAAAGAAAATAAAGCATTGCATTGACCTGAAGAGTTATTTCAGGCCCAAAAAATCTGCTACATCATTAGTTATTCTATTTATAGCACTACTTATACATCCTGTAGTTATAATGCATTATAATTGCAGCATAATGTGTCTAAAATAACCCTGTATGAATGCTTGCTGACACCGTAACTACTGTAACTACTGTATACTGTAGGTAACCTTTTCTATAAGAGCCTTATGTACAGTATAATGACTTATGCATGCGCTCAGATGTTATAATGCCTTCATAAACCATTATGCATATCGTTATACTTGTATATGAAAAAAACCTCAGTTGTAGCAATGTTGAAAATGCAGTTTTATTACATGTTTTGCTGCTAAAGGAATACCCATTATGTAGTGCTTTTTACCCAATACATCACCATTATATCCTTTTATAACACACATTCCATTATGAACGTTACAGTACTTACAGTACATCACGTTTGAGATAGCTATAAAGTGAAATGCACATTTTATGAACGTTTTATTATGAATCCATAACACACTTTAACGTATACTCATATACTCATTAGTCTCTAAAGGTCCTATGAATGGATGGTCATGTCAAGTGTTACTAGTGGTGTTCAAGGCGACCCGGGACTTGTCAGCACAGAATCTAATCTAGATGGCTAATAGCTAATCTGGGTGCATGAATTAAAAAAATGCATTCTACCCACCACTTGCACATTACAGGAACTCGGCTGGGAGTTATTGCCGCATCCCCCGTATAGTCCTGACCTCGCTTCAAGACATTTCCACACGATTGGGCCATTTAAGGAGTTCCTGGGAGGCCGGCGTTTCAGACGTGAAGCAGGCAGTGAAACACTGAGATAAGTGCATTAATGCAGCAGGGAGAGTTTTTATTTACTGTTATTCTGTATAATCAAAAACCCCAGTTTGACTTGAACACCCCTTTCATAATTCTTTATATAGCTTTATGGATAGAAAATTCACATAAAATCTTTAACAAAGTACTTTCCAGCCTATTTATTTAAGCAAATCTTTGCATCTGGAGGCTATAATCTATAAATGACAAAATGCAAATATTCATCAGTGCAGCGAGTCTACTGTAGAGTGAATGCAGCATAAAAAAGCTCTTAGAGGTCAAACTTGACTTCTCGATAAACGAGAATATATTGTTTAAGTTTCCCCAAAAGTTTTTTTTTTTTGGTGTCAGTCTGAGGCTTGAGCTTCAGCAAACGCACCGTATTATTTCTAATTTAATACCCCGCAGGCTTTTCAGCGTCGCGTTTCAGAAGTGAAAACAGGCCGTCTCTCTCAGTCCTGTTAAAATCCAAAAAGTTCATCCTTTCCTCAAACGTCGCGATCCTTTTGTAAATATCGACGCTCGTGCTGTGCTTTCCAAAGGGGTTGTTTGAGTCTCCAGCGGTGGCTTTGATGGAGCCTCCTTCAAATATGGATTTGTTGTGTCCCAATTTCACAGTCGAAAAAAAAAGAGAACAGGCTGCAAGATTGATGGAGGTGCAGTATCCATTTGGGAAGCTCCTTTATTGTCGACGAAGCCATTAGCTGCTAGCCAACATCTCGTGCGACGGTTTCTCCCTAGAGCTTTGTGTGAAAGCATTGGGAAAAAAAGGGTCACTTGTAGAGTAATTAACCACAAAGCCTTTGGATAACTATTGCGCTGTTACTTCACAAAGAAAATGGATTTCTGCAAAGCAAAAATAACGGTGTAGTATCAAACATACTGACTGTGTTTTCAGTTCGGGCTAATAGTCCCGCGTTAATCTGTTTATTTCCTAATAAAAGGACAGCGTGTAAACAAACCCTTTGTGCTTTTTTTTTTCTGGTTTATTTAGTTTGCAGCGCCGCTGTTCTATGACTGAGCTTCAGTAATAAAAGTTCCTAAATGTAGAGCAAGCTTGAAGAACACTGCATACTTCATCTAATGTGTGATTTTTTTTTTTCCATTATCCAATCCTTCAACAAATAAATTATGGATAAAGTGATATATACCCCCCCCCAAAAAAAGATTTTTTTTTACAGAATTTACTGTCATATAATTATTTTGATTTTAATATTAATGTCACAATTATCTTATTAGACATAATCATTCCAAGGGAAACTGTCTGACACAAGAACATATCTATATAGTATTTCTTTTACTATTCACTGTTTATTTTAAAGTATTTAATGAACATGATATACTCTAATACATGATTATAATATTTAATAGGAGGCCATTTTAATATGAATGTCAAATAATATAGCATAGCATTTTGGACAAAATATAATTGTATTGTATATAATACAGTGCCTTTTAGAGAAAAAATATTCTTTATTTTAGTACTTAAAAGTATTTAATGAGATTTTATGTGACAAACCAAAACAAACTGGCACATAAGTGTAAAGGCGGAAGGAAAATGATAAAAAGTTAAATAAAAAAACTTTTAGACAAATAAAAATCTGAAAAGTGTAGCGTGCATTTGTCCTCCGCTCCCCTTCACGCTGATCCTCCGAACTAAAACCCAGTGGAACCAACCGCCTTCAGGAGTCACCTAATTAGTAAATAGGGTCCACCTGTGTGTAATTTAATCTCAGTATAAATACAGCTGTTCTGTGAAGGTTTGTTAGAGAACGTTAGTGAACAAACAACATCATAAAGTCAGAGGAACACACCAAGCCGACAGGTCAGGGATAAAGTTGTGGAGAAGTTTAAAGCAGGGTAAATATCCCATCTCACGGAGCGCTGTCCCATCCATCATCTGAAGACACCTAGCAAGACATGGCCGTCCACCTAAACTGACAGGCCGGGCAAGGAGAACATTAATCAGAGAAGCAACCAAGAATGTAAACGATCTGTTATATTTATGTACGAGGATCGTTCAAGTAAGGGCGGCGTGGTGGTGTAGTGGTTAGCACTGTCGCCTTGCACCTCCAGGGTCCGGGTTCGATTCCCGTCTGTGTGCATGGAGTTTGCATGTTCTCCCCGTGCTTGGTGGGTTTCCTCTGGGTACTCCGGTTTCCTCCCACAGTCCAAAGATATGCAGGTTAGGCTAATTGGCGTTCCTAAATTGACCATAGTGTGTGAATGAGTGTGTGTGTGTGCTCTGCGATGGATTGGCACACTGTCCAGGGTGTGCCCTGAGTCTCCTGGGATGGGCTCCAGGTCCCCGCGACCCTAAATACAGGATAAAGCAGAATAGAAGAAGAAGATCGTTCAAGTGAAATTTCTATGGAATAAAGGAGTACACATGGTTGACAAGTACACAAGTTATTAAGTGACCTTCGCTAGCGTCCTATGTCTTTTTATTTATATACTGATATAAGTCTTGTTATATTTTTAAAGCGGTATAATTTTTCCTGTGTCTTCTGGCCCTTTATCAGGCCGCCGTTGTAGAGCGAGTGGCCGTTAATAACGCTGCGGTTGATCAACGCTCTCCATGAGCTTCGTGTGGGAGGCGTCGATGCTGCTCCGGGTCACTGTGTAGGAGGATCTGAATAAATCCGATTCAAGAAGTTCACTTAGACAAGGAAGCGTTACACAAGCACCAGCATTCGATCCGATGAGTCTCACCGAAAGAAGAATGAAATATAAATGTAGAGCTATAGGAGGATCTGGAAACGGGTTGTGAGCGTGTAATCGATAACTGTGCAGGAGTGAATAGCCTTGGTTTATTTTTATCTTTTTACGCACCTGTACTAGTTTTTGTTTACTTTTTTCACCTTTATGTTTTTTTATATGTATTATTTCTTACGTTTTAATTTTTTTTTTTTTTTTGTACTTTGAAAAAATGTCAGGGGCTAAAAGATGCTTGGTTATATTTCTGCCTTAATATAAAATATTTATTTATTTATGAATTACAATGTTTCTTCTGTTGTTCCTGATGGATGATCTGTTTCAGCTTATTAACTGCAAAATGTCCATTTTTATTTATTTTATTTTATTTCGAGTTCAGTTTTAAAAAGTGAGGATTTTGGCCTCATGGCCCTCATTGAAATGTGGTAAACAATGTGGGATTCATGCAAAAAGCATGTTTTATATTTCACTTTTATAAAAGATCAGGATATAAATATGATTTTTTTTTTTTTTACAAAATCAAAGCGTTTTAGTCAAACACATACTAAAAAGAGACCAAAATAGATGCACCGCCATCTCAATTACTCTACTGGAATAAACATGTAACAATAAGAATAATGTTAATGACTAGATTTGTGTTATAGCTTTAATATTAACATTGTAGTATTATAATGTAATATTTTAATGTTTTAGGAAGCATCGTCATATTTTTCATAGTCAATAAAGGTTAAGTGTAAAAATGTGTTGTGCTGAATATAAAAAAGGAAAAATCGTCATCCTGTCCATCACTAGAGCAAACAAAAAGGGACTTAGCGCCGATCCTTGATGCAGACCCACCTCCACCTTGAGTGCCGAAGTGAATGAGGACCTAATAAAGTGACCTCATCGCAGGCTCTACAGATTATTTAATTACATTTAAAAATAGATCTGTAAAGGTTTTCTTAGTTTATACAGTGAAGAACGTGGGTTAGGAATCAGACGGGTTTTAAGGAGAGTCGTATTTTATTACCTGCCTCAGTTTGCGTCTCATTACTGAGATTCGTGATCGTCTGCGCGCTCGTTAACTCTGTTACACTGATTCTTCTTTACTGACCTTAGCTTGTTTAATCGTGTTTGTCTCTAGGATATCTATTATAGTCTGTTTTAAGTATTACATCTGGTGCCTAGACATTCCATGCATCTGTTATACTTTTATTTTCTTAATAATAATATATTTTTTTAAATTAATGCAGGTCTTTTAATAAATCAAAGCATGAAATCTACTTTAAAAGCAAATAAAGTAATGCATTAACATGATAAATGTACATTTCTGGACAAGGGCTAATAAACTGTACCTTCACATGTTGCTGAGGTTTAACCCTTTAATGTATATATTTAGTTTATAAAGAGAGCTGCTTTACTTGATGGTGTCCAAGCACTAGTGAAACACTGGGATAAGTGCTTTAGTGAAGCAGGGGATTATAGAGAGAGAAATAAAGAGAGGTTTTGCTCTCATGCCACTAATGTATTTTTTTTTCTAGTAAAATCTCAGTTACAATACTCAAAGAAAGAATCAAAGAATCGTGTGTTTGTATTTCTTTTTATAATTAACTCGACAAGAGTCGACGGTGAAGAGCTCTTTGGAGCATGTGCTTGACTCTGCACTCCAGTGATGAAAAGTATCAAAGTCTTGGCTGTGCGAATACATAAAAACAGGAAAAAACAAACACTCTCAGAAAGAGAATAAAAGTTTTTGAGAATTAACTTTTTTCTTGGAGTCGAGACAGAGAAAAGTTTGAACTCTAAAAGCTTTCTGGACAGAGTTGAAAAACAAATTGTGTATTTATACCTTGTTATTGTAGGTTCTGGCTTATTATTATTATTATTATTATTATTACTGAAATATTATTACAACTTTATTCTTCCCAAAAAAATCCCAAAAGTTTAACATACATTTTTCAGTTCGACTTTTAAAATATTTAAATACAGTATATTTGCATGCATGGTCTTGTTTATTAATAAGATTATTTCTGGAGTTATGGTTCATCTACCTCCCATGTAAAATTTTATATCTGTTTTCAAATCTAAAAAGGTTATGCTATTATTTAATTAATTATCTACACCATTTATCCTGTAGAGACGGGTTATAAATTAGTTTGTTAAATATTGCCTTATTATAACTTAAACTTAGGCATTTTGGCAGATGCTCTTATCCGGAGCGACTTACATTTTTTTTTATGTCATTACACATCTGAGCAGTTGAGGGTTAAGGGCCTTGCTCAAGGGCCCAACAGTGGCAACTTGGTGGTTGTGGGGTTTGAACCTGGGATCTTCCGAACCGTAGTCCAATGCCTTAACCACTGAGCTACACCTGGCCTTATTATAACTTGTATATACACCGTTTGTCATTTTTATTCTGGTTAGAAATTCCTATATTACGGGTATTTTTGTTCTTCCCTGTTGCAATTAAAATACATCAACATACTCTAGTTATAAATGGCAACAATTCAAGATGCTGCTTTTTCAATCTGATTCGGTTAAATTCTCAGAAGATCTAAACTACTGTAAGATCTAAATGAAGAAATCAGATAAATAGTTTAGCCTTCTCTTTAATTTCTGAATAATGAAGATTGCATAGCAACCAAGCATTTCTTTTTTTGTAAAAGCTACATATTAAATTTTAAGACTGTAAATGCTGGTTAAAATACTGAACATATTTATAATTTTGTATAAAATGAAGCAACATGTCTTGACACTTTAGTAATGAACGTCTGAAACATAATGAGCTCGGAAGCAACAATGGAGCTCCAAAGTCGGCTAAACTCGCCGCCACCTTTTTCATGCACCCTGATCATATGAAATGCGTGTTAGTCGTTACAGTCCAGAACTATTAAGCTACATACAGATGATTCCTGTCTCTCCGTGACAGAGTGTGTTCACATGGACTGCCTGCCCTCTGTGTTTATTCATTCTAGTATATCACATAACAGTTTGAACAGTTTCAATTTAAAAACACCTTTACGTGGGTTCAGCTGTTCAGCAGGTTTATATTATACACGGGTAGAAGGTGGTGGTTTTCCTCTAATATACCTTCACTAGATTCATTTCATCCTCAGCCGGTAGATAGAGATATTGTTCTTTTTATCGTCGCAAAACTCTAGTATAATGTAAAAAAAAAAGTATCTCGTTGTCCCATTTATAGGTTTTATAGACGTATATAAATCATTTTATGCTATGCTGTAGTTATTGGATCTTTAATTTATTTTATTTATTTTTATCTTTGATGGGTTATAATAAAGTTTTATTTATTATATTTCATTTTCTAAAAATATGTTTGTCATCTATAATCGTGTCATCAGTTCTGTGTCCCAGGTTCTAAATGAAAAAGCGCCCCTCTATATAAATAAAGATTATTATAATAACCGAGTCGGTTTTGTGGTTGGACGTACATCAGAGATATTAAATTCAGGGATTCGGGTTCTCTCATGGCACATTTGATCTGTTCGCTCAGCTGAAACAGACGCTAATAAACAAACCGGGTCTATCTCAGGCTCGGACTTTCTTTAGTTTAAAGGGTAAAGATTTCTCAAGCGAGAAATCTTTCAGGGTCGTTTCAAGGGTGGAAGATACAGAGTGCACATAAAAGTGTGAAGAACACAGACTGTGTTCGATGCTGTTTATCCCGAGGAGATGATAAGATGAGGTGATACTGTACAGTACTGTATATCGTATATTTGTAAGTGAGTAAGAGATGAAACATGCTGTATTATGGGAACATATTCAATTTTGAGGCGATGCAATGAAGTCTACAGTTAGATTATTTTCCTATATAAAATGCAAACATCTGAACAGTTTGTAGTAATGGAAGCTACATATTGTTACTGTATTTCCCATTATTGTATATGCAGTGTTGACCTGCAGAATGCCTATAAAATGTCTATACATACCTCTATACGTATCAGTTTAGTAGGGCTGCAACTAACGATTATTTTGATAATCGATTAGTTGGCCGATTATTGTTTCGATTAATCGATTAATCGGATACAGCTAAGCGCTTCTTTACTTTGATGTTTTGCTTATAATTATATATAAAACCATACCAACATTTGTTTTTAACAATAATTGCAGATGGCAAGTTGACAGTGTTATATATATATATATATATATATATATATATAAAACACTGTCAACTTGCCATCTACATACATACATACATACATACATACATTATACATATCGATTAAATCGGATAAAAGCTAGACGCTTTAATTTGATGTTTTGCTTAACTATATAAAACCATAAATCAGGGTATTATTTATGTATAAAAGTAAACTTTAAAAAATGCAATAGCCACATAGTTTAATTATCTTTAATTTTGATATTTAAACCTTATTTTATGTAAATCAACATTTTTGTTTTTAACAATAATTGCAGATGGTAAGTTTACAGTATGTGTGTATATATATATATATATATATATATATATATATATATATATATATATATTAGTTTAAAACAAAAATACATTCAGTTGTTAAGAATGACTTAATTTTTTAATTATCTTAAATTAATTCAACTCAATAATAAGAATAGACTTCTAGATTATGATATTTTTAATTGAAGTGTCTACTACATCCTTTTCACGGTTTATACATTATTTCGATCCTCTCGTGTATTTTATCCTTTTTTTTGTCTCAATAATAAAATAAATACTAGACATTCTCGTAATACACCGACGTGGGGAGAGAGAAAAAAAACTCGCCGCTACTGGGTTCACTCTGTTTATTTTGCCCTCTTCCCGCATTTCCCTCTGTACAGCATGTAGGATGATGGGATATATCCGGTCCTCCGAAGTGTAAAATGAACGTGAAGAAAACGCACTAGATGTGTTTTCCTTGTGTTCGTTGGGATTTGAACGCAAAGAAAAAGCTGCATGCAACGTTTTTTTTTAACCCTGTATAAACGCGCAGCCGGACAAACACACGTCACCAAAGCCCGTGTGAACTCTCTCACTGACTCCTATGTGTAGAAAACCCTCAGCGCTTCATCCGCGCTCACCGGACACTACGACTGGCAGAAAAACGCTCGATTTTAACGCCCGATAAGAGGTGTTTCTCCCATACCTTGGAGGACTTGGGGCACGCGCTTTTTCCTGCAAACGCTTCTGTAACCTCCATTGCGCGAGCGACTGTGTATC
The DNA here is from genome assembly GCA_030522415.1 of Channallabes apus. Lineage (NCBI taxonomy): Eukaryota > Metazoa > Chordata > Actinopteri > Siluriformes > Clariidae > Channallabes > Channallabes apus. The sequence goes on along the minus strand of CM060106.1, from coordinate 57,249,914 downwards.
TGTGTGTGTATTTATGCATCTTGTGGTCGCGCTCCTCAATAACGTGAGCAGCCCAACTAATCGATAACGGCATTCGTTGACAACGAATTTCATTATCGATAATCATCGATTTTATCGATTAGTTGTTGCAGCCCTACAGTTTAGTGCTCAAAGTAAATAGAAAAAGTCATTTTGGTTATAAAAACTAATTTGCAGAACTTTTAAACTTCATATCACTATCCTGAGCTACATTGCTTGAATTTATTATAGATTCTATCCAGGCGCCCTGTGGAACTTTCTAGAACTCTTTTTAAATAATCTGATTGTGGATGCTTGGGAATTATTGCTCCACACACAACCAAGTATTTCCTTAAATCACGGAAGTTGTTGTTTGTACTCGAAAACCAGAGGTGTCAAGTAACGAAGTACAAATACTTCGTTACCTTACTTAAGTAGAAATTTTGGGTATCTATACTTTACTGGAGTAATTATTTTTCAGGCGACTTTTTACTTCTACTCCTTACATTTTTAAGCAATTATCTGTACTTTCTACTCCTTACATTTTAAAAACAGCCTCGTTACTTTATTTTTATGATCAGAACGCGCAACCCCCCCCCCCAGTCACATGATAAGAACGCGCACAACGCCCCCCGGTCACGTGATAAGCGCGCGCACAACGCATCCCCCCCCGGTCACGTGATAAGCGCGCGCACAACGCATCCCCCCCCCCCCAAGTAATGCTATTGTCGCCCCTCACGGTACTTTTACTTTTATACTTTAAGTAGTTTTGAAAGCAGTACTTTTAAACTTTTACTTAAGTAAAAAGCTTGGGTTGATACTTCAACTTCTAAAGAAGTATTTTTGAACCCTAGTATCTATACTTCTACTCAAGTAATGAATGTGAATACTTTTGACACCACTGTCGAAAACAATATACACCTCATAACATTTTATTGTATTTACTTTATTCTGCGAGTTCGTTCCATTCCAGAGAGATCATGAGAGTTCAGAATCTATTATAAAGCTAGGACACACTCGGTGAGTCACAATCAGGTCTGTAGGAGATTTCCAGTAATACTTTCTTTTAGTCACGGATGGAGACAGTTGATTTTAGAACAAAAGGTGCAACAGTTATTTTACATCAGAACCTGCACCACATCTATTCATAAACAGATGGAAATCCCTTATAATAACAATAATAATAATAATAAGCGGCGCGGTGGTGTAGTGGTTAGCACTGTCGCCTTGCACCTCCAGGGTCCGGGTTCGATTCCCGGCCAGGCTCGATTCCCGTCTCTGTGTGCATGGAGTTTGCATGTTCTCCCCGTGCTTGGTGGGTTTCCTCCGGGTACTCCGGTTTCCTCCAGATTGGGCTAATTGGCGTTCGATGGATTGGCATGCTGTCCAGGGTGTACCCCGCCTTGTGCCCAGAGTCTCCTGGGATAGGCTCCAGGTCCCCGCAACCCTAAATACAGGATAAAGCGATATAGAAGATGAATGAATGAATAATAATAATAACACTCAGTCTCTACACCACTTATGCTGGTCGCATGAGGCCTGGATCCAATCCCAGGGTATTCAAGGTATGATGTGGGGTACAAATTTATAACAGGGTACAAGCATGTACACACTCGCACACTCATTCACACACTACATTTAGTTTGGAAACACAAGTTTCCAAGGCTAATCTGCATGGCTTCGGTCTATGGGAGGAAACCAGAGTCCACGGAGGAAACCCACCAAGCACGGATCGAACATGCAAATTCCATGCACACACCTAAGATGGGACTCGAACCCTCAACCCTGGATATACAAAGTGACATAACCATTGTTAAAACAGCTATATAAATACAATTGAACTTCATTGAATCAACGTATTAAAGTGCCACCTGATAGAGTAAGAAAAGAGAAAAAGAAAGAACAATATAAATAGAAAATATCTAAGTCAATGAAAAACTTAGACTAGAAAAATAAAAAATAAAAAAGAAAATCAGACAGAAAAGTCGAGTTTCTTCTGCGGTGGTAGTCAGGAAACACTTTCACGCTGCAGGACACTTCAGTACACTGCGGAAAAGGAAAAGGTCACCACGCTGCGTCTGGTTATGTGTGCGTCATGTTTAACGTAGGAAGTTTCCTCCAGCACACTGATTCTGAGAAAAAGAGAAGGGGAAAAAAAAGGAAACCGAGCATTTTCCCCACTCAGAGCAGTGGGAGGTTTGCTCAGCCGGAAGCCGTCTCTTATTGACCCGCGAATGCGCCTCGCTGCGGCGCTGCATCATTCCTTCATTAACTTTGAGCTGTTGCTCTCCCGCAGATTGTGGTTAAGTAGAGATGGCGTCTATAGGTTGGTAAGGATGGGGAGCCATGGTGGGATTCACCGGCACCTCTGGAGACAGCAAACGGAGCATGAAGGAGGAGTGGGCGTGAACGCGTGTTCATGAATCTTCGTCTAGACTTGATGGATAAATCATGTGTGACAAACTGATTTTACTTCATGCCAGACAGGAAATGGATGAACAGCAAGTTCCCATAATGTGACCAAAATAATTCGACCTTCCATCGTTTTACTTCTATTGAGCAACTCACAATTATATATTCCTTATTCAGGCAGACTTTATATAACCTTCCTGCCTTCCGTTAAACTCAAATCAAGATTGATGTGTGTTTTCTATCCCTTTTCTTCTATTTCTCTCACTGAACTAAAGAGCTTTCTCAATCTTTCTGGCTGTAAGCACCATCATAAGGACTCCTAGTACATGGATTATATACTGTACGCATTGCGTAACATCGTGTAGTGTAGTATTTATAGACAATTGCATAAGAAAATGACAAATATTTGTTACTGTACCTTTTGTATTACATATCAGTCATGAGATATGTTGTGTATTTATGTCAACGTTTATTTACTCCAACAGTTTGGATGGAGTGAAAATTTGTACAATCGGCACTAGACATGATGGATGCATCACTTCATCTGTCTCTCTTCTCACCCTGATGCAGCCACGGCTGTTTAGTCCCAATCCCTCGAGGTCTCACTATTACAAATAGCTGTGAGTTCAAGTGTTTAAGTGATTTTTCAGTTCTTAACTCAATTGTAGTAGTTTCAGAAATCTCTTTCGTTTTCTTTGCCTAATCCAGGCCAATGATTTGAACATTCTGAAACCAAAGAGCATTTATTTAAGAACTGCATCAGTTCTGGTTAAATACCTTGTTGCTAGCTGATCCAGATTAATCACTGCAGTAATTATCTAATGGAAGGATCTTAATTAGTTATGTGGTTAAATAGACAGTGGGAAAAACAAAAGACAGACATCTGAACCTTTTGGAATTGCATGGTTTTCCTGCATTATCTTGTATAATTGTACATAAAATGTGATCTGATCTTCATCTAAATCAAGAGTACGGAAAAATATAATGTGCCTAAAATAACACACTAACTTCCTCTTGGCAGAAATAGTCTCAACCAGGCACATTCACGTCCACCCGCTCTTTCTTCTGTACTGTAGAAACCTGCACATGGTTTAGGAGGAACTTTTGCCCATTCTTCCTGCCAGAACTGCTTTAGATCTGTCATATTCTCTCGACATCTCATTTGTATGGCTCTCTTCAAGTCATTCTACAGTACATCATCTCTACTTGGTTAAGGGTTGAGGTCTGGGCTCTGACATTGTTTTGCTGAAGCCGTTCTGATGTGGACTCTGGTGTTTCATGTCATTGTCCTGTTGAAGAAGAAGAACTAAGAAGAAGAACTACAGTAAGGAGAACATTTCTGTGGAGTGTCCTCTTCACCTCATTGATGTGCTCTTCAGGCCATTTTGCCTGGGCGCCACTTTTTGGTAGAGAACTAGTAGTACAGTCCTATTCTCAAAAGTAGTCCACACCTCCAACCTCATTTTCTTAACAAGACTTCTGTCCAATTAGCTTTTTTGCGGTCATCAACTCTAGGATGTAAGTAACAGTATACGGTTGTTATGGTTGTTCCAAAATACACGAATGATCAGAATTAGTTTTTAGAGTTATTATTTTACGTACATTGTATTCATTCGTACTCTTGACTTAGAAGAAGATCAATCCAGGACTCAGCTCAGAAGAAGTCACTGTTGCATCACTGGACATGGAGTTTCAGCAGACCTACAGACATTCTCACATTATCCTAAAGAATTTTCATATTCACTTGGGAATTCATCTTCCCTTCTATGACTGTGAGCTGGCCACGCCCTGATGCAGCTCAAATCATGATATTTCCTCATTTTTTTAATATCAGATGTAGTGTTCTGTTCTTTCCAAATAGTTCAATCTTAGTTTAATCAGTGCATCCTCTTCTCTCACACCAACTAACTTCATGTCCTCTCTCACTGCATCCATAAATCTCCTCTTTGGTCTTCCTCTAGACCTCCTGCCTGGCAGTTCCAACCTCAGCATTCTTCTACCGATATATTCACCATCCCTCCTCTGAACATGTCCAAACCACCTCAATCTGGCCTCTCTGACTTTTTCTCCAAAACATCTCACATGGGTTGTCCCTCTGATGAACTCATTCTTGACCCTATCCATCCGTGTCACTCCCAAAGAGAACCTCAACAACTTCAGCTCTGCTACCTCCAGCTCTGCCTCCTGTCTTTTCTTCTTTTCTCATTGATGTGCTCTTCAGGCCATTTTGCCTGGGCGCCACTTTTTGGTAGAGTACTAGTAGTACAGTCCTATTCTCAAAAGTAATCCACTACAGTTAACTTTTTGAGTTAATATTTTAGGTACATTGTATTTGTTCGTACTCTTGACTTAGAAGAAGATCAATCCAGGACTCAGCTCAGAAGTCGTCACAATTTATGACAAATTAATGCAGAAAATCATGAAATTTTAAAAGGTTCACATACTTTTTCTTGCGCCCCAGGTGATTTTGTCTGGCCAGTGTATATAATTTAAAATAAAAAGTTTAGTTTTTTTTTTTCCCCTAGAAAGTTAATGTGATGCATCTAATATAGAAATTTCCAGAGACAGAACCCTGGTAGGATATTTTATTTAAGTTCACTACAGTATATCCAACCTTTAACTAAAACCTTTCCCTATTTGCTGACTTTTAAAGAGTGTTTTCGACTAAAAGAACTTCTTTCCACATCATTCTAAATAAATGTAGACTCCTTTCATCAGCTAATAAATATTGAATTTGTGCCGTTGGAAAAGTTATTCCGTATTTCTCTTTGTTGCTCACATAAATCTTGACAAACAGAAAGGGAAATTCTTCAAAATGTCAACATGCTTTGGTGCTTTTTCACTGTGTAATGAACAAAGAGGGGGTTGGACGTGAACGCGCTCGACAGGCTGCTTGCATTCGCTTTGAAGTCTCGCTGAAGAGCAGAGTGGTAAATTAAATATCTACACACGCTTGTCTCAAAACTGGAGGTCTGAAAGCTGGAGAAAATTCATCTGTCCTGCTTCAGAGGAGAATCAATCTTATTATGGAGTTAAAAAGCTTTTTTCTTATCTAATCTCACCTTGAACCCCTTTGTTTTTCGAAGAATAGAACATATTCTGCATAATTTGCAAACTTCCTGAAAATGTTCATTGGGAGATTTCATGTTTCAGCCCAGTTTGACTTATTCCGCCCATTAGTAGTAACCTTGCACCAATTAAGATCTCAAAGCTATCTGTACGGGGAATAAAAAAAATAAATAAAAACACTGTCTCACCATATTCATTACTCTCCCTAGATAATTATAGCTAATTTTGTAAATAACGTTTCCCATTTCGAACAAGGATGCTAACATGAACCCACCATTTTGGGTTAATTGCTAATGCTAGGCTTTTTCATCAAAGTCAGAATAGCTGTTAAGCACAATAATCAATTATTTCCACACTGCCAAATCTACAAAGCTTTAATAAGCAGATTAGGATTTGGACTGATCATGTGACCTCCATCAAACTGAGACCATGTGTACTGTACACCGTGCATTTTATTTTGACTTAAGTTGCATAAGTACTGTATGCAAGTACTAAGACTAGTGTTACAGTACATTAAACCCAAACTGGTTTAATACTGTACATCTGTAATACTGTAATGCCACGTCATTAGGTACACTTAGCTAGTACTGACTTAGACCTCCTTTTGAAGTTTCGGTCCATATAGACATTATCGCATTACGCAGCCACTGCAGATTTGTCGGCTGTACAACCATGATGCAAATCTCCCGTTCCACCACATCACAAATGTGCTCTATTGGATGCAAGTGTGCTGACTGTAGGCACCATTTGAGTACAGCCACCATTGTCCATTGTCTTGTTCAAGAAACCACTTTGAGAAGATTTCAGCTTTGTGACATGGCTCTCGTTATCCTGTGGACACGGTCAGCAACAACACTCAGGTACTGTAGTTGATCCTAAGGGGCTGAAAGTGTGAAAAGAAAATCTCCCCCACACCACCACAACCAGCTTGAACTGTTGATGGAAGGCATGATGGGTCCATGTTTTCATCCCAATTTCTGACCCTACAATCCAAATCTCACAGCAGAAAATGAGGCTCATCAGACCAGGCAATGTTTTTTTCCAATCTTCTACTGTCTAATTTTGGTCAGCCTAATCGAATTGTAGCCTCAGTTTCCTGTTCTTAGCTGATCGGAGCAGCACCCGTTGTTGCTTACTGCTGCTGTACGGCATCTGTTTCAAGGTTCAAGATGTTGTGCGTTCAGAGATGCTCTTTGCCCGACCTCGGTTGTAATTAGATGTTATTTGAGTTACTGTTTCTATCAGCTTGGACCAGTCTGGCCATTTTCCTCTGACCTCTGGCATCAACAAGGCATTATTGCCCAGAGAACTGCCCTCACTGCACCATTATGATGTTTGGCTTGAACTTTCTTATCAAATTGTCTTGACCATGGCTACATACAGTACTTAAATGCATGGTGTTGCTGCCATGTGATTGGGTGATTAGATATTTGCGTTAACGAGCAGTGGAACAGGCATAGACTCAAGTCTAGGACCAAATTAATTTTTTCCCCAATAACAGTAGTGTTTCATATTTCATTTCACAGCAATTTGGCAGTATTATTAGGAGTCATATTTATTCAAATATAATCATATAAAAATTTATACAAATATTTCATTCATCCATGGAGGCCAATGGTGACCATTGTATTTAGTCTAATTTTACGACCTTGGTAAGACCTCCGGTCAACATCCACATGTGCATCCACAAACTGCAGGCTTTGGACTATGCAGCCAATAATAATAGTGATAAAAATAATCCACTTTAGTCCACGCCCAAATCCAAAGACAGACACTGACATCCTTTGTCTTTGGAGACTGGTATAATTAAACTATGAGAACATTTGTGGAAAGCAATGATGCATGGTGACCTCCGAGTATAATAAACCTTTAACCGATCATAATTACCATGCTCTGGCGCATGCCGTCCTTCAACACATTAAAATCGATGGTAAGAAGTGTGCTTTTGACAGGTCTGCCATGTCCTTGCAGCCTGTTAATGGTGGTATTTACTGACAGCAGTTCTCTCGAGTCCATAAAGACTGCATGATAAAGATTTCATAGATCCTCGAATTACAATTGTGATTTTCCGCAAATGCAGGACTGTGAAGCTAATTACTGTGCTGATTAGCAGCAATTAAGGATGGTTAAGCACACACTGAGACATCCTGCGTGTTTCGCATTTGCATCAGCGCTCGCAAAACATGCATTGAACAAGCAATCGGTGCTGTTTCACCTGTTTCACCGCCTTCTTATCAAGTTATTACTGGATATTTATCATTTTTGACTTTCCACTGTCTTACCAGCAATGTTTTTAAGAAGCCATGACCAGCTAATTATTATTGTAGCAGAAATACGAGTCTCTGTACAAAACAGTGTGTTGATAGGAGAGGTCAAGAGAAAGCATTCAAGCTGACTGCACTATTCCAAATAAACACTCTTACCAGGCTGAGAAGAACAAAAATCTCAGAATGCATAACATGGCAAGTTTGAGGAATTTGGGTGAAAACCTTTGGTTGGCTCGCTTACTCACTAACTCACTCACTGACTTACTCACTTATTGTCTACACACACTCATTGACACACTTCTGGCAGTTTGGGAACGACAGTCTTTGGACTGTGAGAGGAAACCGAAGAACCTGGAGGAAACCCACCAAGCATGGGGAGAAGATGCAAGCTCCCTGCACACAGACCCCAAGGCAGGAACGAACCTGGACCCTAGAGGTGCAAAGCGGCAGTGCTAGCCACTAAGCCACCTGAGGTGGGATACACCTTGGATGTGGTGCCAAGCCATTGCAGGGCCCTTTATTATCCGTTTATTTCTCTATATGATCCCCTGCTACAGTACACTAATGTACTTATCCCAGTGTTACACTCATCAAGGTGCAGTAGAAAGTTTTCTCAGTCCGGCAGAGCCATAATCAGACTGCATGCATGCTTTACGTCTGAAATGCTGGCCTCCCAGGAACCCATTTAATGTTTGCCCAAACATGTGGAAAGGGCTTGGAGCAAGATCAGGACTGTACAGAGCATGTGGCAATAAGTTCCTATAATATGCAAGTGGTGTTGGAGAATGATTGAGTGTACAGTTCCAACAGACAGAAGCATCTTTTTCGCAAGGCCATAAGTTATCCATTGATTTTCAAGGAGCAGGTGTTCCACTCACTGAGCAACCTTCTTACGGGATTCTGTAAAACATATTCACCGTTTAGAACTTTCATCCCAAGTCCTGGTTTGATTTGAACACCCATTGTATGTTGAAATCCAGGCGAATGTCTCAAGGGCAGGACGTTTGTTAAATTAAATAAAATTTACTTAAACGAAAATGTTTTTGACTTAAACGAAAATGTTTTTCATGCTAACATAAACAAAAGATTTTTTTGTTTTGCTGGAAGAACTTCAGCTATAACTAAGTGAGTCTTCATAAAAATTCAAAAGTCATCTGTCCATCACGTTTCATTAACCAACATGGTCACATGTCTCCAGGGCCCCTAAAAGAATGTTCATGCATACAATCTTAACTTTATTTCGCTGTGCAGCTGCCACTGCAGAATTTGATTAAGCCGTTATAAGAAACAGAAACAGGGAATCAAAGTGGAGCGACTGAAATGCTCTGGAGTGGATGAGATTATGAAGCGCTGTAAAAAAAAAAAAAAAACGCCTTTCATTTGCAGAGGTCTCGATTCAATCAGTCTCACTCGCTGCGAGTTAGAAGGAAAATCAGATCTCACCTATCCCCCTGTCTCATCACAAGCGTTCTGCACAGTAAAGAATTATTAGTTTTGAAAGTATGAACGTGTGTTTGCGCACAAGCAGCACTTATTACTCGTCTTTATGAAGATGTATTAAACAGAAAGCATGAAAACACACAGATATGTAGCCCGATTAGCATATTCTTATTAGTCTGGTGTATTCATGTGTCATTGCACACGTAATGAGTCGCTGCTTATTGCAGTTAATGGCCACCTGTAGGCCGGGATGTCCATCGATCTGGTCAGTGCAGACGCAGTGCCAGCTCTCCTGCCGTAGGAAATCATGTTGCATTAGAGTAACGTCTGGCTGGACAGCGTGGATGAGGAGGGACGCCCGTAATTACCCATGAGGCAGTGGCACATCAGAACTCACACCTGCTCAAGAGAGAGCCGGCCAGGGACACACAATTACACACAAACACACACACACACACACAATACGCTATACATATACAACATTTAATTTTTAACTTTACTAATTAGGTTAGTATTGTTTGTAACTAATATGAACATGTTATTATGCAGACATGATGCTAGTGTTCTTCTACGTAATCAGGGTTGAGCTCATGTAATGAGGTTTTAATACCAGAATTATGTACACTGGTGTGTATTCAGGTCTGAGCTGTAAGAAAAAGACAGTACACACCTATATATATATACACTAAATCCATGGTTAAATCACACCCTGTGTACTAAACTACTACTGTAAATAGTACACTCTAATGATACTAACTGCACGGCTACATCATACTCTCCCTGTGTACTCATTTCCTAAATAGTGCACTCTAATAGATACTAAATCCATGGCTACATCCAACCCTGTGTTCTAAACTACTAAATAGTGTACTCTAAAAGATGCTAAATCCATAGCTAAATCCAATCCTACACACTAAACTACTAAATAGTATGCTCTAATAGATACTAAATCTACGGCTACATCCCACTCTGTTTACTAAACTACTAAATAGTGCAGTCTAATAGATGCTTAATCCCATCTTGTACAGTATGCTAAACTACTAAAGAGCATGCTCTAATAGATATGAAATCCATGGCTACATCCCACTCTGTTTAAAAGCTACTAAATAGTACGCTTTAATAGATGCTAAATCCCATCTTTTGTACTAAACTACTAAATAGTGCACTCTAATAAATCCAATCCCACATATTAAACTACTAAATAGTACGCTTTAATAGATACTAAATCCCATCTTGTATACTAAACTACTAAAGAGCATGCTCTAATAGATATGAAATCCATGGCTCCATCCCACTCTGTTTACTAAACTATTAAATAGTACGCTTGTGTACTAAAGTTCTAAATAGTGCACTCTGAAAGATACGAAATCCATGGCTAAATCCAATCCTACACACTAAACTACTAAATAGTATGCTCTAATAAGATACTAAATCTACAGCTACATCCCACTCTGTTTACTAAACTACTAAATAGTGCAGTCTAATAGATACTAAATCACATCTTGTATACTAAACTACTAAATAGTGCAGTCTAATAGATACTAAATCCCATCTTGTATACTAAACTACTAAAGAGCATGCTCTAATAGATACTAAATCTATGGCTACATCCCACTCTGTTTACTAAACTACCAAATAGTACGCTCTAATAGATGCTAAATCCCATCTTGTGTACTAAACTACTAAATAGTGCACTCTAATACTGTAGATACTAAATCCATGACTACATCCAACCCTGTGTTCTAAAGTTCTAAATAGTGCACTCTGAAAGATACGAAATCCACGGCTAAATCCAATCCTACACACTAAACTACTAAATAGTATGCTCTAATAAGATACTAAATCTACAGCTACATCCCACTCTGTTTACTAAACTACTAAATAGTGCAGTCTAATAGATACTAAATCCCATCTTGTATACTAAACTACTAAAGAGCATGCTCTAATAGATACTAAATATATGGCTACATCCCACTCTGTTTACTAAACTACTAAATAGTGCACTCTAATAGATACTAAATCCCATCTTGTATACTAAACTACTAAAGAGCATGCTCTAATAGATACTAAATCTATGGCTACATCCCACTCTGTTTACTAAACTACCAAATAGTACGCTCTAATAGATGCTAAATCCCATCTTGTGTACTAAACTACTAAATAGTGCACTCTAATACTGTAGATACTAAATCCATGACTACATCCAACCCTGTGTTCTAAAGTTCTAAATAGTGCACTCTGAAAGATTCGAAATCCACGGCTAAATCCAATCCTACACACTAAACTACTAATTACTATCCTCTGAAAGATACTAAATCTACGGCTACATCCCACTCTGTTTACTAAACTACTAAATAGTGCAGTCTAATAGATACTAAATCCCATCTTGTATACTAAACTACTAAATAGTGCAGTCTAATAGATACTAAATCCCATCTTGTATACTAAACTACTAAAGGGCATGCTCTAATAGATACTAAATCTATGGCTACATCCCACTCTGTTTACTAAACTACCAAATAGTACGCTCTAATAGATACTAAATCCCATCTTGTATACTAAACTACTAAAGAGCATGGTCTAATAGATATGAAATCCATGGCTCCATCCCACTCTGTTTACTAAACTATTAAATAGTACACTCTAATAGATGCTAAATCCCATCTTGTGTACTAAAGTTCTAAATAGTGCACTCTGAAAGATACGAAATCCACGGCTAAATCCAATCCTACACACTAAACTGCTAAATAGTATGCTCTAATAAGATACTAAATCTACAGCTACATCCCACTCTGTTTACTAAACTACTAAATAGTGCAGTCTAATAGATACTAAATCCCATCTTGTATACTAAACTACTAAATAGTGCAGTCTAATACTGTAGATACTAAATCCATGACTACATCCAACCCTGTGTTCTAAAGTTCTAAATAGTGCACTCTGAAAGATACGAAATCCACGGCTAAATCCAATCCTACACACTAAACTACTAAATAGTATGCTCTAATAGATACTAAATCTACGGCTACATCCCACTCTGTTTACTAAACTAATAAATAGTGCAGTCTAATAGATACTAAATCCCATCTTGTATACTAAACTACTAAAGAGCATGCTCTAATAGATACTAAATCTATGGCTACATCCCACTCTGTTTACTAAACTACCAAATAGTACGCTCTAATAGATGCTAAATCCCATCTTGTGTACTAAACTACTAAATAGTGCACTCTAATACTGTAGATACTAAATCCATGACTACATCCAACCCTGTGTTCTAAAGTTCTAAATAGTGCACTCTGAAAGATACGAAATCCACGGCTAAATCCAATCCTACACACTAAACTACTAAATAGTATGCTCTAATAGATACTAAATCTACGGCTACATCCCACTCTGTTTACTAAACTAATAAATAGTGCAGTCTAATAGATACTAAATCCCATCTTGTATACTAAACTACTAAATAGTGCAGTCTAATAAATACTAAATCCCATCTTGTATACTAAACTACTAAAGAGCATGCTCTAATAGATACTAAATCTATGGCTACATCCCACTCTGTTTACTAAACTACCAAATAGTACGCTCTAATAGATACTAAATCCCATCTTGTATACTAAACTACTAAAGAGCATGGTCTAATAGATATGAAATCCATGGCTCCATCCCACTCTGTTTACTAAACTATTAAATAGTACACTCTAATAGATGCTAAATCCCATCTTGTGTACTAAAGTTCTAAATAGTGCACTCTGAAAGATACGAAATCCATGGCTAAATCCAATCCTACACACTAAACTACTAAATAGTATGCTCTAATAAGATACTAAATCTACAGCTACATCCCACTCTGTTTACTAAACTACTAAATAGTGCAGTCTAATAGATACAAAATCCCATCTTGTATACTAAACTACTAAAGAGCATGCTCTAATAGATACTAAATCTATGGCTACATCCCACTCTGTTTACTAAATTACCAAATAGTACGCTCTAATAGATGCTAAATCCCATCTTCTGTACTAAACTACTGAATAGTGCACTCTAATACTGTAGATACTAAATCCATGACTACATCCAACCCTGTGTTCTAAAGTTCTAAATAGTGCACTCTGAAAGATACGAAATCCACGGCTAAATCCAATTCTACACACTAAACTACTAAATAGTATGCTCTAATAAGATACTAAATCTACAGCTACATCCCACTCTGTTTACTAAACTACTAAATAGCTAAAATATAGTGCACTCTAACAGATGCTTAATCCAATCTTGTGTACTAAACTGCTAAATAGTAAGCTCTAATAGATGCTAAATCCTTGGCTACATCCCAAGTGTTCTAAACTACTAAAGAGTATGCTCTAGTAGATACTGTATGAAAGCCACAGCTAAATCCAATCCTACACACTAAACTACTAAATAGTATGCTCTAATAATCAATAAATCCATGGAAAAATCCCTCCACATGCACTAAACTACTAAATAGTAATAGTATACATGTATACGTAAATAGTATGCTCTAATAGATTATTAAACTTATGCATAGACAGTAGGTGAATACGGCACGTGACAAAGTAAAGCAACTGAGAATTTCCGATACTTTACCCACAGATTCACAGCGATGTCTAAAAGTGGCTTTAGCATTTCTAATTAAATTATTGCAGTGCTCTGATTTCACATTCGCTTTTATTAACACCTAACACCTGTTAATTACTCTATTAGTAACACACACACACACACACACACACACACACACACACACACAGTACGGACGTGTTATTGTTCTTTCTGATTTTAAAGACCTACTTGCCAAATTTAATTTTCATAAACAAATGAAAATAAATTTATTCCCAGCTCACCCAGACTATTTTACCCTGACGTGTACACAGAGAGATTTTCCACTAAGGCTTGATTTTAAATCTCTCTTGCTCCTGCATTCTCTCTCTCTCTTCTTCTTCCAAGGCGTGTTCTGCAGTTCCAGTGACATTTAAAGCCTTTTATTCGGAGGCTTTCCTCTTATCCTTCTCTAGTCTGTCACTCTCGCTCTCACTTTATTGGTGTCGTCTGCTGTATTAGATAGTGCCGATATGATCAGACATGTCACATCCCGCTCTGATTGCGGGCAGTAAAAACACCACGAGAATTTATCTATATACGTCCCTGACTTCTGTCTACTTCTTTTCCTGTTGCTCTTTTCTTTTTCTCACATCCATATACGTCTGTCTTTTAGCGTGCAAATCCTCGGAAAATGACATTTTTCACTTATTAAGAAATAAAACAGCTTTGGACAAAAGATGAACAGATACGGGAAGTACATGTGCAACAGCTCCAATGTATTTAACTATGCTACCTGTAGCATGCTAGAGTTTTAACATGCTAGTGTATTTATAACCATGCGCAAGTGTGACATAGCTTCACAAATACCTCATGTTTCATCCCTATTCTTCATTAAGTTGTTATGATTGAGCTACTTTCTGAAAATATGCTAACGATGAAGTATGATACAATGCTAGCTGGCTGGCATAAAGTTGTGCGAAGTACAGTAAGTGTGCAAGTACTGTATACAACTTGTGAACTATGCAAGTACACTTTTATGTGAGTGTTATAGGATGTACTTATTATAGTATGTGGCATCATGCAAATGTTCAAAGTATTATAGAATATTGCCACAATTACAGTTACACGCAATTGTAATGGGTAACTGTGAAAGTATGCATGTTATAAACCATGTAAGTAATCTAGTATGCAAGTGCATAAGTTCATGTCTGTATTATGCAGCTTGCAAGTGTGAAAGTACATTAATATATAAATGTGCAGATATGCATGTATCTACTATCAAAGCATACTAGTGCTTGCATAAAAGTGCACAAATTACGTTGCCAGTAAGTATGTATGCTAAGTGCATGTATGATAGTATACAGTACATATGTCCAGATTTGCATTACTTGGTGGGTAAAACTTACAGTACATCCTGTTTGTGTTGCAGAGTCTGCAAATGTTCCAGAGTGCTAAAATATGAGTGTTAGTATGCGAGTGTCTCTGTTTGCAAGCTTGCGAATAGAAAGTACTGTATGCTAGTGTCGTGGCAAATTTGTTGTGAACTATGTAAATTTTCCAAACAAAATCAATAACTACTCAAGTACTGAAATAGCAAAAGAGTTCCCTTTCAAGGCTTCACTCGATGCTGCGTGAAAACGCTATGGGAACCATTTTGTTGCGTTGCCGGTCGTTGAAGCATGCTGTGAAAACACGCCAACGTTTTTGGCTATATATAACCTCGACCAGGTGGCGTCATCTGATTAGATGTAGGTGGAGGTTATAAAAACAGGTGAGCCGGCAACAACCTCAGATCATTTGTCTTCAGAGCCTTGTTGTGAAGCGTGCTTGTGTTAAACCAGCAAAAGAAGGTGTTTAACTCACCAATTTGACGAGTTTAAACCAGATATCCCTCCGTGTGTGATAATCCATATCGGAGTGCGATCTCTACACTGCTTTGACTAGTGCTGCGCATTCCGTGAGAAGCTGCGAGCCGCCGCGCATTCCTGGCTTAAAACTCGTGCATCTGACTGAGCTGCGGCAGACAGAGGTAAGCCCCTTTTCTTCCACATTGTCATCACGAGGATTCCTCTCTTGCTTACCGGAGATGAAAATAGCCTTAAGCACTTAAAAAAAAAAAAAAAAAAAAAACAAGCAGTAGATGGCAGGTTCTGTCGGGTGGCCGGGGGGCGGAGCCTCAACGACGCTCCCCCCCCCCCCCCCCAGCTCTCTCCATATGAGTTAACCCTTTCATGGAGTAAGCTGTATTCATGCTGTGTTTTTCCTGCCATGTACTTATTTATTTATTTAAATATAGTTGATGTGGAAACGCGGGATTGTATGATGACGCCCAGATAGCAGAGGCGCTTCACAGGCTATCTCTCTCCTGGGACATCATCCTCCCTGGTAAGCTTATATTATTCCTTTCTAGCTGTGTAGACTTTTATCTTCCCTGGAGGGAAAAGCTTTTCAGGCAGTGGGTCAGCTTGGTGCTCCACTGCACACCATGGCGGTTTTGCAGGCCTACCAGGCTGACCTGCTGAGAGACTTGAGTACTGGCGGGGCTCTTCAAGATAAGGTTAGCGATGTCATTGACTCAGCCGCCCATAGGTTCTGGGGCGAAGTTATACGAACAAGCTTTTGGGAAATTGCCTCCCCGCCGTGCTCAAGAGTCGGGATTGTCTCGACCGGGTCTGACTCTTATGAGGCGTAAACACAAGGAGTGTGTTTTTTTTTTTTTTTTTTTGGACCCGGGCATCTCCTCGTAAAAAATTGGGGTGCGCCGCGTTTCACTATCTGCCCCAGGAGGTCAGACTGATTTAATATGTATATATATATATATATATATATATATATATATATATATATATATATATATATATATGTATGTATACATATATATGTGTGTTTAAAATAAATGGGGAGAGGCACCCAGAATTCCTTTCAAAACGAATAAGTGTTCTCCCTGACACCCCCAGGAGGTCGGTATTTTTGCTCCGCCACCACTGGTGTTTCGGGCAACACCAGTCTCCAATAGGCTGTTAGTTCTTTGGTTTTTCCTGCCATGTTTCAGGATGCCGAACATGTAACACCCCCCCCCTCCCCCGTTTAACCAAGCCGCCGAAACTTTTGCCCTTTTATGAGAAACTGGCAGCGTGGAAGCTACTGCCAAGTATATCTCCTTGGGTACTAAGCACTGGATAGAGGAACTACAGGATTCAATTCTCACTTCACCTTCTGCGTTTTCAATGGCTTGGTCTCCACTTCCATGAAACCAGAAAGTGCGCATCTGCTGACAAGCTGCCGGGGAAGGGGGCCATGGAACATGTTCCCCCACCAGACAGTGAGTCAGGCTACTACAGTCGGTATTCTTGGTTCCCAAGAGGAACGGGGGCTGCGTCAAATTTTTCAGATTCTGCGGGCTCTCCCGCTACCTGAAAATCAATGAATACAGTTCAAATGTTGACTGTAAAGGTGATTGCTCTCAACCCTACCAAGTGATTGTTTCTGACAATCGATTTAAGGACGCTTACTTTCATACAGAAACATTGCCACAACACAGGAAGATCCTGAGGTTCGCTTTCAGGGGCGAAGCTTACCAGTATCGGGTCCTTCCATTGGTCTAGCTCACCCGCACACATACAAAATGCACGGATTTAGCCCTGGTTCTTACGGGAGTCCCAGGGCATCCGGTGGCTAGTGCTTCGACATCAGCATGTCGTCCTAGCTCATCTCTGTTCTCAGGACTGGGACCCAACGCCACGAAAGCGTGCTCTTTCCTGTGCAGAGGACAACACATTGGGTGCCATATGGGATTCGGTCGTAAGCGGGCATAGCTGTCTCCCGCTCGTGTCGAACCCATTCTCAACACCCTCAAGGAAAACAAGCTAGACCAGAAAGTGACTATCACTTTCAGACATCCTAGCTCTCATGGCAGCTGTATCCACGGTGACACCTTTGGGCCTTCTGCACATGAGAGCATTCCAAGTTGTGGCTAAGAACCAGGGGATATCACTAGGGCCAATCCCCAATATGGGTTATGCGCCAGGTGCTTTGTACCCTTTCTACGTGGTTCAGACCCCGGTCTCTACTCTGGGTCCCACTCTAAGTTCATCTTGTCGTCGCTGAGGCTAACGACAGATGCTTCCCTCACAGGCTGGGGTGCGGTCTCTGATGGCCATCCAGCCCAAGGGAGCTGGAGAGGCTATCTTCTCGCATGGCACATCAATTGCCTCGAGATGATGGCTCTATTTCTGGCCCTAAAGCACTTCCTCCAGCAGTTGAGAGGCTGCCATGTCCTAGTGCGGTGGACAACACTATGGCAGTCTCATATATTATCGCCAGGACGGACTGTGCTTGCGCCGCTAACAGCTAGCGCACCAGGTTCCTGTCCCTCAGGGCGATTTACATTCCAGCATGGATGCGGGAGCAGTAGTACTGTCCAGTCTATCTCTGACACACGGGCAATGGTAACCCCACTCCTAAGTAGTCAGGGAGAGATTTTCATGTAGCAAGGCGGACCCCTTGCCTTCCAAGATATGCTTCGCCTTTTACTGCTCTTCAGATTTACGTCCACCACATCAGCTAGTGGCGTAGGTCAGAGCAGCTTCTACATGTTTTGGATGAGAGACGCTATTGCCCTCTCCTACGAGGCGTGTGGGCTCACTTCGCCTCTAGGAATCAGGGCCCTTTCAACCTTGGGGATTGCCTCATCTATTGCATTAGCAAGAGGTGTTCCCCTGCAGCAAGTATCTGCTAAGCAGGTAAACCCAGTCCACTGCCGAATTGTTTCAGTGCTGGAGTTTCCGTCCTCGGGTCTGTGCTCCAGTACTCTCAGGATGTACGTGACTGCATCCTCTCTCAACTATCTTCCAAAAGCTCTATAAACCCAACAGGCACCCTATTGCTTTTGAAGCCTTCTGTCCTCCGCGCTTACAGCTTCGGAGCAGGAGAGACTTCACTTGCGGTGTCCAGCTTGTGCTCTTCAGATCTACGTCCACCGCATTAGCTAGTGGCGTAGGTCAGAGCAGTTTCTACATGTTCTGGATGAGACATGTTATTGCCATCTCATATGAGGCGCGTGTGCTCACTTCGCCTCTAGGAATCAGCGCTCTTTCAGCCAAGGGGATTGCCTCATCTATTGCACTGGCAAGAGGTATTCCCCTGCAGCAAGTGTCTGCTAAGCAGGTAAACCCAGTCCACTGCCGAATTGTTTCAGTGCTGGAGCTTCTGCAGGACAGGCTTGTCCTTGGGCTTGTGCCCTAGTACCCTCAGGATGTTCTTAGCTGCATTGTTGAAGCCTTCTGTCCTCCGCCTTTTACAGCTTCGGAGCAGGAGAAACTTCACTTACTGTCCAGTATGTGCTCTTCAGATTCACGTACACCGCATCAGCTAGTGGCGTAAGTCAGAGCGGCACTATACTGGGTGAGAGATGCATATTGCCCTCTCCTATGAGGCGCGTGGGTTCACTTCGCCTCTGGGAAGCAGGGCTCACCCAACCAGGGTGATCGTCCCAGTCTCACCAGCAGGAGGTATCCCCGGCAGTAATTGTGTGGCGCAAAGGGTTGGTCCTCCCCGCACACATTTCTTACATTTATAATCTGGATGTTCATGCTACTCCGGGCTCACTGCCCCCGAGTTAGCTGCCCAGGCTAGTTCTGAGACCTTCTTGGCTTTGTGCGCACACGCTACACAACCTTGGGGTCCAGACACCTGTAGTGCGGCGGCATTGGTATTCTCGTTCCCATAGCGTTTTCACGCAGCATCGAGTGAAGCCTTGAAAGGGAACGTCTCGGGTTACATTGCTGTAACCCTGTTCCCTGAAAGGCGGGAACGAGATGCTGGGTCCGAATGCCGTACTACCACGTGACCGGACGGCTGTTCAGACAAATTAATCTGAGGTTGTTGCTGGCTCACCTGTTTTTATAACCTCCACGTACATCTAATCAGATGACGCCACCTGGTCGAGGTTATATATAGCCAAAAACTTTGGCTTGTTTTTACAGCATGCTTTAACGACCGGCAACGCGACAAAATGATTCCGATAGCGTTTTCAAGCATCATCTCGTTCCCGCCTTTCAGGGAACAGGGTTACAGCAATGTAACCCGAGACGTTTATTGCAACCAAAAGTAAATGGACGGCACTGGACCAGCCAGACAAAAGACGAACAGATAAAATTCTGCAAGATTTCTCTCCTTTCCTCTCCAACTTCCCGAGTTTTACATGGTTTACAGTATATACCTTCACTTAACAATTACATCATTGTTTGCTCCTTCTTAAGTCAAGAAACTTTTTTTTAATATTCATGAGATGTGAGCTAATTCTGCTCAGGTCAGATTGATGTGGCACCTCCCAATTGCATAATTTTTCCTCTCATCTCATATTTATTCATGTCTGGGCAGGCCTAAGACGTTAGACGGTCTTACGTTCTCCTTTTTTGGAGAAAGTTTGGTTTATTCCTTTTTTTTCCTTGACCAGACCATTGACCACCGTTGGTGACTTGGGTTTTTGTGGAAGCCGCAATTTTTCTAAATCTTCCTCATCAAGATGTGTAAGTGTTATATTTTGATTATTCTTATCATAGTTAATTTTATCTAATTTGTCTTTAACTGTCCATTATGTATTTACTTGTATAGAGATTATTTATCTATTAGTACTTTAATATATTCTGGTTATTCATTTTGATTATACATTAAACCTATTCCTATAACTAAATTATTATTTTAATGATTTTGAACTTATATATCAACTAGTATACTTTTTTGTTTAATTTACTTAATTATTATAGGATAACAATTAAGATTAAAGATTAATTAAATCAGTTCATTGATTAGGTTTGTTAATATTTATTTTTCATTTACCTATTCCTATACTATGGTTAGTTTAAGACAATCACATTAATCTGATTATTGGTATGATTATTTATGTTGCTAGTTTCTAGATCCTATACTACTAAAATCAATAATGTAATGTTTCTTTTAATATGTGCAGAGTGCATTTTTTCCCAGATTTACTAAACACATGTTTACTAAATTCTCTTTAATTTTGTTTGATTCTAGCTCGCAGGCAGCGTTCTTCTCGCTCATCCCCTCATCTGAGATTCCTTCTGGGAGCAGGTGGTTACACCTTCCCTTACCCAAACCGCCTCAATCATCACCGTTTTCAGAGGACTTATTCCTCTGAGGATGATATTGCTGAAGATTACTGATTAATTAGATTTTTCTTTATAACAAATGTGATTTCTGTTGTTTATCTGCTTTTTAAAAGCAGAAGTCTGGCTTTTTGCACTTTGTGTCCCAATTAAAGCAGAACCGAAAGCTTATTTTTATATTTTGGATCAATGCCTGCATTTTCTGTATTTTCCCCTCCAATAAAGTTCCTTAATTTCTTGCACTCTGTGTGTGTACAGGTTGTTCTTGGGTCACACTTTGCATACTTTTTCTTTAATTATCATTAAAACATTATCATTAACCATGTAGATATTACGAGTAGATATTATTAGTACATAATAATAAAATGTTAGTAAATATTATTAATATTATTGTTTTTTCTTTTTAGTTTTCTTGTCTGTTACCTATCCCTTGCCTCCTGCCTGCGTGTTTTCTCACTTCCTCAATTCGTCGTGCAGGCGCCTTTTCTGTTTTTGTACATGCCCCAATACAGGTAGTCCCTGACTTCAAGTTACAAATTTTCACAGATATGAACAGACTGTGGGTATAATTCCAGTTCAATCACAGATGTAGCTCACGTGTATTGTACAAAAAAAAAAAAAAAAAACAGTGCAGTGCACCAGATACCAATATTTACAATTATGTACAATATTTTCAGCATGTAAGTGAATGTATAAGTTCGGTATATTGTAATACTCAGCTTCACCAGTTTCAGTGAATCAGTCTGGAAGCAAAACAAAGCTCACAGTCCAATACAGTGGAAAACAGCTCTGAGACAAAATGGTGTCTGGGATTCCTCTCGCGATTTAAAGGCGCAGAGACAACATTTAATTGTGAGATTAATTTTCTTTAGCCGCGATTATGGTTTTTGGCCACATGATGGCAGTGTGGAGAAAAAGACAAATTTAGTCAAGTGGATTGATACGCTTTTCTTGTATATTTGTGTCAAAGGACCCACTTTGCCATACTTAAAAACAAATCGAACTTACGAACATGCTCCTGGAATGGAACTCATTTGACAGTCGAGGACTACTTGTCCTAGGGGGACTTACTGGGGGACAATTGTAGATAATCTTAGTTCATACATTTTCACAGGATAATATTCTAGTGTGAGTATGTATGTATTTATGAATTTTTATGAATGGTTGTTTTCTATGTAATGTTTGCACAAATGTTAGTATATTAGTGTGCTGGTATGTTAGTAGGAAAGTATGACCTTAGTCGTTTTCGCAAGTTTGAACATACTATGCCAGAATGAAAGTGCTCGATTGCAAGTATGCTAGGGTGCACAATATATGCAGTTGTCCTCGTCTCTATCGCAATTAACTGGATCTGTTCGGTAATGCTCGTAAAAGATTTTAAAGGCTCCCTCGAGGTCACAATATTCAGTAAATTAATAATGACATAGACAACCCCATTCTAGAGAAAGTGATGTAACAACGTCATCCATGGTGCCTTGCCAAGTTTCTGTCCTTAAGCCCTATTTGGCATCTTTCCACTTCATCTGTAATCACATTACTGCAGGGCTTTTGCAAATTAGTCAGTCGTTCCATTAGAGTTGATTCTCTATGGTTACCAATGCACCAACCTGCCTACTGTTCTGATGCAATGTTATACTGTTACTAAGGTTTTATCAGTAGTGTCCTGTCTTGTGAGGTTCTAAAAATGGTCATGGGCTTGGGCAAAAGTTGTTTAAAGGGTTTGATATTTTCCAGCCACAGTCTTAACTTTCATTTAGGGCACTTTCACGTTAGGGGCCCGAATGGTTTCTGCGAGCACTTGAAAGTCTGTTTCATTGTGATCAGTGAGAAGGCAATTGTTCCAGGCAGGTATGATCCCCAACATACTTGTACCCTGCTGTATCGGCATGTGTAGATACGCATGTGTACCCAAGTACGGAGAACAAAAACAATGTGAATGGCGACCAGCAGGGGAGCAATCGTTCCTGGGATACGATCCCAGGTGATAACACCCCTACTCACTTGGCCTCGAACCCAGCTTGTTCTTGACTCAATCTCATCTTATCCTGGGTCTAGATTATTTAATTTTAATCCTAATTATAAAAACTATTAAAACTTGACGGGTTATGTCGCCGCTACCTACAAGTCTAGTCTGTCTTGTCACTCTGGCTACTATTCTGCATACCTGAATTACCATCAGGGGTAATTTTCATAAAAGCAGCATGGTTTAAGAAAGACTATTTCAGACTTGTTCTCCTTGGTCTACACCATACATCCCAAAATTTGTGGATGTGTGGTTGTTCTTCAAGCTGCTTCCACAATGATAAATGTGAAATGTACATGATGTTAAACAGGCTCAACCCTATACAGATATAGAAAGAGCCCTGTATACTTGAGTTCTTCCACTCCAACGTGTTGAAGTGGAAGAACTCGAGTGTCCTTCACAGAGCCCTGACTGAACTTAATGTGGAACTGGAGCTTTATTGACATCGCAACATTAACCTGACCTCGCTAATGCATCTACAGCTGAATGAACACAAATCCCCACATCCACAGTCCAAAACCTGCTGGAAAGCCTTTACAGAAAAGTGGAGGGAACTGAGTCTGGAATTTCATGTTCAACAAGCACGATTAAGTGTAAATGTTCTACAGGCACAAGTTGAGATCAGTGGTCTTGAAATGCTCCGTCAACCTAGAGACAGATTTTACGTCACTGAAAGCAAAAAGGTTCTGACAGATTATTAAAATGTCAGAGTGTGAGCTTCGCTTTGACGTCTGTCTAAAGGCCACCGCTATAATGATGGTGTGGAAATGTGAACAAAACAAGTTTAAACTTGAAAAGTTCATGTCGTTCCATTTCCTGGAACAGCTTCAAACTCATCTTTATCACCTTTTGATTTGTGCAGCCAATATTACACTGAAGACATGTTTGCATTTAATCGAGCCTCTGACTGATGACTTAAACTATGTTTATTATAAGACTTTAGCTTTTATTATAATATCTTTAGCTGAGGCATCTGTTCTAGTCATTTGTTGTTGACCAGATATGCTGCAGAAACCTGAAAGTATTGAAACGTTTTTGAACAAAATACAGAATCAAGCTGTATTGTATTGATTCCTCCTTTTTCCTTCCCCGTTTCTCCCTCCAGTTGTTTGTAGTTGAAGTAAATGTCACCATGTCCACAGCATGTCCTCCTGTTATTGCTGTTGACCCCATGATCTCATCTCGTTTTGTTGTTCCCCGAACGCTCCTAACTCCCGCTCGTCTGTGTTCCGTCTCCAGGGAGGAGGCCATGATGTCCACGCACTTCGAGACAGTAGACGATTTGCTCGCGTCATTCGGCCCGGTGAGAGACTGCTCCAAGGACAACGGCGGCTGCCGGAAGAACTTCAAGTGTGTTTCTGACAGACGCCTCGATTCCACCGGCTGTATGGTGAGAAATCGTTTAAACCCTCCGCTCCTGCTCATGCATCTGACCCGTTTCCCCTCAGATTATCTAATATCATAATACGATCGAGGTGCTTTTAAAAAAGGAAAATGACCTCGTTTTAAAAAAGAAAAATGGTACGAATGGCCTCAGGATTGCTGATCCTTTTGTAATGACAGATGTGTGCACAGCTGTAACTAGAAATAGGAAGGAACTGAATGTGACCTTACAGTACCAAAAATTTATTTAAAGTGACACTGGTATTTAAATTAAATTAAATATCATTTTGTCCGATTTACATCTTTTTGCTATTATTAATAGAAGTATAATATTTTGCCATTTATATATATGATTAATAATATATATGATTAAAATGTCTCTGTATTATTATTATTATTATTATTATTATTATATACATAACTCTAAAAGCCTGTTTCTATTTTTTTATCTCACAAATTTTTAATTATGTATTTTTATTATTAACACTTATTTAAAATTTGAAGACTACAAATTAAGTTGAAACATTATTATTATTTTATAATTGTTTTTATATAATTAATCTAAGCATCCACAAATCATAAATAAACACAGTATTTAACACATTCTATAACTGATATATTTTTTGTGTAATGTTTACTAATCATGATCATCTGCAATCATTGAATTTGTGTTCATGTCTAAAAAAAAATTTATTCATAAATAAACCAATGAATGATTTACATAATCTTGTTTACAATAACACATTATCATCATTTGGAGCATTAAGGATAAAAATAAAATGTTGCTATTATGAATTAAAGCTAACCAAGCCTTAATGTTAAGGAGAGAGTGAGTTTGATGTATTTTGGTGTATTTTTAAAGTAAGCGCTCGGTGCCACATTAGGTCATCAGTATGCTACAATCATATTCTCAAGGCGCAGCATTTTATCAGTAATCCTGTCAGCAATGGTCAGAGATCTGTACAGTATATCACTCACACCACATACTGTAAGTGGAGCCGTAAGTGCCAATAATTCACTTTGCACTTTTTCAGGACTTCTCGAGGACTTTGAAGTGACACTTCTAATCGGTTTAAGGACTCGCCCGTGCTTGCTTAGTGAAAGTGTTCAGACGTGGTGCTGGAGGTTAAACCTTTTAGTTTAGTTTAATATACATATACACGTATACATAAGACGAGCTGGAAAGGGGAACGTTTAATGGGAACTCGTAAGCTTAAGTGATGTGATGGCCAGAGGTCCAGTTTAGATGGAGAGCTTTTGAAGAAATTGGAGAATTACTGTATGTTGGCATGACAGAGCAATGAAACAATGAATAATGATGTAGTTTGAGCTGGAGACTAATTGATCCAGTAATGGAGTGGATATCGGGTGGAGGTATGAATGCGATGCGATCCTGTAGCAAATTGTACAGGAATTTAAAATGGAAATGGGATTAGTAATATTTTAATTATTTGATCCTATTTTAAGACCTGATACTTGTCTTAAGTAGTCTAATCCTGATCACTGGTTAAGACTAGGGGTTACTGATCTGGGCCCGGTTTCTCGAAAGCTTCTTATCGCGAAGTAGTTCTTAAGTTGTACCTTAACCTCTCTCTTAACTTTATGGCGCATTTCCCGAAACGTTCTTACGCTAAGTATCTCTTAGCTAAGTCACACGTTCGTAAGGTTGGTCTGAACCAACCTTAACTCACTCTTAGCGTAGTTTCAGCTCAAGACGCTAGTGGCCGCCACTGAGCAGCAGTCTTTATAAACCAGCGGTGTATGCAAACACATTATGGCACGTTATCAAAGTCATATTAATGATGTAGAAAATACTGTCGAATACTGTAGACGGAACGTTAAAGGAACGTCGTGGGCAATCGCGGCAGCTCACGGAGATGAGTCCGGCCACACAGGTGAGAGAGGGGTATTAGGCACCGTGTTCCGCCTCGAGTGGCCGCCCGACGGTCCGCGAAGATCTACAAGGTCCGCGAGATACCGCATGTTAAACATGTTTATTTTTTTTGCGTGGTAAAATGGAAACGTAATAACAGCACCAAAACTCGCGCCGAATCATAATGAACCGCACTTACGGCCCTGCGTGTGAGATAGAGGTATTAATAATAATAATAATAATAATAAGTTTATTTTATATAGCGCCTTTCAAGAGACTCAAGGTCGCTTTACAATAACAAAAATGCTTACACATAGAAAGAGACATTTGAAAAATGACAAAACAAAATATAGATAAACATGAAAACTGGTAGTGTTTATCTAACACATATTCAAAAGAGTGGAAAAACAGGACGAGAAAAGATATGTTTTAAGGTGGGTTTTGAAATTCTGTAATGAAGAAAGATCACGGATGTGTTTGGGAATAGAATTCCAGAGTGTGGGGGCAGAAATGCTAAATGCTCGTCCTCCAAATGATGCTAATCTATGACGAGAAATTACCAGTAGACCATCATCTGCAGATCGGAGTGTGCGAGCAGGGGAGTAAGTATGAATAAGATCCGAGATATATGGAGGGGCAAGACCATGGAGTGCTTTGAAGGTGATAAGGAGAATCTTGTATTGGATGCGGGAGCGAATGGGTAGCCAATGAAGTTTGTGTAGGATGGGAGTGATGTGTGAGGATTTCTTTGTATAAGTGAGGACTCTAGCAGCAGAGTTCTGAATGTATTGGAGCTTATTTAATGTTGTATTTGGTAGACCATAGAAAAGAGAATTACAGTAGTCGAGTCGAGAAGTAATGAAAGCGTGGACCAGTGTCTCAGCATCCTTGATGTCTAAGAAGGGTCGTAGACGAGCTATATTACGGAGGTGATAGAAGGCAGATTTAGTAAGTGAAGAAATGTGAGGTAGAAAGGAAAGATGGGAGTCAAAAGTTATACCCAGATTTTTAACGGTGGTGGAAGATCTAACCAAGGTCCCGGAAATGTTAACAGTATCAGTACAGAGAGCTGCAATGGTTTTAGGTGAACCAACAAGTAAAAAAACTGTTTTGTCAGTATTGAGCTTGAGAAGGTTACTAGTCATCCAAGCATTTATGTCATCAATACAATCAGAAACGGTGTTAGTGGGAAAGGGATGGTAGTGTCGAAACCTCCACTCTGTCATCTCATCGTATTCATTCCATAAGTGCGCTATACAACACCAACAACTGACACTTCACATTGTTTCTGAAGCTGGTGAAGAGTGTATCAGCTGTTTGTCAATCAACTATGATTGTAAACCCGGTTCGTTTCACGGCCACATGTTACATGAAAATATTAGCGATATTAATTAATTAATTAATATTAATTTATACATTTGTCTATTATGACATGTTATTTGTTAAGTTAACCCATGTCGAAATAAACGCTATTAAAAGAATTTAGTGCAATGTTTAATTTGCATAGAAAGCGCCGTCTTTCTTAACGCTGTCATGCAAAAGGAGTGAAAAATCGATTCCTGAGCCACCGATGTCCGCTAATTCAGGACCTTCACTGTAGACAGCGCCGCGTAACGTCGGACGTAAGAGGCAGCAACTTAAGAAGACTCCTAAGAGACAGTTTGAGAAATACTCTTAGAAAAGTTATCACTTAACGTAAGATATATCTTAAGAGTCTTCTTAGCGCGCAAATAGTGTGCGTTATCGAGAAACCGGGCCCAGATCTGTTTGATCTACTGATCTGTTTTTTCTCCAGACAAGATTGTAGACTTTGTAGAATTGTTGTCAGTTGGTCATGTGATCTCTGGCTTTCAATCTGATTGGCTTGAGATGTATCTTTTGCTAACACGAGCCCATATGCCATTGCTAATACACTTTCTGTACACATGCAATATATCTAGCAGGTTTTTTTCTTTTTATAATAATGAAAGTCGTATTGTAGCACAAAGTATTATTCCCTTTATTATTAGTATTATTAGTATTATTCAGCATAGGCTTTCTTCAGTGTATGCATTGTGAATGCATTGATCTTTGTTTAAAATGCTTCTTTTCTCCTTTCCACTGGCATCAAGGAGAAATCAGGCCATGCATACAGTAGTAAGCCGAGCCAGCACCGGTCGCAGTGTAAATAATTTGTTTTAAATGATTTAAACAATTACCATGAGGTCCAAAAAACAAACAAACAAACAAAAAAAGCTAGTAGTGACAAATAGCGAAGCTGCTATGTTAATTTTGCCCATTTTATTTTTAATTAGGATTCAGTACACTGAACAAGAAAAAAAAATTAAAAAACATCCAGATAATTCACTCCAGTTTATTCCTCTAAGAGATTCTTTTGGCGTGAATTGTCTGACATCCTTCTGTTATCATTCGGTCTGACCACAACATAGGCCAAGCTGGTAAGAGCTGGTCAAACAGCATGACCAAACCATTTGAGCCAGGGTACAGCTGGTCGGCCAGATGGTGCTGGACGCTTTCCATTCCAACGATGGTTTACCAGTGTAGAAAACTCGGCTTGTCATTTAGTGACTGGAATAAATGAAATGAATAACTGTAGCGAAACAGAAGATGTTTTTTTTTTTTTTTACCTAATGATCATTCAAATACGGTTAAATAACTCACCAATGAATATAGTTTAGAAGTAAATAATGCACATGAGGAGACAAAATTTATTTCTAAGCAAAATCTACAGCAGCAAAAGGTTTTTTTTTTTATTGTTTAAAAAAATAATAATAATAATTGTATATCAGAACATACAATATTTTTATCCACTTATTGTGGCATTTAGTGTCAGGTGAGTCTACAAAGTCTAAAACCACTGGAGACTTTTCATAAAGGTCAAAGAAATATCTCTTTCAGAAAACTCCACCCCACTAATGATTACACATTTTTATTTTGTTAATGAGCTACTGTACTGTATACAGGGGTGTTCTCCCTATGGTTGGTGGGTTTCCTCCAGGTTCCCTGGTTTCCTCCCACAGTCGAAAGACATGCAGAGGCAAATTTTCGATCCCTAACAACCCATAATTTGAGTGTACAGTATGTGTGTTTGTTTGCACTGAGATGGACTGGCACCCCATCCAAGGTGTACCCTGACTCGTACCCTGAGACGGCTTCAGAGACGACCCTGGAGACCCTGCACAGGATAAGCAGTACAGTATACCGTAGAGAATGTGAGAGAGTAAGATTTGCTGCACAATCAATAACATTTCAGAATGACTTTGTGCAGATTATAACTTCTGTACCATTATTGTATAATCAAGAAACTTTTTATAACGACAAATAGTCTTAGGAGCATTTCAGTTTTTTTATGTTTTAAATTTCAATTGGAAAAAAAAGATAAAAACTAATAAAATCTGCAAGTTTGTGTTCTGAAAACAGTGAAATGAAAAACCAGGAAGCAATGAAAAGTAAATTGATGTTAACCTTCTCAGCGTTAACCTTGATGGATTTTTCAAAGCTGGGGTCATGACCTTGTTCTTGATATACCAAGACCATTTTCTAAAAGTGCATCCATCCTATCAGTAATCCTGTCGAAGCTGGACAGAGCTTTAAAAGGCTTTAGCTCGCACTTTATATATGAAGCTGTGTTAAAATAATTTGATTCGCACCTTTGGAGGACTTTCCTCCTTCATGGAATCCTACGACTGCAACTTAAAGACATAATTTCAAAAAGCATAGTCTTAATAATAGGAGAAAAATGTATAAAAGATGATATATGTCATCATTTCATGATACTATGAGTAATAAAACAAGATCATTTAGAAACTAATATTGTTGGAAGAGGTGCATGGACACGAGTTGACCTGCATTTCCAGGGTCAATCTCTTAAACATCAAGATTCTAATATTTCTCAGATACGACACAAGTACCTCAATAGTCAGTGATCTCATAATTGCAGTCTCGACATGCAGCTAAAAATCTCATAATTACAGTATGTCTTGATTTGTCATAATTCAATTTGTAAACTAAGTTCATAAACCAAGCATCTTGAATCTATGACTTATAATAATGAATTAATATCGTAATTATGATTTAATCTCTGAATTATAATGTACTATGTGTTTTATGTAATATACTTTTGAAAGCATATTGTATCACAATTACTACATTCCATTTCTCATAATTCTATGCACACAGTATAACTTGGTTTCCAAAACATATAATTCAGTGGCTCATTATTTTGTCTTGCTGTCTCAAGTGGAATGTACTATCTCATTTTCATGACATAAATTATGAACTTTAAATTTCATAATTATTGCTTGTCTCATAATTATGGGTAAGTATCTTTACAATTATGACTTACTATCTTAAGTTACACTAGTATCTCATAATTAGGGGTTTGTATCTTTGTAATCATGACCTATCTCAAAGATGATGAAATATCTCATACTGTAATTGTGAATGAATATCACATATCAGGTATTTTATAATTGTGACTTAATATCTTGCAGTTATCACGTAATATATCATAGGTATAAATTGACGTATCCTACATACAGTGGTGTGAAAAAGTATTTGCCCCCCTCCTGATTTCTTATTCTTTTGCATGTTTGTCACACAAAATGTTTCTGATCAACAAACACATTTAACTATTAGTCAAAGATAACACAAGTAAACACAAAATGCAGTTTTTAAATGAGGGGTTTTATTATTTAGAAAGAAAAAAAATCCAAAACTACATGGCCCTGTGTGAAAAAGTAATTGCCCCCTGAACCTAATAACTGGTTGGGCCACCCTTAGCAGCAATAACTGCAATCAAGCATTTGCGATAACTTGCAACGAGTCTTTTATAGCGCTCTGGAGGAATTTTGGCCCACTCATCTTTGCAGAATTGTTGTAATTCAGCTTTATTTGAGGGTTTTCTAGCATGAACCACCTTTTTAAGGTCATGCCACAACATCTCAAGGTCAGGACTTTGACTAGGCCACTCCAAAGTCTTCATTTAGTTTTTCTTCAGCCATTCAGAGGTGGATTTGCTGGTGTGTTTTGGGTCATTGTCCTGCTGCAGCACCCAAGATCGCTTCAGCTTGAGTTGACGAACAGATGGCCGGACATTCTCCTTCAGGATTTTTTGGTAGACAGTAGAATTCATGGTTCCATCTATCACAGCAAGCCTTCCAGGTCCTGAAGCAGCAAAACAACCCCAGACCATCACACTACCACCACCATATTTTACTGTTGGTATGATGTTCTTTTTCTGAAATGCTGTGTTACTTTTACGCCAGATGTAACGGGACACGCACCTTCCAAAAAGTTCAACTTTTGTCTCGTCGGTCCACAAGGTATTTTCCCAAAAGTTTTGGCAATCATTGAGATGTTTTTTAGCAAAATTGAGACGAGCCTTGATGTTCTTTTTGCTTAGTGGTTTGCGCCTTGGAAATCTGCCATGCAGGCCGTTTTTGCCCAGTCTCTTTCTTATGGTGGAGTCGTGAACACTGACCTTAATTGAGGCAAGTGAGGCCTGCAGTTCTTTAGATGTTGTCCTGGGGTCTTTTGTGGCCTCTCGGATGAGTTGTCTCTGCGCTAGTGGGGTAATTTTGGTCGGCCGGCCACTCCTGGGAACGTTCACCACTGTTCCATGTTTTTGCCATTTGTGGATAATGGCTCTCACTGTGGTTCGCTGGAGTCCCAAAGCTTTAGAAATGGCTTTATAACCTTTACCAGACTGATAGATCTCAATTACTTTTGTTCTCATTTGTTCCTG
This sequence comes from Channallabes apus, assembly GCA_030522415.1. Lineage (NCBI taxonomy): Eukaryota > Metazoa > Chordata > Actinopteri > Siluriformes > Clariidae > Channallabes > Channallabes apus. The sequence goes on along the minus strand of CM060106.1, from coordinate 57,218,014 downwards.
AATTTCTTTGGATCTTGGCATGATGTCTAACTTTTGAGGTGCTTTTGGTCTACTTCTCAGTGTCAGGTAGCTCCTATTTAAGTGATTTCTTATTTGAAACAGGTGTGGCAGTAATCAAGCCTGGGGGTGACTACAGAAATTGAACTCAGGTGTGATAAACCACAGTTAAGTTATTTTTTAACAAGGGGGGCAATCACTTTTTCACACAGGGCCTTGTAGATTTTGAGTTTTTTTCTCCCTTAATAACGTAAACCTTCATTTAAAAACTGCGTTTTGTGTTCAATTGTGTTATCTTTGACTAATAGTTAACGGTTTTTGATGAGCAGAAACATTTAAGTGTGACAAACATGCAAAAGAATAAGAAATCAGGAAGGGGGCAAATAGTTTTTCACACCACTGTAGGTGCCCCATTAGTATGTTTTGGTATCTCAATTATGAGGTAATATCTCATATTTATGACTAGGTGTTTTGATATCTAATGACTTAAAATTTCATAATTTTTGATAATTATGAATGCTTTAATGTATTAAATATGCTTTCATTTATCAACTATGATACAAATTGTTAATATTTGTCTTAGAATTGTGAAATATATTTTTCAATTATAAGTACAACCTCCTAATTGTAATTAAATTTCATTATTTTATAATTCTGACTTAATAATAATAATAATAATAATAATATGATTATAATTATGTTGTATTTTATAATTAGGACTTTATATATCTTAATTATGACTTAATATTTTTAAATGATGATTTAAAATGTAATACCTCATATTTAAGAGTTCTCGAATTTATGACTTTATAAATAGTTATGATTAGATAATACACAAGATTATAAGCAGAAGCAGAGACAGGCTTCCTTATTTCGATAGGAAGTTGGTATTTGCTATACTTTTCGGATAGTTAGTGATCATTTTGCATAGTGATCGGAATCACCAGGGACCAGCTGATATAATGATTATAGGTAATAATGATTCATAGGTGACGATTTGATTTGTATTGCGATTTTGTAAGTATGACGATTTTAGAAATATCCTGAATTGTTTGTATTTTAGATTTATTTTTACAATTGTAAACATTCATAGCAAATCATTTGCTGCTCAAATGCTTACATACTGAACTGTACAGTATATAAATTACATTATTATTACTTATTATTATTTTTATTTATTTGGGACTTAATATGTCATATTGCACAAATCATGATACATCACTGAATAATTTTTCCCCCATCTCCAGTTTTGCATGTGTTTAACATCAGTGAAATGTTTCATTATAGTTGGCAGGATTATCCAGTGCTGGGGAAAACAATGCAAATCACTTAATTAAAGGGCGCATTTGGAAATGATAGGATTTAACACCGACATTACGTTCATTCACGATGGTAATCAGGGAGAAGGATTTTTTTTACCCACGTCACAATATGATGGCAGGAGCAGATTGCAGTGACGGCGTCGTTAGCTTCTTAATGTCGCGCTCATGGCAGGTGGGCCAGCGGAGCGCTGATATGTTTTTAATGGACTTGTTTTCATTTGCCACGCTGCACTTCTTACATTTACATCAGACCCTTAATTGCAGGTCTGTTAGCGAGCAAACTGGCCGTGGCGAACTTTGGCCTTCCTGATTTCACTTGGCCTTGTTACTGTATGTTGCAAACGATCTTCAAGGTAAAAACAAGCTTTGGGGAAAGTTTTGTTATTTGTGTAGTTTCATTCTTGGTTCTTTAAGTAAATGAAGGAAAGCTTTACTCTGGATGTCAAAATGCAAATACTGTACACTGGACGATGATAAATATTTAGTGTTTGAAAAATATTAATAAATATCTTCATAATATATTTTTTTCATATTCATCCCCTGTGCAAACTAAATGTGGAGTAAAAATATTCCTTTTTTTATTGATTTTAAAGATCAGTATGTTTTAACAATTGAATCATTTTTTAAAGCAATTTCTTTGGGCTGTTTTGGGGTCATGTTACAAAGAGAGGAAAAGATAGTATATTAATTTACCCCATTCAAAATAAAAACATGCATTTCTGACCTTTTAACTGAAGAACTTAATGCAAATTGCAAAAAGTGAGTCTAGGATGTACGACGGAAGCTAATAACAGACTCTTCCAAACTCCATTAAGAGACATGAAGAGAAAATTGAGTCGATAGAGTCCATTTACAAGCGTATTGACCTCTGCGGAGGCCGGTTACACACTTCACTTCTGAGTGTCAGGCTTCAGACGATATAAAACAGTGAAATATTCCACATAAAAAAAAATAAATAAATTCATATAAATAAACATTTAAATAAAAAGTCTAAATAACTAGTCTTTAGTCTTTTGTGGAATTTGTCCTTGTTCTGATTTTACGTCATTTCTTTTTATTTTTCTTCTGTTACAAGCAATAGGAAAATAAAACTCTGCATTCTCCCTTGCTTTTATTTTTCCGAAGAGCTTTCATAGCGTTATTATGTAACGTCATGTCAGGATTACAAAATGGCGGCTGGTGTTCAGAAAGAAATCTCACACAAATGCCTTTTAAATAGAGAGCTGAACGTCTTGTCAAACGTAATATTTAGGAATTAAATATTTTTTTATTTACTTTATTATTTATTTTATGTTATGAGTTGTAAAATTGCGTGTATAGGCGGATTGTTGAATGAAACGACACTAATAATCACGTTGTGTTTTATTTCTTACATAAAATATATTAATTCAATTCAATTAAATTTTATTTATATAGCGCTTTTAACAATGGTCATTGTCTCAAAGCAGCTTCAGAAAAATGAAAGAAATTTAACAAAAAAATCAAAATAATAATAAATAAATAAATAAAAATAAAATTAAATAAAATAAAAATAATAATAATTATAGAAAATAAAATAATTGGAAGTGTGTATGTGTGAGAAAAATGTGCAGATAATAATAATGAAACGAATGAATGAAATGTCTCTGATGAGCAAGCCAAGGGTGACGGCGACGGTGGCAAGGAAAAACTCCCTGAGATGGCATTAGGAAGAAACCTTGAGAGGAACCAGACTCAACAGGGAACCCATCCTCATTTGGGCGATAACAGATAGAAATGATATAACATCTTGTGTGGTGTGCAGGTGAAAGTTCAATATGACAGAAATTATTTAAATTGACATGAAGACAAGTTCAGCATAGGGACGAGTCAGTAGGTGCAGAGGGCAGATGAGGTCTGGATATTAAGTGCACAATTCTTTTTTTTTAATCCGAATGGTTTGTTTTAGCACTTTAAAGTCTTTATTTAAAACTTTTCAGTATGAGTAACAAAATCTTTTGTGAAATATAATAAAGTATAAGTAATGATTGCTTCTGCTCTATCCTGAGACGCGAAGCTAGAAGAAGCCGTTCTGCACGCTTGCTAATTTTAATTGACTTGCATTTATTCAAAGCCGGGTTCTTGTTAAACAAAGCGTATCTCCTGACATTTATTACAGCTCAGGCATTGCTGCAGTATTTAATGCAGCTTTTCCGAGTTCATCCGCAGGCTCTATTAAAAGATGGCCGACCATTTTCAAGTCAAAATTGCTAATCGATACGAATCTTGGCCTTTCAAGCCACAACAAGCGTGCCATTGGTATTGACGTTCTAAAATAACAAGTCAATTTGTTCAAAGGTTAGATTGGTCGTTCTATCAGTGGAGGCGCTCAGTGGAAGCTGCTTTTCCTCCCACTCGCTCTGGAGAGTCTGCACTCTGACTCCAGCCCCGCTTGGCCAACATACAAATAACCCAAAGCGTAGAAGGGTTCCCACAAATTAAAACACTATTGCAAATGTGCTGCACACAGCTGGGAAGCTCAGTGTAGAGTTCAGTTAGAGTTCAACAGTGCAGAGAGCACAATACAGCACAATGAAATACAACACAGCGCAACTCAACATAACACAACGAAATACAGCAGAGCACAACACAATACAGTGCAGCGAAACACAGCACAGGGCCACACAACACAGCACAATGAAATACAACACAAGAGAACACAGCGCAATAGAACACAGCGCAATAGAGCACAGCGCAATAGATCACAGCGCAATAGAACACAGCGCAATAGAGCACAGCGCAATAGAGCACAGCGCAATAGAACACAGCGCAATAGATCACAGCGCAATAGATCACAGCGCAATAGAGCACAGCGCAATAGATCACAGCGCAATGGAGCACAGCGCAATGGAGCACAGCGCAACGGAGCACAGCGCAACGGAGCACAGCGCAACGGAACACAGCGCAACGGAACACAGCGCAACGGAACACAGCGCAACGGAGCACAGCGCAACGGAGCACAGCGCAACGGAGCACAGCGCAACGGAGCACAGCGCAACGGAGCACAGCGCAACCCAACACAGCGCAACCCAACACAGCGCAACCCAACACAGCGCAACCCAACACAGCGCAATAGAGCACAGCGCAATAGAGCACAGCGCAATAGAACACAGCGCAATAGATCACAGCGCAATAGAACACAGCGCAATAGAACACAGCGCAATAGAACACAGCGCAATAGAACACATCGCAATAGAACACAGCGCAACAGAACACAGCGCAACTCAACATAACACAACGAAATACAGCAGAGCACAACACAATACAGTGCAGCGAAACACAGCAGAGGGCCACACAACACAGCACAATGAAATACAACACAAGAGAACACAGCGCAATAGAACACAGCGCAATAGAGCACAGCGCAATAGATCACAGCGCAATAGAGCACAGCGCAATAGAGCACAGCGCAATAGAGCACAGCGCAATAGATCACAGCGCAATAGATCACAGCGCAATAGAGCACAGCGCAATAGATCACAGCGCAATGGAGCACAGCGCAATGGAGCACAGCGCAACGGAGCACAGCGCAACGGAACACAGCGCAACGGAACACAGCGCAACGGAACACAGCGCAACGGAACACAGCGCAACGGAGCACAGCGCAACGGAGCACAGCGCAACGGAGCACAGCGCAACGGAGCACAGCGCAACCCAACACAGCGCAACCCAACACAGCGCAACCCAACACAGCGCAATAGAGCACAGCGCAATAGAGCACAGCGCAATAGAGCACAGCGCAACAGAGCACAGCGCAACAAAACAGCGCAATAGAGCACAGCGCAATAGAGCACAGCGCAACCCAACACAGCGCAACCCAACACAGCGCAACCCAACACAGCGCAACCCAACACAGCGCGACAGAGCACAGCGCGACAGAGCACAGCGCGACAGAACACAGCGCGACAGAACACAGCGCGACAGAGCACAGCGCAACAGAACACAGCGCAACCTAACACAACGCAATAGAGCACAGCGCAACAGAACACAGCGCAACAGAACACAGCGCAACAGAGCACAGCGCAACAGAGCACAGCGCAATAGAACACAGCGCAACAGAGCACAGCGCAACCCAACACAGCGCAACCCAACACAGCGCAACCCAACACAGCGCAACCCAACACAGCGCAACCCAACACAGCGCAATAGAGCACAGCGCAATAGAGCACAGCGCAATAGAACACAGCGCAATAGAACACAGCGCAATAAAACAGCGCAATAGAGCACAGCCAACCCAACACAGCGCAACAGAGCACAGCGCAATAGAACACAGCGCAACCCAACACAGCGCGACAGAGCACAGCGCGACAGAGCACAGCGCGATAGAGCACAGCGCAACAGAACACAGCGCAACCTAACACAACGCAATAGAGCACAGCGCAACAGAACACAGCGCAACAGAACACAGCGCAACCCAACACAATGCAACAGAGCACAGCGCAACAGAGCACAGCGCAATAGAACACAGCGCAATAGAACACAGCGCAACACAGCATAGAACAACATAACACAGTGCAGCACTACAACACAGTTCAACGCAGCAGAGTGCAAAACATCACAGCGCAACATAACGCAGTTCAGCCAACAGTAGAAGAGTTTATACGATATCTTAAGCCACGTCTATACGACTCAAGAAGCAAAGACGAGAGAGAAAATTGAGAAAAAATACAAAGGTGATGAGAAGAAACACCTGAACTAGAAGTACAGAGACACTGAGAGGAGAAAAGATAAACAACTGCTCTGAGAAGAGAAGAGCAAAAATGTAAATAATGCAACATGAGTGCAGAAACAATAGTAGAGGAGAAAGAGATAAAGAAAATACAGATATTATATAATGAAACCAGAAATAAGAGAAGGAGAGAGGAGATGACCTTAGACACTTAAAAACAAAACAGTAAAAGAAAAGAGAAGGCAATCTGTGAGGGGAAGTATGAAAAATACATAAAGTGTGTGTGTGTGTGTGTGTACTGTATGTGTGTGTATGAGAGAGAGAGAGAGAGAGAGAGAGAGAGAGAGAGAAGTTGTGGAAGAACAGATTTGCTGGTGTTGTTTATGCAAGTCTCATCACCATTTTTTGTATTTGTTTATTAATTTGTATTTTTTTCCTCCCTGAGCTGCGAACTTGAACCGTGATGTGAACAGCGAGCGCAGTACACCGCGGCTCTGTCAGCAATTATCAGGATAACATACAGTGTGACCAGACCGTCTTAACGTGTATCCTGACACCGATCCTCTGTCAAAACCCTTTAAAAAGCAGAGATCGCTTTTTCAGACATGGATTAATTATTAATTATAATAATGAAGTCCTCTTCAGCATTTCTAAAAAAATAAGGGGAAAAAACACACTTTTTGTCTTAACAAACCTTATATAACAAACCTGGAGAAACACAGGCCTGCTGTATATTTGAGTTTTTTCCTGCTTTACCACACCCACCTATTTAATATTTAACACCCGTTAATTAGGTGATTAGTTAAATCAGCGTCAGAAAAACTGAGAATACACTAAAATTTGCAGTATAACTTCTGTACTTGGCATTTTTATATCCATCATCCATCCATCTAGGAACCTCTGTAGTCCAACGGAAACCAATGTATTTATTCCCATTTTCTCCGACTGTGGAAGGACCTCCGGTCAACATTTACATTATGACATTTGGCAGTTCCCTTTTTTCCAAAGCAACTTACATTTTTATTTCATTACACATCTGAGCAGTTGAGGGTTAAGGGCCTTGCTCAAGGGCCCAACCGGGACAACTTGTTGGTCGTGGGATTTGAACCTGGGACCTTTTGGAGTCAATCCTCAACCACTAAGCTAACCCTGACTTTCACACATGCATTCAAACACCATGGTGAAATTTGGGAACGCCAATTAGCCTAAACTGCAAGTCTTTGGACTGCATGAGGAACCAGGAGTACCCGTACCAAGCAGTGGTAACCGCAGTGCTAAGTCACCATGCCGCCTGGTTTACTGTAAATACGTCTACATTTAATCTATTTCATGCATGTATGCAATTCTAGACGTAAAAATTGCATATAAAATGAAAAATACCGACCAGTAAAATCATACACAATAATATATAATCAGGCTACACATCTCAAGGTTTAGTCTTGACTCTTAATTGGAGGGTAATGTCCTGAATCCTTTAATATTAGGTATGTTATAAAATACGCTGGCGACAAGGTGGCTCAGTGGTTAGCACTGCCTGCTTGCATGACTAGGATCCGGGTTCGATTCCCGCCTCAGGGTCTGTGTGCAAAGGGTTTGCATGTTCTTCCTCCTGGTACTCTGGTTTCCTCCCAAAGACCTGCAGATTAGCCTAATTGGTGTTCTTAATTCTATATTCAATTCAATTCAATTCAATTTTATTTATATAGCGCTTTTAACAATGGTCATTGTCTCAAAGCAGCTTCACAAAAATTAAAGAAATTTAACAAAAAAAAAAAAATAAATAAATAAATAAATAAAATTATAATAGAAAATAAATAAATAAAAACAAATAATAATAATAATTATAGAAAAGAAAATAATTGGAAGTGTGGATGTGTGAGAAAAATGTGCAGATAATAATGAGACGAATGAATGAAATTTCTCTGATGAGCAAGCCAAGGGTGACGGCGACGGTGGCAAGGAAAAACTCCCTGAGATGGCAATAGGAAGAAACCTTGAGAGGAACCAGACTCAACAGGGAACCCATCCTCATTTGGGCGATAACAGATAGAAATATAACATCTTGTGTGTTGTGCAGGTGAAAATTCAATATGACAGAAATTATTTAAATTGACATGAAGACCAGTTCAGCATAGGGACGAGTCAGTAGGTGCAGAGGGCAGATGAGGTCTGGATCACTGGAAGCACAGGAGCAGCATGTGTAGCTCCAACCATCATAAAGCTGAATCCAGCTGGAGCTGGTCCTTCTCTGGATGCCTCAGGAACCTTGCAGGGTCGGCCTTTGTCTACTGAAGCTGGCAAAATCTCCCGATGCCTCGGGATGGGTAGAGAAATACAGAACAGATGGGGAGAATTAGCGTAGTTGCCATTCGGTATAGGTGTACTGGAGTATGAGTACTGGGATGAGTTATGTGTATGCCAGATTAAAAAGATGCGTCTTGAGTCTACTTTTGAACTGAGAAACCGTGTCTGCTCCCCGAACACTGTCTGGAAGGCTATTCCAAAGCTTTGGAGCTAAATATGAAAAAGCCCTACCCCCTTTTGTAGATTTTGAAATTCTGGGAACTACCAGAAGTCCGGAGTTTTGTGATCTTAAGGCGCGTGGTGGATTGTAGCGTATCAGAAGACTGGTTAGGTATGTGGGAGCTAAACCATTTAAGGCCTTGTATGTAAGTAATACTATTTTGTAATTTATTCTAAACTGAACAGGTAGCCAGTGCAGGGATGATAATATTGGGGTTATATGATCATATTTTCTGGATCTAGTGAGAACCCTGGCAGCTGCATTTTGGATTAACTGAAGCTTGTTTATTGAGGATGCAGGACAACCACCTAGTAATGCATTACAATAGTCCAGTCTGGAGGTCATGAATGCATGAACTAGTTTTTCTGCATCAGATACGGATAAGATGTTCCTAAGTTTAGCAATATTTCGAAGATGGAAAAAGGCTGTTTTTGTGATATTTGAAATGTGATTTTCAAAAGACAAGTTACTGTCTAATATTACTCCCAGATCTTTTACTGCTGAGCTGGTAATAACAGTACATCCTTCTAAGCGCAAGCTGAATTGTGAAAGCTGTTGTGTGCTGGTTTTTGGGCCAATAAGTAATATCTCTGTCTTATCTGAATTTAATAAAAGAAAGTTATTGGTCATCCAATCTTTTATGTCCTGGACACACTCAGTTAATCTAGACAGCTTAGGTATTTCGTCTGGTTTAGTTGAGATATATAATTGGGTATCATCAGCATAACAATGGAAACTAATCCCATGTCTTCTAATGATGTTACCCAAGGGAAGCATGTATATTGAGAACAACAGAGGTCCTAAAACTGACCCTTGTGGGACCCCATATTTCACTGGCATTATACCAGACGGTTCTCCATTTAGATCTACAAAATGGTAGCGATCAGACAGGTAAGATCTAAACCATTTTAATGCCTGTCCCTGAATACCTATATAATTTTGTAAGCGATCTATGAGAATATTATGATCTATAGTGTCGAATGCAGCACTAAGATCAAGCAGGACTAGCAATGAGATGCAGCCTTGGTCTGAAGCTAAAAACAAGTCATTTGTAATCTTAACTAGTGCAGTTTCTGTGCTATGATGGGGCCTGAAACCTGACTGAAATTCTTCAAGGATGTTATTATCCTGCAAGAATGTGCAAATTTGAGCTGATACTACTTTTTCTAGTATTTTTGATATGAACGGGAGGTTTGAAATCGGTCTGTAATTTTTTATTTCATTCGCATCTAAATTAGATTTTTTAAGAAGCGGCTTAATAACTGCTAACTTGAAAGGTTTAGGGACGTGACCTAGATGTAATGAAGAATTAATAATGTTTAGGAGTGGCTCTCCAACCGTAAGCATCACTTCTTTTAAAAATCTGGTTGGGATTGGGTCTAACAGGCACGTTGTTGATTTAGCCGAGGTGATGAGTTTATACAGCTCTTCCTGTCCTATACCTGTAAAGCAGTGAAAATCTAAATGTGAAGCTATAGGCTGAACTGGATCGTGAGATACTATTAGAGGTTGAACCTCCATTATTTTCTTCCTGATATTATTGATTTTTTCATTAAAGAAGTCCATAAAGTCTTCACTTCTAAACTGTGATGGGATACTCTCTGCGGGCATCTTAGGTTTTGTTAGGCGAGCCACTGTACTAAATAAGAACCTGGGATTGTTTTGGTTTCTTGCTATCAGTTGGCTAAGATGCTCAGTCCTAGCAGTTTTTAGAGCCTGTCTATAGCTGCACATACTGTCTTTATATGCAATTCGAAAGACTTCTAATTTAGTTTTCCTCCATTTTCGCTCGAGGTTACGGGTTGCTCTCTTTAGGGCGCGAGTATGACTGTTGTACCACGGTGCCAATGTTTTATCTCTGACTTTTTTTAATCTGATGGGAGCAACAGTGTCTAAAGTACTGGTAAAAATAGTGCCCATGCTGCTAGTCACTTCATCTAGATCATCTGCATTTAGGGGTCTAATAAGAAATTGGGACAGATCCGGCAGATTACTTGTGAATCTGTCTTTAGTGGTGGGATTCATATTTCTAACAGATTGATAACGTGGGGAGACACAGCTAATCTGTTCTACGGGTAGAGTATATGTCAGGAGGTGATGATCTGTGATATCATCACTTTGAGGTATGATCTCTATATTAGAGACATCTATACCATGGGATATAATTAAATCTAGCGTATGATTAAAGCGGTGAGTTGCTCCAATTATATTTTGCTTAACCCCAAAGGAATTTAATAAATCCATAAATGTGAGTGCTAAAGCGTCGTTAGCATCATCTACATGAATGTTAAAGTCTCCTACTATCAATACTTTGTCAGAGTTAACCAATAGGTCTGATAGCAGATGTCCAAATTCTTTAAGAAAATCGCCATATGGCCCCGGGGGTCTGTACACGGTGGCCAGGGTAAAATATAGCAAGGGTTTATTACGTATTTCATTTAGTGCAACATTAATGATAAGCACTTCAAATGAATTAAACCTGGGCCTTATTTTCTGGGTAACAGTGAGTACATCATTGTAGATAGTGGCGACACCACCACCGCGACCAATTAGACGGGGCTCGTGCTTATAGAAATATCCTGACGGAGTAGACTCATTCAGACCAAAATATTCATTTGGTTTAAGCCAGGTTTCAGTGAGACAGAGTGCGTCAAGGCAATAATCTGAGATAATTTCATTAACAATAAGTGCTTTAGGCGCAAGGGACCTAATGTTGAGTAGTCCAAACTTTAGAGGTGGATTTTGACTACTTATTTTGCCTTTTTCTGGTTTTATGGTTATCAGATTGTTTCGGGCAAATTTAACAAATTTATTCTTTTTTCTCAGTATTCGGGGAACAGACACAGTTTCTATAGGACAAGCTATGTGTGTTCGTCTATCACTACGGTGAGTTGTGATGTGTCTAATATGTTTGGAATCTACAGTATGACTTACCGCCAGTCAGATGGTTCGTAGTGTTCTGGAGATGTTGTCAGAGAGGACCGCTGCTCCAGCTCTGCTAGGGTGTAGGCCATCGGTGTGATAGAGCCTAGGACGCTCCCAGAAAACATTCCAGTTATCAACAAAGTGTAATTTCTGTTGTTGACACCAAGATTGTAACCATTCATTAAAAGCAAATAATCTACTGAACTTCTCGATTCCTCGCTGAAATGTGGGAAGCGGTCCAGATACGATGATCCTTGTCGTGGGTGATGTGCTGCGGACCTTCTCGACCAGGCTCCTGAAGTCCTTCTTTAGGATCTCCGTCTGCCTCAGCCTGGTGTCGTTCGTGCCGGCATGAAGAACCACAGCTCCAATGTTCTTCCTCAGGGCAGCAGGCACCTGTGCAGCAACATCAAGAACACGTGCACCAGGTAAACAGCGTGTGTGCACCTTACCTTTAGCCGTGGTAGCACGCACGTGACGAACGATGGAGTCTCCGATGACCAGGACGTCTTGTGCCGTCTCGCGGAGAGGAGCGAAGCGGTTTTGGGTCGAGATGTCGAAGACGGGTGGTGGTGGAGGACCTCTCCCCCCTCGCCCGGGGCTTGGCGTGCTTCTTCCGCCGCTCCTGTATCCAGGGTCCGTGGTATCCCGGCGCCGGGGTGTAGGAACACTGGGCGGGCTGCGTCCTTGGTGTGTTGGACCTGGGCAGAGAAACACGCGGGGTTGAGGTTGTAGGAGAATTCTCACGCCGAGAATTTACCTGGGACAGATGAGCGTCGGTCTGCGTCGATTCAAGCGTGGCTTTCCGCTGCTGTAACCGGGCCAGCTTCACCTGTAGCTCACGGATCAGCTTCTCCACGGCCTCCACCTCCAAATCCACCGAGTGCAGCTCCAATGTCTCCTCACCTGCACTCAGAGGCAGAATCACAACCGACATGGTGTCTAAACACGGAAAATAATCGGTGTGAGGAAGCGAAAACAAGCTTTACAAACAAACAAACAAACGTGATAGCTGGGCTAGCGATGCTAATGCTAATTAGCGATGCTAATGTCGGCTAAAAGCGGTGTGCTGCAAAACAATTAAAAGTTAACGATATAACACGCGTTTCGAGTAAATATATTATAAGATACTTATCCGTTTTATGTACACTCTTCGTAAGGGGACGAAAAAGTTTAAAAGTTGGTCAGTATGGTGGAGCTCGGAAAAAAGCAGCTTCTCAGCGTTCCCAACGAAAAACGAGAAAACAAACAACAGAAATAGTCCAAAACATGGGAGTCTATAGTGTGTGTGTGTGCCCTGTGATGAAATAGTCCAAAACATGGGAGTCTATAGTGTGTGTGTGTGCCCTGTGATGAAATAGCACCCTGTCCAGTGTGTACCCCGCCTCGTGCCCTAAGACTGGGATAGGTTCAAGGCTCTCCATGACCCTGAATACAGGATAAACCAGGATAGACAATGAGAGAATAAGAACTCTTTTGAGCACGGGTGTATTTTCGCAGGTTTTCTCCTCTCGTACAGGGAATATTCTCAGGTTAGACTCTGGATCCACTTCAACCTTGAACTGACTGAAGATGATCATGAATGACTGATCAATAGAATCATCATTACGCACTAGTAGACTAATCACAGTTGATATAAATCACACACCTTCTTGAAAACGTGTCTTTCTTTTTATTTTCTTTCATCACACCTGATTAAATGGTAGAGTGAGGACTATGATGAACTCTCTCTCTCTCTCTCTCTCTCTCTCTCTCTCCTAACGATGTTAATTTCACAGTGCTTAAAAAGTCACAGATGTTAAAACACTTTATTCACACTGTGTGAAAAAATTATTATTTCTCATCTACATGCTTTAGAAATTAATTTTATGTTCATGATTATTTTGCCGTTAAAACATTTTAATGTAAGTATTAAAGTAACTGACGTTTTTTTTAAATGCCTTTTATATTTCGATACAAAGAAATGACAACAAAAATATTAAATATTCATATACTTTATGGCCTGAACTCAATTTAGTATGAAGAAAACATTTTTACGATTTTATCATTTTACAACAAAAAAAACAAACGTTTACCACATTCTCAAGCAATTGTATGACCGTGGCTAAAAACTCTCTTTTTTTTTAGCCTTATTTAAGACAATTTGGTTCAATCTAATTTAAATGAACAACTTTTAAACATTTCTGGCTTGCGTGTCCATCATTTACATTTCCTCAGCACGTCAGACGCCGGGTGTGACCAAACCGCTGCGCTGCCGAGACGGCTTCCTCCTGCGCGGTTAGCAGCCACAGCGAGACAGAGAAAAGGACAGTGTTTACAAAGACTTCTGAAGGACATGTGACGAAGACAGAAAGCCAACAGAACCAAAGGAAGAAAGAAAAAGACGGGTAGAGAAAAGGGCAGGCGGTGAGTGGGAGGGAAATAAAGGTGGTCGATTTTGAAAGAGAGAAACTTCAGAAGAAGAGTCATGACCGTGAAAATGCGTATTTCATAAAGTTGAGTAGTTGAGTAGCGTCTTTTTGGACAAAAAAAATTTCTGTAAATAAAAATCATAGGCAAGTAGCTTTCTGTGTCTGGAATCTTGTCCTTGACATTATTATTATCATCTTCCTCCCGCTTGAGAACCAAATATGTCCTTAAAGACACTCCTACAGTACGTCTCCTCCTTTAGCCTCCACACTGAGTTAGAGGTGAGTTAGAGGCTCACCAACATGAAAAGGATTGACTGGCATCAATGGATTGACTGACACATTGGTAAAATGTGAAAGTTCAAGGAGCTCAATGAAGATCTGAGAAAGAAGATGGCGAGATTTACACAAGTCATGAACACTTTGCATGCAAGTACAAGATGTTGGTATAGTAGGTGTAGGTGTAGTCACTTTGCCAGGGCGTGGAAAAAGATTGAAATTATCACCCTCAGCTGAGAGGAAAATTGGATCATCAGGAGCAAACTGAGGAACCACCAAGGCGCAGTGCTGCTATGAATTTGTCTACAATCAGGCCAGTTTTACATCACCATGGACTGAAAGGCTGGCATCCAAGAACGAAGCTCCTGCTCCAAAATGCACTCCGTCGAGCACGACTAAAGGTTGCAGCTGAATACAGGGATGAAGAAAAAGCCCTCTGGTAAAAACCTCTGGATAAGAGGCTTGTTTGGATGAGTGAAGGTGAGATGTTCAACCCCAAGAACCCTGTAGCAGTGTGAAACAGAGTAGCAGTATCACACTTCAGGGCTGTTTTGGTGCCAGTGGAACGGGTGCATTGCACAAAATGGATGGAATAATGATGAAGGAAGAGGGGAATATGAAAATTATTTGGCATAACCTCAAATCATCAACTACATGGTTGAAACTTGGACAGAACTAGTGTTCCTACAGGACAGTGACCCCAAACACACCAAGACATGTTGAAGAATGGATAAAGCAGGATAACTATTAAAAGTTTGTGGACCGTACTTAGAGGTCAGGTCTGTGCCAGAAAACCAACACGTTATAACTAAACTGCCAAGAAGAGCTTTCGCATACCCCATAGCCACTTCCCCCTGTTTATCCACTCTTATGAAATTAATAAGACAAAATAATGCAACATGTTAAGTTACCAAGAAGCTCTAGAGCTGTAGCCAAAGATTTCAAAAATGCAAAAGTTTCAGCTTTCCACCTGATACCAGAGAGTTCTTGTATAGATGTTAAAACAAACACCTTGTTATAGGAAAGTTCACAATATTAACGGTTCCCTTTGTTTATGCAAAGCGTCCAACACATACTGAATAATGAGCCGTTGCTATAGAAACAGTATGTTTCTTTAATAGGACGAGCTCATTAATATAAACCTGTGATTTGTTGCTGCACTACTGTCAGAGCTGCTGTTATAGAAAATTAATCAGGAGCTTCTGACCAATCAGAATCCAGAATTCTCTGAGCTTTTCAAAGAGCCTTGGTTCTTGTTCAGGGTCTGTATCGTGCGTTGGTGAGTGAATAAAGCAAAGCGGCCATCATCCTTTGAGAGGTCGCCTGGGAAGAGTTATTGAAAAAAAAAATGTCCTTAACACTGACAAAGGTCAAAGTGACCTTTAAAGAATACACGGGCATCAAAGAGAGAGCACATAATCACTGTTCTTAAATAAAGGACAAAGAGTGAGAGAGAGAGGGAGAGAATCACAGAATCCGCAGCAATTAGATTGAGTTCTCAGCCTGTCGCCGGTTTGTCATCATGTCTCAAATTAAATGACTCTGTGGCTCCATTCTCTGTTGTTGTTCTTGTTGTTGTTTTCTTTTCCATTTTGGTGCCTTAGTTACCAAAAAAAGCATTGCCTTATTCAAGGTAGGACTGTGCTGTGGTGATTAGCACTGTGGCCTCACACGTCCAGGGCCAAGGGTTCGAATCCCGTCTGTGTGCATGGAGTTTGCATGTTCTCCCCATACTTTGTGGGTTTCCTCCAGGTACTCCGGTTCCCAGTCACATGCCAAGGACATGCAGATTAGACCTAATCGGGGGCCGAGCCTATTCTAGGGGACTCATGGCAAACAGGGATAAGGTACTCTGGATTCATAATGTACTGTAGAAGAGATTTAAGCCTAGCCTTTAGGAATCACAGATCTTGAAAACATTTACCGATTTCATTTCCAACTTCTTATTTTGTTTGTTTCTTTGTTTATTATCATTGCAAATCGGTTTAATACTACTTCCAGAAAACCAAACAATATTTTGAGTTTTTACTCAACAAAATTGAGTAGACGTAATCCACCAGACATGTTTCTTTTGTTTTGGTCATGATCTTCAGGAAATATAGTTGATGCCAAATCCTCTTGAACTCCCCGTCACTTTTTCTTGGTTTATATTTGGAATCATGTTAATATCCCAAAGATCAACAGAAAAGGAAAAGCAAGTTCAAGGTTCAAGTAACAGGATTGTGTGAATTAAGTAAAATTATGATTTTTTTTTACAATCATTTTTATGATTTTATGATGACCTAAAATAGACGCCTTGTGGAAGAAAAAGAGCATCCAAGGATGAAATGTTTAACATTATTATAACATTCGTAGTAAATTGGGATTAAGGCGATATAGCACCCTAAATGCAGTCTTCTTAAAGTTTAAACCTGCCGTTTCATACTGCACGTATCTGTAAACATAATCTAGGCGAGCACACAGGGATCAGAGTCACACTTGCATATCAGACAGAAAGTGCACAAGTGTGATATGACTTACTGTACGTTAAAGCTGAACTCTGCATGCATGGCTATCTTCACCACATATCTATCATCTCTATAGACCATTTGCTCCATGTCGGCCGTATATCTGGCAGCGTGTTCGTGTTCCTGCTTGAAGTTTATGTCGCATTGATTTCACACTGTGATTGCATTTGCATAAACCACATTCCTAGCTGCCGATAAAGAGAGAGACAGCTCAGTCTGCAGCCAGGAGCATTCGTAAGCACTTTCAATCCCACAGCAATGCAAACGTCAGGAGGGAAAATTAAGTATATTGGAATATGGTGCGGTTTATGGTAGAGGACCCTGGACGTGTGGTGCTACAGTAGCTTATAAATCTAGCGTTTGGATGTTGTTTGTCATTTTATCTACTGTACAAGCATGAAAAAGTAAATAATAATAATTACTATTATTGGAAATTTTGCCAGCTTCAAGAAAAAAACACACACAAACACTCACACACACGCATTATATATATATATATATATATATATATATATATATATATATATATATATATATATATATATATACACACTACAGTTCAAAAATTTTAGAACACTTTCTAACTCCATGATGGTTCCTGATTTTTATTTCTTTCTACATTGTAAAGTTTTGCTGAAGGCGTCCAAAAACTGCATGAATCTCCTTTGAACAGTTGATATTGAGATGTTTCTGCTACTTCTGCTCTGTAAAGACTTCATAACGCCTCTAATCTGAGCTGCTGTTAATTGGTCATTTTTCAGCCTGATAACTCTAAATGAACTTCTGGTCTGCAGCAGAGGGAGGTTTTGGTCTCGTCCTCCTGGGACGGCCTTCATGAGAGACAGTTTCATTATGGTGCTTGACGGATTTTGCAAATGCACTTGACACAATACTGTTCTTGCAGGAACTATTACAGAAAGGCCGACCTCTGTGTCTTAAAATAACAACTAACTGGTGTTTTTCTTGTTGTTACGTAATTACCTAATTCCATATGTGTTATTTTATAGTTTTGAAATCCACAGTATTGTTGTAGAATGTAGAAAATAAATCACTAAACAAAAACAAAGAAATTTGCAAGTGACCCCAAACTTTTGAACGGTAGTGTGTGTGATATAGATAGATAGATAGATAGAGATATTGGACATATCACCTTATACTATATAAAAAAAAAGTAAAAATGGCTTGGAAAAAAACCCTTAAAAAGATTTGAACATGTTCCCATAAAGTGTTAAGATCTCTGAATTGGAAGTTCTTTCTCCTAAGTGCTAATTAAATCAGTGCTTCATTGCAAAATATGTTGTCTTACAGTACATATATAAAACTAAGGAATATACAGTACAGAATACACATCTCTCTGGTGTAGTGAACCTTCGTAGTGGAGACCAATGGTAACCACTGTATTCATTCTCATTTTACAACTGTGGTAGGACCGCTGGTCAACATTAACAACATTTACCTTTTCAACATGTATTTAACATTAAAGTTTGCTCTTTGTTATTTCTAGTTATTTTGCAATTTTGATTTCAAACAGTCTTCCAGGTATCACTTAGGAGACACTTTTCAACCAAAATGAACCAGGTGCGAGTTTATGCCTGGTGCTAGCACTGGTTCAGAGCCGGTTCAATAGCAAAACTGAACTGGCTTTGTGTTTTTCATGGGCTAGAGAGTCACAATAATGTCATTATATACTGTACATACTGGCAGTGCTAGCAGCAATTCTAATGCTGGTAGCAATGATAGTGGAAATGCTAGTGCTAGCGGCAATGCTAGGAGCAAAAAAAAATCCAGCCTCTAGCCCCTAACGTAAGCGTTTGTTCTAGCCCAGTAACATGTTGGGTCCATCCATGGAACCTGCTTTTCAGTCTGAGGGCTGTAGACTTTGTTTATGTTTGTTAAAAAGTTTTTTCCTTCCTTCTTTGGAAGTTTCTTTGCAAATTCATACATTATTAATTCCTAACAAGCTCCCAAGTATCACTTTGGGAAAAACTCAGAAGTTTGTTGCAGAACTATTTGAACTGAAGTATATCTTGAGCAGGCTATGACAATTCCTGCTAATCATGGAATGTACTGACATCTGTATAGTTTACGGGGCACCTGTGCCTTTCTACAGATCATTTGCATATTTTCATGAATATGCTAATCATTTCCTACCGCACGCTCGCTGCACGTTATAATATTACGGCTCTGATATACTCTGTATGCGCTGTGCTATTTTACTGCAAACCAGGAGCAGAAAATCAAACTTAATGGTCCGAACACCGGGTGATGTATGTAAACCCCCTTTAGAGCTCACTGTTTCTACACCAAAGCACACTGGGAGTAATTTCTTCTGCATCTCTTGCTGGCTCATTATCATATATTCAGATTCATTTCTCCCTCGGTTGTGTTTTCTTTCATTTTCTGCTCGTGACTTTTGTGCAGGGAACTAAATGGGTGGAACGGGCGTGTAATTTACCATAGGGAGATCTGGTTAGGAATACACTGTGGTATGTTCAGCCTTTCTCCATCACATATACAGTACATTACAGAGTGAAATTCCTTATTCTTTGCATATTCAAGATTTTTGATATGGGGTCAGAGCGCAGAATCGGCCATTATACGACATCCCTGGAGCAGGCAGGGTTAAGGGCCTTGTTCAAGGGCCCACCAGTGGCAACCTGGTGGGGCTGGAGGCTTGAACCACCGACCTTCCGATCAGTAACTCAACGCCTTGACAAAGTAAGCCACCACCGCTCTATACATACCTTATAGTCAAAACCATTAGAAACCCCCTAGGTTTTGGTTTCCCCCATTGCCACCAGGGCATCGTGTCGCAGGGCCTCTGGGGTGTCTCCATGGAAAACACTTGTACTGTATGTCCAGCACATCCCATGGGTGCTCAATTAGCTTGGAATTTGAGAGTTTGGAGACTGGGTTGGCAGCCTTGGGCTTATTGCCTGCTGACCATTTGTGTTGCACTTGGTGTTCTAGTACCTTTCTATTGGGTCCTGCATTGGCTATTTGTGCTGCACTGTTTTTTCTCTGGGCTTGGACCAGTTTACTTTTACTGTTATCACTGATCAGTGTGTGTATGTGTGTGTGTATGCCTACTGTATATGGTGGAGACGATATATGTAAGTCAGGTCAGTGTGTGCGTAGTTACACGTCTTAAATATTTCAATTTCCTCCTATTAAACAGTTTAATAAAGCAGCATTGCTGGATTTAGATTACAAAATGTTCTCTCCTGTCTCGATGGAGTGCAAAGAGGCAGTGGAGGGAAAATAACAAGGTAGTCCTTTGGGTCATTCATCTCAGCAGAATAGTTTGAGTATGTGTGTGGTTTTTTTTTTCTTGTTTTGTTTTAATGAGCTAAGTCTTTGGTTATAATTGATTTTAAAAAGGATTGACAGGGAAATGAAGGGTATCACACAGTCAGTGTACCAAAGAGCTCATAAACTATTTACACAAAGGGCTAGTGGGATTAAATAACCATAGTTATGAGTTATACTTGAGAAGGAGAGAATTGTTTTTTTCCAATCTTTTTTTGGTGGTGATGTGCTTTGAGTAGAGTATTAAAAAAAAGTCTTTATCCTTTAAGTCCTGTATGAATAAACAGAAATGTAGATTATTCATTCATTCATTCATTCATTTTCTATACCGCTTCATCCTGTGTTCAGGGTCGCGGGGGACCTGGAGCCTATCCCAGGAGACTTCGGGCACTAGGCGGGGTACACCCTGGACAGGGTGCCAATCCATCGCAGGGCAATGTAGATTATAGTTATTATTATTATTCATTCATTTTCTATACCGCTTAATCCTGTGTTCAGGGTCGCGGGGGGCCTGGAGCCTATCCCAGGAGACTTCGTGCACTGGGCAGGGTACACCCTGGACAGGGTGTCAATCCATCGCAAGGCACACACACACTCATACACTACGGGCAATTTGGGAACACCAATTAGCCTAACCTGCATATCTTTGGACTGTGGGAGGAAACCGGAGTACCCGGAGGAAACCCACCAAGCACGGGGAGAACATGCAAACTCCATGCACACAGAGACGGGAATCGAGCCTGGCCGGGGAATCGAACCCAGACCCTGGAGGTGCAAGGCGACAGTGCTAACCACTACACCACCGCGCCGCCCTATTATTATTATGTCTGAATTAATCACAAAGCCATTTGTAGGTTGAATCTGAACACAAATGAAAAATCTGAGTGCCCCAAAATGTGGCCATGCAGTGATGTCTGTATGAAATCACTAAAGAACTGAACATTTACATTCAGAGTTAAGTCGAGTTCTGGTTCTAGCTCCACTAGGCTATTTAATTAGACTATTATCCTTGTTCTATTATACAAGCACGACATGGGAATCGATTTATTGACCGAGGTATGTTCCACTCCGCTACCATAGATGGCGCTATGCACCCTTTCTTACCCTGTTCCCCACCACGTATTTACTGCCATCTTCCGCTGTTTGACTCTTGGGTCAAATCCTGAGATGGGAACTACAGTATGGAGCATGAGCAGAGCACCTAGGCTGATTTCTGTATCTGATTGAGTTACATATCAAGAGTAGCTCAACTGTCATCTGCGTTATCTAATTACGTTCGATTTAGTACAATTTCAGCTAAACTAACATATCTACCCTTATTTTAAAAGTCTGGTTTTGGTTGAACTAACACAATTAGTTGGTCTAATACAATGTCAGGTAAACTATAATTGTTTTGGGGTTTTTTTTTTTTAATCTACTGTATGTCTTTGGAGGAACTCTCAGATTGTATCTAGAACCGCCACCCCAGAAGTCCACAAATATCTGTGTATTAACTGAGAAGACATCCCAATTTATTGGTTTAACCCTTTATAGTTCACTCATTGAAATGCTTGGAAATTTAAAGACTTCTCCAAATTTTCCATTGTTGTCATTTTTATGTTGCAAATCAAGATCAATGAAGTTCCTTCCTCACGTGTCAAGGTAAAAAAAAAAGTCCAAAAGGTTTGGACATACCACTTCTGAAACAATACTGGATTTTTGGATGTTCTGGATCATTTCTTGCAAGAACAGTATTGTGTTGAGTGCATTTGTAAAACTTATCAAGCACCATGATGTAATTAACTCTCATGAAGACCTTCCCAGGAAAGCAAGACCAAAACTTACCTCTACTGCCGAGCGTTCAGAACGTCTGTCCACAGAGGCCTCGTAGAGTAGTAGTAGAGGTGCGTGGAAGCGCTCTTGTTTGGCGCCGCGAGTCTGTCGTACTGTACTGCCTTTTCTGGAGACAACTGCGATATTGTGCGAGATTTAATAAATACATACAAGTGAGAATATTCATTGAGTTTCATTAAATAAATATTTTCCCATAACCTTCTCCAACGCTATACAGTAGAGAGAAAAAGTGTTTGCCCCCTTACTGATTTCTTTTTTTTTTTTGCATGTTTGTCACACTTTAATGGTTCAGATCGTCAAACTAATTTAAATATTAGTCAAGTAAACACATCATACAGTTTGTTAACGAAGGTTTTTATTATTAAGAAGAAAAAAAACAAAATCCAAAACTACATAGCCATGTGTAATTATTTAATTATAACTTAAACTAGGTGGAAATTGAAGCTTTAACAGGCCCTCCAGCTGAACTGTGATATGATGCACTTGACATCAGTAATAGTCTCCTCACTCTGTCAGCAAAGTCAAACACACCCTGTACAATTCCTTCTAAAATAGTGTACAATCCTGTTCAAGCATGTTTTTGCTGCCCTGAAGTCGGACGCCATCCCGACCTTCATCTTCTGCTAAGAAGAAAAATCTCTTTATGTTCCATAGCGCTACAAATCCAAGCCCAGATCCTTCAAGGGGACGGGGCTTTCATTAGGATGAAGTCTGCTTGTTAATTGCGTGGCGTCTGATTAAAAACCGTGAAGAGATTAATGCGGCTAATGAATTAGAGCGCAGAGGCGGAGAGAGCCCTGGAGTCTTCAGTGCTCTTTTACGCCCTTCCTTCTATCCTTATCTTTTTTTTTTCCGTGATCATTACATCAAGATCATTTTCCAGATATTAACATTAACACAGATTGGAATTATTTTTGATTGAGTCCTCAAAACTTTATGATGGTTTATAAAGTTTTATGAAGCCTCCTTATTCATCAATCTCATTTTTTTCAATGTCTGGCAACAGTAAAAAAAAATTTTTTATTATTATTATTCCAGATGTTTAGCAGTTATAGAGCACAAATCCAGTAATTTCTAAGGTCAAGGCATCATGGAAATAGACGATGTACAAAGTTATGTTAGTTCAGAGACATTAGTCGCCAGACATTTAGAACAAACTGCGGAAATGTTTCTGTAGGTATGACTAGTACGCTAGATCTTATTCAAATTCCCAGAATAAACAGGAAATTTCTATTAAAAATAAAATATGTAAAGAAACCCGTCTTGGGAAAAGACGTGAGAACTGAGTTTGAAGGTCTTCTATAAAAGAAATTAAAAGCTGATTATTGTTGTTTTTCTTGCTATGCTCTCATTACGTAATGATAGTACAGTACAGTACGTTCCTCCTTTGAATAATTTTTCTGAAGAAATTCATTCAAGAGGGACTGCACAGATGGCATGGAGCTTTATTGCTACTTCAGTACAAGCACCTCATATTGATGGATACGTTCATGTCAGTGAATTATTTACACACCGCCAGTGAAGGGTACTGAACCCAGCGAACCTAGGTGCTAAAATGCCCATTAATGCAAATGTAAGAGTGAGGATTGCAATTCTTCAGGGTATACTCAACGCTATTACTCAATCAACACACAAAAAAAAAATAAATCAGAAGCTAAACCGCAGAGCAGGTTTTAAGGAACTGATCTGAATTGCTGATTCATACACATTTAGTACTTAATGCTGTTTACTGAAGCGTCCCCTGATAACGTGAGAACCTCAAAGACATAAATAACATCAAGACTGTTGCCCTGATTTTTATTGTATTTTCCGATTAGTATCATGGTGAATTAATTAACAAAACAAACATGGTACATTATACGCACTTACTGTATGAATAAACTATTACTTTATTTATTCCCCCTGGTTGCTGCATTATGATTAAATTCAAGTCAAGGATCTGGAAATTCCAATGGGTGCAAACTAATAAGAAATTCTGAATAATACTGTATAATAGGTGGGAAAGTATAAATATATAAAGTAAAAAATTATTTGCATGGCCTGGACTGCACCACAGTAAACATCTTACTGAGATACACTGCATCCGGAAAGTATTCACAGCATTTCACTTTTTCCACATTTTGCTATGGCACGGCCATCCATTTCAAAATGGATTCCATTCATTATTTTTCTCAAGTGCATCCTCTTTCCATCAATCATCTTTGAGATGTTTCTACAGCTTGATTGTCCACCCATGGTAAATTCAGTTGATTGGACATTATTTCAAAAGAAACACACCTGTCTATATACGATCCCATAGTTAACAGTGCAAGTCAGAGCACAAACCAAGCCATGAAGTCCGAGGAATTGTCTGTAGACCTCAAAGACATGATTATATCGAGGCACAGATCTGGGGAAGGGTACAGAAACATTTCTGCAGCATTAAAAGGTCCAGATGAGCACAGTGGCCTCCATCATCATAAGTTTGGAACCACCAAGACTCTTCCTAGAGTGGGCTGCCCAGCCAAAGTGAGCGATCTGGGGTAGTCAGTGGTTAAGGTATTGGACTATGGTTGAGAAAATCCCGGGTTCAAACCCCACAGCCACCAAGTTGCCACTGTTGGGCCCTTGAGCAAGTCCCTTAACCCTCAACTGCTCAGATGTGCAATGAGATAAAAATGTAAGTCGCTCTGGATAAGATCGTCTGCCAAATGCCTAAATGTAAATGTAGTCAGGGGGGTGACCAAGAACCTGAAGGTTAGTCTGAAAGAGCTCCAGTTTTTCTCTGTGGAGAAAGGAGAACCTCCCAGAAGAAAAACCATTTGGTAACATCATACTCAAAAAAAAAAAAAAAAACTTGAGGCTGAAATTGGTGCCAAAGGTGCTTCAAAACAATAATAAATAACAATTCTCATGGTCTGAGAGTCCTTCAGGTGCCTGTCATGTGCGCTTTACTGAGGAGTGGCTTCCGTAAAAGACAATAATTTGATCATTCATTCATTCATTCATTTTCTATACCGCTTAATCCTGTGTTCAGGGTCGCGGGGGACCTGGAGCCTATCCCAGGAGACTTCGGGCACTAGGCGGGGTATGATTCAATACCCAATTTGTATCAATCACCCAATCACACACTACGGGCAACTTAGGAACGCCAATTAGCCTAACCTGCATATCTTTGGACTGTGGGAGGAAACCGGAGTACCCGGAGGAAACCCACCAAGCACGGGGAGAACATGCAAACTCCATGCACACAGAGACGGGAATCGAGCCTGGCCGGGGAATCGAACCCAGACCCTGGAGGTGCAAGGCGACAGTGCTAACCACTACACCTTGTAACACTTTGTTAAATTATTTTATGGTGAAAATATGGTCTCATTTAAAAAAAAAATTGCAGTTTTAGAAGAAAATGAGCTGCTTAGTTTTACTGAACATCCTCCATATGAGGACTTTCTCGCACCTGCTTCTTTTTCATGAAGATAATGCAGAAGTTTACTTTTTTTTGCCTGTAAAGCGTTCTTTTACATAATATTCTGCTTTTTCTCCATTACAGATTTCCTGTTTACAATTTTTTTCTGGGGAAAAAAAAAGTCTGACTTTTAAAATTCTGAATTTTGTTTGTTGGTTGTTTTTTTTATTTAATTTAAGTCATAAAATAAACATGTATAATAAAGGGGGGGGAAAAGGAACTTTTTTACTTAAAACTTTTTTTGAGATTTTGTTTGCCATTTGGACACACAGCAACAGTTTGAGTGCATTGGATTTTATTTGTGCAGAGACAGTGATAAAAAACCAAAAGTAGAGTGAATACAGGAATAAATAGAAGAAAAAATAAACAGTGGAAGAATTTAAGCTATCAGACCATGACACACTATAACCGTTATCTAATACTGTAGCGCACTGTGGTATGTTTTACACATGATCTCCAGAAATCAAACTATTGCAGTTCTACTGTATTTGACAAATTTACGAATTGCATTTTGTCTTGAATAGTGAATTACATATTTTATGTCACAGTTGTTATATTGTATTTTTGAAAATTAATAAGTTAAGGATAGTGCCTCAATCTTATACCGGATACATACACCGGTTATAGTTATAGCAGCATGAGAGAGATAAGAACTAACAGAAGTGAGATAAACATGCTCTGCTACAGCATGAAAAGAGTCGCTGATTGAAAATACAAATTATTTTGCATGTGTCTATACACCACCAATCTACTTTGTGATATGCGCAAGAGTCTCGAGAACATTGTGTCTTTCCCCGACAGTGATTGTGTGTAAATTAAGACAAATGAAGGGCAAGGTTTAAATTTGCAGAAGCCCATGATATTGTTTTCTGTAAAACACAATAGGCAAATGAGGATGCTGAATGCTGAGTGTTTTGGAACAGACGAGAGGGGAAATGAGGTCGCCGCAGAGGCTGTTACATAAAAAAACAATTGTGTCTTTAGGCACTTTGTAGTAAAACTGCAGTAAAACATTTGTTCATAGCGCTTTGATTTAATCTGCATCATTTAATTTAATGTAATATTAATAGAAAGGAAAATGGGAGGGGGGGGGGGTTTGAGGTGGATGCATGGATATTTGTGGTTTGATGGGTTGAAATTGTGTGTTTCAACTTGCAAAATGTAAACATTTTAGCTAGTATTTAAAAAAAATAAATTTAAATGTAAAATAGAAAGATTTGCACTGTACTGTAGCTATAACAACACTTTCACTTTTTTCATTTTCCAGGTTTTGGGATAAATTTTTGGAAGAATTGTACAATAGTATTTGCATCTTGTCTACACTTTTTGTTCAGAATAGGCCAAATTTACTTCCTCACACTCCTGGGGCCAAACCTGGTTCTCATCCGGAAGCGCAAAGTGCTACAGAAGAGGAGGAAGTATCATTTACACAGCGCTGGAAATGCAAAGTAACACTATATCAGGCTGTGAGTTCTCAGTATCGATCAAGTGTCTCCTGCAAGCCATCATCAAATCAATGCAGGGATTAACAGGACAAATGGAAAATGCCGAAACAATTACAGGACGCTCCTAAAGGGCAGCGTGATTGACGAAGAGGCGTGGCTAGTGCAAATCCTAGTGTTTAAATTAGCATTCTAACAAGTACAGTTATTTAGGTTTTTACAAAATTAAGCACTGCAATGAAAAGTGACCAGAAAACAAACAAAACAGTATTGTCTGGCTAGACAATATGGATATAAAGGCCATCCATGCGAACACCTACAATAATTCATGTACGAGCTAGCAGACTATAATATATAGCTTGTACATTAATTAGCTGCTAACACTGGTGACCTTTTCATTAATACAGAAACAGAAGACCCACTTAATTAGTGGCATCGTTAAGCATCCAATTAACCCTTGAACAACCTTTAAAGAGCTCTTTTCTAAGTGTGAATGTATTTCAACGATCTTTCTGGGGTTGAGTGGATAATTACTGGTTCTTAACATTTAAAAATGGTTATGCTTGAAAGGTTTCCAATAAGTTTTGTAGCCATTAAGAGTACCCAAAAGAGTACACCAAGTACCAGGAGGGTTGAGTGATATGTTAGACGTCTTAGTGCATCTAAGCTAAGAAATGCTTGGTGAAGCTGCATGGTAAAAATGGACAGTAAAAACAGAGCCTTGTTTAATAGTAAAAGTAAAAGCATTTCCACCCACATAATGTGATGAGAACTCACAGAATTGACCACAGCTGTGTGTCCATAAGAAACCCATAGGGAGCATAAACACTGCACTTTGGAGTGATGGAAAAAGGTCATGTGACCTGATGAGACCAGATTGTCCCTGTTCCAGAGCGATGGGCGTGTCAGGGTAAGAAGTGAAGCGCATGAAGCGATGCACCCATGTCCATTGTACAAGCCTCTGGAGGCAATGTTATGATCTGGCGTTGCTTCAGTCGCTCAGGTCTAGACTCAGCAACGTTATTTGGCAATAAAATGAAGTCACCTGACCACCTGAATGTACTCAATGGAGTTTTTCTTCCCTTATGACACGGGGCATAATCTAGCACCTACTGTAGATTGTGAAAGCGTGGTTCTGGGACACAAAGAATCAAGTTCACACATGAACTGGACGCCACACCACCCGATACCATTTGTTACAACTAGCATCGTGTTTTTCGCCATCCCAAAAGTGAAATTGTACTTAGTCGGTTACTGGATTTCCACTATTTGGTTTATAACATTTAACGTTTTCTTTGCATGCACCATTTTCAGTGGAGTCAGGAACACAGAACAGGTGAACATTTCAGGCTAGTGGAAGTATTTAGTTTTGCATGTTTTTTTTTTTTTTGTTTCGTTTTTTGCAAAAAGCGATTTTCTTTCCAGCAATTCATATTCATGTGTTGACACCAAGTGCAGTATATTAGCACCTGAGCGTGAAAATATGCTCGCGTTCCAGAGCGGCATGAACATAATGGCTCATAACTCATTCCTATTGTTGACTTGGCTCCTCGGAGAGAAATCAGGTGATGAATGTGTAATTGCCCATGAAGGCTGCAGACTGCAGAGTGCCTCGGCCGTCATTTCGTTTGTCTGTGTTTTATTTGCTATCAGGACACCCGTGTATAATAACGCGGAGATGCTTCGGGGAGAACCGGGTGGAATATGATTACCTGAAGGAACCAAGCAGAGATTAAACGCATTGAGACACAAATGACTCGCTGTTTGCGAGATGCTCTTTGGGGGCTTCTTAACAATCTGGACCAATTAGTTATCCCAGACGTCCTTAAGAAAAATTAATGCATAACATTTCGGGCTCGGGTAACACAATAGTTACTCGCAAAACCTGGTTCCTCGTGAAGTTCTTGTATGAAAGGAAGCTCAGACTCTACTGTAGCTTCTGCAATGAATCTGTGCTTGAATGTACAGTATGTCTTAGAGTGAGGACTAAAGGTCTGTTAATGGTTCTGGATTTAGGTCTAAATACTGAAGAGGATGAAGTCGGCAATTACACACTCCAAACATGACCTGCTCGATATCATGCTTTCAATGGATGAGACAGTCAGCACATATAGACACGAAATAACCGTACAGATAGTTCTAAGTTTAAATCAAGCATTTCTGTTCTGCATATTTTATCTCTACAGCGTGCATCTTATCCTGTTTAACTCTGTTAATTGTAAGCGTTCATGAGTCAGAATCTTCACGAAGCATTTAAAAAAAGGAAAGTTAGGTGATGTTTAGCCGCTGCAGCTAGAAGACGCGCTGCCTTGTTAATTAGCAGTCATAAAAGTTTGGAGGGAAAAGTGGCAACAACGCCTGAGTACTTTTAGATGTGCTGCAGAAACACAAGATCCCAGAGGTGTCATCTCATCGCTGGAGCCAGAATGTAGACTGGAGTCAGAAAAAGACACTCCAAAGCTTTTAATCACGATGCTTCTGGTGGCATTTCATAATGCGGTAAAAGACCAAGTTGTGCTGCTACGTAAATGTAGATAAATTAGTAAATGTTTCATGGAATGAGTGAGTAGAATAGTTTTACTTCCATGTCATATGCATATGAACTTGAGTAACATCTAATTCTTAATCCATAGCGTTTAATATGATGTTGGCCACGCCCCCTTTGCAGCTCCAACTCTTCTGGGAAGGCTTTCCACAAGGTTTAGGAGTGTGTTTATGGGAATTTTTCAACCTTCTTCCAGAAGCGTATTTGTGAGGTCAGACACTGATGTTGGATGAGAAGGTCCGGATCGCAGTGCTTTATGAGTGTATACTGTAAGTGAGAGGTCTAAGCGATAGGGCTGGCGGATATAATAGCACTTGATCCAGCACATTTTAATATGTTGTAGTTATTTTTACGTAGATGTCATATGTAAAGTTTAAAGGATAAGATGATGAAGCACTCATTTACTACACCTTCATTCATAATTTTGTTCAGAAAAATCAATTCCTTAATTTAAAACGACTATTACAATAGATTTTAGGTTAGCACTATCGCCTTGCACCTCCAGGGTCTGGGTTCGATTCCTGGCCAGGTTTGAGTCCCATCTCTGTGTGCATGTTCTCCCCGTGCTTGGTGGAGTACTCCGGTTTCCAACTACAGTCCTGAGTCCCACAGTCCAATGATCTGAAGATTAGGTTAATTGGCGTTCCTAAATTGTCCATAGTGTGTGCCTGTGTGTGTGCCCACTTCGGTGGATTGGCACCCTGTCCACGCTGTACCCCACCTTGTGCCCTAAGTCTCCTGGGATAGCCTTCAGCCCCCCCCCCCCCCCCCCCCCCGACCCCGAATACAGGATAAAGTGGTATAGACGATGATGAGTGATAGACAAATTTCTCAAAGTGTAGAGAATTTGTATTTTTCTTCTCGATCATATAGAGATGTTGCGTAACTACTGTAAATCATAGGCTCTGCTCTTTCTTTTCTCTGCGTGTGTCCTGGACATTTTTAACTGTTCCAGAAACTTTGTTTTTTATTATAGTTATTTTGAAGAAAAAAAAATACATGCATTTTATTGTGTGTGTGTTGAAAGCTTTTTGATTTACCTCCATGATGATGAATAACAAACTGATTTTATGGTGTCTAGACAATCATATTTGGTTTCTGGAGACTGAAAGCATTTTTTCTTTTTTCTTTTAAGGCTCGTCATTTTAGCCATTTCAGGCAGGTCTATTATCATGATACATGTTTTTAGAGGGGGAAGAAAAGGAACTTTATATGTACTATAAGTTATTTTCAGTTTGAGAAATGGTAGCTCTTCCATTCGAATCATAATTATTATAGAAATCTTTTTTTTTTCTGTATGAACCCGATTATCAGCCTTGTTAATCTTGTACAGTAAGAACATTCTGATGGCACTGTATCTCCTCAGACAGACATTTCAACCATTTTAGTTAGTTAGTTATTTATTCAAATTTGACAAGGCAGGATATTGCAGTACAAAACCCTGAAATGTGTCAAATATACACATACTTAAAAAAAAATCAGTTACTGTACTTAAAATATGTAAAATAAAATAAATAACACATACACAGAAAAGGCATCCTAATCGAGCACATGTAAATTATCTATGAAACAGTTTCATACAATTTTAAAGCACGGGGAATGAAGGAGAGTTCATGACGTTTGGTTTTACTCCTTGGTATAGAGAATATCCTGTGCTGCCGAAGAGAATATGTAGGTGTAGGAGCCATAGGCAGGAAACAATGCAGCGGCGATGAATTGTCCCTGAGTATTTTAGTAAAAGTACGTATGGTGGCTTCATCACGCCTTTCACTCAATGTTGGGAGAGTAGAAGTTGGAATACCTATTATCCGACAGCATCGTTTTTGGATCCTCTCTAACTCCTCAGAGAGACCTTTAGGTAATCCACCCCATACTGGACTGGCATACTCAAGAACTGGCCGTATAAAAGTTAAGTATATTTGCACCAAAACATCACAAGGAAGACATACTTTCTTAGCAGCACAAAGATAGTAGATTCTGGGGCGCACCTTCGAAATCATGTACTTAATGTCTGCATCCCATGACAAGTCAGCGGATATTTGAACACCGAGCAATTTAAAGGTGGAAACTCCACTAATTGCATGTCCTAAGATAACAGGAGAGGGAGGGGAGGGAATGTTGTCCTCTCTTCTAGCAGTAATTACCATGTCCACAGTTTTAGCTCCATTCACTGCCAATGTAAATTCCTGTCCCCATTCCACTACAGAATCTAAAGCCTTCTGAGTGAGTCCTGGTAAAGATCCCATTAGAACTCTGTGATTGTTAAATCATCAGCATATTTCACAGGTAGAACCGAAGGAGGCAAAAGTGAGTCCAGGCTGTTTATACATATAACAAAAAGCAGAGGGGATAGTACCCCCCCCTGAGGAACACCAGCTGGAACTGGAAAGGAATTAGACACACATGAGCCCCACTTCACCTTCTGCTCTCTGTTATTCAGATAGCTCCTTACTATAAGCCAAAGGGGTTGTCTGACATGCAAGGCAGCTAAGGAGTGTAGTAATTTACAATGATCAATTGTGTCAAAAGCTCGAGCGAAATCAACAAAAACAGCATGTATATCCATTTTGGGGAAGCTGTTAAGTGCGTCATGCCAGACCTGCAGGATTTGAATCAAAGCAGTGTCAGTTGATCTATCTCTCATGAAGCCATGTTGCGATGGTACAATCTTAGTAACTGTAACCTCCAGGATTGCATCTCTGAGAATTCCTTCAAACACTTTCCCAACACAGCTGAGTAGTGAGATCTGGCGATAATCTGCTGGAAAACTAGGCTTTGCCTTTTTTGGAACAGCTTTAACTATAGCCTCCTTCCATTGCTTGGGAAAAATGTTATGTTGGATACATGTGTTGAAGATATCATAGCACCGGTGCTAACTCTTCACAAAAAGTCTTTAGCACACAAAGGGGTATGCAATCAGGGCCAGCAGCCTTGGCTGCATTCACTTTACGGAGTCTAGTCTTAACTTGTCCAATACTCAGAGGAGGTACACTACAATTTGACAACTTGCAGGTAGCTTCTTTCTCAGATAGAGATGTATGACTCACATAATTCCACACAGAAGCAAAGTGTCTTGCCAGAATATTACACTCATATTTGCATTATGTTTTGATCCTGAGACACCACGTCACTCTTATCTCCTTCCATCCCCATTAGATTTTTCACTGACTTAAACCATTGTTTAGGCTTGGAGCTTCGCAGTTCCTTCACCTCATGCTGGTAATATTGTTTCTTCGCATTCTTGATTTTATTGGCAATGATTGATTTTAACTTCCTATAAGAGGTTTTGTCACCAGAACAAAAAGCACACTGTCTATCTTTTATCAGATCTTTAATATGAACAGTCATCCAAGGCTTGTCTGTATTTGTAATGGAGACTTTCTTTAATGGAACTGTTTTATCCAAGATAGATATGATAGTAGAAGAAAAGACCCCAACCTTGGCCTCAGGGTCCATAGCTTGATGTATATGAGAAAAATCAGTGGTATTCATGAGAAGGCCCAATTCCCTGGTTGTCTCAGGGGTACACTTTCTGCAGAAAATATGTTTAGTAGGTTTAGTGGGCCAATTCCTTGGATTTAGCAAGATAGCCTGATGGTCAGATGAGCCAACAGGCGGCAAATGCTCTGGCGACTGATACATGAAAGCAATATTGGTCAAAATTGAGTCTAGTTGACTTGCCTTTCTAGTTGCTCCAGCCACAATTTGTTTTAAACCGTGTCTGCTGCAGATGGTTTCAGACTTGTACTTATTTGTATCACCAAGTATGACAATAGCAGCATGCTGGTAGTTACATTCAATATATCTGAGGCAACTATCCAAATACTGTGTAATTAGTGAATCAGACTGGGCTGTTGCAGAAGAGCGGGGTGGAAAATATAGCACAGCAGTAATAATACAACTTATCCCTATTTGCTCCTTTCATGTTTGCTCACTGTCTTTCCCTTTGTGTCTTTCTGATTCCTCCACAGTGTCCCGAAGGCTTGCGTCCTATGAAGGACGGATCCGGTTGCTATGACTACTCCATGGGTACAGACTGTTCGGATGGGTTCAATGGTGGCTGTGAGCAACTGTGTCTTCAGCAGCTTGTGCCCCTGTCGGACGATCCCACCTCCAACAACGTGCTCATGTTCTGCGGGTGAGAACACCCAGACACCAGATGCATGTAGCTTTACCTCTGAACTGTAAATCTTTCCTGGCATCAAAAACAAGGACATACGAGTACACATTGATCGTCTTCATAGGAACAAACTAGAATTTACAAGGAATTGTGCAAAGCCTTGATATAAACAATCCAAAGTAGGATGACCTGAGTGGTAATGTCGCAATACCATACACATGTACTCATACTGGTAAAAACCAACATCTGATATCACATGATACTGTTGATGCCTTGAAATATCTGCAATATGATGTAATCTTGAATTTTTTTTCATTTTCTTTTATTGAAGCTAAATCTTTCCGACCAAAAACACCTTGACATCACATTCCTTCCCTCTCAGTGGTAGAACCACCTTTCACTGCAAGTATAGCAGCAGGTCTGTTGCCTTACTGTAAGTCTCGAACAGCTTTGCACATTTAAACAGTGAATGTTTTTCCTATTTTTCGTTGCAAAGTAGCTCAAGCTCAGTCAGATTAAATGGAGAGCAATTGCTAAGTCTTGCCACAGATTCTCAATTGGATTTAGGTCTGGGCTTTGATTGGGCCGTTCTAACACGTGAGTATGCTTTGATCTAAACCATTCCACTGTGGCTCTGGAAGTAGGTTTAGGGCTGGGGTCCTTCTGGAGGGTGAAGTCTCACGTCTTTTGGAGACGCTAACAGGTTTTCTTCTAAGATTGCCCTGTATTTGGCTCCATCCATCCTGTTCCTGCTGAAGTAAAGCATCCCCACTTGTTGCAAACTACAAACGGGACTACTTATGTTTTTTTTTTTTTTAACAATGCGTTCTTCTTGCCACTCTTCCATAAAGGCCAGATTCGTAGAGTGCACGACTAATAGTTGTGGACTATGGACAGATTCTCCCACCTGAGCTCTGGATCTCTGCACCTCCTCCAGACTTCCCTTGGCGGCTTCTCTGATTAATGCTCTCCTTGCTTGGGCCTCAGCTTTAGGTGGACGGCCATGTCTTGGAAGGTTTGCAGTTGTGCCATACTCTGTCCATTTTCAGATGATGGATTAAACAGTGCTCCATGACATTGTCAAATTGTCAAAGCTTTGGATACTTTTTTTTATATCCTAACCATCATTTAAACTTCTCCAGAACTTTATCCCTGACCTTCCTTGGAGCTTCATGATGCTGTTTGTTCACTAATGTTCTCTAACAAACCTCTAAGGGCTTCACTGAACAGCTGTATTTATGCTGAGATTAAATTACACACAGGTGGACTCAGTTTACTAATTATGTAGGCTCCTGAAGGCAATCGGTTCCACTGGATTTTTAGTTAGTAAAAGGAGCTGAATACAAATACACACCACGCTTTTCAGATTTTTATTTGTAAAAAATATTGAAAAACATTTATAATTGTCCTTCCACTTTACAGTATGTCCCACTTTGTGTTGGTGTCAAATGAAATCCCATTAAATACATTTGCGTTTGTGGTTGTAACATGACAAAATGTGGTTCTTCATGGTTTCAAGTCGGATGAATACTTTTTTAAAGAACTTTATATATATTAGAATTTTTCACATTGATTTTTACTGACTATTACTGTGGTCTGTATTATCAAGGACTGAAAAGCATGTACTCGTACCTACAGTATAGTCAGTCTAAAAGCCTGGAGTGAGTGGAGGAAAATAATCACCCCATGGCAGCATGGCAGCCCTCATACAGTATTAAAGCACAGTGTTCCTGCACTATATGATTCATCCATTTAAAGCAGTAGATAAACAAACCCCACTGAATTTCCATTCTCCTACTCAAAACTAATATCGAAACAAAAAGAAAACATAACCACACAGAAGACTTCAGCCCTTGAGACCCACCAGGCGCTTTAAGTCCTGGTATAAATCCACCCCCAATGATTGTGTTTATTACATCCTGAGAAATGAGAACTTTCCAAATTCTGCCGAGTTCTCTAAAAAAAAACCCTTTCATTTCGTGCTCAGTCTCGACAGCCAGCGCTCGCAGCTACATTCAAAATTACATCTTATCTGTAGTCCCATACTGTGCTGTCCTCCTTTAGTGTGCCAGAAGGTCCCTACTCACCAAGGCATCTGGCTTTTTTTTGTGTGTGTGTGTATGTGTGTGTACTCAGGTGTGTGCAGGAATACAAGCTGGCAGCAGATGGACGCTCCTGCCTTCTCCTAGCTGATAACTGCGAAGGACCCAAGTGTCCTAAACAGGACTCTCGCTTCAACGACACACTCTTCAGTGAAATGCTGCACGGCTACAACAACAAGACACTAGAAGTCAACCTGGGTCAAGTGTTCCAGATGACCTTCCGGTAAGCGTTAAGAGATTCATTTAAAGGTCGGACCCCATGTTCTGGCTGCTTAATTTTATTTATTTCTTTATTTCACTCCTTTCCCAAGCACGCGGTTTCAGTGTCTGTAGCTTTAAATGGACACTCCTTTGTGAAAGTGCATTTTTCAATCTAATCTCAATCCAGGGACCAGAAACATTGTGTGTGACCAAATCAAGCGCCTTCTGTTCCCATCTGCAAGTATGCTGAACATAAAAAAGGAAAACATGTGTTAGATAATTAAATCACCATTAAATCACCATGACATTCTGAATATTTAGCTATGTAAAAATGAAAAACTGAAGAAGTCAAGGTCCTCCATAACTGCTAACTGGTAACCTAGTTCCTCTTATGAGCAAAGGAAATCTAGGTTAGGCACTAGTATGTACTGTAGCAGAGCTCTATATGAGGTCACAAAAGGGTTGCTTAAAATGATTTGTTTAAGCCTCAGGCAATACAAAAATGAGCAAAGAACAAACAGCATAAAAAAATTTCACACACCCTGGAGAATGTCTAAACACGACTAAACACGTGACTTTTAATTACATTAATTACTGTAGGATTAATACAATATAAGAAATGTCAGCAAAATGGTTACTGTCTCTTACAAATGTTCACAGGGCTACATAGGGAAACATCTATAAAGGTATAAAATGCTTATTCAGCATCAATCATTTAAACTACAGGAAGTGGTTTCATGAAGTTGTAGCTTAATAATTATTATATATCGTGTATGCAACCATGGGGGGAAGCAACCCAGTGTCGTCTTGTGCCAGTCCCAAGTCTGGATAAATGCAGAGGGTTGTGTCAGAAAGGGCATCCGACGTAAAACATTTGCCAAATCAATGATGCGAATCAGAAATACGGAAAAGGAGAGGAGGAAGGCGTGTTCGAAAGCAGAGAGCGAAAAGGAAAGGCAAGAGTTTAGGAGTGAAAGTAGTGACATTGAATGTTGGGACCATGACAGGGAAGGCAAGATAGTTGGTTAATATGATGCAGAGAAGGAAGGTGGATATACTGTGTGTCCAGGA
The DNA here is from genome assembly GCA_030522415.1 of Channallabes apus. NCBI lineage: Eukaryota > Metazoa > Chordata > Actinopteri > Siluriformes > Clariidae > Channallabes > Channallabes apus. Next base: position 57,181,297 of record CM060106.1, on the reverse strand, counting down.
GACCAGGTGGAAAGGTAGCAAAGCTAGAAGCTAGAGTAGGAGTTATTCTGAAAGAGTAGTTTGTTAGGAATATTCTAGAGGTGAAGAGAGTATCAGACAGGTTGATGAGTCTAAAGCTCGATATTGAAGGGGTGATGTTCAATGTTGTTAGTGGTTATGCTCCACAGGTAGGATGTGAGTTAGAAGAGAAGGAGACATTCTGGAGTGAGTTAGATGAAGTGATGCAGAGCATCCTCAGAGGTGAGAGAGTGGTGATTGGTGCAGACTTCAATGGACATGTTGGGGAAGGGAACAGAGGTGATGAAAATGTGATGGGCAGGTTTGGTCTTCAGGACAGGAATGTAGAAGGACAGATGGTGATGGACTTTGCAAAGAGGATGGAAATGGCAGTAGTAGATACTTTCTTCCAGAAGAGGCAGGAACATAGGGTGACATACTGCATAAGAGTGGAGGCAGAAGCACTCCACTTCTACAGACTAGAGATTAGTGACTGCAAAGTCTTTGTAGGGGAGAGTATAGCCAGACAACACAGAATGGTGGTGTGTAAAAGGAAGTGAGGTGAGGAAGGTGAAGAGAACAAAGGCAAAACAGAGGACAAAGTGGTGGAAGCTGAGAAAGGAAGAATGTTGTGATGTCTTTAGGGAGGAGTTGAGACAGGCTATGGGTGGTCAGGAGGTGCTTTCAGTTGACTGGACAACTACAGCCAATGTGATCAGGGAGACAGGTAAGAGGGTACTTGGTGTATCATCAGGTAAGGGAAAAGTGGACAAGGAGACTTGGTGGTGGAATGAGGAAGTCCAGGAGTGTATACAGGGAAAGGGGCTAGCTAAGGAGAAGTGGGACACTGAGAGGACTGAAGAGAGTAGACAGGAGTACAGGGAGATGCAGCGTAAGGTGAAGGTAGAAGTGGCAAAGGCCAAACAAAGAGTATATGAGGACTTGTATGCTAGGCAGGACAGTAAGGAGGGAGAGGTGGATCTGTACAGGTTGACGAGGCAGAGAGATAGAGATGGGAAGGATGTGCAGCAGGTTAGAGTGATTAAAGATGGAGATGGAAATGTACTGACAGATGCCAGGAGGGTGATGGGAAGATGGAAGGAGTACTTTGAGGAGTTGATGAACAAGGAAAACGAAAGAGATCAAAGAGTAGAAGAGGTGACTGTTGTGGAGCAGGAAGTAGCAAATATTAGTAAAAGTGAGGTGAGAAGGGCGTTGAAGAGGATGAAGAGTGGAAAGGCTGTTGGTCCTGATGACATACCTGTGGAGGTATGGAAGTGCTTAGGAGAGGTGGCAGTAGAGTTTCTGATTAGTTTGTTTAACAAGATCTTGGAGAGTGAGATGATTCCAGAGGAATGGAGGAGAAGTGTATTGGTGCCGATTTTTAAGAACAAGGGAGATGTGCAGAGCTGTGGCAATTACAGAGGTATAAAGCTAATGATCCATACAATGAAGCTGTCGGAAAGAGTAGTGGAAGCTACAGTAGGTTAATGGCAGAGGTGAGCATTTGTGAGCAGCAATATGGTTTTATGCCTACAAAAGAGTACATCAGATGCAGTATTTGCTTTGAGGATGCTGGGGGAGAAGTACAGAGAAGGGAATAAAGAGTTGCATTGTGTCTTTGTAGATTTAGAGAAGGCGTACGACAGAGAGGCCAGATTGAGGTGGTTTGGACATGTTCAGAGGAGAGACTGTGAATATATCGGTAGGAGGATGCTGAGGTTGGAACTGCCAGGCAGGAGGTCTAGAGGAAGACCAAAGAGGAGATTTATGGATGCAGTGAGAGAGGACATGAAGTTAGTTGGTGTGAGAGAAGAGGATGCAGAGGATAGGGTTAGATGGAGGCAGATGATTCGCTGTGGCGACCCCTGAAAGGGAACAGCTGAAAGACAAAGAAGAAGAACACATTTTCTTGTCTTTTTACCCCGCCCACTCTTTACAATAATCCTGTCCAATCAGAACTCTGGACATGAGAATTTTGGGAGACTGAGTTATAAGAAGCAGTGAATCGATGCTTGTGAATTAAAGCGTAGTCCTAAATGTTATGTGTACGACTTAATCCCAGCACTGTTAAGCCTTTAAAAAGGCATTCCAGCCTCTCGGATAATCAAGACGAATGTTGCGTGTGATGTGAGACCTCTACAATCTTACACACTGAGGCTTTCTGTCTGGCTTTGGCTCAGATCCGGCACTGGGATTTATTTACTGTGTCGTACGGTTTCGACATTTATGTGCTGGATACTAGCATGGTTGTGGCTGTGATTATTCCTGGGAACCATGCTACTGTAGTTTATAGGAGCAAAGGAGGCTACTGTATGAATCAGGGACAAGTTAAACAGCTGTTAAAGAAACGGCTAGTTTTATTCCCGCTAGTCAATTTTTTTCCCCAGACGAATGCTATTATGATAAATATTATTTTCTTAATATTATTTTCCATATTCTTAATTCAGTATTTGGTATGTTCCTTTCCGTTACTAGTTTTTGCGGCTCATTTTCAAGGTAAACTCAGGTTAACCGGTTACTGCGCATTACTAAATTATCATGTAACTGATGTGGGCCAGATCTTGAACCCAGGTGGTGGATGACAAAAGTGTTGCATGGTAGAGACTAGTCCATCACTGCAGGATATATATTATGAAGCAAAAAACTGTTATACTCTTAAACTATCAAACTTTTAAACTCTTAAACTGCATATTAAATGCATTTATAATGCATCGTAAGATAACAATGAAACAATTTTTGCAATTTTAAATATGGAATAAAATACAAATAATATGGTTGTCCGATACAGTAATATTGTATATTAGTATCTGTACAGTAAGTAACTAATTAATAACTTAAAACTCAAATAAAAATTTGTCACATACACAACCATACACAACACTTCAATGCTGTGAAATTCTTATATGACCATAACTGTACATATATGTAACCTAAACATAGAAAATTTTCATTATAATACTATAAAAATGTTATTTTAAATATAATAACAAAATGTTTAATATAGGTATAAAATATAATTAAATTACATATTAAAAGTCAAGAATTTGAAGTTCATAGGATTAAAATGAAAAAATGTAATTACTCAATAACATAAATATATACATATGTATATATGTTCTTCTTATTTAATATAACAATATGTGATGTGAAGCATAAATCACTATTTATGTTTTATAATTATCTATGAATCTTTATAGGACACCGATACTATTTATTAACAGGTATAAAACATTAATAACATTGCATTGCAACCACATTATTATCCTTTTACTTTATTTCTGTCTTTATTTATTCATATATATACAAAACTTCCAAATTAATTTATTAAATTAAATCCAAATTGAAGTCATAATTCATATGTGACTTTTTATAGTTTTTGTAATTAATTTGGTTAATTAAGTGCCAACAAATACTTTAAAGTACAGTTTAATATAATGAGGAACTGATTCTGTTTGCACTCAGGTGACGGTTTATTAGTTTTTATAGTTGTTCATAAATTCTACAGTTGCTTTATAATTTCAGGCTGTTATTAGGTATAAATTATCTTTAATATAAAAAAAAAAAATATATATATATATATATATATATATATATATATATATATATATATATATATATATATACTCTGTATATATTGGCGCGACCACATGCAAAGTTATACTGTAATCATTTCATGCTCATCGTTATTAACTTACAAATACTGTAGATTTATAATAACACAGATATGAACTTAATAGAAAATACTTTTTTATGCCAAACAATTTTCTCTTAGAAATTCGAACTATGAAATGATTTTCAACTGTGCATCACTGAAGGAAGATTAATAAATACCTGTAGCCAGGGACAAAATACAACTCAATGGCAAAATCGTTTATATTTCATTAGATTTTTTTCCCCACTGAAAATGTGCTAATTTTAAAAGGCCTCAGTACAAAAGCTAACTCAAGGTTATTTACCTAAGCTAGCCTGAGCTAGTAATAATGCTAATACAGGCAGCTTTACATGAACCGCCTTTGAATAAACAAGTGCATATTTGTAGAAGTAGCTCGGTCATTATGGACCGGATAAAGCACGGCCATGAAACGCTGAATGTAGTCACCAGAACATAAGCGGATGCTGAATGGTGCATGAGACATGAAGCAGAGCGAAAGTAAAAGCACCTCATTCCTCTTTTCTTTTTTTTTAATGCTGTAATATTGTTAGCTATTCACTGTCCGTAATAAAAAAAATATATAATGCTAAGAATGAAAAGTGATTATGATTTCCAGATCCAACGGTATTTAAAGTTGAATTCAGATGACTATTACATAAAGAATCCAAGGGAATTAAACAAGCCATGTAATCGTATTAAGGAATACTCAAGCGAAAGAAATGCTGCACAATGCCGTCAAAGATTAGCTCAGACAACTTCTCAGACGATATAATATACTATTACACTAATTAAAAGCAGCCACCATGATATAAACACCGACAACGGTTCCTGAGGTCCTCGGGACTTAAAGTATGTCACTCGTCACTTTGTCACGTAAATCATCATAGAAAGTGGAACTGACCCTGGTACTGTACATTTGTTTTCGCCCCAGACGGGCCGTCCTCACCGACACACACGCTGATAATAGCTATCCAGTCAGTCTTCAACCTTGGTCTAGACACACACACACACACACACACACACATACACACACATGCACATGCAGTGACACACGTACAGTATCTGTCACACTTTCATTTCTCATTTTAACAGATCACAGCGTTTTTTGCTTTTTACTTTAACAGATCGCACCGGTATCGCCGAAGCACTCGTTCTCATTAGAAAGCCTGACACTTTTGCTTGTTTTGTTTGGGTTTATTAATAACCAGAGTTTCAGTGTGGGGGAAGATTAATATGGTGAGATTAGAGAATGCACTCCGTCGCATTGTTTGAATTATGGAGATGAGGACCGGAGGTAGAGGAGCTAAATGTAGGCCACAGTACAATGCCATGATGTTTAACCCTCTTTTTTTACACGTTGTCTATATATCACAATTTGGATATATATAGATATAATTTCCTGCTTTCACCACATCATCTTTGAGACCAGACGGCTCACTTGCTGCCTAAGATATTCCGACCGTCATGAGATGAGATGTGTAATGATTGAGATAGAATGAGATTAGATGAGTAATTAGATGGTTTGATCTTTTGCACATGGTTCTGGTCATTATCATTTTTGTTTGTTTGTTTGTTTGTTTGCTTGTTTTTCAAATTGTATGAATGTATCCTTATTGATTTCTTTATGAGAGGCTGTCATAAAATTGTTCTTCAAACGATGGATGAGTTGGTGAAGACCGTCTTTGAAGAAGCCTTCTTTTTGGCTCTTGAGAAAAAGTTCCACCTCAGCAATCACCTTGTTATCATCATTTGCGTCTGCCGCAAAGTGATTTCGTTAAGTGATGGAAGAGGAAAAAGTCACTGGATACGAGGTCGGGGTAGTAGGAGGGATGAGGCAGGATTTCATACCCCAAGTCCCCCCCAAGTTTCACCATTTGGTGAGCTGAATGGTCTGGTGCGTTGTCATGAAGAAGGCGCACTTCAATTTTTTTCAACCTGGTACACCATTTTGGTTTTGACCCTCTAGTGGCATCATGCAGAACTATACCGCGGGTTTTTTCATATAGTAATAATAATATGAATTTTATAACCACCCCTCGTACTGTCTCTCAAGAAACTGGTCGAAGCAATTAGAACACGGTAATTATTATTTCATTGTAATGTTTATTTCCATATATTACACTTCACATGCACCTCAACGTTTATGTTTATTTTTAACCTTTATTTTCATCTATTTTCTAAGATAGAACCTAATTAATAAACAAAAACAACATTTTCATTCACAATCTGGAATCAGCGGTTGCACTGTTTGATGGTTTATATGTTTTTATAACATTAACCTCTGATTCCAGACATTTTCATTCCATTTAAATTTTATTTTATTTTTTTCCAAAGCTACACTCTTGCTTGATGTATGACTGACTGTTATACTCTTGACCTGTAATCGAGCGTCATTTCCCTTGAACGGTGCTCACCTCGCCCTATTCAGAGTCCGCGAAAAAGGACAGAAAAGATGAGTGTCGTCCATCAAGCAATGATGACTCGTGTCCCTCTGTGGGTCTCGTCCAATCTGAACCCCGATTTTCAAAACAGCATGAGGACGCGGACGAGCCGCGGTGCACGATCTGCGCTCAGGCACACGGGCTTTCTTACAGCAAAAAGATGACAAAAAAAATAAGAGCCTGCCAAATAGCACTCTCTCTTCCAAAAATGAAATAACACTTTTCACAATGAGCTCTCTTCGGAACGGCTGACAACAAATACAGAGAGGTTTTTCTTTTCCTCTATTATTCCTTTCATTCTTGTTTTCTCTTTTTTTTTCCGCTGCAATATAAAAAAATTTCTGACACATGATGATTTTTTTTTTCTTCCCCCTTTACTTTTTGGTTGTTGTTTTTCTACTTTAACAACTTACACAAAAGCTGCTTCTTTATTATCGATTTCGAATGTGCAGTCTGACTTGTTCAGATTTCTTTTTATTTCTTTATTTAACTGGATTTGTCTTACAATCAGGAGAAAAAAAAAGATATAAGATATATATATACTGTATATATATATATATATATATATATATATATATATATATATATATATATATATATATATATATATTTTTTTTTTTTTTTTTTTTTTTTTTTTTTTTTTTCCCTCCTGAGTGTATACACACTGTATAATTTAGTAGGGTTATTGAAACCAGTGAGTTGTATTGTTGTATTAAGTAGATGCTTTTTAGACCAAGAATTCAATACAGAGATGAAGAAATTTTCTAGTCCTGATTCATATTAAAAGGAATAAAAGGAAAAAGAAAACTTTTTGAGCAGAAGAACACCTCCACTTAAAAATGGAAGAATATGAAGATTTATATTTATTTATTTATAAAAAAAAAAAAAAAAAAAATATATATATATATATATATATATATATATATATATATATATATATATAAAATTTGTAATAATTTATATATTAATAAATATTTATGTACTTATTTAATTATTATAAATAAATATAATATTTCTAAATAAAATATGTGTAAGGCATCGTACGTTTTATGTTTGTTTACGCTAATGTAATGCATTAAACATGACTTCGTGTAGCTCTTACTTTTTAATATCACTTTATGTCTGTTCCTGCAATAAAATAAGCTTGTAAACGCACCTACAGTATTTCTATTTAATGACCTTAAAATAAACATATTATTTACATGCCATTATTTATTTTTGGTCAAGTTTACTAGAGTTGAAATTCTGCCCTTACTTTAAATGTTGATGCATGAATAATTGTTTTAGTGTCTTATGCATTATGAATTGTTAATAAGTGCTGTACAGTAGTATTTGCTTCACAAAAGATAATGAAGTCGAGTCAAGTAGCGAGAGAGCGCGCGCACACCCTGAGGCAATAATCCTAACTTGAAAGCCTTCTCAACATCTCGACACAAACCCAGGCACGAGGTCTAGTTAGTGCGCTCGAGCGTAATGTGGGGACTAAAAGATTTTACACAGGAAATACAAATTGCTTATTGTAATAACTACACAAAAAGCAAGATGTTAGCGGCTCGTCATTCCGATAATATAAAATGAAATGGTGCAAACAGAAACACGTGCTCGTAGAATAGTATAGTACAGTAGATTCGTTGTTTCTGAACAAATGTTTATTCTGTCAAGTCTGAGAACATGCAAATTTAATGCTTTATCAAACACTACTGTAAAAAAAAAAAACGAACAAAGTATCAAAGCAAAGAATCACCAACTGTGTTCACATTGGTTGAAGATCCTAATGTTATGAATATGCAAATGAGCACGGCATGACTTTGCTCTGATGATATTTGTCTCAGAGTTGATTATTTTCCTAAAACAGCGCATCTCAGAGTGTTTTATTCCTCATACAGTAGAACACCTTCGAGAATGACTTTACATTTCATTATTTATTAAAGAACTAACATAAGTATGCATCATTGTTGTGTAAAGAGTTGAAAGGTTAGAAATAGTTAAAGTTTAAAATAAGCCGATCAGCATCTGACACATAACTGCTCATAACTTCCCTTCTAATTAACATTTTTTTGGCATGAGCCATGATGAGTGGCGCTGTCGTTGTGTGTGTATTGAGGTTTGTGGCGGCTTGTAGGTGCATTTCAGTCTTTTCGGTGTCTTCCGCATGTATATTTACAGTAAACTGTGCGGTTGATTGGCTCTGTTGAGTGACTCATACTGTATCCCCACCTTAAGAGAAAAAAGATGTTATAGTTCATCCCAAAAAGCGGTAGATGCTGTGGCGTAACTGCTCATAACTTCTCTTCTACTTAAAATTTTGATTTCATTTATGGTTCACACAGGGTCCGGGTTTGTTTCCCGCCTCTGGGTCTGTGTGCATGTTCTCCGCGTGCTTGGTGGGTTTCCTCCCGGTACTCCGGTTTCCTCCCACAGTCCAAAGACATGCAGATTAGGCTAATTGGTGTTCCCAAACGCCTGTAGTGTGTGAACGTTGACTGGAGGTCCTACCACGGTTGTAAAAATGGGAATAATACAATGTCACCATTGGCCTCTCTAGGCCATACAGTAGTTGGAGGTTCCTCAATAGATGGATGATTGGTCAGTTGTCAACAACAACTGACCGATCAGAGTTTAGAATTGACCAAAATTTGAAATTTTCTGCATTTCGTTTTATCTCAAAATATTTCATAAAAAAATATGTATACATATTAAACATGAATAAATAATACATGTTATATTAGGTTTAAGTATACTTGAGCTTTCCGTATTTTATTGCAAATGTTCTGCCATGGTCATGGTATCCAGCTCTATACAGCGATGCTTTGCACCCCACTGGGACAATGATTTATTTATTGGCCTCTTTTTATACGGACAGTTGCTCTAGAGAAAGGCCCTGGTGTTTAAGTGTTTCATTCAAAATGGCAAAAGCAGGTGAGATCGTATTAGTAGCTTCATGGACAGCTTCCCTGCATTCCCTGAGAGTGTATTCTGCTCCCAAGGCCTTTTCCATAATCACACAGCAGCCAGGAGAGAACTCCACAAGGACTGGATTTAAGTCGACAACCAAGGCAGCAGAAATGGTGGTTTGAGACGGATTTAATTCCCATTTCACTCACACACACACACACACACACACACATCACATACACACACATACAGGGACGGTGTGTGTAATTAGACCGTTGGTCGTAAGCACAGGCTTATGCAGCCGCCTGATAATATACAAAAGGCCTCTAGGAAGCAACGAATCATTACGGGAACAGAAAGTAAAATGAGAATGTGCTGCATAAATTAAATATGGTGTGTGAATTCGAATAAATTAGCACATGTTCATGTCGGTTTGACCGTTTCAGATCAGTGCATGTGTTGCAGATTAATGTGACAAGTACTGCCGTCATCTAAATCACATTCAGCATGTGCGGTTTGCTTTTAGATGTTGTGAGTGCACTCTATACCGCTTAATCCTGTGTTCAGGGTCGCGGGGGACCTGGAGCCTATCCCAGGAGTCTTCGGGCATGAGGCGGGGTACACCCTGGACAGGGTGCCAATCCATCGCAGGGCACACACTCTCACACACCCAATCACACACTACGGGCAATTTGGGAACGCCAATTAGCCTAACCTGCATGTCTTTGGACTGTGGGAGGAAACCGGAGTACCCGGAGGAAACCCACCAAGCACGGGGAGAACATGCAAACTCCATGCACACAGAGACGGCAATCGAGCCTGGCCGAGGAATCGAACCCAGACCCTGGAGGTGCAACGCGACAGTGCTAACCACTACACCACCGCGCCGCCGGGGTAATATTATTAATATTATTATAATTAGCTGTAGTATTAATATCATATAAGCAAAGTTTTGGTTTTTGAGCGTGAAGGGGAAAAAAGATAGACTGATTAAAATCACTAAAGTTTAAAGATAGTGAAACCTTGATGATGGGGTCAAAGCAATTCCAAACATTAGCCTCTTGTGGACTGTTTCTGGTTCTGCAGTTTTTTAGTATCTAATAAAAAGGGTTGTTGGAAGGGCAACTGGTGAACCAGTGACGGGGTCATGTGCGCCCAATGCTAATGAAGGATACAACATCTGGCCATCAGATTCAGCAGAAGAGCTACTGTAGCACAAATTGTTGAAAAAAATATATAATACTGGCTTGGATAGTTAGAACACATAGTGCATTGCAGTTTGTTGGATATGAAGCTGCGTAACTACAGACCAGTCAGTGTGGCCATGCTGACCCGAGTCCACTGCTGAATGCTCCTACAATGGACATGTGAGCATCAGAGCTGGACCATGGAACATTAGAAGTAAGTGACCTGGTCTGATGAATCATGATTTCTTTTGCATCATGAGGATGACTGGGTTCTCACCTGGGGAATAGATGGCACCAGGGTTAGATGCACTATGAGAAGAAGGCACTATGTGATGCTCTGAGCAATGTTCTGCCGGGAAATCTTGGATGTTACTTTAACACATACCACCTAGCTAAACATTGTTACCACTTCATGGAAACATTGTACCCTGATGGCAGTGACCTCTTTCAGCAGAACCGACCGCTTCATTAGGTACACCTTGCTAGTATTGGGTTGGACCTACTTTTATCTTCACAGTTGCCTTAATACTTCATGCCATAGATTCAACAAGGTGATGGGAACACGCCTTTTTTTTCCCTTTATTTTTTACATATTGACATGAGAGCATTACGCAGCTGCAGATTTTTTGGGTGCACATCCATAATGCGAATCTCCCATTCCACCACATCCGAAAGGTGCTCTATGGGGTGACTGGGGATGCTGTTTGAGTACAGTGACCTCATTGCCATGTTCAAGAAACGAAAATGATTTTAGCTCTGTGATATCACGTGTGGTCCTAAAGGGGGCCACTGGTGGCTCAGTGGTTGATGGTTTGCCTGCCATGTGGAAGTCGCAGGTTCGTTTCCCAGCCAGTGCCCAAACCCCAGCCCGGTTCCAAGCCGGGATAAAATGGGAGAGTTGCGTCAGGCAGGGCATCCAGCATAAAACCATTGCCATGTGCAGCCGAAAGAACAACAACAACAACAACATCATTCTGTTGTCCTGAAGGTATAGAGACAGTCAAAACTTAGGCTGTGGCATTGACACACTACTCAACTGGGAGTAAGGTGCCAAAAGTATGCCATTAAAATCCCCCACACCACCACCACCACCACCAGCCTGAACTGTTGGTACAACTAGGATGGATCAATGCTTTATGTTGTTTACCCTACCATCCGAATGTTGCAGCAGAAATCGAGCCCAGGCAACATTTTTCCAATATTTGGTTGTCCAGTTTTGGTAAGTTTAGCAAAATATAGCCTTAGTTTCCTGTCCTTAGCTGACATGTGCCAAACCCGGTGTGGTGGTCTGCTACCGTAGCCCATCTGCTTCAAGGTTTGACATATTGTGCGTTCAGAGATGCTCTTCAGCTCACCTTGGTTTTACCGAGATGTTATTCAAGTTGCCTTTCTATCAGTTTGAACCAGTCTGACTCTTCTCCTTTAACCTCTGGCATCAACAAGGCATTTTGCGCCCAGAGAACTGACATGACTGGATATTTTTTCTTCCAGACTATTCTCTGTATTCTCTGCCAGCACGTTCAGAAACTGAAAAATCTGGTACCATCAACCAAAGAGTTTTAATAATCATAAATTCATTTTATTATAGTCTTATAGTGGCAGCACAGTGGCTTAATGGTTAGCACTGTCGCCTTGCACCTCCAGAGTCCGGGTTCAATGCCTGGCCAAGTTTGATTCCTCCCTCTGTGTGTGGGAATTTATATGTTCTCCCTGTGCTTGGTGGGTTTCCTCTGGGGACTCCAGTTTCCTCCGATGGTCCAAAGACATGTAGATTAGGCTAATAAATTTGGGTGTTCCCAAATTTCCCGTAGTTTGTGTATATGTGTGCGCCCTGTACTAGATTGCCAATACATTATCCCTGCCTTGTGCACTGGGCAGGTTCCAGGCCCCATGCGACCCTGCATACAGGATAAAGCAGTATACAGTAGATGAGACTGAGTGAGTGAGTAGTCTTATAGTAATAAATATTAACTATTTGAGGCCATATCATGCAGTGTTATTTTATCTCACACATCATTAGTATCATTGTATAGTGAAGTCTTAGCAAAGTTTATTCTCCAGACGAAATGAGGTCAAGGTCAAATAAAAGTGTAGTAATGCTGAAAGCAGATTTTACTTCTGATGGTCTGAGCAGAGTGTGTGTGTGCGTACATGCACTTGTGTGTGTGTTCATGCTGCTGTAGTGATTAAATCTTAAAGCATCAAGGACCACTAGCACATGGACCAAAGATAAGTGCATCAAGGGCGAAATGTAGCAAAAATGATTAATTAAGAATAACCGTCAGGATGGCGGCACGGTGGTGTAGTGGTTAGCACTGTCGCCTTGCACCTCCAGGGTCTGGGTTCGATTCCCCGGCCAGGCTCGATTCCCGTCTCTGTGTGCATGGAGTTTGCATGTTCTCCCCGTGCTTGGTGGGTTTCCTCCGGGTACTCCGGTTTCCTCCCACAGTCCAAAGATATGCAGGTTAGGCTACAGTAATTGGCGTTCCTAAATTGCCCGTAGTGTGTGAGTGTGTGTATGTGTGTGTGCCCTGCGATGGATTGGCACCCTGTCCAGGGTGTACCCCGCCTAGTGCCAGAAGTCTCCTGGGATAGGCTCCAGGTCCCCGCGACCCTGAACACAGGATTAAGCGGTATAGAAAATGAATGAATGAACCGTCAGGATTTTACTTTAAACTGTATCTCTGCATTATTATTATTATTATTCTTTCTTTAAAGTTTGCCATGTAGTTGATCCTGATCTCAGTTAACCCTCTGAATGATATAGAAAGCCAGCTAGGATTTTCAAACCAAAATCATTTAAAAAGAGCATTTTATTAAGCCTCCGCTCTCCTCCCACACACGCCAACCGTCCTCTCATGCTGCGAATCTTTAACTCGCGCCAACGTGTGCCAATTACTCTGACCCGTTAATCGGTTTCATGAAATAAAAAAGATTGCACATTATCATCTCCTGCTCTCCTTTTACATATGCTGCGGAGCGTGTTAGCGCTAACACGTCTAGCTCGAGGCATGTCGTTTTGTGTGGGCTTCTTCTACGATTGAGGAACTTTTTCAGTGCCTGAAGGACTGTGACGACACTAAATTCAGTAATAAACGTAATAGTGATGGGTGCCTGGGTGGGTGGAATTAGCCTGTTGGATTATGCAGCATGGGGGGGGGGGTTGGGGGGGAGCTTGGAGGGTGTATTAAATCCATATGGGAGTGAGAAAAAAGAGAGTTTGGTGTTTAAGTTAAAATGAATCAAGTCAGAAAGTGCATATACAGTACATACTGTAAGTCTACTGTAAATCACTTGGGGGCGTGCTGTTATAGCAAAATAACCAACAACAGCATGATGTGATAAAACAGAGTTGCGGTTATGATCCTGAAGCATTTTAGAACAGCTCATCCCAAAGTGTTTTATTCGATCTATTCCCATGTTGGATTTTTTTTCAGCATAACCTCTGATTATTACAAAGCCCTGACACTGGAGACTCCTTCCATAAATCTGTGCTAGTTGTTACTATAGAAACGTTAACATATTATAATATTGCATTAATACAGTATGAACCTGTGATGTGTCTTTACACTACTGTGAGAACATTTATCTTGGCGTACAAGCCAAACCCGGGCTCTTGATGCCGGAGCCATATCAGACTGCTTGATGAAAAATGGAAACGCTGGCCTCCCAGGAATTCCATTCATGGCTCAAACACGTGGACATGGCTTGCAGAGTTGCTGTAATTTAATGAATGATCATGTCTACAATTCCAACAGACAGATACAGCTCTTCCGCAGGTTGGAGATGTCTATTTAGAAGGATCGGTTGTTCCGCTCTCTAAATAAACACAGGATTTATCAGAAATTTAATCAATTTCAGGTTTGACTTGAACGACCCCTCGTACAAATCTAAAATTGATTTAGCTTCTAAAACAGCTAAATTTATAAATGTCAAGGATAAACATCATTATTATTAGTGTACATATCTTTACTGTGCTTCTATCCTCCTTAACTGGTTTTGTGGGGCGACGCCGGCTCAGCGTGTTACTGATCGGAAGGTTGGCAGGTTCGAGCCCCGGCTCCACCAGGTTAACCCTGTGTGCTCCAGGGGTGCTGTATAATGGCTGACGCATGGCTATGGTGCTCATACCCCAGTCGACTTCCAAGAAGCTGGGATATGCAAAGAATAAAGAATTTCACTGTTCAGTAATGTATATGTAATGAATAAAGGCTGAACTAACTTAAAAGCCCATGCAGAAAACAGATGTATAAACTTTATATCATTTATGGGGACTCTAACCTGCAAATTTATATCTGCTTCATTCAGATCGTTATTCCACTCAGTTTAGCAATTAAGCGCTGCTGTTTCTGCGGTGATTGCTGGCTTTAAAAAAAAAAAAAAACAGAAGTTATTTTTAATTTACTGTGAATTCTCTGAATGCTAAACTGCGTACAGTACCTCCTGGGAAAAAAAGCATTTCTAGCATGCCACCTGTTTCTCTCTCGGCTCTCTGGGTTTTTTTATTTATTTTATTTTTTTTTAATCCATTCAATCACCTGTTGTTGTTTTATTTTTTCAATCTGTATTTCGGTTGATAATATGCGAGGTCACAGCTCTTGGCATCCGCTATCAGCCTTCTGCTATCTTGATATAATAAAAGTGAAATCACATTTAATTAGTGTGTTCATTTCAGTGACTGACACACTGGCATGAAAGTATAATTTTTATCAAATTTGCGCATGCAAAACAGAGCATGTATTGCACTCAGCGGGAGGACCTTCGGGCCACGCTGTAGCCGTCTTCATTCATCACCGCTGATAACACACTCGGCAATGAGATGTTGCGGGAGTGAAAAGTATTGTTTTTGTTTTTTTTAACTGTGAGTATGAAACCGACAGACAAAACAATCTTTCTCTCCGTCTGGTTATCAATCTTTTTTTTTCTTTCTTTTTTTTTTAACTTAAGACTCATTTGATGACATGCTTCACATGCTCCATCAAAGTTGTGAATTATAAATCATTTCTATTTAGCAGCATGAAAGCATTATTAACCCATGTGCTTTATGTTTATGCCATTTGACAGGAGACCTTATTTAGAGCGACATATTTCATTTATACACATGAGTAGTTCAGGGAAAACGGTCTTGCTTAAGGCCCCAACATGACACCTTGGTGGTCCCGGGGTTCAAACTGATGACCTTTCAATCAGAAGTCCAATGTCTCAACCGGTACACTGGCACTGGTAGTAGACACTGGACAAGGTGTCAATCCATCGCAGGGAACTTTGGAAAAGCCAATTAGCCTAATCTGCATGTCTTTGGACTGTGGGAGGAAACCAGAGTTCCCAGAGGAAACCCAGCTAGCACAGGGAGAACATGCAAACTCCATGCACACATATTGGTGCTAAATAATATACACAGAAGGCAGGAAAGAAATTAGCAAAAGGCAATGTCCCATTTGTCCACAAGGTTTTAGTAATGAACAGGGTTATGTAGAGAATAAAAGGCTCAGGTGGTTGAGGCTTTGGATTGCTGACCTGAGGGTTCGAGCCCCACCACTGCCGAATTGTGACCCACAGACGTGAAGATTAACCCGTGAGAATGTTGTAGATTGGACAGTGAACGGGTGTTTTTTTTTTTTTTTAGATTTGAAATTTATCACATCCTCATGATGCGTGTACTTAAACTGTGAAAAAGTGTTTTTATTCGGATATACTTTACACTCTTTCTGTTTTGCATTATTTTTTATGCATTCACAGCCTTTAATTAGTGTTATTTCACATTTACAGAATGTGTGTTTGTTAAAATGTAGCCTTTTTCCTACTCTTGTCACTATTTTTTTATTTTTTTTTAACTCAACAGCATGTGTGATCGCATCATTTGCATACCAATTCATGCATTTATTCATTCTACAAGCCACAACAACAAAAGCCTCAGCTCCTACTGGTCATTTTAGGAACTGCACTTCAGCACAGTTCAGGTCAACATCACTTTATATACTTGATAAATCACTGCGACCAGGTTTACAAGCTAGCATGTCATGCTCGTGCCCCTGCCGTTGCCCCGGGCAGCTGGCTAAGAGTGAGATGAGATCATTACTTTTACTTTTAGTGTAATAAAAGATAGGTGGATGATGAAATTGGCTCAGTCATGCCTAACCCTAATGGCTGACCATGGTATTTTCTGTGGGGGGTCAGAGAAGTGTAAAAAGAAATGGAGGATGAGATCTCAAGGTGAGATGAGGTGAATGAGGGAAATGAGGAATACTGTACTAAAAGAAGACATGAAACGTACAGTGGTTAAATTCAAAAAGGAAACTCATGGCATATAATATTAAGGGAAATAGATAGTGCCTACAAATGAGTGGATATATAATTAGACCGTGTCAAAGTCATTAGAGTACAAGGCTTGGCTCGTGTTCGTAGACTCCAATTACATTCAAGGTCTTTTTAATTCTTCTATTATTTTTCATTTTTACCCCATGGCACTATTACATTATGACAAATGAAAAATATTAAAATATTTCAAGACCGAGATATAGAAAACAGGGAAGACAAAAAATGTGTGTTATATGCTACACAAATTTAAGCACTGACTTTGTGCATGTATTATTATTATTTTTTTAATGTTGTGCTTTTTATATTGTACTCTGACATTAAATGCTACAAATTCTGGCTCTTTTAACTTTAGCTAACAAACAATTTCTTCAAGAGTAGGTTGTTAGGCCCATTAACAGTACTTATTGTAGAATTACACGATTAGCAAGCAATTGTACCATAATTTCTACAGCAAATGCTTCCCTAATGGCATGACACTATTAAGCTAGCTAGCTAATATTACTCATGATCTATATCATTTTATTCTGTATGTAGAGTAGGGCCCTGGAGCCCATCCCAGGAGGCATGAGGCAGGGTACACCCTGGACAGGATTCCACACACACTATAGTGCAACTGGGGAACACCAGTTAGCATAATTTGCATGTCTTTGGACTGTGGGAGGAAACTGGAGTACCTGGAGAAAATCCACTATGCATGGTGAGAACATGCAAACTCCATGCACGCAGAACCTGAGATGAGAATCGAACCTGGAACATAGAGGTGCAAGGTGACATCGTTACCCTCTACACCACCATGCCGCCATGGTGTTTGTGTTCATGTTCTCCCTGTGCTTGGTGGGTTTGCACCGGGTAAATCCAGTTTCCTCCCATAATCATTCAAAAACATTCAGATTAGGCTAATTGGTATTCCCAAAAAATGTCTGTAGTATGTGAGTGTGTTGTTGTTGTGCCATGCAACTGACACTCTGTCCACGGTGTACCCCGCCTTGTGCCCAAAGTCTCCTAGGATAGACTCCAGGCTACCTGTAACCTTGTATTGTGTCCAGAAAATGAATGAATGAATGTTCAAACTCTTAATGGTGGGGTGGTGGTGGTTCAGTGTTAAATGTTAAAGCTCTGAGTTCGAGCCCCAGCTCCACCAGGTTGCCACTGGGGCCTTGAGCAAGGCCATATAAGGACTGATCCTGAGCTCTGACCCCTGCCTACTAACAAAGCTGGGATATGTGATAAATAAATAAGTTCATTGTGCAGTAATGTATATGTGATCAATAAAGCCTGAACTTAATATTACAAAAGGTAATATGGTACTGCCTCTACTGCAATATCTATTGCCATAGTATCCACTTTGGTCCTAGGGTTCCTACCAGGGTAATGTCTGATGTATTACAATAATAGCATAGTAAATGATGTAGTATGTTTAGGTATAGCTTACCATAGTTACCTACTTTCTTGGGGTAAATCCGGGGATAGTCTCACACTCCTAAGGTTTTACCATGCCAGCACATATTCAGCATATAACGATCTGCCTTAAACGAGTCTGACTGGCGACAGAATGGAATGCATAATGCATTTGAGAACTCCATGCCACTCTAACACACTCAGCAACTTTTCACAAATGCAGCAAAGTCAATCAGCATCGACTCCCGGTACTCGAGTCCTCGGCTATAAATCCTAATACCCGAATCTGAGAACAAACTCCTTGCAGTGCTTGACGAGCACTTAATCAGTGTCTAATCTGTTTACTTTCACATTCCATTGTGCCTTGATAAACTGTGCACTCGAAGTATTTGCCTGCTAAAGTAAACACTCCATTGTTTGAGCTGAGCATAAATTACAGCACCCGGCACTGCCCTAACAACTCTTTAATTCATAATTCAGGCCTTGTTGTGCTTTATGAACATGATAAAGTGGGCGAGCTCCTTGGCTGGCTGCAGCGTGCTACTCCGGGGTGACATTGCAGCTTTATCACATTGTGGTGGCAACTCTCGCATGCTCATTACGCATGCACTCTTCAAGCAACAGATATTAAAGCTGCTAAGATTATTGCTCATATTTGGCCTCTCTGTATCCCATGCCAGCTCTTATAAATCTCTGCCTTTAAGGCTCAGGGGATGGAAGGAAGAATGCGCTTTCAAGGGCAAAAACAAGAGAGGAGGAGATGCTAGAAAGAGATAGTCAGGCAGTAAGTTGGCCGGTCGAGGTTGCATCTCATATGGCGCTGAAAGGAAAAACATGTAGTTGGGGCATTGATAGCAGGATGCATGAGGAAGCTGAGGTTTCCTGGATATTAAAATAAACGCAGGTCATAAATGTGGGTCAATGAAGGATTCATAAGCCTCATAGGATTGGACTTTTATTTCTCTAATCATTACCTCACATTAATTTTGCTTTGTTAGCTTTGAATTGAAGCTACAATAAAGTCTAGCAGACTCAATGTATAAATATGAGCCAAACTCCACCATACAAGTGAATTCTCTAATATTACAACAGACCACTATTTTGGACAACTAGAATCACTTTGTTCCACAATTCGATAGTATTTTACTCCCTAACTTCTTGAAGTTCAAACAGTATAGAAGAGAACAATTTCATGTTGATCGTGTAATTGTTCTGTTCTCAACAACTGCAGTTCTTTCCTAGGTATGAAAATATGATGTAAAAATAATGATATAGAACCAGCTTATAACATATTAAGCTATGAGCATACAGTAGATCATAAGAACCCACTGTGATACAGGTGTCACAAACCCATCAAATGTTCTGTAAAATTCCTTATTCAGCTTTATCTTTGACTTGAACTTTAAAGTCCCTAAGTGACATCTAATCTTAGTGCGCCCAGGTAGCACATGTGACACATTTTCAGGGAAAATGCCATGTGAAATCTTTTAAAAATGTGTTCCAAGTGGTCTGTTTGTTCTGTGTTATTACTCCCTCACTCGTCGTTTATACTGCTTTATCTTGTATACAGGGTTGTAGGAGGACTGGAGCCTATCCCAGTAGACTTAGGGCACGAGGCAGGATACAACCTGGACAGATCTTAGTCGCTAGTGGCCAAAGCATAACAACTCATAAAAATCATTATATCACTTCAAAGACCTCATATATTAATAGACACAAAATAAAAACATGGTCAGTTTACAAATACTGCTTCATTATTGTTAAAGGTAATTGTTAAGGCATTTAAAAAATGCAATATGGAATCCCACAAGGCTCACTTTTAGGCCCGTTTTTCATTTTTCTTTTTTATCCAGTTTACTTGGATAGGCAGTAAATTGCGATAAAACAGAGTGGTGTTTACCTTAACATTGATGATAAAATATGAATTCACATAGTTTGCACTGCTACTGAATATCTCCAACATTCTATAATTCCCAGTAGTCTGTCATGTGCAGCATTCCTTCAACTGGACAAATTATCAATCCAGGTACCTGGGAAAATCAGATCATCTATCGTGAACATTTTCTTGTTACTGTTGGAAGAAAACCTTTTCATACTGCATACTTCTCCACACACAAAAGCAACTTAAGGCTATAACATGCACAAACAAAGAATGCAGTCTATGTGGAATATTTTCACTGCTCTTATAAATTAGATTGTGTGTCGATGTTAGAAGTCGGATCTTGTTGTAAATTCAGCTAACTGTTACATAACGCAAACTCTAGCACGACACACACCGAGTCATCAAATGAAAATTAAGACACTTGTGAGACTGGAATGACATTCTTACATAATGAGAGAACACTGTGGCGTATGGCTGTGAAACGTTAGCTAAAGGCAAACATACTGTAATACTTCATAACCAGAGAGTTACATTTTGACAGTTGTTGCCTTTCAAACTTCTTTTAATTGGCTTTCAAGGCAGATATGACTCGAGACTAAAGCTCTTCACTGGGCTAATGAATTTAGGATTTTTAGGAAACTGTAATATGTGCCAGATCTCTAACTCTGATAGTATGCTTAGTCTAGTGTTTGTTTTCAGCAGGAGATTAAAGGGATATGGATTAAAGATATACACAGACTATAATTTCTACATATACAGTAGGGTGCTGGCATAAACCTAAGTGTATGCGCATACACACACACGCTCGCACAATTTTCTGGATTTTCTATGCTAATCTCTAGCGTTGGAGTGATAAGCCCATTGGATGCATCGTGTCATTTTTAAACAGTTTATTTACGTAGCTCATTCAGCTTCCCTCTCCCACATACACATTCAAAAGGGAAAAAAAGTGTCAAACACGTCCTGAAAATGTTTTCAAAGCCGGTTTTTAATGCTAACATTGTACACGACAGCTGTTCTCCTCTTTCTGTCAACATTACCGCCACCTCTGTTACTTTGGATTTAAATTACACAAGCGCTGTATTTGTTACAACAACGACCTGGAAAAAAAAAAGACACCCGTCGAGAGGAGATACCCATCTGCTCTTTGGCAGTCCAACACAGGGCTGATAATTTGAGTCAAAGGCGCAAGCGAACATTTCATTCTCGGCTTGTCTCCGGCAATATGGCCGACCAACTGGATCTGTTCCTGCCAATATAGAGGTGTCAAAGCGATGAAGGGCCATGTTGTCTTTTGTGCCAATCACACTGTGTCTGTCACTGTTTGTATGAGTGAGTGAGTGAGTCTGTGTGTGTGCGTGATAAGGTTGGATGACAGAAGCTGTAAGACTTTGCATCTACAAGATAGAGGCCATTCTCACACTGACAGCTGCTCACCTCGTACAATAAAACAGCAGGGCAAATAACAGCAGTCTGTGCTAATCAATTACCACGCCAATATTAACTATCTGTCGGTGTTTAACGAAGTAATGGCAGGATTATGGCTAGTTTAATGACTAATTAGGCGAGAGTGTTGACATGTCTAACAGGAAGCAAATATTGATGGTCAAAAGCAGAAGGGGCAATTATTTATTTGCCAAATTGAGAAAAAAAGAAAAGAATAATTTGTCACCATAAAAATGACATTAATAAAAGAAAGTGTTATGGGTTAAATAACACATACTGTACCACACCTTTTAAGCTTTGATATTGCTTCATGTTTATTTATATTAAAACCAAATCTAAACATCAATGTGGTTAGAGTTTGACGTTTCTTTGATCCATTCATCTGTTCCAACTCTGCATTCTTCTGTCCATCCATCTTCCTGTTCATTCATCTGTTTTATTCTGCCAGTCATCTGTCAATTTAATATTCCAGTCATTAAGCCGTTCATATAGCAATCTAGCCATCTGTCCATCCAGTTATCCATCCATCATCTGACAAACTTCACTAGCTATCATCCTTCTCTGTCGATCCCAGTGCCTGTACATCCATCTACACTTCCTTCCTTCCATCCATCCATTCATCCATCCATGCATTTCGTATAGCATTAATCCAAGGTTTCATCTAGAATTAATTCGTTCACCCAACTCCCCAGTTGATTCCACTTCCCACCAAACCTACTCGCATACAGTCATCCATCTAGACGTCCATCCATCATTCTATTTATTGTTGCATCCATCCACCCAACAGTCTATCCAATCATACATACATCCAGCCACAAAAAATGTAAATCCCTTAATCAGTCACAGACCAGTCACAGTCCATCCATCTATTTCAATCATAACTTTAACTTTATTCATCCATCTGTCCAAAAGTCACCCATATCCTCAATTGATATGTCCATCCAAGCTGCTCATGCGTCCACCCATCCACTGATCCAACAATCCTTCCATACAAACATCCTTTCTTATACTGTATCAATATATCCATCCATCCATCCATTTATTTATTTATCATTCCATTCATCCGCACACATTTTTGTAATTCTGATTAAACATGGTATTGCATTTGTCCACCCACATATCCATCCATCCATCCTTCCATCCTTCCATTAATTAATTTATCCACCTATTATTCTATTCAACACCCATATTTGTAATTCCAACAACACTCAATGCATTTATCCACCCAATGTCTTAATCCTCCACCCATCCACTTATTCACAAAAATGTTACAGTTTTCACTCATCGATCTTTCGATGTTTTGCCTATTGATCCGTGGTTAAACTCGTCCCTCCATTCATCAACTACAAATAGATCATTCAATCATTTGCCCTTGTCATCCGATTAGGCAAGATTTACATTCAATCAGCAAATCTGTTCGTTCAATCTCCCATCCTTTTGTTCATCCACATGTCCATCCATCCTGCTCCTCTCCATGCCCTTCATTGCCAAATTACATCTTTTCATCATGGCTTTCACTAAACCCCCACCTCTGTCTTCCCTGCCACTCGTTTTATCACTTTTTTTTCTAAGTGGAAAATGTTTCCTTCTGGCTCATGATGCAGACTAATCATGGCCTAATACCAGCGCTGTCACACGCAGAACACTTCACAGAAAGACCACATTTATGTAAAACGACCCAGCCAAGTACAGGACTGATTCCCAGAAGCAAGTTTCCAGGCGTGTTTAAGCAAACTTTTTTTTTTTTTACACCATGCCAATACGCATACCCAGGATGTCATCGCCCTGAAAAGTGACAAGACAAATTAACATTCTCAGGTTTTGTAAGATTCTGTGACACTGGGTTCAATATTTCAACACAAGGAATACACAAGTCATTGTCTGCTTTCTGAAAGCATATTTGAAATTATAACAAGTAGCTGCACTTACTGTGCACTTAATCTATTCTCTGTTTGGGAAAGCAGCAGATGCGATTGAATTCCTTGTGCTTTGTAGAACAAGTTTGTTTTTTAACAAGTTTTGAGTGAGCTGAAAAAGAAATAGATAAAGAGTGGGCAGAAGCGAAGGTTGATTATTATATTTGAGTGGCGGCCCGAGGCAGATTTAAAGAAAAATATATTCTCATGGTTGTATGTGTTTGAATTAGAAATTTCTTATCTGGTATATATCACAAAGTACAACAACCACTGTCGCTAAAGAAAATTAAGAAAATTATATTTCAATTTTAACATTCTTAAATGGCATATTTTTTCCTTCCTTACACAGGTGTTAGATGCATACTGTACTGTAAATAGTTATAATACTGTATTTATGATATTTCAATATTTTCTGGCACATGTTTTAAAAGCATCAGCAGTACTGAATATGTTTCACTATTGATGATCAACTATCATTTTACACTGTAAAATGTAATAAGTTGACTTTACTTAGAAAAAGTGAGGAAACCGATTGCCTTAAAATTTCCAAGTAAAGTAGAGTATTAATGTTTAGTTGGCATAACTTAACACAATTTGTAGGGACAACTTGTTAATCAAGTATACTTAAGTACTGTTGACTTAAAATCATTATTTGAGTTAACTTTCTATTAGTGTTCACATTACTAGGAAAAAGTGAGGAAACCGATTGCCTTAAAAAAGCCAAGTAAACATTACTCGAATAACTTAAGTTCATCAATTGTTTATTACATTGTGGCATGGGCGGGGCGGTGGCTGACGACCATCATGCCTTGCGGCGGTTCTCTATGTGTCCACCGTGTTGAAGAAAGGTGTTTGGGTTAATGGCTTCAGCTGTGTTTGTATGTGCTATCTCAGTGAATGTGCTGCTCATGCCATACAGTGCTGAGACCTAATAAAATACTCCTAGCCATTGCACTGGGCAGCAACCAAGCTCACTCAACTCCACTTGGAAAGACTAAATAAGCTGCTCAATGCAATGGCTGGGAGAAGTTTATTCACCACACAGTCACTGTATAGCATAGGAACCAAATCCAATTCAGCCTTAGCATGAACTGGGGCACATTCAACAGGTCACCTACATATGTATCTTAAAACATCCAACTTGGCCAAAGCCACTAACCCAAACAACTGTCCTGAAAAGGGTGAACAGCAAAAAGCAAAAACCCCGCAAAGCATGATGGTCGTCAGCCGCCGCCCCGCCCACCCTACAGTATAAAACACTGAGAATATATATCCACTGTCAGGAACAATTGAAATCTGACCCAAATCATCACTATTCTTACACAGTTTAACCTAACATACGGTAACTTAAAACCGTAATGAAGCTTCAGATGTTAAAAACATCCTGCTGCTTCTTTCAACATCAGAAAATTGGTGCCAATTCACCCGTTCACGAGCTGAGCACGCACAAATTCTACTACGCATGCTCTCTTGCTTCTTCTTCCCCCCCTTTTTTTACTTCTTCATTATTCTTGGGCTCGCTGCTGCCTCTCACTGGTACAATAACGTCATTGCTTTATTTGTTGCTACTTATGTGTTGCAAGTAAGCATCACTAAAACTATTAAGTAAATTGTTTTACTCACCCTGCAAGTAAGTGTTACTCAACAAAACCTTGTAAGATGTATAGTTTGAATTTTTTGAGTAAAGTTTACTATTTATATGCGAGTCAGCAAAGCAATTGGAATTTACAGTGTAGCTCATGAGGAGTTGCATCACATTCCATGCATGTTATTCGTCCATCATACAGCAGTAAGACTT
This sequence comes from Channallabes apus, assembly GCA_030522415.1. NCBI lineage: Eukaryota > Metazoa > Chordata > Actinopteri > Siluriformes > Clariidae > Channallabes > Channallabes apus. The sequence continues at coordinate 57,156,364 of CM060106.1, read as the reverse complement.
TATAGTTCACACAGTACATACAAGTTCAATCCTAGATGGAAGTCTTGAGTCCAGTCTCAAACTCTGTCGATATTTTTTCTTGTCGTAGATCTAATTACATTTTCATTTGGATTCGTCTCAGTGTTGGGCATTGACTGAGAGTTTGTAAAAAATAATGTTCATTTTGCCTTTTATTTTCTCATGCCCAAAGTTTGCCAAGAAATAATTAATTATCTTGGAAAACAGCCTAGTCTTTTTTTTTCTTTTTTTTTTTTTTGCGATGTACGAATTAAGTCAGCTAGTTGAAGCTCGATATTTTGATTTGATGATTTTCAGTCTCAATCTTGACTTTATTTATGTTGTATCAGCCTTTTTAAGATGTAATCTTATCTCAATCTGAGCTAGTTCTTGTCTCTAGGATATTAACTACTGTGAAACATCAGCAGTGAAATAAATGCCTCTTTGAGGAAATTAAGTGGACCAAAAAATGCACCAGGGTCTACTGTAGATTGGATCCTATATAGGGTCATAGGGAGCAAGGCACAAGGCAGGTTACAACCCAACCCATCACATATCACAAGGCAGGGTACACCCCAACCCATAACAGGCCACAAGGCAGGATACAACCCAACCCATCACATATCACAAGGCAGGTTACAACCCAACCCATAACAGGGCACAAGGCAGGTTACAACCCAACCCATAACAGGGCACAAGGCAGGTTACAACCCAACCCATAACAGGGCACAAGGCAGGATACAACCCAACCCATTACAGGGCACAAGGCAGGTTACAACCCAACCCATAACAGGGCACAAGGCAGGTTACAACCCAACCCATATCACAAGGCAGGTTACAACCCAACCCATAACAGGGCACAAGGCAGGTTACAACCCAACCCATATCACAAGGCAGGTTACAACCCAACCCATTACAGGGCACAAGGCAGGTTACAACCCAACCCATATCACAAGGCAGGTTACAACCCAACCCATAACAGGCCACAAGGCAGGTTACAACCCAACCCATAACAGGGCACAAGGCAGGTTACAACCCAACCCATAACAGGCAACAAGGCAGGTTACAACCCAACCCATCACAGGGCACAAGGCAGGGTTATGGCACAGGTTATGGCACTTAAAAGTTTTTACTTCCCTTTGCACTAGGCAGTTTATTTGCATGTGCTCAATTAAACATGGGAGCACTGTGATGCATTGGTTAGGACTGTCACCTTGCTCGATTTCTGCCTCAGCTCGATTTCTGTTTCTGTGTGCATGGAGTTTCCTCCTGTTACTCTTGTTTCCTCCCACAGTCCAAAATTCTGAAGATTAGGCTAATTAGCGTTCCCAAATTGCCCATAGTGTGTGAGTGTGTGTATGTTTGTGTGCCCTGCAATGGATTGGCACCCTGTCCAGGATGTACCCTGCCTCATGCCCTAAGTCTCCTGGGATAGGTGACCCAGAATACAGGATAAAACGGTATAGACGATGAGTGAGTGAGTGAGTGATTGAGTGAGTGAAACATTTCCCACATTCATACTGTACATGTGGTGTCAGACCAGAGCATAACTATTTTACAAAAGTCCACCAGTATCTTACATTCCCACATCTTATCTATCTTTTTTTTGCAGATAGTGATGATGAATCAACAGTTATAAAAACTATCCTTAAATATTATCAGTCTCAGTTTCATAGTCTTGAATTAAGAGGGTATAAAAGTTTTGCACTCATTTGCATAACAGAGAATTAACCGATATGTCACGCTGTACGATATACTGTATACAGTAAAAAAATAAAGACTGAGATTCTAGATGATCACTCACTTCTGAACTGGAAGTCAACTGGAGTGTTTTTGCTGTCCAGTGTAGAGAGAGAGCGCCCTCTTCTGAGAGAAGGAGGAACAAACAAACAACACAATTTCATATGTCTAAGAGTCGAGAGCTGCTCAGGTTTTCAGGGTTCACTTATTGTCAGTGTTTCATTTGACCTGGGTATTTTTTTTAATGGCATTTATCTTATTAATCGTGGTGACATCATTGGAAATGATTACTTACTGATAAATATAAATATGAGTATGCATGCTGAAATTCACAACATGGCTAAATTGGCTTTATTATGATTATTATTATTATTATTATTATTATTATTATTTACGGTGTTTAACCACTTTTATTAATTGCTCTATATTAGTGAAGACACTGTTTTTCATTGTAATTATTAATTATTGTGTAATTGTTTTATTACTCTGATTACTATTTAATGTACCAGAAACAATATGGAAATGCTAAAAAACTAAAACACATCTCAATTAATATTAGTGTTTATAAAAGCATAAACTGTTTACTAAACAGTAGCTTTCATCAATATTTATTAATAATTATAAAAGAATAACAAATAAAGGGAAATTATGAGAAGAGTGCGAGAGAGAAAGAGCGAGAAAGAAGTGTGTGTGTGTGTGAGAAAGAGAGAGAGAACGCAGGATACTAACGTCCATGGTTCTCTAATTACAGACTGTAAGGTCGAGAAAGGGAGGGACGTAATATGAGAGAGAGAGAGAGAGAGAGAGAGCGATGGGGAGAGGTGTTGACAGGTTTAATTGGGAGACTCATTAAATCCTTCCACTTGCAGAGTGTGTGTGTGTGTGTGTGATGGAGAGAGAGAGAGAGAGAGAGAGAGAGAGAGTCCATTAGGTCAATGTGTGTGTGATGAAAAAAGTCAGAGGTGTGGGGGATGAGCAAATAAGAAGGAGAAGGATACCCTGTGTGTGTGTGTGTGTGTGTGTGCGTGTGTGTGTGTGTGTGTGTGCGTGTGTGTGTGTGTGCGTGTGTGTGTGCACGCACTGTATATTCAGTAAACATATTACTTCCAAAGGTCAATAGAGCGACAGAAGCTCCGCGGAGCTGGAGAGTGTGTGTACTTTGACTGTTTGCTTACAGTATGTGCGGCTTGATGTTCGGACCGCTGTTCGACTGAACCGTGGATTAATCTGTCGTATCAGACAGTTGTTTTCCAGCAAATTCTATCCGGCGTTGGATTTTGAGTGTCTGGACTGTTCAGCTGGCTGAGACAAAGAAGATAATGAAGACTCAAGAGTCCTGAATGAAACATGGATAAACACACACACACACACACACACACACACGGTAGACTTCCTGTAAAATTCCCAGTGATTGGCTTGTAGTTGACAACTCTCACATCAATCCGCTTCAGTTTTTTTGTTTATTTGTTTATTTGTTTTTGTTTTTTTTAATAAAACTTGCCGTCTTTATTTATTTCCCCAAACACGGCCGACGCATGCCGGGGATCGTTCTCCCGAAGCGTGGTGAACAGGCCGTGCTCAAAGGGAGGGATGTATATCCTCAGGCGAGACTAAGTAGACATGATGGTAAACCCTGAGATCACACAGACAACCTGCAGGGGATTGTGGGAGATGAAAACGACGGACAGCTTAGATGTAGGAAAAAAATAAAATAAAGAACATGATGCTTGAGTGACAGTTGGTGTAACGCGTGTCATAGCTAAAGCCTCATCATCCATAATTCACTAGCAAGAGATTGTTTCTGCCAACACAATGTTTCAATGTTTTGTTGAACAATTTTTGTTTCAGTATTTGGCTTTGATTTACATTTATTTACGAGCACAATAATAAAATAGTCAAATTTGCGCCATGTATACTTTTTCTAAATTGTTAGCCAGGGTGACGTTTTAAACGGTTTGATTCTCAGATCTACCTGTAGATAATTGTTGGGAATTAGTGGATTCGTTTTCGTTTCTGTTGTAACGGCGACGTAGGACGCCTGACGAGTCACGTTGTCTGAGCTTGGATGAAAATTGGTTTTTATTCAACAACGAAAAATGTAGAGATATTGCTACGATGGCGTACAGTATAACATTTTACTGAAGGAGTCTCCAGAACGATCATCCACAAGATGTTAAACATGACTATAAAACATTGTTTGTTTGTTTTTTAATGAAGTAATTAATTGAACTCTGTAATTTTGGGGAAATTGCTGTAGCGTAAGTGAAATGAAACATGTTGCAGATGCTGTTATGGGGAAAAAGAACTTAATATCACTGCGAAAGAAAGAAAGAAAGAAAGAAAGAATATTAAGAAAGAAAACTTAATATTCTTTCTTAATATCAAAAAGAATATTTCTATCACTGCGGTAATAGAAATACGAGACATGTTTAAAGTCCAGAGACGACATTTTAAATAACTGGTAATCGTTTTGAAGAACAAAAATCTGCTGCATGTATTAGCTGTTAGCCTTTAGCAGATATTTATTTTTCTATTGTACTTTATGAGATATATAATCCGAAAATCCTGATATAAGATGCTTTTTGGTATTTTTATCAGCTTTCAAGCTTACAGATGAATATTTAATTCTGTACATTCCTAATGATTTCACTGGATGAAGGCGGGATTTACAGATATTGTTCAGGACGAGATTATTATTATTTTTTTTTTATGATTTCGACAAAATGACATCAGTGCAAAGTCGACTACAGTACTGTGCATGACAAGGAATGTAACAATGTAACAAGGAACAATATGTATTTATCTTCCAACTGAAACACATCCATGTGATGCTCATTCCAGCTGAATGTATTTAATATATATTGATTCTTTTTCTCTTTCTGTAACTGAGCCAAGGACCTAGTGGGTTTCAGGCTGGTCGCTAGCGGACTGAGGCTAATACACATAACGTACAGTATAATATAGTTCTTTTTCAAACCAAGGAGCACCACAAAGGTCAAGAAAAACAGTCAAGTCAAGAAAAAAAAAACAACTTCACGACTGTGGTTTTAAATAAAAAAAAAAATGTATAAAGAAAAAGAAATGAAGACATGCTGAACAAGACCTGAGATCCGTTCCATGAAACCAGTCTTTGTGCAGTTTGGGCATTGTGGTGTACAGTACTTTACTATACTACGGTACAGTAATGTAGATACTTAGCAACACTCAAATCATGAGCTATACCATTCACTGATTTTCCACCTTTGCATCATTTTATAACGTTTTGTTCGGCTTCCAAACAGAGAACTTTCTTTTTTGCTGTTACTTTCACTATGATGCACATTAATGTTTTTGCAAGAAAACTAAACAGAGCGATAACGCTACAACGCTCAAGAGATGTACAGTACGAGAGACATGATATCCACACTGTGTGTGTTTGGGAAGCTTTGATTGTAATATTTTGTTGTAAACTTAAAGGACGTCACGCGAAATGATTTCAAGCGTCATGATTTCAAATGATTATGTTGTTGATCTTCTGGCATGAGGTTACATCTGGAGCATCGTTTGTGGTAGAATCGAAATCATTCTAACTTTTAAAAACAAAGTTCTTCCAGTGGTGGGTTTCATCCAGCGTTAGAGCGCCTCCCGGGAGCGGTCCAGAGAAACGCAGATTGCTTCATCTTCTCTATTGAAGACAGAGTGTGTGAAGTGCTGATGAACGCCAAGGTTTGCTCGGACCCAACCCACTCCGTCAAGGCCTCGCTCCGAGATGGAGAACAGGCTAAAGTGAGGAATCGTTAAGGAGCTCACGCTCAGCGACAAAGACAAACTCTTATGTGGGAGAAAAATCCATACAGTCAGAGCCGGATTCTGGAGAACTCGTCAGCATTCGCGGCCTCCCAGCCCGGCCAGACGTGGCCTGATTAAATTTGGCAATCGATATGTTTCTGCGAGCACAGCCGAGTAATCTCTTTACAGTGCTCTCGCTATCTCTCTCTCGCTCGGCTACTTTTCTGTAATTTTCCTCCACGATTTTGCACTAAAGCATCGTCTGATTGCTTCTAACAGGTTCTTGTGGTTTTTGCTTTCTTCCACTGAACGTCAGAGAGGATGAATGGAGAGGATGGAGAGAGAGAGAGAGAGAGAGAGAGAGAGAGTTAGCATTCAAGTCTTTGATTCTGAATAACAGCAAGAATTGGGGGAATTGTTTACATTGCTTTTTCTTTTCTTATTTTTTTTCTTTGTATTTTTCTTTGTATTCTTTTTTTTCACACTTTGGTTAGAAGTAATTCAGCATGTCAGGACACAGTCGGTGTACAGAGCTGAGGGTCAAGAAGTTTGATGTGAGCGCCACAAATAGTCCTGGATTTTAGGAAAACGCAGAGAAAGTAATGCGATTCTTGAAACTGCTTATCTGAAGAAATTCTCTGTTGAAATTTGAAGTGCAGCTTTAGTTCAAATCCAAAAAGTTGCTGAAAGGTAAATTCGTGAACTCTACACTTTCACCAAGAAACAACGGAAATTTGCCAACAGGCTAACTAGCAATAAATTTACTAGCATATGAACTAGCTTCGTGTTAGTCGCTAGTCTCGATGCAGAGTAGATCTCATTCTCGGTGTGTTCAAGGCAAACAGGGACTTTGATTATCCACAATAACACAGTTCTGAGACTTTCTCTATACTGTATAATCGCTACACTAATGCACTTATCCCAGTGTTTCGATACCAACAAGGTAGAAAGTCTTCTCAATCACGTCTGAAACGCCGGCCTCCCAGGAACTCCTTTAACAACCCAAACATGTGGAAACGTCTTGGAATGAGGTCAGGACTATATGGGAGAGGTGGCAATAACTCCCAGCTGAGTTCCTGTAACGTGCAAGTGGTGTTCGTGAACAATTGTGTGTACAGTTCACACACACAGATGTGTCTCTTTGTGTCACACGTTGGTGACAAGTCATCCAAGGATTTTCCAAGGATCAGACCCATAATCGTAAAAAAAAAAAAAAAAAAAAAAAAAAAAAGGATTATGAACCCCTAAAAAAAAAAAAAGAAAATCATGCTAACAATTTTTTTGTTGTTTTTATAAATTAGAAAGTAAAGTACACATACTCACAGAAGTAATATTGTAATCAGTCATTGCAGTATATGTATATTATAAGGTATGCCCAGTTCTATAGTTACACCTTACACACCCTTTATCAGAGTTTCATTGATTTCTCCCACAAGCGCGGCACACACTTACACACACACACACACTCTCACACACATCCAATCATAGACTAAGTCACCGGGTTAAATGCTGGACTGCTCGTCAGAAGATCATGCGTTCAAACCCCACCGCCATCAACCGGCCACAGTTGGCGCTTTAAGTAAAGGTCATTAACTGCTCAGATGTGTCACGTAATAAATCCGCCTGGATAAGAGCGTCTGCCAAGTGTTGTAATTATATAAATATTATAAACCTCGGTTTGTTCATAAGCAGAAACACTATGTGGAGGCCAGTTATTGCTTGATTGCAATCTGCACGTTTTTTTGGGCAAATCACCGCAATTGTTCTAGACTCTCCAGAGAGCAAATTGTGGCCACCATGTCTCACATACAGACAAGCCAGAAACAACAGCCTGCTTTAATAAACACAGCACGCCGGTGTTAAATGTGTTAACCCGTGAATGGTGATGGAAATAATAAATATTCAGTCTTTATTTGTTTGTTTATTTATTCATTATTAGATTAGTAGACTATTTATCCAATCAGGATCGCTGTAACGTTTGCACATGACGCCATCTGCTCGTGTTGGTGGTGTTACTGACCACACAAGATGAGATGTGTGTGTGTGTGTGCATGAGTGTGTGGGTGTGTGAGTGTGTGCACGAGTGGACAGCATGCTGGTTCAGTGAGGTGGCCTTGACAGATTTGATGGGAAGCGAGCCCTGAGTAAAGAGCGGTCCAACCTCGAAGGGCAGAGAGGGAGTGAGATTGGGACGCAGCCATGAAGAGACGAGTAGCCGCAAGGTTCTGAGAGAGAGAGAGAGAGAGATGCACTCGTTTTGTTTGCAGTTTTCTGGCATAAGATGTTTGTTTAACAATGTTTTGGAAATTTCATAAACAAGATACTGTATATACTGTACTGTACTTCTCAGTGTGAAAATATAAAGCATCCGTGTTTCTTGTATATCTCATGTTAACGGAAAATTTAAAATAAAGTAAAGGAAGTAAAGGAAAATTAGTGTGGAAGAAACATAAATTTTTTGGCAATAATTCCTGTTAATAATGTAAATCCATGTTTAATCATTTTTTACATTGAATTTTTGCTAGGAAATTAATTAGACATAGCATAAAAGAAAAAAAATTATTTATTTATTTATTTATTTATTCATGTGCTTGCTTGCTTACGCAAGGATGTGACCTTCAGCAACTGAAATCATTTCAGAACATCCACTATCAATCAATCAATCAATCAATCAATCAATCAATCAATCAAAAGAAAGAAAGAGGATTGGACTGGATATAATTTTTTTAAAGGAAGATTTTTTTATTTACTTGTTTGTTTATTTATTTATTTTCCATTTCCAGGTCTACATTGCTTTGATGGTTATTGCAGTCATTTTTTTAAAAATTATTATTATTATTATTTCTTCCTCTCTCACCTGCATTGTCATGTTATAAAACATCAAAACCAGGCAGTAGAGCTCAACTTTAGGCCGTTTTCTTGACCTGAAAGGAAGGTTTAGGTTAATGTCCACACTTTATCTCGTCCTCTCGTACAGAGACAACAACTTCATTAAGGATTTTCCTCAGCTGGCTGATGGACTGATGGTCATCCCACTGCCGGTGGAAGAGCAGTGTAGAGGAGTGCTGTCCGAACCTCTACCTAACCTGCAGCTCCTCACGGGTCTGTTACACACACACACACACACACACACACACACACACACACATAAATGAAAAGTTGTCCCCACAGAGTCTAACATGTCCGGTATTTCTGAAGTGAACATTTGGTCCTGACCAGGATATCAACACATGAACACACACACACATTTCAAATCTCACCTTCTCATGACCCTGATCTCATAAACAAAGAGTCCCCGTCTTCTTTTATTCCTCTCTTCATCTCCGCTGTGTGTTTTTTATTTTATTTTATTTTTTTATTATTCTTTGTAATCTTCAAAAGAACAAAAACAACCAATGCAAACAATTTTTTTACCGCTGTACGAAGTTGCATACGACTAAATCAAACAGAACAACACTGTTAGAGAGACTGGTTCCTGGCGGGTTCTTTTGGTTGGTTCTAGCTTTTTAAGCAGCTTCTACTTGAAACCATTTTGATAAGAAATCTTGCAGGAAAATGTCATCCTGAAACATATTTAATATTTTGATCCTGAAATATTTAGGGTGCTGGAACTAATTTGTTGGTTGTCTTTTAAGGATTTTTAGGGCCCAAGACCTTATGACATCATAGTGTGTGAAGTTCTAAGAACTTTCCCCCCATCTTTTTGGGCTTTTTGGGGGATTGATACTGTATGCTCAACAACCCATGAAAATTGGCAGACAGGTTGGAATCTGCTGCCATTAGGATGCCTGAGAACCTGGCCCCTGCACCAGAAAGACGAGTTCAGCCACGATGATCCCTTAAACTCATGCCATATTCAGTGCACAAAGGTCGTGCAGTACACCCAGGCGGTGCACTGGAGGTACAGTATTAACATGCTCAAAAGGCAAACAGGTTGTGTGGTGCACCCAGGTGGCAATGGCACCTGTGCTTGGGCCCACTGATTGTTGCTTGCAACTATATTTTATAAAGTTATCAATACCCACCATTTTCCATCAACAATTCCTGATGGAATATGAATGAGAAATTCAATGAAGATATACGCTATATGATTGGTTGCTGATTTCAAATTTCAACCTGTTTTCTCTGGTATCATCGACTCACATCAGTACAGACAGCCGTCGTTTATCGCTGTAATAATTTTTTTTTCTGTACCACAGGAGATGTCCAGTTCAATGAGGGGATGGGATATCCCATGGTGCAACAGTGGCAAGTCCGGAGCAACCTCTACAAGGTCAAGCTCAGCGCCATCACTCTCTCCACAGGTACAGGAGCTCATGGTTGAGTGTTGATGTCCATGTATCAAGTGAGGAATGAAACATGCTGTGTTGTCATGTTATGGCTAAACAATCAAGGACAGCATGGTGGAATGAAGTGGAGTTGGTGTTATCATCGCCAACTGTATTATTTTCCTGTAACATAGTATATGATTCCATTTACTGTATACTACAGGAATTCTCCAACATTAAAATGTTTAATTTATTAAAGAATGGTATGACAATATTTAGTCACATTTGATGTTATAGAAAATCCACAAAACATGCTAAAATAGTTCCTTTTCTCACATTACAGCAGCGATAAACATCCATTCCATCACCAGATTATCTTTCTCTCGCTTTTGTGAAACAGAGAGTTTGAGTGCTGTATCAGTTGGATCATTAACACACACACACACACACACACACACACACACACACACACACACACACACACACACACACACTCGGGGAGCTCTGAGACCTGTGTTAACTTGCTAACGAGAAAGTATCATATGGGACCTTTAAGTTAATAATATAACCCTTGCTGTCGCCGCACATTAATATACCACGCTGTACGACATTTTACAAAAGTTGAGCTTGTACACTGAAACTGGTACGGTAGCATGAACATTTCACCCCATGTCTAGTTTAAAGAATTCCTCATTACAGATCGAAATATCGAAAGCTTTTCCCACCAGAGCAGCTCAAGCACTTAAACGTGAGCAGCCAAGGAGGCCACTTTGTTCTCTGACAAACTCTGAGACTGTTTTAGACAATTGGGCTCCAAGGGGCCGACACAAAATACAGGAAGATTATTCACATCCTGAGGAGCGTCGTAAGGATCCTAGACTGCATCACTGCATCAGTGCCGGGTATAATGTCATCTACAGGGAGATGAAATATTATTTTATGGACAGATATCGTAATAATGTCCACAGCGCTTTGCTGGGGAAACATTAACATTCAGAAAAGGTTGTCAAGTAGGAGGGTTCATGGTGCGAAATGTTCACTGTGTGATAAGCTACAGTAGTGTTAAAATATCAAGGATTTAAAAATCTATATTCTATCTAACTGTCTGAATGGTTTTCCATAACATTTTGTACACTTTCTCATTTATTTCTCATATTGGAGTTATACAAGGGACGTTCAAGTCTTGTGATGACGTCTCTGGTGAATGAAGGCATGAAAGCAATTTACAGAAGACTTCAAGCACAGTATGGTGATGAGACTCTTAGCCCACCGCAATCATTGCCGTGAACATTCAGCGTGATTCTTAAAAAAAACGACGGACCACTTGCATGTTATAGGAAGTCCAGGCTCCAGGCCATTTCCACATGCTTGGAGTTCCTGGGAGGCCAGTGTTTCAGAAGTGAGGCAGGCAGTCCGATCATGACTCCAACGTACTGAGAAGATTTCCTACCTTAATGGTGTCCAAGTACTAGTGAAACACTGGGATAAGCGCATTAGTGTAGCAGGGAATTTAATAGAGCAATAAAGAGAGTTTTCACTCATTCATGTTTTGTCATTTTGCACAATCAAAAGTCCTGGTTTGACTTGAATGACTTGTGCATAAGCTAAAAGACAGAATTTATTTGTAATTTCTGGATGTAGGGTTGAGCAAACCGCTGATGCTTTTGTGAGATCCACAAAGCCAGCTCCATAAAGACATGATGTGTTAAGGTTGAAGTGAAAGAACTCGAGTATCCTGCATAGAGCCCTGACTGAACTTCATCACACCATCACCTTTGGGAATAACTGGAACTGGACTGTTTGACATTGCAACACTGGCGTCTGAGCTTACCAGTGCTCTTGTAGAATGTGTGAATTAACACAAATCCCAAAAGTCACGCTCCAAGATCTAGTGAAAGATATCATAACAGCAATAAGATGACCAACTCCATGTTCTTCCTTATGGTGTTAGAATGGGCACATACTGCATGAGTATTACTGATGGCTGTCCACATACTTTTGGCTTATAGTGTAGCTTAATAGCTGAAAATTCATCAGTGAGCTGTATGATTAGCTGACCAAAACTGCGATATAGTGGCTAGGCGGAATCTCAAGTTTCCCCTTCTTAGAGAAGTGTATTTTACGACTTCACTTCTTTTCCATACTTTCTGTTCTTTTTTAAAGTCATGTGGGAAAGCAGTGCTCTTGCTAATCTAAGCTCATCGATCCGGGGTCTCATGTAATATTTAATCTCTCACTTTACACTTGCCTACAAACTCTGTATAACCAAAGGCTATTTTTGATCGACAGCAACATGGTAAAAGTTAAACACACAACCTTGTTTTTAAAACTGGGCTTTGAGGATGTGGGAGATCGCTGAGAGTTTGTACAAAGTCTTGGCACACGTTGCTTCCAGTCCCCAGAGGACTTCCCATAAAATATTAATGCAGGTGTTACAGTTTCCATAATGAACAGGTGACTCCCATTTCAAAAACCTCCCTCTTTCCACAGGGGCAAAAGACACTAGATGTCAACACTAACCTCAATTCCTTATTCCTTTATTACTTATTCATTTAGTTATTAATTTAACTATTGGGTTAAAATACATAAATAAAGTAACCAATCAGGCAAACACACTCATCTGACTTATTATACTTATCCATAACATGACCACCTGCCTAATACTGAGTAGGTCCTCCCTGTTGCCACCAAAACAGAGATGGCGCTGTGTTCTGATTCATTCATTCATTCATTTTCTATACCGCTTAATCCTGTGTTCAGGGTCGCGGGGGACCTGGAGCCTATCCCAGGAGACTTCAGGCACTAGGCAGGGTACACCCTGGACAATGTGCCAATCCATCCCAGGGCACACACACATACACACACTCACACACCCAATCACACACTACGGGCAATTTGGGAACGCCAATTAGCCTAACCTGCATATCTTTGGACTGTGGGAGGAAACCGGAGTACCCGGAGGAAACCCACCAAGCACGGGGAGAACATGCAAACTCCATGCACACAGAGACGGGAATCGAGCCTGGCCGGGGAATCGAACCCAGACCCTGGAGGTGCAAGGCGACAGTGCTAACCACTACACCACCGCGCCGCCGGGTGTTCTGATTCCTTTCTATCAAAACCAGCATTAACCTGTTCCTCAATTTGAGCTACACTGGTGCTCCTATTGGATCGGACTACAAGGACCAGCTTTGACTCCCCATGCGCATCAGTGAGCCTTGTTTACCTTCTTTGGACCACTTCTGGTATGTCCTGACCACTGCAGATCAGGAACATCAGACATTTGGCCCTTGTCAAAATCGCTCAAATACTTACAGTACACTTGGCCATTGTTTGGGCTTCCAACACATCAACTTTAGGAAAAAGGTTTACTTGCTGTTTAATATTTCCCACCCACTTCCAGCCACCATTGTAATTAGATATTGTAACTGTAGATACTGTGGTAAGGGAAAGTTTGTAATGGCTAGACGACTCCAAAACTGCAGCTCCTGGTCTTCAGTGGTGAGGTCATACCAAAAGTAATCCAAGGAAGGAAAAGCAGCGACAAGGTCATGGGTGGCCAAGGCTCACTGATGCATCTGGAGTGAAGGCTGGCCCGTGTAGTCCGATCCAAGTTTCCATAGAAAGGGGTCAGAACACACAGGGCATCAGTGTTTTGGTGGCAAAAGGGCAGACCTAAACAATATTAGGTGGGCGATCATAATGTTACAGCTGATTGGATGTGTGTGTGTGTATTACATTACAAATTTTCACACACATGTTATTCACTCAAGTTAATTCATTGGAAAGTCTGGTTGGTCATTCCACTTGATTGATGATTGATATAAAAAATAAACTTTATAGTTTAAATTATTTAAACTATAAACGAACCCATAATGAATAGATCTACTGTAGATTTTTGTCCATCAACCTTCACCAAACTACTGCTTCCTATTCGCCGATGTGTTCCCCGTCTCTTCAGGGTTCTCCAAGGTTCTGAAATCTCTGACGGCAGACAGCACACGTGACGAGCTCCTGTCCTTCATCCAGCTGTACGGCAGCCATTACGTCTCCGAAGCCCTGTATGGCTCTGAGCTCAGCTGTAACATCTACTTCCCCAGCAAGAAGGTGCAGCAGCAGCTCTGGTTCCAGTATCAGAAAGGTGAGTACAGGGATGAAGATAAGAATATTTCTTTGATTTTAAATTCATGTACATTTGTTTAAACACCTTGAAGGAGCAATTTAACTCGTTAAAAAAAAAATCACTAGTTTTTTAAAGAATAAATAAAGAAGCTCCTTCCGTAGTGTTTGTACTGAAACTACAGGATACACGTGGTGGAAGTTTATACAATGAATTCGGAAAATCTGAAAATTAGTCTAAATTTATTATAGGTGTGTCTAAATGAGAGCTTGACTTTTAATTGACTTTAAATTAATATGTGCAATTTCACTAAAGGTCTGTTTTGTGTACTCTGAGCTTAATAAATGCTTTCAAATCTCGAGACCAGAGTTTGGGATTTGAGATGCAGACCATGGCGACAGAATAAAGTTTTAAGAGAAACAGTGTGGTTTTGTGTTTAACCTGGCTGTAAATACATTTTTCACAACTCGACTCGAAAGAAGACCGACAGGGACGTTTGGGCTCAGGCACACCACCTAGTGGAGGCTGTTTTTAAAACAATTCTGGGTGTACAGTACATAAATGTGTGTGTGTGTGTGAACAATAATTCCACCTGCACTTCTGCTTCTGCATTCATACACAAAATCACGCATGAAGTATAAACCAGGTTTATAAATTAACCCGATGTGAATTGTTTTCGGTGTAGTGGTTAGCACTGTCGCCTTGCACCTCCAGAGTCTGGGTTCGATTCCCCGGCCAGGCTCGATTCCCATCTCTGTGTGCATGGAGTTTGCATGTTCTCCCCGATGAATGAATGAATGAATTGTTTTCCTGTAACACCACGACACTTCCTACTAGAAATTGTTACATCAGGAGTTACAGTAGTTTTGTATTAGAAATCTGGAGGTTAAATTTTTTTCTACATGGGTTTCAAGTAACTAAAAAAGCTTCACGATACCTACTGGGACTGTTTTTAGCTCTGCAGTGTTGCAGGTTGTAAGTTGTACTGGATTTGTAATGCAATTGGTGTCAGCAGGTAACTACAGTACATAAAATTTTCTAGCCAAGGTACATTTCTTTTTTTTTTAGATTTATAACCCATTAAAATATAAAACTAAACTACACTACAGAAATTCAATTAACTCTTCATGCTGCTGTAAAGCTTTTTATACCATTACACAATCCTTTATTTCTCTAAAAAGAAAGAGAGAACTCAACCAGAATTTTAAAGACAATACTCAGGAACAAAAAAGTGTGTGTATTTGTATAGAAACTGAAAGTGGCTTCGTTTTCTTTTTGTTATCGTACTTGCTAACATTCTTGGGACCCATGGTGCTATGTCTTCACTAAATCTTGTAGCAAAAACAAAAAAATTTTTTTTTAAACACGCTTTGCTTTAATTTCCACTTCCAGTGCCAAAATTTCAGTTCTTAAGGCAAAAATTCTTGAGGCATATGCCACCCACTTTGTGTGTATGTACAAACTTCAGGGGGGAAAATATCTATATAATATCTATCTATATATATAATTACTAGTTTTCTTTTCCTGAAGTGTGTATGCATTTTTGGTTGACTGTATACTGTATACACAAACATACTAACAAAGAAAAAACACAACATGGCAAAGATTCTGAGACTTCTAGCAACCAGGAAGGAAATAATTTAGCTCTCGTTGTAGTCAACAGTAAAAGCCAACTCAAGTTCTGAAAATATAGATGAATGTGTTGTTTATGATGGTCTGGAAACCAGTATTATTATTATTATTATTGTTGTTGTTATTTTTCTACTTCAGAATTAAGTGAACTTTGCATGGAAATGCAAACACTTCTGCTACAGTTTCTGCTCGATACGAAGAGAAAACAAAATAACACCAAAAGCTTCACAAACGTCTTACTGAATTTATTGCACACAACTGAACATGAACAAAGAATCCAAGAAATTTATTTCACAACGTCTAAACGAGAACACACTGTTGTGTTGTAGTGTCAAGGACTGAAATGTGTCTTTACGGCACCCTGTTAGTTTTTATATAATTTATTTATTTTGGAGAGGTTTTTGAACGCGACCTGATTTAAAATCAGCATGACTCGATTTTCATGTATTGTCAAAATGGTGTACAAACAAAATGCAATAATTACCCTCTGCACTACATTCAGGAGGTATTCATGTGTAGGATTACAGTTCTGCGTATAAAACTTAAGTGCTTTCTAAAGTGTGCCACGCTGACCCAATTTAACATTAAAAAAACTGTCCTTTAATATATATTTATAAATTTGAATCAACAACCTCATTTATACCTAGCTATAATGTTGAATTTATTTATCGGCTCCACGAACTTCAAAGAACCTCGTCACTCCGAAATTAAATGACTAAACTCAGTCCAGAGTTTGTTGTTTAAACTATGGCTGCACTTTCCATTTAATTTAAAAGATTTTAAAACGTTACAAAAAGCTACACATGTTCAATATTGCCATTTACAACAGGAGTCTGGATGACGTTGGTTTTTTAACAGAATTATTGTCTTATTGTAAATCCGTACAATACGAAAGAAACTGGCAAGTGCATATTAGTACTTCCTGTATCGTTCTTATTTAAATCGAGACCCAATTCCTCTGAATCGTTCCAGCTCGTAAAGAGGCTGTGTTTCAAAACAAGGACACTTGAATGCTGTAGGATTGGATATATGGTGGTTTATATTGTCCTGTTTTTTTTTTTTTGGGGGGGGGGGGGCATTGAGATTTAACGGACCCGCCAAAACCTGTCGAGGTATGATGCGTAGTATTAGAGAAAGAGAAAGTAATGTTAACACTAGGGACAGGAATCACCAGGTTGCCCCGGATACGATATTATCATCATGAAAGCTTTCGATTTTTATTGCGATTCTGTAAGCATCACGCTTACGGCAATATTTCACCACTTCAAATGAAAACAAAACGAAAAAATCCTCATTAATTGCTGTATTAATTGCACATTTTTTCCCCATGACAACCTTGAACCGATTTCTAATTACCGTCTTCATTAGTATGTTTATTTTTAGTATGTTTATTTATTTTTTTATTCTATTGCACCGTTACTTTAACATTTTGACCAGTTATTTCCAACAGGGTGAAAATGTACGGTTTTATGTGTTACATTACAAATGTTAACTTGTCTAATTAGCTATTTTAAATGTATATACTGATCTATTTTATTTTGCACTAACTAACTTGAAACGTCATTAAATTTTAAGGCTCCATGTGACAAGTCGAGAGCAACAATGGTTAACATGAAATAGGAAAAAGGGCGGGGCCTTCAAAAGGGCTCCAGATTCATATGTCGGGTAGCTCATTTAGTTTTAGAGGTACAAAAAAAAAATAATAATAAATAATAAAACTACTCTTTTGGTATTTATCGATTTATTTATTCATTTTATTCAGTTATAACACGGTCTAACATGCGCCGATGTTAAGTCGCATAATTTCTACGCACAATTCCCCAGAGGTTGGCGGATCCAAATTCCTGCATTGACTTGGCAAGCTCTTGCAGCGATCACATGCCTACAGAAATCCTGATCTTAAAGAGAGTCCTTTGATAACTACAACAACTTCGTACACAGGTTTAAAAACATCTACACTGATGAAGTCGTTAATTGTGTCACCGTAATTGTTTTTATATCAAGATTCACGTACGTTGTTACACTGTATTCCGATATATAGAGATGTTTTTTTTTTAATGCTGGATGATGAAACTATTCCTATGTCCTGTGATACTAGAGGGCACTTTGACATTGACGAGTTATCAGTTGATGGAAAAAGACACAAGCAGGAATCATTAATTGATAAATAAGCACGTTCACGTTATGCATCCAGATAAATAGATTTCCGTTTTACTTAGCGATTGACCTGAACCTGACGGTCCTTCTTTTTGATGCCAACACAATGCAGGATGTCAAGACGCGTATTCACATCGTTGATTTCACAAACACTCTCAACATCAGTCAATTTATTGCCATCAGGTGTGCTGAATATAACAGTTTTTCCGATCTCTCACTGGCAGCGGTGAAAGACCGTTTAATGAAATGTCTGCCCATCTTTCAACCCTACGGACAAAGTTCAGAGATTATGCAGCCATCAAGTTAAAGTGACTAAAGAGTCAAATAAAGCTGTGCACAGTCTTAACAAGTCGACGAGCGCCTCTTCTGTAAATAAGTGTACACCTTGACACAGTGGTCCCAGCAATCTAACACCAGAAGCTGTCCTTTATGCGTGACGGCCACTCCGACGGGACACGTCAGTCCCTCCTGAATCAGAATGTTATAACCGCCTTCTTTGGGGAACTGCAGGATTTCCTTTCTTCCGCTATCAGTCACCAGCAGGTCCCCGTTGGCGTCCACGCACATTCCTGTGATGCAGCGGAAATCCTCGGTTTCGGAGAAGAAGTGGCTGAGCTGTTTCCCGAGCTGGCCGTCCGTCCCGACCGACCCGATGGAGAACCCTCCTTCCAGGTGGTGCTCGTTGTGCCTGTTCTCGATGTTCAAACCTAATCCTTGTGTGAAATAGACCGTCCCTGAAGAGTCGCAAGTCACAAACTTAGGCCTCACGGCTGAGCACAACCTGTTGTAGTTCACGACCCCGACGTTTCGATCGACCGCCAGACACCACAGCTTTCCTCCTTCGACATCTGACACAACAAACTGCCCAGAAGGCATGGCGGCGATCCCCCATGGCTTGATCAGCTGGTTTTTGTGGCACGCAATGCAGTGCCCGTCTGTCGTGTAAACCTTGACAGAGTTATCATAGTTATCCGTGACTCCGATGAGTCCCTGAGGGGTGATGGCGATGGACAGAGGGATGAGATTAGGAAGGTCAGCACCTAGGAAGCTCAAGACGAAGTTGTCAATGCTGCTCGGGTTGCGCCGGATCTCGCGCTGAAAACCTTTGCGGTTGAAGATCTGAATTCGATAGTTGCCCCGGTCCGCCACCAGAACGTCCCCCTGAAGAGTTACACAGATGCTCACTGGCAGGTTAAACATGCCCGGGAGGTTTCCTTTGCACCCCATCTTCTTTACAAACTGACATAACTGACCCGTGGATGCTGATCCAGTCCCAGGTCCGCCCCCGTCCACGGATTTGGATTTGAAGCTACCAGGCGAGGCGCAAACTGCTTCCTCAACGGTGCTCGTCATATCGACGTCATGATACAAATCTACAGGGGCGGTGGTGGCGGAGACAGCCACAGCGGCGGCAGCAGCAGCAGCTAACACCTGACCATCCTCTTCATCCGTGTTAACGGTACACTGCTTGGTCGTCAGCTGACCCACGTCTAACGACTGCGGGTTCTCCGTTTTCACCAGCTCGGGTTCTTGCAGCTTCAGGAGTACAGGAAGATTGCTTTTTACATCCAGCTCTTCTTCGTCGTTCCCGCCCGCCTCTTCTAGAAGAGCGGTGTCGGTTTGCTTAATCCTCATGGTCAAGTAGTCACACCTAGACACAACCTGGACCTCGGCGATGTTCAGGAGATACGTTTGCTCTTCAAGGATCTGAGAATTTAGCTTCTCTACCTCAGCCAGGGATGCTGCAAAGGCACGGCGCGATCGCCCGAGCTCTTCCTGAAGCTGCAGCTCGGCCCTCGCGTACTCCTGCTGCACCGCTTTGTACTTCAGACGCAACGATTTCGAAACACTATCGATAGCCGTCTTCTTCTTCTGAATGTTAGTCATGGTATCTCTGAGAGTCGCCAACCTTCCGCCGAGGTCTTTCCGGCACTGCTCGGCGGCAGCGTGTATGCTCAGCACAGTGTGCCCGTGATGCTGGTGACCTTCGACCTTGCAGGCATCACAGAGCACCACGGAGCAGTCGCAGCAGTACTGGCGCGGCAGCCGGTTCTTGCACGACTTGCACATGAGGCCGGCCGTCGACACGCACGAGCTGGCGCAGTCAATGATCTTCAGCACAGTGAGATTGTCAGCCAGTTGGGAGATGCTGCTCATGCGGGACACTTTACTGCAAAACGGGCATCGCACGCCGTTAATGGTGCTCGCCAGGAGCTTCTCCAGGCACTGCCGGCACACAGAGTGGCCACACTGGAGCAGTTTGGGACGGAGCTGTTCTTGATTGTAGGTTTCGAGGCAGATGGGGCACTCCAGCACCTCTCGCACCAGGTCCGGATCCAGACACGATGCAGCTGCCATGGTGCATTTCACAAACTGTGGATCAGAAAAGAAAAAGGTTATGTAACACCATGAACCCGCAAGGTGAGGGTTAAGGAAATGAGATTTGAAGGTAATTGCATTTTCTGTACGCTCGAGTTGGATTTTTTTAGCGAATACTTGAGTAATGATCTTTGAGCAAGATTTTTCCCACAAGCCACTCCCTGTAATGGTGGAAAACCAGGATACACCATTTATATTGGTTTAAATTCATAAAATTCATACTGACACAAGTTACGGCAAGGTGAACATTTGATTATTACTTTTCTTTTATCTTAGAAGTTTCAAGTTACCGCATGATGTTTTATTCTCCATCTAAAGTCTCACATTAGTTTTTAATTGTTTATGGAAACAGATGAGCAAACTACAACTAAACTACACTTAATCACAACGTTTATAGCCTGACCATGTATAGTTTCATTATCTAAAAATAAATGAATAAATAAACAGCTTAAAGACTGTGATGTAAGATATTTACAGTTATATTGTGATCCTGGTGCACTGATGATAACTTAGCTCTGTGTACACACACCTAGTTAGCATCCATGCTAACACAAACCCCCCAATCCAAAACACAGCGCTTGTCATGACTGCGCAAAAATAATTCATAAACAATATTCAGACAGACATATATATCTATATATATCTATAAAGTGCTGGACGAGTTTATAAAGCGTGTGAAAGTGCAGAAGTCGGTGTATTTTGCCCACACGGCGGCTCTTACCTCCTGAACTCGGCTTAATGTCAGCCTGAGCCTGGCGATGCAGCATCAACAGCGCGAGCACTGCGGAGCTGACGTCAGGCGAGCCTTTAAGTAAGCGCCCGCCCACCGAATAATGTGATTGGTTGAGGCCGGGCTCACCTCCTGTGCGCTGATTGGGCTAGAGATTGATCATTCACGTGTCTTTGTTTTTTTTCTCCCCCCGTTCTTTATTCTTTTATTGTGGACGATACATTAAAAATAAATAAATAAAAAAAAAGAATTATGTTTATTTTCTCATAAATAACTCCATCTGAGACATTATGGAGAAGGTGAAGAAAATACAAACGAGCCAAATTAAATAATGATGATTGTAATAATAATTAAAAATATATTATAATGGTAACAGTTATATGTACTGTATATAATTATATATAAAAATCGATGAATTAAAAACATATTACATATATAATATACATGAATAATTTATAATAATAATAATAATAATAATAAACTATATTATAAAGTTATATTGTATAATAATGATGATCTATCTATCATAATATAATATATCTAATATGGTATAATATGTTATATGTATTATATACATGTGATTTTTTTTTTATTGACAAATTTAAAATAGATTATTATTATTTTAAATATACTTAATGTAATTATTTTTATGGTTTAATGTAATTTTATGGTGGTTTACTGGTTAGCCCTGTTGTCTTGCACCTCCAGGGTCTGGGTTCGATTCCCACCTTGGGGTCTGTGTGGGTTTCCTTTTGGAACTTCAGGTTTCCTCAGACAGTCCAAAGACATGAATTGCATTTTCAAATCGTCAATCCAAAGTAATCGTTTGATGATGATGATGATGATGTGTATATATTCTTAATAATAATGTGATTTTCTTGTTAAAATTGTATATTATATTTGTGTATACTTTTTTGGAACATTTAACTGGAAAAAAATTCAAGATGATTTTATATTATGCTGTAATGCAGTTTCCTGCCTCCAGATGGAGATAAAGATCTACCTAAAAATATCAACACATCGGAACATCTAGTGTACAGTGGTTCACAGATGTGATTTCGTCATCTTCTTGCATTGTCAAGTCACAAATTCGATCAAGTTTTCATCTTTTTTTTTTTCTTCATTACGCCCAACCTCACTCACTCATCATCTATACCACTTTATCCTGTTTTTGGGGGTCACAGGGGGCCTGGAGTCCATCCCAGCCGAGTTTGGTCACGAGTTAGGTAACACAATGGACAGAGTGCCAATTCATCGCAAAGCACACACATATACACACACACACACTTATTCACACAGTATGGCAATTTGGAAACACAAATTAGTCTAATCTGCATATCTTTGGACTGTGGAGGAAACGCTCCATTCATGGGGAGAACATACAAACTCCATGCACACATACACAAGTTTCATTTCGGGAAAATTAAGAGCAGAGCTGGAGATGAGTCATGTAGAAAAGGTGAACTGAGTGTCTGCCATCAGGGTTGGTCTTTATCTGTAATACTAATAATATATGACAAACGGAAGAAGTAGAAGATGAAGTGATTGGGGAAGTTCGGGAAATTTTCATATTTTCTTGAAATAAAATTGATTCTACACTTGTAAAGGACAAGTGACGTCTTAGTAAAATATTAGTACGTAATATTAATAAACAAATGTATATATTTTTATCATATTTAAACTACTTGGCAATTTATTTTTTTACCTAGCAAAATTTCGATTCACCCCCCCCCCACACACACACCCCGAAATATACCATGATCAACGGGATAAATTTGACCAGTATGGAAAATATTAATACCCCAATCCAACAACCTCACCAGTTTTTTTTCTCTGTTCCTGAAAAATGGCATGCACAGTGGCTTAGTGGTTAGGACAGTCACATTGCACCTCCAGGTTCCAGGTTCGATACCCAATTCCCGGGTTTAAGTGCATGGAGTTTGCATGTTCTCCCGTGCTTGTTGGGTTTCCTCCAGGTACTCCGGTTTCCTTCCACTTCAGGTTAGCAGATAGCAGATTAGTATTCAGGTAAATGGCGTTCCCAAATCGTCCACAGTGTATGAATGTGAATGTTGACTGGAGGTCCTACCATGGTAGTGCAAAATTGGAATAATACAAATGGTCGCCTCCAATGTCCCTATTTGGATTACAGTGGTAAAATGCTAAGCTAATTCTGCGTTACAAGCAATTTAATTTTAACGCAGCAAAATTTACATGTCTGTGGGGTAAATTTGACCATGTGGACAAAATTATCCCAATTACACCTAAGAAAAACACAACAATTCATGTGAAAACGATAATATTAACTTGAGCCATGAACAGAAATTTAAGTAAGTTTATTAATTGTTTATTAATTATTTATTTAAAAATGGCAGCACGATGGTGTAGTGGTGGTGTCGCCTTGCACCTCCAGCGGCCGGATTCGATTCCTGGCCAGGTTCGATTCCCATCTCTCTGTATGCATGGAGTTTGCATGTTCTCCATGTTCTTGGTGGGTTTCTCCCAAAGTCCAAAGCCATGCAGATTAGGCTGACTGTTGTTCCCAAATTTCCTGTAGTGTATGAATGATTGTGTGAGTGTGTGTAAGTGAGTGTGTGCCTTACGATAGATTAGCACCGTGTTCAGGGTGTACTCTGCCTCGTGCCCTAAGCCTCCTGGTATTGGGTCCAGGCCCCCCGCGACCCTGAATACAGGATAAAGCGGTATAGACAATGAGTGAGAAAGTGAGAGAGAATTTATCAAAAAAAAATAATAATAATAAACTTCTTTAGCAGCAGCTGAAGTAGTTAGTGATTGATAATAATCCCGATTTATTTTAATTTAAAAAAGATTTGTAGTAGAAAAAAATGAATCTCATTCACAAGACGGGAGCAAGTAGATTCCTAGAGATACAATAGGCTGGGAACTTTCATGTTCAACTGGAATGAAATGACCCCAACTTCCTCTACCTTTTAGTTTAGATATTACTTTATCTTTAGTAATATTTTTGTATTTCTTTTGCATCTTTTTTTTTTTTTTGGAAAGTGAATTTGTACATGTAATGATAGATAATGATAAAGTTGAGATTAAATGAACAGCGATAAAATAAAACAATTTTATTGTATAAGACAAATAAAAACACTCCGTGTTATGCTGATACAGGAAAATAATTAGTGAGCTCAATTGTGTTTTATCATATTACACCACAAAAACATTTAAAATCTAGTCTTTTTTTTATCCTTGTACTTTCACATTTGATTTTGTAAAATGGTAAATCAGTTCCTGTCCTGATTTCCGATATAGCCGCTATAAACCTGTTTTCTCATCATCCTCTCTTTTTTACCCGTCTCTTCAAATAGGAAAAAAAACATTGTGACGTCACCGAGAAACCACAATGCATATCCTCTCGTCTCTTCCAGTTACAAAGACTTAATACAAAGCGTTTTCACTGGAGACTCATTTCATTGGCGTTTTTTATATAAGACCTACAGAAAATTTCATCATATCCACAATTAGACATAATCACTTAATGTTGTTTATGTGGATCATATGCGGTACAAGTTCCTGTGAATGTGCTGTTACTATGGAAACCATAAGCGGTGCATTGATATTGAGCTGCTGTGGAGCTGTTACTAGAAGATGAAGCAAACACTTTGTGTGCGATCAGGTTTGAAATTTCGACAAGGCTGTGGTATAAAGACATTTATTGAACCGCTAAAGGTAGATAAGGTGCACAGGTTATTAACAATGCATTGTACAATTAATAATGCATCGATAAATGGCTTCTAGAGCTCAATAAATGTCTCTCTCTCTCTGTCTCTCTCCCTCCACAGAGGTGACAGAGCAAGTCAGCCGCCGGGACCTGAAAGCCGTACCCTTCATCACCTACCTGTCCGACCTGATGAAGACCCAGCTCCTGTCTGATGACCTGGTGGCTGGAGTGGAGATCCAGTGTCAGGAGAAGGGCAGCTGCCCGGCGGCGTGTCACCTGTGCAGGCAGGTGGGCAGAGACAGTCCGAGCCCCATGCCCTCGTTGCTCGAGGTCAGCCGCTCCGTTCCGCTCTACAGTCTCATACAGGACAACTTCACCAAAGAGGTGAGAGACACTACTGCAATGCAAATACCAACAACATACAGTATATACAAAAAATACTCAGGGTTGCCAGAATGATGTCGAAGATTTTACCAAAACACTGTGGTTTTGAAATATTTTATTATACACTCTTATACCACACCAGATGTTTTCTTTTTTTTTATTTTTATCCATTTATGGTGTCATTTCAAGGAAAGTCCCCAAAGAATCACTTTTGATAGCAGCTATAAAAACTTTTTTAAATATAATTTTTTTAAAAAAAGACCTCACCATCTATATGATTACAAAAAAAAATTCAATCCGTTTAATATTAGACTTCAGTTTATGTTTTAAAATGCACAAATAGCTTGTCATAAACTTACGGCAGAGACACATCTGTCTAAAAGGAGTTTAATAATACAGCGAGTTATATACTCTCATAACTGTGTTCTGTACAATCAAAAGTCCCGGTTTGACTCGAACACCCCTCTTAGTATATACCTAGTTTGTAGGAATAAAACTATTTAAGCTAATTACAACAAGGTCATCAAACCACATCATTTTCTAGGACATCAAAATAACTTAGAGCTCAATTTTATTTCTGAAACGATGTTTTTGTTCCAAACACCCGAATGTCTGCTTCACTTTGTGAAAGTGTTCAAGACTGAAATTACAAAATTCTCCAGCAGATGGTAGGAATGATTAACTCTAGAGTCCAGGACATTGATTTCTCATTAGAGGGGGATGATGAATAGAGAACATGTGTGTTGTGTGTGTGTGTGTGTGTGTGTGTGTAGTCTACACATGCTTGCACTTCATCCTCCTCACAAACTGAGAAAATCTGACATATCTCTCCACGAGGAGCAGACTCATATTCAATTAGCAGCCCAGTAGCCACTGTATCTTCTGACTCATGGAGTTAATGAGGATATTAAATCGTGTTTGGAGCGGATCGCCACTGCTCTCGTTTTTCCGCTTCATTTCTCCCGGCACTGACGTCTACGATGGAATTAGCCGGCGTCTGTTGTGCTACTGTGAGTTACAAGGCAGACGCGAGAGTGACGCACTAACCAAACCGGCCACTTTGACAATTCTGACGACTTCAAAACATGGTGCATCTCTCTCTCTCTCTCGCTCTCTGTCCTCTATTCCCTCCTAGTGATCACTTGGTGGTTGTGTGTGTGTGTAAGAGAGAGTTGAAGGCTGTCATACCTGCATAAATGGCTGTCACCGGTAACAAGAGGCTCGGCGGGGGTGAGAGACGAGCAATCAATATCAGACAGTCCCTAGTCGGAGACTGTCGATAGGTAAACAAACAGAAGAGTGCGGTATCCCCCCTGCACTCACACACTCACTTAGATGCACATGCAGTGCAGATGGCTGGACTTCTCCTTCTGAAAGTAGTGACATTATGCCAATGTTATTGATGTGGATGTCACTGATGTCATCGACACTGGAGTACCAGCCAATACATCATTTGTGTCTTCTTTATATGCCTTATCCAATGTGAAGGGAAAAGATTGCCCAAGGAAACCAAAATATACTGCAGTACCCCAGAATATGTGTCTTACCCCGACCCAAGGTGTAAAGATGACGATGCACAATGCATATTCCTATTATATCAATCAACTCCTTACCATCAGACATCAAAGGTTTTATCTAGCACCTTTCCCCTGAGTTTTCCGGTTTCCTCCCTCCCCTTGCAGATTGTTAAAATGTAATTGACCCTAGGTTCCTTGAGATAGACCAGTATCTAATTCAGTTTGTATTTCAGCCTCCCCCAACTATTCATGGGGTAGACTCAGGGGGTAGACTCTGAATATACAGTACACTGACCATGAATAGGACAAAAGCTGAAGGTCAATGAAATGGAATTCATTCATTTTGGAATCTATACAACATTGAGTTCGACTTTCAGAAAAGGCTTTACTGCGGTCTCTTTTAAAATTATATAATTAAGTGTCCAAGGAATCTTTGCACAGATACAAAAGATTCAAGATCAAGATTCAAGATTCAAGATTCTTTATTTGTCACATGCATAGTTATACAAGTACAACACGCAGTGAAATGTATCCTGAACCGCTCCTACTTTGTGCAAATAACAAGAAACAAAAGAAATAATCTATAAATAGAAATAGAAATTTAAGAAAAAAAAAAAAAAAAAAAAAAAAGGGGGTGCAAATGTAAACATAATAATAAAATGTGTATCTGAGCAGGATAAAGATGTTAGTGCAAGTGATGCTTACAGTCCAGACTAAAGTGCAGTGTGCAGTGTGGAATGTCAGCACAGCAGTGTGTGGGTGAACTGTTACCAGTCTTATGAATGGGAGAGTGGCCCATCATGGTTGAGGAGTCTAATCGCCTGTGGATAAAAACTCCTCCTGAGTCTCTCCGTTTTGGCCATAATGACCCGGAATCTTCTGCCTGAATGCAGAAGTTTGAACAGTCCGTTATTGGGGTGCGACAAGTCCTTAATGATACGAGCTGCCCTGGTTTTACATCTCCTGGTGTAGATGTCCTGCATGGAGGGGAGAGTTAACCTGCAGCAGCGTTCAGCTGCCCGGATCACTCTCTGGAGGGCTTTCCTGTCCTGTACACAGCTATTCCCAAACCAGGATGAAATGTTCTGTGTTAGGATGCTCTCAACAGCACCCGAGTAGAAAGCCTTAAGGACAGCAGGGGAAACCCCAAACTTCCTCAACTGCCTCAGGTGGTACAGACGCTGCTTTGCCCTTTTCGTCTGAGCACAGATATGCTCAGTCCAAGTCAGATCCTCGGAGATGTGGACGCCCAAGTACTTAAAGCTGCTCACTCTCTCCACTGGAGCTCCATTGATGATGAGGGGTTTGTGGTCCTGTTGTCTCCTTCTGAAGTCCACCACCAGCTCCTTCGTCTTACTGACGTTCAGTCGGAGGCAGTTTTCTTCACACCATAGTGCCAGGTTCTCCACTTCATCTATGTAGGCCGACTCATCGTTGTTGGAGATGCAGCCCAGCACCACCGTATCGTCAGCAAACTTAACGATGGTGTTGGAGTCGAACATGGCCACACAGTCTGAAGTGTAGAGAGAGTATAGCAGTGGAGAGAGAACACATCCCTGTGGAGCACCTGTGTTGATGGTGATGCTGCTGGAGAAGCACTTGCCCACTCTCACCGCTTGAGATCTGTCCGAGAGGAAGTCCAACACCCAGGCACACAAGCGTTTGTTAAGTCCTAGATCTCTCAGCTTTGTGAACAGTCTGTTAGGCACTATTGTGTTGAAAGCAGAGCTGTAATCTATAAAAAGCAATCTCACATAGTTACCTTGCATCTTGTCCACGTGGCTGAGAGTGGTGTGCAGAACATGGGAGATGGCATCCTCTGTGGATCTGTTGGGGCGGTAGGCGAACTGAAGTGGATCTATGGAGCTGGAATCCTTTGGCATTCCCAAGAACCCTTTGGTGGCTCTGAAGGATCTGTAGGGCATTAAAAAGAATCCTTGAGGGAACCAAAAAACCCTTGGTGGATCCAAATAATCATTGTTCGTACCAAAGATTCACTGGGGGATCTAAAGCATCCTTGGGGGTTCAACGGATAACTGCGGCATCAAAAGAATCCTTGAGGCATTAAAAGAATCCTTGAGGGCTTTAAAGAATTCTTTGGGAATCCAGAGAATCCTTTGGGAATCTTAGGAATCCTTGGGGCAGCTAAGGAATAATTGGGGGATCCAAAGAGTCCTTGGGGCATCAGAATAATTCTTGAGGGATTTAAAGAATTCTTGTGGATCCAAAGAATTATTGGGGGTTCCAAAGAATCAAAAGAATTCTTCAGGAGTCCAAACAATTGTAGGGGAATGTAGGAGTGTATCCTGAGAAGAAGTTGAGCGATACCATCAGTCCTGTGCCACGCCAACATCCGGAGACCATTCATGTGTGCGGTTGCTTCTTAACCAAGGGAGTGGCCTTATTCACAAGTTTGTGGAAGAACACAGCCATGAATAAAGAATGGTACAAAAACATCCTCCAAGAGCAACTTCTCCCAACCATTAAAGAACAGTTTGGCGACGAACATTGCACATTACCATGAGACAAAAGTGATAACTAATTTTGAGTCCACAGCAATCTCTCCAGACCGTAATCCCATAGAGAGCTTGTGGTCAATCGTCAAGACAAGGATGGACAAACAAAACCCCATAAATTCTGACAAACTCCAAGCATTGACTATGCAAGAATGGGCTGCCATCAGTCAGGATGTGGCCCAGAAGTTGGTTGACTGAATGCCAGGGCGAATTGCAGAGGTCTTGAGAAAGAAGGATCAACATTGCAAATATAAGCTCTTTGCATAAACTTAATGTAATTTTTTTTTAAATAAAATCTACTGACTCATATGAGATTCTTGTAATTACACTTCAGTATACCAGAGAAACATCTGAAAGAAAATCTAAATGCACTGAAAATTAACACGGCTATAAAATGCCAAAGTGTTTTTGTTATCTATCTGAAGGATCCATAACTGGTTTTATATACAACCTTGTAACATATTGGTTTCCGAATGGAATCATTTTCTTCGATAACCCTACAACAGTAAACTATCCAAAAACTGAAGAACCATTTTAGAAGTGGACATTGTTGTCTTTTCTATACATCTATATAGTCTGGCCTAGTTTACATTTAGTCATTTAGCAGACGCTGTTATCCAGAGCGACTTACATTTTTATCTCATTATACATCTGAGCAGTTGAGGGTTAAGGGCCTTGCTCAAGGGCCCAACAGTGGCAACTTGGTGGTTGTGGGGTTTGAACCTGGGATCTTCTGAACCGTAGTCCACCATAGTCCAATGCCTTAACCACTGAGCTACCCCTGGCTCATAGTTAATGACTTCACCTTTGAATTTTCCTTCAATTTGCAGTTTTCCTTTCAGATCCAGAGCCTGAACTTGTATATACATAAACATGCTACAGCCCATTTGGTAACTGTATACAGATGACTTACTGTACCTGTATTTTCCCTGCAAGACATCACATTCCTTGATGAGGCACAGCAAGCCTATTACTTATTGGTCCATCTCACCATCACAAAAATCATTCAACTGGGGTTGAATTACATAAAATGGGAATTGGTTGACTACCTCCCTCAAAAAACACCATAGCGGAAACTTGGGCCTAGCAGGATCACAACCGGTGAAGCAGCCAGCCGTCTCATGTGACACTTTTGATCCTGTTTTCATCACAGTGAAACCCCCAGTAGACTCCTGCACTGGAACGAGCACAGTAAGAGCTTTATCCGTCGCAGGTCAAGAGGATATCTCCTCCGTAATGCAAAGATTATGGGATTACTTTTGAGAGCATCAAAAAAATAAATAAATAAATAAAATAATAATAATAATAATAATGCGTATCCAATCCATACATTTAGAAATTAGCTCATGTTTTGCAGTATTGATGCAATTTTTATCCGCATACATTTTATATTTATAATTCTCACAAATTTGTTGAATTGACAGTAAAAGCTTTAAATTCAACCCGTTTTTTAAAATGTGTTTCAAATAATGAAAGTTGAAAACACTTGAGAATCTCCTTAATCCAGCACCACAATAGACCCCCTATTATTGTTGTCCTGTTAGTGCCCTCATGGTGAACATTTATAGAAACACCATAATCTCCTAATCTTGCTCTCAGACAGTGACACAAAACAAAGAGAAAAACAAGCAATTAGGCTTTGGTCAGATCTTTCTGTTTACCACTCCAAACGAATAAGCCTGCTAATAAACCTGTACGCTAACAAACTGCACTGCATCTTGGGAAATGGCTACCATGAGCCATTTCCTGTCCTGGCTTCTGCTTATAGACCTTTCATCCAAAAATTGGTTCTCTACAATCTCTGCAAAATGTGTTACCAGCAATTTCAGAAGTTAACGTAATCGGGTGGTTGATGGTTTCCTTATTTATACTGTAGTAAAAACTTCTTAGCCAGAGAGAGTGAGAGCTCAAAGCAAGAGCAAATCCAATATGTTTTTAAAAGAAGGCAAGATTTGCATATACGCTCTTAAGTATTAAACCAGCAGCAACCCAGGTGCTGAGTGAAAGAAAAAAAGAAGAAGATTTTTCCTAGAGCACAAATAAGGATAAACGTACACTCAATTTACAACCTGAAAGGTAAAGGAAATCTGCTTAGACCACACTAAGATGACATCGCCTGATTGCTAAACAGCTCAACGACCGTATCGATCGCTCTCCTCATGAACGAGCAGTTCACCCAAAGGTCTCGTTACCTGGAAGTCGCTTCAGAGATATTAACCTTTTGCCATCCAGACTGTGCTCCATTAACCTGTGCGATAGGTACAGTATGACCTCGCACTGCTCCTGGGGTCGCACTCGGTGAAACGATCGCGCCGTCTGTCTGACCAGCGTTTACATTGTTTTCAGGCAGGTAATTGCAACATTAATTGGCTGAACAAAGATAAATGGAACATAAATACGTTTGGTGGTTAGGCTCGCTACGTTTGCTGTCAGGGCCAATGGGATTTTCTGAAGCTTAGTTTACGAAAAGAAGGTGTCACATATAGTTCAAGGGTCTTTTAAGCATTGAAAAATGTCGGTTTATTTGGCAAAACTGCCTACTGCATTGTATACATCTTAGTCCACTTATCCGGTCATTATGTTGTCTAAAAGTATATTTTCTGATTGTGTGCATATGCATATCTTTCTTGGCCTCTTTTTATAAACACTGTTCGGTGTTTTAGGCTGCGATTTGAAAGGTCACCATATTGTTTCCTTATTTCCTTCAGGAAGAAGTGTGCGTAGAATTTGTGTGGTGAAGTCGCCCCCCGCAGCGAAACCCACTAACAGTTAACACACGTAACCAGTATATACTGCCGGGCTTGTTCAATCTGACCATGCTTACATTATTTGGAAAACGTAACTGTGATTTTAATTGGTGTTTTCCTTTTTACATGTGTCACTAAGTGGGCAGACATGTCCTGGAGTGTTTTTTTTTTTTTCATAGGAAAATACAAAAACAAAAGGCAAGAACAAAACGTGGTTATGATCATCATGGCATCACATTTCCTACTTGGATTGGTGCTGTGCAGGAAAAGCACATATGTTGTTTTCTCATGTTCTGCTGCTCATTCAAAGAAGTCTGCACACACTTTTTAGTCTATTATTGGTGCTAGTCTCAAAAGTTTGACCCAGTGGAGCCATTTATTAGATTTTTTTTTCTTTTTATTGTATAAATCACTTCAAACCTTTTTGATAAATTTCCCCTCCATTCCACCCACACGTCTCTCTCTCTCTCTCTCTCTCTCTCTCTCTGTAAAGCATCTTTCATGCAGGTCATTATAACTCCATAGATTGGATTGCCCTGCCATCCGCCTCCACTCCAACCCTAAAAACGCTTCATTCATCAAAACTGCTTACTAATATTTGCTTGGAAGATGATGAATGTGTCGACCTGAAACTAAGATTGCCAAGTGATGCCATCAGTGCATATAAATCCCTCCGGATATGGTGACCACAGTTCAGGCCTTCAAGTTGGTTCACCTTGATGTCATCATTGCAGTTGGCTGAAATGACTAATTTGGTTACTTTAACCCAAGTACTGTATTATAGTGCTCATTTCAAACAAGTGTGAATCGCATGACTTCACTTTTGGTCTTGACTAGTACACTTTGCAAGTACCCTTATCTAAATGACAATGAAGAGTGGTTCTGAAACTGGAAGAAGTACAGTATAAAGACCTTTGAGAACCAGCCAAGCTTTGACTTTGCTCTGGAAATCCCTCAAAACAAGGTATCAGATATGGTGCATAAATGTCATAAAGAGTAAAGAAAGTAAAACATGGGGGATGAGAAGAAAGTGGAGCTTCAGGAAGAAATTTGCAACACGGTTGCCATGGTTCAGCGGTTAAGTCTCTTGTAAACTGATCAGACGGTCAAGGGTTCAAGCTCCAGTATTACCGAGCTGCCATTATAGGGATCTGATTAAGACACGCTGATGCTCTGACCACAACTTCCAAACAAGCTGGGCCGTGCAAAAACAGAATTTCACTGCATTGTAATGGAAATGCAATATATAAAGGCTGCTTCTTTTTAGTAAGCAAAATTTCCCCAGGTGTGAATGTGTGTCGTACATCTCACTCATAATGTGTTCCATGGATAAGCTCCAGGGCGCCTCATGATCCTGACCAGCATCGTTTGGTTACTGAGGATAAAGATATAAATCAATGAATTCAATATTAAGTAGAGTATTAAGTAGAGTTCTCAGTTACTACCGTTCTGATATTATTATTAAATACAGATTATGATTAAAATTAATATGTCCGGAATCACCTGCCTGATATAGGTTTTGCATGTTTCCTTTTATTCTTCAGCATTTCCCCTCATAAGCCTCAGAGTTCCCAGATCTCGACAGTCCCCCAGTCTGACCTTTTTGTCACGGTTTCCAATTAAAATCAGACATGCCCATGTCTGTACGAAAGCGCCTGGAGATGCCCTCTCTCCAAGTGCGACTTTACAGAACCATGCCACATTCCGAGCTGAGGTGCGAGCGAGTGAGCAAGTGCGTAGTCTGCCGCTTCCTGAGGTATGACTCACCGTGCCCTCGCCGAATTTAATTGCTTTTCTTTCACCTGCTCCATTTTATCCTTTCTCAGGCCTTCAAGAGTGCCGCCATGAGCTCATACTGGTGTGCGGGTAAAGGTGACGTCATAGACAACTGGTGCCGATGCGACCTGAGCGCCTTCGGCAGTGACGGCCTGCCCAACTGCAGCCCCTTGCTGCAGCCCATGTAAGTCGCTTTCTCCCCTCGCTAACTCCTCATCCTCCAACTGTCTCGAGTCTTCAAGCTCTCGCTGTTCTTTAATTACTGTCTGACAGTTTCTGTTCCTCCTGAGGAAGGTACCAGGATGTTCCGAGCTGTTAGTACTTTGTGTAATTGTGAGTCATGGAGGCTTGCAGAGACATTTGTTTTTCAAACTAGATTTCTTGTTTAAAAAAATGATAAAAACCATAAATGCTCTACCTTTGACTTTTGGATAACCTTATCATAGTTATACCTAGGATATCATTTATGTTTTCCCTGATTGAAGATTATAGCATAGTGGAGACTAAATGTAAACTGAGGTTGTAAATGTTATTATAGCCCAGCACTACTTTGTGGTTTTATCTGAGTAAAAGGAGGAAGATAAAAAATGAGATACATAAAATGGAGAATAATTGTGATTTTAACTGATGTATAATATTTTCCACTGGATTTTTTTTCACTGGTACTATATACCGTACTATGTAGTACCTTGTTTTAACATATTGACATTTTGCTTTACAGACTGAGGTTGTCTCCTCACCTGGAGCCCTCAAGCACTGTCGTGGCTCTCGAGTGGGTGGATGTAGAACCTCTTATTGGCTACAAAGTTGCCGATTACATCATCCAGCATAAGCGCATTGAGGACCCATCCGAAGCGGAGATCTACACCGGTATGTAGGTCACTGGAGTACTTGACACGCTATATCTATCACTCTTTAGCTTAGTCTTAGCTTTAGTCTTTTTGGAACCTGAATGTTCATTGATAAAGACAAATTACTCTTGAGATTTCAGGTTGTCAAGTTAGAGCTATATCTATAACTTTGGGTTTTTGGATTTGCTTTGTTTTCATACTCACACAATTAAGTACTTAGGTGGTAAAAGATCCTTGTAAAGACTTCGTAAAAGCATTCATCAGTGCATTGGTTAAAATATGCTAACAGGAGAATTGAATAAACATTTACTCATTGTTAATCAGTTCTGGGAGCACGTTCGTAAGTCGTATTTGTTATTAAGTCTGACAAAGTGAGTCTTAGACGCCTTTGACACAAATATAGAACGTAAAGCATAGCAATCCACTTGATGGAATCTCCAACCCCCTTTCCCCAAACAAAAACTGTAATTGCGCCTAAGGAAAATAATCTCACATGAAATATAACAGTGTTGTCTCTGCACCTTTAAATTGCAAGGGGAATCCAGAATGCCATTTTGTCTCAGAGCTATTTTTCATTGTGTTGAACTGTGAACCATGGTGACACTGTGGTTGTTACGCCCCTTGTCTAGGTCGGGCCGTAACAAGAGTGAAAAAAAAAAAGAAAGAAGGGGGTGAGACCAAAAGTGCGTTTGCTTAGTGTTTATTTACAATAAGGTGAATAAGCAAATCCCAAAAGGGTGGCTGTAAGCTTCAGAAGCCGACAAGGCCAAAACAATAAACAAAATTACCTCTATCTAATATCAAAGGGACACAACTAACCTGCACCGAAAATAAAGAAACAGAATTACAAAGTTCTTCCCTCAACTCCCTAACTAACCACAAACCAAGAAAAACAAAGTGCAAACAAAATGGCGGCGACTCCTTACTAAGCCACTAAATAAAGTAAATACAAATGTATACAAAAGTATCAACAACCAAATGAACAAAAACAAAGAGGGCAAACACAAAAGCATAGTCAAAACAAGCAAAATGGTCATACACAGAATAGGCAATCGAAAACCAAGCAATTATCAAAAAGGGGAAAATCAAAGAGTAGTCAGAAACGAAGCAAAAGGGTCATACACAGAGTAACATTTAGGATCAAGCATAAGATAAGCAGTAAGCAAAGACACGGTCTGTAGCATGGTGGTCTGAAGGCCTTAAGTAGGCCTCTGGGTGTCCTGGAGAACCAATCAGCTGGGAGGAGGCGGGACCAACAAAGGACAGGCAGAGAGCAGCAGCCAATAGATTTCTAGGCACACTGAAGAGGGTGGAACCTGAAGCAAGGGGAGACACACCCTATCCCACCACCAGCAGAGACAAAGCCAGCATAACCAGAGACACAAAAAACAAATAAATCCAATATTGTAACACCCCCTCCCTTAAGAGTCAACACCCTGTTCACAATTATAATCATGGCATCGAGACAATGAGTCAGCTACTACGTTTTCAGACCCTTTCTTATGTCGAATATTCAGGTTAAAACCTTGCACAATTAAACACCAACGCATGAGACGTTGGTTGCTGTTTGACATACGATGCAAGAATACGAGGGGGTTATGATCTGTATAAACTGTAATGGGGTCCGAGCTGGAACCGATGTAAACCTCAAAGTGTTGAAGTGCAAGCAAAAGCGCAAGGGCTTCCTTCTCAATAGTGCTGTAGTTCAGCTGGTGACGGTTAAACTTATGAGAAAAGTAACTTACGGGATGATCTATACCATCTGCATCCTCCTGAATCAACACAGCACCAGCACCTGTACCACTGGCATCCACCTCAAGTTTGAAAGGTTTGGAAAAGTCAGGAGCAAAAAAGACAGGTGCAATACATAAAAGTGATTTAGCAGACTCAAATGCTGCTTCACAACTAGGTGACCAAACAAAAGGGACAGAGTTACGGAGGAGAGATGTAAGAGGCAAAACAACATCAGAAAAATTTCTACAAAAGCTTCTGTAATAGCCTGCCATACCGAGAAAACGAAGCTCTCTTTTTGTTTTGGGTGCGGGAAATGCAACAATTGCCTTTACTTTGGCATCTAGCGGGCGAACTGTACCTTGTCCCACCTGTTTACCAAGGTGACCAGCGAGATCATGGTCATGGGCAATACGCAAAACTTGTGTTCTATATGGTTTTGGAACCACAACCTGGAAAACAGCCTTTGACTCATGCTTAACATCAGAGGGTGACCACTTTCGCATTAAAACACCATTGTCAAAGAAGTATGCCATTGAGTGTTGAGGTAACTCAGCACTATCTACAGCTGCAGCAATACAACGAGAGAGAGACGCGTCAGATTTCTGAGCAGCAACGAGCTGCTCTCGCCCAACACCCCATGTAGCGACATCTTGTACGGAGAAGTCCTTATCCTCTGGAGAAACATGTGGACTGGAAGACATATTCTCGTCTTCGAATACTGGGTGATCACTACACATAAATGAATTAGAAAGATCATCAACATCCTTCATTTTACGAGCCTGAGCGAGCGTCACCACACAGGTACTAAAAACAGAGGGAAACTCACGTGACAGCGCGTCACTTTCATGCACCTCAGGAGCATCCGTTATAACAGGCAAGTGAAAAACCTTACCACCAGCTAAATCGTTACCCAATATAAGAGAAACTCCTTTAATTGGCAACTGAGGACGAACTGCAACCTTAACAAAGCCAGACACGATATCACAGTTAAGATAAATCACATGTAACGGAGCTTTCACAACTCCAAGTTCAATTCCCTGAACTAAAACATCTGCACCACAACTAGACTGGTCAGATAAAGGCAAGACACCTTCCAAAATAAATGACTGAGCAGCGCCGGTGTCTCTCAGAATACGAAGTGGCGTAGGCTCAGAATCTGCATCCGAAAGTGAAACCATTCCATCCAAGATAAATGGGTTAAACGCAGCATCCACTGACAAAAGCGAAGTTGAACTTTCTGCTGGCTGCGGTGGTACATTAACTAAAGCCACACTCTAAGTGTTCTGTGCTTTACGACGGTTCTTACGAGATAACGTAGGACAGGTAGCGATGAAATGTCCAGATTCATGACAATAGAAACAATCACGGGAATCACTACCATTCTTAGACGCACTAGCGGAAACTTTAGGGCTACGATTTGCCATATCACGGCGCGGAGGCGAAAACACAGTTTTGTGAGTGAGCACAAACTCCTCAGCCAAAACGGCAGCATCAGCAAGCGACGAGACTTTTTGTTCATTTAAATAACAGACCAAAAGTGCGTTTGCTTAGTGTTTATTTACAATAAGGTGAATAAGCAAATCCCAAAAGGGTGGCTGTAAGCTTCAGAAGCCGACAAGGCCAAAACAATAAACAAAATTACCTCTATCTAATATCAAAGGGACACAACTAACCTGCACCGAAAATAAAGAAACAGAATAACAAAGTTTTTCCCTCAACTCCCTAACTAACCACAAACCAAGAAAAACAAAGTGCAAACAAAATGGCGTCGACTCCTTACTAAGCCACTAAATAAGGTAAATACAAATATATACAAAAGTATCAACAACCAAACGAACAAAAACAAAGAGGGCAAACACAAAAGCGTAGTCAAAACAAGCAAAATGGTCATACACAGAATAGGCAATCGAAAACCAAGCAATTATCAAAAAAGGGGAAAATCAAAGAGTAGTCAGAAACGAAGCAAAAGGGTCATACACAGAGTAACATTTAGGATCAAGCATAAGATAAGCAGTAAGCAAAGACACGGTCTCTAGCATGGTGGTCTGAAGGCCTTAAGTAGGCCTCTGGGTGTCCTGGAGAACCAATCAGCTGGGAGGAGGCGGGACCAACAAAGGACAGGCAGAGCAGCAGCCAATAGATTTCCAGGCACACTGAAGAGGGTGGAACCTGAAGCAAGGGGAGACACACCCTATCCCACCACCAGCAGAGACATAGCAGAGACAAAGCCAGCATAACCAGACACACAAAAAACAAATAAATCCAATATTGTAACAGTGGTGTAGTGGTTAGCACTGTCGCCTTGCACCTCCATGGTCCTGGTTTGATTCCCATCTCTGCGTGCATGGAGTTTGCATGTTCTCCCTGTGCTTGGTGGGTTTCCTCCGGGTACTCCAGTTTCCTCTCACAGTCTAAAGCAATGTAGGTTATGGTAATTGGCGTTCCCAAAATGGATTGGCACCCTGTCCAGGATGTACCCCGCCTCATGCTTCACGTCTCCTGGGATAGGATCCAGGCCCTCCACGACCCTAAATACAGGCTAAAGCGTTATAGATGATGAGTGAGTAAGTCAGTGGAGTGTAAACTCGTATTTTCTTGCGGACCTATCACCATCAGGACAGCCATTTTCTATCATCATGCTCCCGGACTGATTCATTGAAACCGGTGAGGCCGACTCATTTCTCCGGCACCTCAACATGCACACACGTACAATATACCAGGATTTAGACATTTTATACACTTCTTTACACACTGAAAATATTGGATATAATTGTAAATATTGGTATCTGTAAATGTACTTTGTACAATACATGAGAGCTATTTCTGTGATTGAACAGGACGTAGAACTGCAGTCCGTTCGTATCTGCAGAAATTCATAAGTCGGATGTTTGTAAGTCGGGGACTACGTGTATTTTGCTGTCATGCAACAGTACATTGCGAGTGTTGTGGGGACTTGCCTCTGTAGAAGGGAATTGTTTGTCCAGCACTTCCCATGAATGCTCAAACAGATTGGGGTCTGGGGTGTTTGAAGGCCATATCAGCAGGCTTGGGCTCTGTGCCAGGTGGTAGTGCTAGGTGTTCTGGTGTCTTTCTATTGTGGCTAGCATTGGAACTTTTCGCAAATTCTGCCGCATTGCCTTTGACCGGGTGCTCTGGCTTTTGGTTATACACCTTGCATTTCCGCAGCTCTACGGCTTTGTCCTTTGGCTCAGTAAGACAGGTTCAATTTACAAAGCAAGACATACCGTAATGAAAAACACACAGCATGTTTAATTCATTTTCTCAGGTTGATTCACTCAGTTGAATCACTTTATCTTATCAATTAAGAGTTCGTGTGAGTTCATTGCGAAGATGCTCTCGGACTGGATGATTTGGTCAGCACAAAAAGCATTATTGCTGTGTGACCTCACTGAGTGGAAAAACACACCAGGGTTCGATTGACATGCATATGTACTTAAAGATAATGGTGGTCAATGGATAACACTTGGTAGTACCTGAATTTGAAACCT
This sequence comes from Channallabes apus, assembly GCA_030522415.1. NCBI lineage: Eukaryota > Metazoa > Chordata > Actinopteri > Siluriformes > Clariidae > Channallabes > Channallabes apus. The sequence continues at coordinate 57,116,848 of CM060106.1, read as the reverse complement.
GGAGAATATGAAACCTGGCATTGAAGGTGTCTTGACTCGGGAACTTTGGATGAAGACATAAGATATTTAAAGGAATGAATGCGAATAGACAGAGTAATTGTATTGGCCCTTAATTTATCTTTAAGTCTATACTGTAGATGTCACTGCAGTAAAATTGAAGTGACATAAGTGAAACTTTTAAAAGAATCAACTGACATCGAATTGGCTGGGAAAGAAGGTCAGCGTTTGTTTAGAGTCGACGTTCTAATCTTATGACTGCGACCAATTTAGAAATTCAATTTCCCAGTGCTGGGAAATGACTGTTCTATATGACGTCTTCCTCATAGCCTCCTGGGCTGGTGAGCTGGTGGAAGAAAACACACACACACACACACACACACACACACACACACACACACCGCACTGACTGATGGCTCTGTTGATCTTGTGAAGTCCACTTAGACTCTGTCATCTTAGAGAAAAGGTTACAGAAGCCTGAGGATGGAGTTTAGGAAAGAAAGAAAGAAAGAAAGAGATTTGCAGGGTTCCTAATTGGAACCGGACCCCCTCCTTTATCCGCCCTTAAGTCATAGATAGTGAGTCAGCGTCTGGGTGATAGGCATTTAATAAAGGAGGATAGGGAAAAGGAAAGGTAGATCTGGCCAGGTTTAGTCATCCATTTGTGCAGGAGGAGGGCTGAAGGTGCAGGAAGGGGCAGATGATGTGTGACTCATGCATTCTTTTAGCAATACATCCCTGTCAATTAGCTGATAGATATATTCATAAAAAGTTCTTAAAAATCTCAGCCAAGGCACTGGTCATAAATTTCTTCACCTTCTGTGTCTGAAGTCCTTAAAGAACCAAAGTGAGTACTTCCTTTAACTTTTGGCACTCCAAATTGGATTGGATGTCTCCAATCAGATGAAATATCCGGTAATGTTTTTGGTCACAGCTGTGACAGCTTTGTCTCTCGTTCTCTGATCGATCATGTTGTTTGTTCTAAAATCTAAAGACGTCTTACTGTGTGAGGTTGAGGTATGACTATAAACATGTCTGCTGTCCTGCAACCTGGCGATCGACGGCGATGATACAAAGTTGGAACGGGATGGGGAAAAGGATTTGCAAAAAGAATGGGCCACGTTTTTAAGACGAGGGTCTCTCTCTCCCAGTCTCTCAGCAAGAGCTGCCGTTAGCCACTGGAGACAAATTGCCCAGCCAGTGAAATCCATCCCGAACCAGAGAAGACATTCAATGTCAACAAGTACAGATTATACGATAATAAATGATCCTTGAAATGTTTCCGGGTTTGGATGACCTGCCTCAGGAAATAAAATGTGGTAGTCTATAATCATTAAAGACAATGTGGAAACCGCTTCATGTCAAAGACCAAAGAGATGAGAAGAACAGGAGATGTGAGAATTTCAGCTCTTCGTGTAGCTCATCATGTTGCTTATAAGACCAGATGGAACTTGGACTCCTTTAAAAGCCCTATACAATCAAAACCAAGACCAAGTGCTTTTAAGATGGAGGAGTTTATAGCCCTTGTGTCGTGATGTGAATGACTGGTGTCTGCTTTAGGTTTTTCTGAGAGCTTCAGTAGCCAAATCTGAGGAGTGTTCAGGGTTTATTCACTTGATTACTCAATGCTTTAAATCTTGAGAAACTTTGTTTGGAGAAAAAAAATGTTGCATGCAACAGTATTGGTCCGAATCCAACCGATTTTTATACTGTAGGAGTTGATTTCAACATCCTGATTTAATCCTGATGAAACTTACCAGTTTAGTACGATGATATTTTTTTAGCAAAATTTCATGAAATATTATTTACAGAAACTACAGTTTGTCTAAGGCTATATGTAAACAATAAAACAAATGTGGGTGTGCGTTTATAGGAAAATAATCAGTGGTGGGATCACGCAGAGTTACTGTATGGCTTCCCCACTAAAGTGGAATAATTTCCTGTAAATACACATTCCTGATTGTTACTAATAACCACTTACTATTTTTAATTTATTAATTATATGTTTACATTCAGGTTATAATGTTGGGGAAATTTTTAGCAAAAAGAGTTATTCCTGCAAAATCTAAACTCTGTCCTAAAAACTTTCTACGTGCCAAAAAAAGCTCTGGCACTGGTGACCCAAATTTGAAATATGATTTCTTTGTAAAGTAACTTTTTGGCTTCTTTGTTTATTTACTGTTTATAGAATATACATATAATATATACTGTATGTATGATGGAGCATCGCTTCAAGCGCTTCCCTTCTTACCCTGACACGCCCATCGCTCTGGAACAGGGTCAGTCTGGACTCATCAGGTCACATGACCTTTCTCCATCGCTCCAAAGTCCAATTTTTTTTTTACTCCTGAAGAAACTGAAGCCTTTTTTCCTGATGAGTCTCACTAACAAGTTCGCATCACATTATGTGTGTATAGTAAAATACTTGTACGTTCTCCATTAATCATACATTAGCTCTGATTTTCACTTTTGATTTCTTACAATGCAACTTCAAGTGTTTGTGACTTAATCTCCATTTAATTATCCATTTATCATCTCCATTTTATTTTTTCCGACCACATTTCTTCCACAAACTTGACGGTTCAGCACTATCCTTCCCGGTTTTGATAATGCGTTGAACCCAGTTCCATTTCAAATCGCCTTATTATTTCTTTTTTCTTTACTTGATGCAGCGCAACAATTAATCTTTCTGAAATTGTGTTTTGGTTTTGGCTAGGCAGTGTATTTAATTATTTCTTTAATAGTTTTTCTCCTACACCAGGAAAACTTTGATCCCTATAAATAGATAATTCCACTGGAAAGTAATTTAACCCTGACTATTCCTACTCTTTCCTCTAATATTTCAGAAAGAGATATGGCAGAGAAATTGGGTATTTTGGAAATTGGTGCATTTGGACGCTAGCCAAGTTGCCACTTTATAAATCCTGATGTTTAAAGCCAGGAATTTCATTGGCAAGACATCAAGTGCAGCCGTCTCTGCATAGAGACAGGAAGTTTAACATCAGTAGTTAAATATTTTCTTTGGACCTGGCTATGTATTAGATAATGTATATTTTATTTGAATCCACAAATCCTCAACTTTATGTGCTAGGGTTAGCAGCTAGCACTATGGGTGGTGGTGGTGTTCAAAATGCTTTTTTTGGCCTGTTTGGATGATCAGTCTTGCTTGGAATTGAAAATAAATAATATTTATATCACTAAGTAGTCCTTTTAAAATGCATTTATTCTTGTGAAATATATATATATATATATATATATATATATATATATATATATATATATATATACACACACACACACACTCACCTAAAGGATTATTAGGAACACCTGTTCAATTTCTCATTAATGCAATTATCTAATCAACCAATCACATGGCAGTTGCTTCAATGCATTTAGGGGTGTGGTCCTGGTCAAGACAATCTCCTGAATGTCAGAATGGGAAAGAAAGGTGATTTAAGCCATTTTGAGCGTGGCATGGTTGTTGGTGCCAGACGGGCCGGTCTGAGTATTTCACAATCTGCTCAGTTACTGGGATTTTCACGAACAACCATTTCTAGGGTTCACAAAGAATGGTGTGAAAAGGGAAAAACATCCAGTATGCGGCAGTCCTGTGGGCGAAAATGCCTTGTTGATGCTGGAGGTCAGAGGAGAATGGGCCGACTGATTCAAGCTGATAGAAGAGCAACTTTGACTGAAATAACCACTCGTTACAACCGGGGTATGCAGCAAAGCATTTGTGAAGCCACAACACACACAACCTTGAGGCGGATGGGCTACAACAGCAGAAGACCCCACCGGGTACCACTCATCTCCACTACAAATAGGAAAAAGAGGCTACAGTTTGCACGAGCTCACCAAAATTGGACAGTTGAAGACTGGAAAAATGTTGCCTGTTCTGGTGAGTCTCAATTTCTGTTGAGACGTTCAAATGGTAGAGTCAGAATTTGGCGTAAACAGAATGAGAACATGGATCCATCATGCCTTGTTACCACTGTGCAGGCTGGTGGTGGTGGTGTAATGGTGTGGGGGATATTTTCTTGGTACACTTTAGGCCCCTTAGTGCCAATTGGGCATCGTTTAAATGCCACGGGTCACCAGACCTCAACCCAATAGAGCATCTTTGGGATGTGGTGGAACGGAAGTTTCATGCCCTGGATGTGCATCCCACAAATCTCCATCAACTGCAAGATGCTATCCTATCAATATGGGCCAACATTTCTAAAGAATGCTTTCAGCACCTTGTAGAATTAATGCAGTTATGAAGGCGAAAGGGGGACAAAGCGTTCCCTTATTTCTTTTGAGCAATGTACTATATTAGCTGTAAAACACACCGTTTACATTCAGAATGATTATATATGAGGTGGTATCAAAAAGTTTCTAGACCGGTTTTGTAACACGCCAACTGATGGCAGCACAAGGCTGCACGCACAGTCACAGGGATCACCGACCTTCATAAGTCAGCGTGTCAAAAGACATTGTCCTGTGTACATCGGGAGCTGGTGCTATTCTGACCACATTCGTTGAAATTTCATTTGCCTGAATCTGCTACAGAGATGTTTGACATGTTTCAGTGAGTTCATGGCAATGCTGCAATGAGTCGTTTGAGGTGTTTTGAGCAGTATGCATGCTTAAAGAGCGGAAGAACATCAGTGGAAGACGACGAGAGATCAGGAAGACATTTAACAATCCATAACATTGCTGCCGTTGTTGGTTTGTCCAGGGGATCCTCACATTTGATTCGAACGTGCGCCGTGTTGCTGCAAGTACGTCCCCAGGCTGCTGCCCCAGGAGCAGAAGGAGCATCGCGTCAAAGTCTGCCAAGAACTCCGGCAGCGTGCCATGGATGACACGTCCTTCATAACCAGATCATTACCAGTGATGAAACTTGGGTGTACGGGCACGACCCTGAGACGAAGCAACAGTCTTCACAGTGGAAAATCCACTGTTATCATCTCCACGAGCGAAAAAGGCGATACGAATGCACCGTCTTTTTTGACATTCGAGACATTGTGCATCGAGAATTTGTCCCCAGGGAGCAGACAGTCAATAGCAAAGTCTACTGTCTACTGTAAACGGTAGCTAGGAGCTACTTTCTTTTTTTTTTTCTCGATTTCTTTTTTTAACAGGCACCGAAATCAAGGTGTCTGAGGGACGTACTGAAATTAAGGCGTCTGAGGGACGTACTGAAATTAAGGCGTCTGAGGGACGTACTGTACAGCAACAGTGACCGAATTTGTGACACGTTAATCTTGAAACTTTTTTTCTTATGTAAGAGAATAGTGAATACACTTCAAAATTAACTAAATAGACACTCATAAGAACAAATATAAGGCAACTATTATGCAAGAACTCCACCCCAGTGGTTCAAATCATTACAATGATGTCACTTCTCTGAGAACTTAGATAAGTGCTACACCTTCTCCACCAATGTACTTTTTATTAATAGCTACATATGCTAGCTGCGCATGTTGGAAAGTTATACATAACTTATGAGCTGTAAAGAAATATTGGAAATCTAAGAATATGAGCGTTATTAAACTTGAGGTTTGTACGCATGGTTTAAGTGAGAGTTCTATCCACTATATTGCCAAACGTTTGCTCAGAATAAAAAGGATGTAGATGAGGCTGCTCTTTAAAAACTGACACAATGAGAGACCTTGGAGGTCTGCGGTTATCCAGAAAGGACTGTCTTTACGTCAGAAGTCTACAAATATCGCCAAGAAATGTGCCGCTCTACCTAGCTGCCTTCTGACTGGACTGTAATGAATACTCACTTTCACCAAAGGTTACCCCCCACTGGCGTGTTCAGTCTTCATTATGCGAACCTTAAAGGCCATAATCAACATTAATTATCTCTTATTAGTGCCTTATTTACGACTCTCGACCTGATAGACCACCCGCTTTAGCCACCCTAACGTTACGTCAAATTGCTCCTGACAATTGTTACTGATAGGGATGATTTCGGTGCCTGTTAAAAAAAGAAATCGAGAACAAAAAGGAAAGAAAATGAGCTCCTAGCTACCGTTTACACTTCAGCAAGGAGATGAATAGGTTCTGAACGGATAATTGCAAAGTAAACACTTTGCTCGGATTTCATCCTGTTGGCTCACACTCGTGATCTGTAATACACTGGCGAGGCTCGAACAGTTTTCCCAAAACTCATGTTTAAGCTTAATCTTTGTGATTGGCCAAACAAGCCTGCTGAACATGTAATTCCTTCCCTCTCTCTCGCTCTCTCTCTCTCTCTCATTGCCACCCCACACACACAGCTATATTTTGGAATTTGTTTTCCACGAGTCACGGCGCTCACCTAAGGCTATTGACTCACTGCCCACAAATATGTTTTGCATTTGCTAATTAACGAAAATTAAATGTTTAGCTTTGTTCTGACCAACGCTGAGCAGGAAGAACATTGTACCCCTATCCCTCTATAAACAGTTTTACATCGTGTTCTCTGGTTAACAGTTTCGTCCATAAGGGTTGATTCCAAGCAATGATGCATATCCTTTAACCCAGGCGACTCATGACCGCTTCTCATAACATAGACAGATGTTTAAAATTGGTATGATTTGGCCCATTTTTCTAAAAGATACTTTGCATGTCGTTGTACCATTGCTGGTCTTTTATGTTTTCTTAACCTTAAATGAGCACTAAGCCATTTTAGGGTCATTTTCCTACTTTCACTTTTAAGCTCATATCTTGGGAATTTAAACAGCTATCCATACGTGCTACCCTAACCCGCTAACCCTAACACTAAATTATTTACATTTTTCCCCCCGGTCTAATACTTTTTTGTACTAATGCATTAAAGTTTGATTTACAAATTAATAATGCACTTCAGCACCCAAGGATCATTTTTTCCCACTGGGATCGAAAGGTCAAATGCAGAAAAGCTAATGCAGGGCAAATAGCTGTTTAGATTACTATTTGGTTAATTGTTGTAATACTCTCCTTTTCCTGATTTGCTCATTTTGAGTCTCAGTTCCTGTTCCTGTTTTGTTTGTTAATGAAAGCCTTCGCAGCTGCACTCGGATGCTGCGCCTGCGTACCAGATAGGTGACAGAACGCGAGACCAATATGTTAAACGAGACTAGGGCTTAAATAATACTACTAATTAAGAATCTAATCAAAGACACCTGTGATGTGTGAAACTAGAGACAGACTGTCAAAAATAAGAGTTCCCAAAGTTCATTCATACATTATCTCTGACCATGGCATGTGACGTGATGTAGAGTATGCAGAAGAGGGTGGATAGTGGAATCGATTCGTCTGGGTGTCTTACGAAAAAACAACACTGTGATAGGATTTGATTCCACTGTTGATAGGTGTGATGATCAAGGTTAGCTATGAGGATGGGAATTTCAGGGCTGTTAAAACAATTAATGTATTACACTAAATAAAAAATGTCTCATTCAGAAACTCGTCTACTCGTGTATAATCCAGGGTCAATCCATCGCAGGGCACACACACTATGGGCAATTTGGGAACACCAATTAGCCTAACTTGCATGTCTTTGGACTGTGGGAGGAAACCAGAGTACCCAAAGGAAACTCACCAAGCGTGGGGAGAATATGCAAACTCCATGCACACAGAGATGGGAATCGAACCTGGACCCTGGAGGCACAAGGCGACAGTGCAAACCACTACACCACCGTGCCGCCTTCATTCAGAAAGTTTTGAGATAAAAAAAGCTATTCTTTCTCTCCAAAAAAGTGAGCGTCCCATCATTCAAACCGTGCTCCCATTATACCCAGTATCTACCCTTGATCCTCCACACTGATACTCCAGTCTCATATTCTAGACTTCTTCATTCTGATGACTTCACAGTCTCGAGTCTGCTTTTTCACTCCTACATCACCGTGTCCATCCTCTAGATGGCGTCCGCATGCAGAGACACGACTCGGGCAGCGTGCATAGTGCTGGCGAGAGCAGGATGTCATTCGCTGGATAAATGAGACAGGACTCGCTGAGATCAGTGGTGCTTATACTGTTTAATGAGAGTTTTCATTTAAAAATAGATTCAATTTTCACGCTAAAGTGCTGCTCAGCCTCTTAATCTGCTCTTAAGTTATGGGATAAGGGACCTGAACGGAAAGGAAATAAAGGTGCTAAGGCGAAGGTACAGTAGGAGATTTCCAATTAAATTTGAAGAAACAAGGATTCTCATGCGTCCAAATCCCTCCGTGGCTCCAGGGTCGTGTTTTAGCCGACGCCATCTTACGATGACATCACCTTGTTGTTCCAAGTGGAAATAGTGTGAGTTCATGAAGTGTCAAAAGACATGCAACCGATCATAATTGCTTCTCTGCAGGTGGAGTTTCTTTCTCTCGGGAAGATGCGAGGCAATCACGCACCATTGTAAGCTCATGTATACAGAATAGGACAGTTGATGGTGTCTTCTGGATGCATCGAGCTCTCCTGTGATGTCGTTCAAGGAGATGCGTTAACGTATTCATAGGCACAGGTTATGTGATAGTGAGGGAGACTATTGTGTTTTGCTTACTGCCACATCCGAAATTCATGTGACTCCTATTTGAAGCACAAGTGGTCACATACATGATCATGAAAACGCTACACTTTGAATAATAAAACTTTCCCGCGCATCATGTGACCACGGGAGATTTTACGCAACCATAGCACCTTAATTCCTCCTCGTAGCAAACTGGCTCGGTGTGGCTGATGCTGCTTCAAGGCTCGTTAGGGATTTACAGCCAGTTTAGCATGGGTGTAAACGTGTGTGTGTGTGTGTGTGATAGAAAGCCAGTTAGACAGGCTGTTATTCCTGCAATAGGTCAAATGAGTTCATCTTCCACATTTGCTAATTAAGGATGGAAAAGGTGTGTGTGTGAGAGAGAGAGAGAGAGAGAGAGAGCAGACAAGAAAGACAGAGAGCCAGACGAGCAGAGAAAGAAAGAAAGAAAGGAAGGAAGAAAAGATGGAATAAATGAAAAAAGAAACAGATGGGGAAAGAGAGATGGACAGACAGACAGAGAGAGAAGGGATAAAGTGAGAGACAGATGGAGGTAGAGTGAAAAAGAGATATGGACTGCGAGATTTAGAGAAACACAGAAGGAAACAGGGACAGCGAGAGGAAAGATGAAGAAAGTGAGACTCAGGGAGAGGGAGAGGGAGAGAAAGCGCTGGTTCTGGCCACCACATGCCGATGATGTCATCTCACAGCTCTGCAGTGTGACAACGAGAGGCAGCGCGGCATTTGATTTTTTCTTTTTTTTTCATCTCCATTTCATCTTCCCCGACTTATCGGTGATCCTTCACCGTCCCCTGACTCGTTACAGGGTGGACACCTGCCTTTTGTTTACGGTACAGTCCCGACGTGACTCGTGAGGATTGCGCGATCCCCAAGTGCCGACGCGTCCCGGTGAAGCCGAGCTCCAGGGTTCGATTCAATTAGACGGAGATAAAGGGCCGTCACTGAGGATGAGTGAAGATAACGGATTGGAGTGCCTCAGCTGCCCGCCTTTGTTTGCTTAATTAAGGATGACCTCATCGCTAAAAATGGCTACTGCTTCTCCCAGCGTCACGAGCAGAGCCATCAGCAGATTGGAGAGCAGGCAGGGTGCCAAGAGCGCTCACACAAGTCTCTCTCTCTCTCTCTCACACACACACACACACTTTCTACCAGCCGCTCTTGTTTTATCTCTCTGACTGTCTCTGATAAACACCTATATAGCTAATATGGAGACGCATCTCTGTCACACACGCATCCTTGACATGATTGCGGGGAAGAAAAAAAAAAGGAAGAAGTCTGCCATTAGGGTTACATTTACGGCATTCATCGTGTTAACCGCGCTCCCAGCCAAATGCCACACATGCAGTGATGTAATGCCAGTCGAGTCCAATCCGGTGTCAGATGAGGTCAATGGGTTCGGTGCTTTCTCTGTGCATTATGACGGCAGACCGTCGGCTAATTAAGTCGCATGGCATATGATTTTGGTCCAAATTTACAGCGCTTCATAAAGATCGCAGGCCAGCAGACCTTTATTGCTTCGCTATATTTATGTATTTTAAATCATTCCCAGTTTCGAATTTAGTTTTGCAGCAGGACTCCACCCGAACGTTCTCCTCAATTCATGGGCCAGATCTAATTTCCGACCGACTGGGGAAAAAAAAAAAAAAGGGGGGGGGGGGGTGGGGGGCAGGGAGAGCCGGTTATTAAAAGATGACGTCATTAGCAGCGCACTGAAATGCCTTGATGTTAATTAGGTTGTGGGAAAATGTGCCGACGTGACTGAGGACTCGAGATTGGAATTAATATCGGTGATTAATTTTAGATTATTAGAAGTATTAATAGTATAGCGATTGCTGATTGCATCATTACTCTCTCTTTTCTGTTCGCATGAAGAAAACAGTCATTTGTTACTTCCTGAGTTTTATTTAGCCTGAGTTGACCTTCCTGCAGGGGACTAAAGTGACCTCACCCCCCTCCAAAAAAAAAAAAAAAAAGATGGCCAATTAATGAGTCAGCACTGACCTCAACCACAGCAATGACCACCAGAGTCCTGCAAAAACAAACCAAAACAAAAAATCTCAGGATCTCATACTCCTTCAACCCTGTAGAGGTAAGCCGTTATATCGAGTGTGATTTGAGTTTTCAAATTCTCGGTTCAGCAATCTCCAGTTTGATACCAAGCTTATTACTGTATCATTACCACTTGCTGTGATATCTCCAGTGCGGATTTTTACCATAACAGCTGGAGTAACCACTTTGGGTAGAATCCGTAAAAAAAAAAGTGCTTTAAAACAATTTGTAAGATGAACTGGTTCTCATTTTACTAGAAGTATCAAGAAGATTTATCAACAGAGTTTTATCAATTTCACCTATTGCGCTCTATTGGCCATAGCACAAAAACCCACCGGGTTGTTTGTCTTAACACCTGACTTGATATGACGACTCACACACAGTATATGGAACCGTTCCCGAAATGAAGCTTGTTACAACCGTGTCGGAATTCCTGTTCCTTGACCCGAGATGTTGTGCTCGATCTAGCGAACAAGTGTGTGAGTCTAACGCTGAAGAAACGAGTGTTAGAGGAAGCTGTCACTCAGGTGTGCGGATAGTTGAGAGAGTGCTGACAGTTTAACAGGGGATGGAACTGCCAGCTTAGGAAGCCCATAAAAAAGGCCGCATTTTGTAGCTGATTCATGTCTGCGTAATAGACACATGCACCGGACATGATGGATGTCCTGCCATCTCTTTTTCTTTCTTTTATTCTTTTTTAAACTGTAGCCTCCTGCGAAGCTACAAGAATCCGACAGAGGATTCCTAGGGTGAGCTGAAACATAAGAAGAGAGTACATGTTAATTTATCGTGTCACTACACACAAAAACAGATGGGTGCTCTTCCACCAGAGGATCGACAAGGCCAGGCGCTCAAGTTCACAGGTTATTTAAGGGTCCCGAGACGCAGATCCTTGTAGAGATCAAACGCATGCGCAGCGCCATTTATATCACCAGGAGGTTGCATGATGGATTTCATGTAGGAAGTTCACCGAGGCCAAAGCGCCATTCTCCATCTGGCTGCAGGAACGTCTCGGTCTAAACTGGGATCCTGGAGACAAATGAATGTCGTGTGTGATCTCCAGGTGTGACACAATGCAAGAGGGGAAACCTTATTGCTCAATCTTGCATATCACAGGGAAAATCAATCTTAATGTAGCAACTCAATCTGGGACTGCTGGTCATCTGGAATATTGAATATTCCGAGAAGGATGGATGACGCTCCGTGTTAACATTCCTCCGCCTTTCTCTCCGAACGTGAATCTCTTCTTGGCGTCTTTTAACCCGAGTAATGTTGATTGAATCGCATAACCCGACGTTTCTCTATTCATCTCTTCCTTTTTTGTCATGGAGGTCTGACCTGTGACCTAACCTGAAACCTCAGTTCAGACAAGTCATGCAGGATGTGACCTTCTGCTTCTTCAGCTAAAGTATGCTGTAATGTCAGGCCCAGATGTACAGATGGTTTACTGTTTCTGCGTTACTGTACTCCCAAGCTGAAGGTGGGAACAGACCCTGAGGGCCAGTAGAATCTGACACTGGAAGTCCCAAGCCGGCGCTTTCATCGGACCGCCGCCGCTGAGCAAAGAGCACTGAGGGTCTCGGGGTTCGCGGAGGTCCATGATGTGAAAAAAAACAAACAATATGGAATAGCAGACATAGCTAGCTGTTTTATGCATACATGTGGAATGATGGATAAGCTCGTCAAAATTTAATGTCTGAAAAGTAGAGTCTCTTTATGTCTTTATAGGAACCTGACCCACACTGAATATCAGGTGAAAGCCAGTTCTGCTCCACCAATACACCTCCTAAAACAACAGATGGCAAAGTTTACAAAGCCCAACTATATAAAAAAATTATCTTCTTACTGGATATTTGAGAATGGGTGGCCTTAGAAAGCATGCTGAAACATGCTCTCTGGTGGAAATCTAGAACCAAATCTTAGATGGTTCCAAATCAAGAGGAACCACCTAAGATGATTAATAAGAAGCCACTGGACAGGCTTGATCCAGGACCTGCTAGAGAGATTATATCACACAGCCGGCTTGGGAATGTCCAATTTTGGAGCTATGATTTGGCATAGATGGGTCTGGGTTGACCATCACAGGCTGCTTCCCCCACCAGAAAAGATGGAAGGTGATGAAAAAGACTTTGTCAAAATTTGGGGTGTCAAGTTGGTGGAATGGGTAACATTCTTACTGCCATATACTCTTAGCTGCTTTTTTGGCTTCTGGCTTCTTTGTTTTCTGCACAGCTTCTAAAAACTTGCCAGTAAGTGCAATGGTGTTCGCATGGTGTCCTGTGATAATCTGGTATCCCACCCAAGGCGTATTCCCATACTGCGACCAATGTTCCCAGGTCCCACCATGATGCGTAAGCCATGCAAGATGCCATAATCAAGATGAACAAATGAATGATTCCCCCTTCATATATTTTCTATCTATTCATTTATTTTTTTGATGGCTAAGATATTGAAATGGTATTAGGTCTAAGCACGCGGAAAATGGGTGTCGTTCTTCAGTAAGGTTGTATCATTGCAATGTTTTTTAGCATGCACGTTGGCCCTGTGTGCTTACTGACGAACACTAAATCATTTGCTTGTAAAACATATAATAACCAAATGAAATACAACAATGCCAAAGATCCGGCAAATTGTGCTGGATTGAAATTGATGCATTTCGGATGACTGGAGATGTCCAGATGGCACAGCCTGTTTTTTTTTTATTCATTAAAATTAATTAAAAAGGAGTAATGTGTCAACTTTTTGTTGTTGTTTTGTTGTTGTTTAGTTGTGGGGGCATGTGATGCATTCATCAAAACTGGACCTTTTTTGGAAAGAGAAACAACAACAACAAAATTCGAAAACCTGCCAGAAATCTTGAAACATTTAAAAAGTTCAAGAGCAGTTTTTCAACAACTTTTCAACAGCGTCTTTCAGCAACTTTCCAAAGAAAATGACAGGAAAAAATGGGGAAAAGTGGTATTGTGGTGTGATTTAGAGGAAATGTCTCGTGTTTTGTCAGTTTGTGTTTTGTTTGGGGGTAAAAGATGAAGAAATCACATTCGCACAAAGTGACTCACTCATTCATTCAGACTTTTGGCTGGAATCGATGTGGATCCTACTGTGTTATGGCAATTGGTTATAGAAGCTTTGTGCAAACTTGTACATGGGAATCAGACTTAAGCTCTGAAAGGTTGCCGTGGGAAAGCTAGACAAATCAAAAATATTGTTAACCCGCCTACGCTGGGAATAAGACCAAACATTTCGGACAATTAATTAGGCGGCACAGTGGCTTAGTGGTTACTGTTGCCTCGCACCTCCAGATGTTCAGGGTTTAAAACTCGTCTCTGGTCAGTGTGTGTGTGTGTGTGTGTGTGTGTGAGTGTGTGTGTGGAGTTTGCATGTCCTCCCTGTGCTTGGTGGGTTTCCTCGGGGTACACCGGTTTCCTCCCACAGTCCAAAGACTTGCAGGGACTATAGGTTTCCAAATATCCCATAGTTTGTGAATAAGTGTTTAAGTGTGTGTGTGTGCCCTGCAATGGATTGGCATCCTGTCAAGGGTCTACCCCATCTAGTCCCCTGGGAAAAGTTCCAATCCTCCCGCGACCCTTCGCTGTAGAGAGTGAGTGAGAGTAAAACATTTATTCGGTTCCAATCTGATACACTTCATTTTAATCCCACCGCGCTTAGTTTTGTTAGGAGTATTCGTTTCGGGTCCCCTAACACACTCTGAGGTAACACTGCCTCTGCTCCAGTAAAACTTTTCTCTCTTCTTTGCAGTGCTAGCTGTAAGATATATGTGATACCTCAAGCCAGTCCCTTCTTTTTTAAGCCAGATGCTGATAGAATAACTTCATTTTCAAAGGGAAAGAGGAACTTTGGGCATCTCCCACAGTACAGCCTGTGATTTGTTCATTCTCCGGTTATGCTTTCAAAGAGGTCACCTCTCATTTGCCATGAGGTTTTGATCGCACTGTTAACTCCGGATCACGCGATATGCCTTTTCTCCGAAAAGAATTTCTCTGCTAATCTCCACCAGCTGCATGGTGCATATCGTTTATGTTGACAGGCCTGGCTGAGAGGTACCAGGCCCTGCAGAACCACATTGCGGAGCTCACATACATCTGCGGCTGCCATCATGATCCACAAATTCCCCGAAAGTACCGTCTGAGGTTTTAGAAAGTTTAAGCCGACGCCACGTGAAATCATAGCTCTCCTGCGCTGGTACTGTAAAAGTGATGAGCAGATGTTGGACATACAGTATGTAGGTTTAATCTTTATTTTTATTTTTTGGGACAGATTATGAATGCGATGATGTTGTCCTGGGTTGAGTCAGTCGACGAGTTCAGCTGGGATTTTGCAAGTCTTGTTTTCCAAGTAAATATGATGCAGTATAGAAATTCAAATTCAAATTTTATTGGTCACATACACAATCATACACAGTATAATATGCAGTGAAATGCTTTATACGACCGCCAGTGACCTTAAAAAAAATAAAATAAAAGCTTGTACGTAAAATAAATAATCAATAAAAAGGAAATACTAAAGAAATAATTTTAACTAGTAAAACTAACTGTGCATAAGGGCATAATAAAATATTGCAAAAATATAGGATTAAAGTGTCAGTGGTTGTGCAAATATGCATGGAGGTGACATGTGCAATTGTCTAGATGTATGAGTATTTAGTGCAAGTGTGTATGAATGTGTCCATGATTGTCCAGTCAGTGTTGTGAGCTTAAAAGATGTTATTAGTCCTGTGTGGAGGTGTGATTGTGTGATTGAGAGACCTTATCGCCTGCGGGAAGAAGCTCCTCCTCAGTCTCTCTGTGTTGGCCTTTAGGGAGCGGAATCTCTTCCCAGACCGCAACAAAGAGAACAGTCCATTACTGGGGTGACTGAGGTCCTTCATGATCTTCCTGGCCTTAGTCCAGCACCGCTTGCTGTAGATCGAGTGCAGGTCAGGGAGCTCAGTGCGGATGATGCGCTCGGCTGATCGCACCACCCTCTGTAGAGCTCATCTGTCCTGCATGGTGCTGTTCCCGAACCAGGTTGTGATGTTTCCCGTCAGGATGCTCTCTATGGTGCAGGAGTAGAAGTTCCTGAGCACCTTGGAGGGCAGTCTAAAGTCTCTCAAGCGTCTGAGGTGGTAGAGACGCTGCCGGGCTTTTTTCACCACGGTGCTGATTTGACAGGACCATGATAGGTCCTGCGTGATGTGAATACCGAGGTATCTGAAGCTGTCCACTCTCTCCACTGGGCTCCTGTTGATGACAGGGGTCTGGTAGTTCCTCTCCTGCTTTGTACTAAAGTCCACTATCAGCTCCTTTGTCTTACTGACGTTCAGGAAGAGATTGTTCCTCTGGCACCAGTTCTCCAGATTTCCAATCTCCTCTAGGTAGTCCGACTCATCATTGTTGGTGATCAGTGTCGTCAGCAAACTTGATGATGGAGGTGGAGTTGGTAGTGGCCACGCAGTCGTGGGTGTACAAAGAGTACAGCAGGGGGCTCAGAACACAACCCTGGGGGGCTCCAGTGCTGAGAGTGAGTGTGGCTGAGACATGTCCGCCCATCCTTACTGCCTGTGGTCTGCCAGTCAGAAAATTGGAGATCCACTGACATATAGATGAGCTCAGTCCCAGGTGGTCCAGCTTGGTGGTGAGTGTGGAGGGAATTATTGTGTTAAAAGCAGAGCTGTAGTCGATGAAGAGCATAACATAATTCCCTTTCCTAGTGTCCAGGTGAGTGAGTGATGTGTGGAGGAGATGAGAGATTGCATCGTCTGTGGAGCGGTTCTGACGGTATGCAAACTGTAGTGGGTCCAGTGTGTCGGGTAGTGAAGAAATGATGAAGTGTCTGATAAGGCGTTCAAAGCACTTCATCACTACTGAGGTGAGGGCTACAGGGCGATAGTCATTGAGAGAAGCAGGATGTGGTTTCTTTGGAACAGGAACAATAATGGACTCTTTGAAGCATGTGGGGATCACCGACTGAGATAAAGAGATGTTGAATATCTCAGTGAACACAGGTGCTAGCTGGTCTGCGCAGGCTCTGAGAATACGACCTGAGATGCCGTCTGGTCCTGCTGCTTTCCTGGTGTTCACTCTCTTGAAGGCTCTCCTCACGTCGTGCTCGGAGATGATGAGCGCGTTCCTGGTGCTGGCTGTGTCTTCCTGTCTGCAGCCGTTAGCGCTGCTAGCATTAGCGCCGTTAGCATTAGCGCCGTTAGCATTAGCATTGCTAGCGTCTTTAGCTGCAGCCTCGAAGCGAGCGTAAAATGTGTTCAGCTCGTCTGCCAGAGTCGCGTCAGCGTTCGTCATACCGGATGCTGGTGCTTTATAGTCCGTTATTGTTCTTAGTCCCTGCCACAGGCTCCTAGAGTCACTCTGTTGAAGCTGTGACTCTAGTTTTCTCCCGTAGCGCTGCTTCGCCTCTTTCACCGCCTTCCGGACGTTATATGACGCAGCCTTGTCCGGTTCCATGTCCCCCGACGCAAGTGCCGTGTTGTAGGCAGCTGTGCGAGATCTCAGAGCGTCGCGGATGGTTTTATCCACCCACGGCTTCTGGTTGGGAAACGTTCTGATAGTCTTTTTCTCTACCGTATCGTCTGCCAGCTTTTCAATAAATCCCACAACCGCTTCCGTAAACACGCTGACGTCATCATCGGAGCTGTTTCTGAACATGTCCCAGTCTGCGTCATCGAGTGCGTCCTGTAACGCGGCCACCGATTGGTCCGTCCAGCGCGCGACCTCCCTCTGAACCGGAACTTCCTGTTTCAGCCTTTGTTTATATTTTGGCATGAGGAAGATGGCGGCGTGGTCGGATTTACCAAACGCTGGACGAGATTGTGCCTTGTAACCGTCTTTGACCGTGGTATAACAATGGTCCAGTGTCCTTTCGCCCCTGGTGGGGCAGGTGAAGTGCTGATAAAAGTTCGGCGCTGCGCGTTTGAGGTTGGCACTATTAAAATCCCCCGCCACAATGAGCGCAGCGTCCCGGTGTCTGGTGCTGTGTGAGTGCATCATGCAGCTCGCATAAGGCCTTGTCTGTGTCTGCTTGTGGAGGAATGTAAACGGCACTGATTATGACCGATGTGAACTCCCGTGGAAGATAAAATGGACAACACATGATGGACAGTAGTTCCAGGTTTGGTGTGCAGGAGCGTGTAAAAGGAACAACGTTCGCGCTGTTGCACCAGCTGTTGTTCACCATTAAGCACACGCCGCCTCCCCTTGACTTCCCCGAGTCCCACGTCCTGTCCATGCGGTGAACCGAGAAGAACTCGGCCGGCTGTATGGCGTGGTCTGGCACCGCTGGCTTCAGCCATGTCTCGGTGAAGCAGAGGAGATTGCAGTCCCGAATGTCTCTCTGGAACTTTATCCTGCCCCTGAGGTCATCGAGCTTGTTCTCCAGTGACTGGACGTTGGCGAGCAGGATGCTAGGCAGAGGTGTGCGGTGTGCACGGGCCCTGAGCCTGTTCCTCACCCCAGCTCGTCTCCCTCGAGGTCTCCGCTTCGTGTCGCGTCCATTGTTCTCCCTCAGGATCTCACTCGGCCAGCTCAGATCCGGAGTTAAAAACGTCGAATTGTGAGTACATTGTATACCAATAGAAACAAGAGTGTCTCTATCATACCTAATGTACTCAATGGTGGTGATTTTGCCGATTTTAAAACACTGAAAACTAACTTAAAGAACAAAAACAAAGAAAAGGTGGTCGGAGCAGTCGTGACGGCAGCCGACCTCACCGGCGCCATCTTGGATCCTGTGGAGAGAATGATCGAGTTTACCTACAGTAAGAAACAATAGCAAAATCAATGTCAGTGGTAATCTATAGCTTCATCACTGCAATGTTGAACATGAAACGATGGTGAATAGTGTCCTCCATTAGGAATAAGATTATGGACAGCCACAATGTATCAGCCACAAAGTTTACTACTCTCAAAGTAAATGTGTTTAGGGGTAAAATGTCCTACATTTGGGCATACAGTGTACAACATTTGGCGGAGGGTGACGTATCATACATTTAGGGGACAACCTGCTCTATACGTACGGCATAAAATGTCCTACATTTTGGGGTCAACCACTTCTATAATTAGGGGGACCATACATTTCCTAGATTTAGGGGGTGAAGTGTCCTAATTTTGGATGGGCAAAACGCCCATATTTGCAGAGTAAAGCATCCTACTGTATATTTAAGGTCAAAGGTCCTACCCTTTAAAAGGTAAAGTGTAAATAAAAGGTCCTACATTATCGGGGGATGCTGCGTCCTATATTTGGAAATTCTAGTGTCCTATTTGCAGTGGGGGTGAAATTTCCTACATTTCCTCTAAAGACCCTTACCTTCATCCTTCAAAGGGTAAAGTGTGGGTGAGTTACATTTGTAGGAAGTGTTTATGTTGTGAAAATTTCTATCCTCAGAGGGTGACGTACTGTACCCTACATTCTGGTGTCCTACTTTTGGGAACTAAGTGGGAAACTGTTTTTGTATTATTATTATTATTATTATTATTATTATTTACAGTTTCACATGCGTGTTTCCTTTTTAATCAGTTTGTCAAGTGTTTGGTTTCTTTGTGCAAACTATAAAAGTCTTTTAAGGACAGTTTTTTTTTTTACTCCTGAACTTTAACCCTGAACCTCATACACCTAAACCTTTTTTTGTCCTTGTCAATAACTAAAACTTTCTTATTCCCAGGGAGAAATAGTATTTAATTTTTGTCAAGCTCGTTTACTGTACAGTATGAATAAGATGTAAAAAAAAAATATCTGAGAGGAGAGATGAGAAGATCTATGTTTCTCATGTAACTGTTTTGAGAAGCTCACATTGTTTTGGCAAACAGCAAAGTAGTCACAAGCATACCAGTGAAGAAATCTTTGAATTGACTTAAATTAAATAGAGACTATGGAGACAAAAGAGAAACCTAAGACAGAAAAGATGAAGATCAAGCTGTTTTTTTGGCCCCTTAGTGCTGTTCTGTCCTCCAACTTACTGTATACTTCTTCTCTGTAGAGAATCGAGGTTTTGTAAGTTTGACAAAAAAAAAAAAAAAAAACATGCTGGAATCAGCGTTGCGTCAGTCCGTGGTGGAGTTGAGGAATCCTGGAATCACTGGGGAAATAAAAACCCACATTTGGAATTTCACTCATCCAGCGCTCCTTGTTGCCAGAAACCACGTGTCTTATTGTTCAATAGCATTGTTACGGAAACAGTGGCATGCCAGAAATATGTACTTACCTCTTTTATAACCCTCCAGCACTTCCACAAAGTCTGAGGATTCAATAAAATTCAATATCGGAATGTACGATTAGGAAATGAATTCGTACACTGTGTAAGAAATGTAAAAAAAAAAAAATGTTTGTGGAAAGAAAAAGGAACAGGGATGAGGATTTCCTTGTTAAAATAAATAAATAAATAAATAATAACCTGATGATTATTATATTTATGATGCAGCATGCATCTGATTGGATAAATTATGGAACCGGAAGCCGTAGATAGACAAACATTAGTCATAACATTAAAGCCATTGACAGGTGATGTGAATAATATTGATGATCTCATTACAGTTCAATCTGTCAGGGTTTGGGATATATTAGGCAGCAGGTGAACAGTGTTGGAAGCAAGAAAAATCGGCAAGCATAAGGATTTGAGTGACATGATTTGCTGTGGCTGATATGTGGTGGCACCTTTATGGCACTACCAAGACACAAATTATCACGCATTCATTTAACCATAAAACTAGGGTTCTCTACACGTCATTTAAAGCAATCTACAGATTTAGCCTTCTATTTAGCCTTTTTAATAACTATTCATATGCATACATTTTGTTGAGTTACAACCTGGAATAAAAAGCTACATACTGTAATACGCTATAATAGTATCAGGCATGTTTAGGCTATGAAAGCTTTAAATCCATAATTAAAACATGAAAAGGATATGGCAAAGCCGCAACTCCATTCGCTAGAAGTGAGAAACCGCGTTAATGGGTATTGATCATGAAACACCGAGCCATCAAGCATGACTCTAACATAGATAGGGAGATCCACAGCTCAGATGGAAGTAGCTGTTTGCGGCATGAATTCCACAAAGCGATGAGCCAGGTGAAATTAATTACTCCATCACTTACTCAATCACTCATCATCTATACCACTTTATCCAATATTCAGGGTCGTGGGGGGCCTGGGGCCTATCCCAGTAGATGGGATACACCTTGGACTGGGTGCCAATCTATTCCAGAGCACACACACACAATCATGCTTATTACACACTACAAGCAGTTTGGAAACGCCAGTTAGCCTAATCTTTGGACTGTGGGAGGAGGAAACCGGAGTCCAGGTGAAATTATTATGGGGAGGATATCTGATCTGATAAGACCAAAATGAACCTTTTTTCGACCTTGGCACAAAGTGCTGTTGTGTGAAAACCCAACACCACTCATCACACTGAAAAGGCCAACCCCTCTTACAAAGTAATATCATTGGGAAGTAAAGTTGTGCACTTTTAATTGTTTGATGTAACATTTAATATAAAACAAAAATAATAAACATTTCATCAAACAGTTCAATGTGTTTGATGTCTACATTCTACAAGGTGTGCAAGTCAAACATGGACTTGAGATCACGTTTCTTGCGAATGAAGGAGCTAAACTAGTAGACAGTCAGGGAGGACCTTATACACAGTACGATGATGAGACTCTTAGCTACATCAACATATTTTAATACGCAAATGTTTTAAAGAAGGGCGCACACCCGTGAATGACGATTCTGGATTCTGGCCGAGGTGGTTCGGAGCCCATTATAGTCATTCCCATAAACTTGCTAACTTGCAGAAGAGATGCACCTGTTTGTGAGGATCATTCACTAACACCACTTGCACGTTACAGGAATTTGGCTGGGAGTGAATGCCACATCCCCTGTACAGTCCTGACCTCGGGAATTCCTGGGGGACCAGCATTAGAGACGTGAAGCAGGCAGTCCTATCATGGCTCTGACACTGAGAAAACTTTCTACCTTGATGGTGTCCAAGCACTAGTGAAACCCTGGGATAAGTGCATTAGTGATTATATAGAGAAATAAAGGGAGGTTTTATTCTCTTACCTGTGTTATAATAATAAATAATAATAAGTTTATTTTATATAGCGCCTTTCAAGAGACTGAAGGTCGCTTTACAATAACACATAGAAGGAGACATCTGAAAGACGTCAGAACAAAATATAGATAAACATGAAAACCGGTAGTATTTATCCAACACATATTCAAAGAGTGGAAAAAACAGGACGAGAAAAGATATGTTTTAAGGTGGGTTTTGAAATCCTGTAATGAAGAAAGATCACGGATGTGTTTGGGAATAGAATTCCAGAGTGTGGGGGCAGAAATGCTAAATGCTCGTCCTCCAAATGATGCTAATCTATGACGAGAAATTACCAGTAGACCATCATCTGCAGATCGGAGTATGCGAGCGGGGGAGTAAGTATGAATAAGATCCGAGATATATGGAGGGGCAAGACCATGGAGTGCTTTGAAGGTGATAAGGAGAATCTTGTATTGGATGCATAGGCGGCGCGGTGGTGTAGTGGTTAGCACTGTCGCCTTGCACCTCCAGGGTCTGGGTTCGATTCCCCGGCCAGGCTCGATTCCCGTCTCTGTGTGCATGGAGTTTGCATGTTCTCCCCGTGGTGGGTTTCCTCCGGGTACTCCGGTTTCCTCCCACAGTCCAAAGATATGCAGGTTAGGCTAATTGGCATTCCTAAATTGCCCGTAGTGTGTGATTGGGTGTGTGAATGTGTGTATGTGTGTGTGCCCTGCGATGGATTGGCACCCTGTCCAGGGTGTACCTCGCCTAGTGCCTGAAGTCTCCTGGGATAGGCTCCAGGTCCCCCGCGACCCTGAACACAGGATTAAGCAGTATAGAAAATGAATGAATGAATGAATGTATTGGATGCGGGAGCGAATGGTTAGCCAATGAAGTTTGTGTTCATTGCGTGAGGATTTCTTTGAATAAGTGAGAACCCTAGCAGCAGAGTGTTCTGTTATTCTGCACAATCAAAAGTCCTGCTTTGACATACCGTAAACACCCCTTGTTGATTTATATATACAATACTGTAACTTCAACTTAAGCCCTTAGAGAAACTCTTGGTTTAAAAGTATTAATAAGTTATTGTTATAACATATGTTTTCCACATTCTTACATGCTACCAAATACCTGAACATCATCATTAATTTGTGATGCACAGAGCCAAGCTCATAAAGCTGTGGATTTTGGGAAAATGATTTGTAATATTGTTTCATTTTTGCGTCATTTATTTGAATTTTCCTTCTAATAAAAAAATCAAAAGAAGGAAATGGATCATTTTAACAGAACATATATGTGTAAATATGGCTTCGTTGAAAGATGGTAGTTGAGCGCAGCTGGTGCATGACTGGTGAAAGTTTAAGGGTCGTGGATTCCTTTGTATCCTCCTTTCCCCTTTAAAATCTCTGGATTTAGTGATAATTCTGATAAGTCCCTGAAAGACACCAGACAACTGTCCAGCCCTGCCCTTTTCCCAGTCACAGAACAAGCGTTGATTTATTCTGATTATCAAAACACACAAAGATATATTGTTTCAATTCCGACCACATCCAGAAACATAAACCTTCAAACAAAATTATTTGTCTCCTGTCTCCCTTTCTACCTTTTCTCCCACTAATACACACACACACACACACACACACACACACCAAGTCTTTGGGTTTCTCTTTTTCCCTTCGGCATGGCCCCTCTCTCCCTCTCTGCACGGAGCTGTCAGGAAGCTGCCGGGTTCTGGCTCTGCGGCTGCATTCCTCACATGCTTGTGCCAGTGTCATATCGCATTCGTCCTGAAGCGCCTCTTGACCCCTCCATCACTGTTAATCACACGAGGAAAACGAACTGCAGATACTCTTCGAAAACAAGCAACTTCAACAATCAGCTTGGGGGGTTGATTTGGTGTGATTGCAGTTTAGCTTCTAGTGTTTTCTTTGTCTGTGCAAACTCCACAGAAGGAGGAAAGAAGTCATAAAAGTGTCACTTAGCTCATCACGGGCTAACGTGTGTGTCTCTGTGGCCTCAGATGTTCTGTAAACTCCGTACACTTTTGCAGCACAATTAACATTTAACATGAACCAGGCAGCCCCGAGCTCCCGGGCGCGCGGGTGCAAAGAAACCAAACAAACGAGACGTAACAGTAGATATGTTCCATAAATTCTCCCGCGAGCCCCCGCCGTCTTCGGGCCAAGGCCACACGGATGGTAGAATCATAGCAGCCGTGTGTTTACGCAAGTCCGAAGAGCAGTCGGCCTGGACTACATCAAAAACAGAGGGACTTTTTATTTTTCTTTCTGCCAAGACTATGTGGCTTCTGTCAGAGATCCATCTCCCATGTAAATCCTCCTTCCACAGAAATGTACAGAGAGGGAAGTGTGAACTGACAGTGTACTGATTTAGCAGAAACAGGACCTCACTGTTGTAAATCCAGGGGGATTTTTATGAGCCAACTCGCTTGAAGAGTTAAGGTTACGGTTGCGCTGAGCTTTTCCCGGGATTTAATTCATGTGAACTTTTTATGCAGATCGAATTTTATTGACAGGGAACCTCTGCTTTCATTTCATAGAGAAAATAAAATCTCTAGGTTGGAGTAAATATGAAATACATATTTCATATACAGTGTTGTGAAAAACTATTTGCCCCCCTCCTGATTTCTTATTCTTTTGCATGTTTGTCACACAAAATGTTTCTGATCATCAAACACATTTAACTATTAGTCAAAGATAACACAAGTAAACACAAAATGCAGTTTTTAAATGAGGGGTTTTATTATTTAGGGATAAAAAAAAAATCCAAACCTACATGGCCCTGTGTGAAAAAGTAATTGCCCCCTGAACCTAATAACTGGTTGGGCCACCCTTAGCAGCAATAACTGCAATCAAGCGTTTGCGATAACTTGCAACGAGTCTTTTACAGCGCTCTGGAGGAATTTTGGCCCACTCATCTTTGCAGAATTGTTGTAATTCAGCTTTATTTGAGGGATTTCTAGCATGAACTGCCTTTTTAAGGTCATGCCACAACATCTCAATAGGATTCAGGTCAGGACTTTGACTAGGCCACTCCAAAGTCTTCATTTTGTTTTTCTTTAGCCATTCAGAGGTGGATTTGCTGGTGTGTTTTGGGTCATTGTCCTGCTGCAGCACCCAAGATCGCTTCAGCTTGAGTTGACGAGCAGATGGCCGGACATTCTCCTTCAGGATTTTTTGGTAGACAGTAGAATTCATGGTTCCATCCATCACAGCAAGCCATCCAGGTCCTGAAGCAGCAAAACAACCCCAGACCATCACACTACCACCACCATATTTTACTGTTGGTATGATGTTCTTTTTCTGAAATGCTGTGTTACTTTTACGCCAGATGTAACGGGACACGCACCTTCCAAAAAGTTCAACTTTTGTCTCGTCGGTCCACAAGGTATTTTCCCAAAAGTCTTAATTGGCAATAATTGAGATGTTTTTTAGCAAAATTGAGACGAGCCTTAATGTTCTTTTTGCTTAAAAGTGGTTTGCGCCTTGGAAATCTGCCATGCAGGCCGTTTTTGCCCAGTCTCTTTCTTATGGTGGAGTCGTGAACACTGACCTTAATTGAGGCAAGTGAGGCCTGCAGTTCTTTAGATTTTGTCCTGGGGTCTTATGTGGCCTCTCGGATGAGTTGTCTCTGCGCTCTTGGGGTAATTTTGGTCGGCCGGCCACTCCTGGGAAGGTTCACCACTGTTCCATGTTTTTGCCATTTGTGGATAATGGCTCTCACTGTGGTTCGCTGGAGTCCCAAAGCTTTAGAAATGGCTTTATAACCTTTACCAGACTGATAGATCTCAATTACTTTTGTTCTCATTTGTTCCTGAATTTCTTTGGATCTTGGCATGATGTCTAGCTTTTGAGGTGCTTTTGGTCTACTTCTCTGTGTCAGGTAGCTCCTATTTAAGTGATTTCTTGATTGAAACAGGTGTGGCAGTAATCAGGCCTGGGGGTGACTACAGAAATTGAACTCAGGTGTGATAAACCACAGTTAAGTTATTTTTTAACAAGGGGGGCAATCACTTTTTCACACAGGGCCATGTAGATTTGGAGTTTCTTTTCTCCCTTAATAACGTAAACCTTCATTTAAAAACTGCATTTTGTGTTCAATTATGTTATCTTTGACTAATAGTTATAGACTAGTGAGCCAGACAGCAGTGATTCCAATCCTGTGAAGACAGATTTGCGGAAAGATGGAAACCTAATCACAGCGCCAAAACTTACGGCCACCGCGCCAAACCGCGTAGGTGAGAAAGGGGTATTAGTAGATTATAGGCCAAACAATAGCAGGTTACCTTCATCCTGAGGGAGTCATGCAGATTTTTTAACGACAGAAATGTTGTCCTCATGTAGAACTCACCTAGTGCACTGTTAATTTAAAAAAGACCACTGAATGTTACTCTGGAGACTCCTTCTGTAAATGTTAAATTAAACCAATAAGAAATTTTAAGGTATGTACGTACTATAATTTACTTTGCGGTAGTGGTGGCTCAGGTGGTTGAGGCTCTTGTTTGGTGACTGAAGGACAGGGAGATCTCAGTGGTTAAGGCATTGGACTACAGTTCGGAAGCTCCCTTCAAATCCCACGACCACCAAGTTGTCCCTGTTGGGCCCTTGATCAAGGCGCTTAACTTCTCAAATTTATAGATAAAAATGTAAGTCGCGCTGGATAAGGTCATCTGCCGAATGCCTTAATGTAAATGTAATAGACATTAGGGCTGCACAATATTAGGAAAATATGCAATATTGTTGTTGAATATTGCGATAACGATATTTCTTGTGATATAACATTTCCCTAGAGAAATGCATTTTTTATTATTATTATTGGCTATTTTTAAAAAATCATTTATTTATATGTAATGATCATACTAAAATAAACAGGTAATAGATATTCGTCTGATGTAATTAAACCTAATTCAGGCTAAAAAGAAACTATCAAGGAAGTTGCAAATATTTTGACTTCAAAACAGTATGAATGACTTAAAACCCTCAGCAGATATTCTGATTTCTGGTTTGCGGTTACCATAGACCTGCCAACACAATATGAATTACTTTCAAACATTACTTTTTATTTACCTGTAACCATACACTCATCGATTTAATTTATCGCAACTCTTTGCGATACAGATATTGCGTATACCATTATCACGATAACGATAATTTTTCGATATATCGTGCAGCCCTAATAGACATTCAATCCCCACTACCACCAGGTTGCTACTGTTGAGCCCTTCTGCAAGGTCTTTACCAATATACCCATATTATATATAATACTGAGCCTCAGCTTAGAGAAATTGGTAGGTTGCCACACATAGGCATCTGGCATTAAAAAAAAAAAAAACTTGTGGCTTTACAATGTACTATATGTACTATAGTATATAACATAGTATACCATAGTCTCACTTTGGTAGAGACCATTGTAGTTACTGTGGGTCTTTAGACGTTAGGCACCACCAAGCCTCTATAGACTATGGTACTATGGTATGTACTACAATACTTTGGGGAATACCATGGAACGTATTGGCTACCACAACTAAGATTAGCAGGTACTGTATAATACTAACATGATATATTTGTAAATTCTCTAGCATATTAGATATGTTCCAACGTACAATATAGTATTTATTTAATGTTACATATCTACAGTGATATCAAACTATATAAAATTACCATTATGATGTGTAGTGTGATACACGTACTAGATCAGCAAATAAGTACCATGGTACTACCATAGTTCTTATACCATAGTAAAAATTTCTTATGGGACGTCAGAGCTTATGACAATCAAGAATGTATGATTATTATGAATTATGCATCTCTAGCTTTGGCCTTCTGTAACCCTTCACCATTTTTACACAGAATATAACATATGGAGTCTTTTATCAACCGCTGTCTTCATGGTGAGTGTGGCTGAAATATTTTATCATAAAGAACAGGAGATATTTGGATTTCTTGGAAGAGAGGAAGCATGAATGCATGAATTCAAGGCATTCTATCATTCAAATGAGTCAGCATGGGTTGCGTTGTGGTCTGAGGTGAAGCTGCCGTTCCATTGTTTTCTATTTAATTAATGTCAAGTCTGTAAAATATACAAACGTCCATGAGATGTGGTAGCCCCAGAGAGAACCCTAACGGCTTTTTGGAACTTCATAAAGATCCAGAGAGATCCTGGCTCGGGCATTCCTGAGGTGTCGGTATGCGTGCGGGAAGCTTTCTTTAAATACAGACTGCCTTCTGGGAAAGTTCCTATATCATTCATTCATTTCAAACTTCACGTTTTTTTTTCTTTCGTTTTTCTCTAGACCTCCCCTCTTGCAGCCCACTTTTAACCGCTCCCCGTTTCATACAACCCAGACACGTCACGCCATGTTGATATGTATTTTGGCACACATTGAAAAACTGCGATACTGCGAAACTGCTACCTAGTAAGAGTGGAAAGTCGTCTGAATCAAGATATTTTCACCACTAGTTTCTTTTGGAAAAATCCGTCCTCTCTTGGGTAGTGCTGGGAAGTGTTTTTTTCAGCATATCATTATTTCTCTTTATGTAGTCAAGAGATGTCTTGTGGTCACCTCCTGTTTACAGCAGACACCAATAGAGTAATATAACACACACAAACAAAAAAATAAATAAATACGTGGTGTCTCTATGTACACACATGTAATTAGTTGAGTCAACTGCATGCATGGTGAGCTCACAACAACACAATTAACAATGTTTTAATGTTTTTTAAGTTTCTCAGGGTTGGTTTTGTGGCATTTCACTGCTCACATTCTTTTGGTTCTCTCTCTTTCTCTCTCATACACACACTCATTTTCAGGAGAGGTACTGAGTATGGTGGATGACCTGTTCTCTGGATTGGGCTCTTCATGTGTGGTGCCTGGAAGAAAAAACGGAGACCATCCCCACTCCATCATCTACTCCCTCATCTTTAAGTGCCTGGAACCTGATAGTCTCTATAAGTAAGTCTTTGATACGTAATTAATCCAGTCCTTGTTAAATAAAAGTGAAACCACAAATGCCACTCTATTTCATTTTCAACATAGCGCAAATACTGAACAGTGGCATCCACAAAACACATTTTCAAAAAGTTTCAGTTTAGCCGTTGCACATTGCTGTGCACGTAATATCCTTCATTTATTCATTCATCTCGAAGAAGCACTTTATCATGCTGGACTGGGAGTCAATCCCAGGGACTCAGGAATGCACGATGAACGAGTCAACAATCCATCAGAAACATAAAAATGCAAATACAAATCTACCAAGGGAATGTCTTGAATTATGTCTCTGTACTGTATATTCGAACTGCACCTGCAAATACACTCCTTTACTCACTCTCTCTCATCATCTATACTGATTTATCCTGTATTCAGGGTCACGGGGACCTGGAGCCTATCCCAGGAGGCTTAGGGCACGAGGCATGGTACACTCTGGACAGGGTGCCAACCCATCACCGGGGACACACATACAGTACACACACACTATGGGCAATTTGGGAACGCCAATTAGCCTAACCTGCATATCTTTGGACTGTGGGAGGAAACCGGAGTACCCGGAGGAAACCCACCATGAAACGGGAGAACATCCAAACTCCATGTACACAGAGACGGGAATCGAACCCGGACCCTGGAGGTGCAAGGCGACAGTGCTAACCACCACACCAGCTTGCTACCTACTGCAAACATAGAAATGAGCAAATGTTTCAAGCCCATTGTCATTTTTTCATAATTTAAATGATGTAGATTAAATTAAAAAAGGGGGAGCAAATGTTTCACTGTAAGTGAGTTGTCTTTTGGGTGAGTAGCATCACCAACCAGTGCGCACTTAATGACATTGTCATACAACATACAACATAAAGAAATTTAGCCGTGGTAGCGGTACCATGGTAGACGGATGATACCTGCACCATGGTATACAGTACCATTGTACTTATTTGCTCATATAGTACATGTGTGTGCTGTGGTTCAACGGTAGTATGGTACTAAAGATTGCATATCAGAATACTGTCAAAAATATGTCATACATTCTTATGTAATATAATGGTTGTTGCTGTTGTTAGTCTTTCGGCTCCTCCCGGCAAGGGGTCGCCACATCAGAATATCCAGTCTGCACAACAACTTGGCACAGGTTTTACGCCGGATGCCCATCCTGACATGACCCTCCCATTTTATCCGGGTTTGGGACCGACACTGCATCCAGTGGCTGGGGTTTGGGCACTGGCTTGGAATGGAACCCGGGCCTTCCGCATGGCAGGCGAAACACCTACCACTGAGCCACCAGTGCCCTTCTTATGTAATATAATGGTAATATAATTAATACAGTAAGCATGGCCGTGGCATTTTAGTTGTAATGGTAGCCTTCAACAGTTAATACACAATACTTTTGTAAATACCATGGAACTTATTCGGTACCACAGTGACTACCAACGTTGTACAAACAAAAATATATAAATATACAGTTCAGTATTTGTGTTATATTGGATACTTTGGTAGCCACTGTGTTACACAATAGGTCAAGTCAAGTCAAACAAATACAGTTTAGTACACAGTGAAGCGAAACAATGTTCCTCCAAGGTGATACGTGCAACATTACTTTATTAAAAAACATAAATTTACAACATAACTTAACAGAAACTAACCAGCTAACTAAGAAACCTAATTAGCTGGCTAGCTGAGAGAAGACAGATTGACATGACAACATAAATTAACAACATAAAGTAACGAAAAACTAAATAGCTAATTTAGAGAGCTAAATGGTCAATTACAGTATGATATTGTCACGAGCCAGCTCCTTCATACAAGCACCTCGCAACCCTAACTCCACTCCGGAGTTTGTTGCACGCCCAGCGTTCATCACGGCACACCTGGATCTGATTA
This sequence comes from Channallabes apus, assembly GCA_030522415.1. Classification (NCBI taxonomy): domain Eukaryota; kingdom Metazoa; phylum Chordata; class Actinopteri; order Siluriformes; family Clariidae; genus Channallabes; species Channallabes apus. The sequence continues at coordinate 57,086,380 of CM060106.1, read as the reverse complement.
AGCGTCATCCCTAGGCTTTAAAAGCAAGCCGAAGCGCACCTGTCTTTGCCGCAGTGTCTCACTCGTGTGCCTTACGTCTAGTGTGTTATTGATTTCCCGGATTTTGACTCGTTGCCGACCCAGCTCTCCCTTTGGATTTTCCTTTCGCCTTCTCCGTCTGTTACCTTGCCTGATTCTCGGACTGATTTTTGTGTATGACCCTGCCTGTATTAGGAATCTGATTCTGGACTCGCCCTTTGGATTTGTTCATTCACGTGGCTGGATCTTCTGGTTATCGACCCTTACCTGGATAAAGACGCAGATTGATCACAAGCGGACCGCATAGCGCTCGCTCGTTCCTCCCGCTACAACCGAGGATAATTCGTGCGCTTCCACTTCCGGGTTCACGGAGGATTCTCTGACGTCTTCACCCAGTCCTCTAGTTTCATCACGAGGTATTCCCCGAAGCATCCTGTGCACGCACCGACTTTCTCTCTCGCCCCGTACACACACACACGCGCGCTCACACATACACGCGCCTCCCCTCGCGGCTGCGCGCTGACTCTCTCTCTCACACACACACACACACACACACACACGCGCTCACACATACACGCGCCCCCCCTCGCGGCTGCGCGCTGACTCTCTCTCGCTCACTCACACACACACACACATACACGCGCTGCTCCCTGCTGCGCGCCGACTCTCTCACGCACACACCCACACATACACACTCCTCCTGTCGCTGTTTATTTAACCCTTTAGTGCCCTAATAAATTCCTTTAAGAGAATCTGTGTCTGCTATTGGGTTCTTCCCTCTCCTGCCTTCCCCGCCCCTGACAGTACACTGCGGCCATGGCAGACCCAGCAGATACTTTTCCCTCCAGGTCAGGTCTTCGCACCCACCTCCAATCCAGGACAAGTAACCGATCCGAGGCTAGGCTTCGCCAGACTGTCGCCCAACAGGGAGTTCTTATTAATTCCCAGCAGCGAAGCCTTCAACAGATATCCCAAAGCTTGTCACAGCTGTCAGCCCAATTTCAGCAGGTTTGCTCAGCCCTCCCATCTACACTCACACCCCCAGCGCGGCATGAACCCCCAGCACGACATGAACCTCGCCTGCCCCATCCCCAACCCTACGGTGGAGATCCTGGCACCTGCCGGTCGTTTTTATCACAATGTTCTCTGCTATTTGAGCTCCAACCCTCGGCTTTTCCTACGGAGCGCTCCAAGGTGGCATACATCATCACGCTGCTTACGGAGAGAGCCCGGGAGTGGGGAACGGCCGTCTGGGATGCTAACGACCCCTGCTGCTCCACCCTCAGCGCCTTCACAGAGGAGATGAAGCGAGTATTCGACCGCTCCCACGTGGGAAGGGAGGCCGCTAGGCAGCTTTTGGAGCTCCGTCAGGGTTCCCGGTCTGCTTATGACTACGCTATTGAGTTCCGAACCATGGCAGCCACCGCTCAGTGGGACACTCAAGCGCTTTATGATACCTTCCTGAATGGGCTCTCTGAGCCGGTCAAGGACCAGCTGGTGTCTCAGCAGCTTCCTGGAGACCTGAACGGGCTGATGGATCTTGCAGGACGAGTGGATTCGCGCCTCAGGCGTAGAGACCGCACCCCTCACAAACACCAGAAGGCAGACTCTTCGTTCCGGAGGCAGAACGGCCCCACGTTCTGGAATGGGGACATAGCTCGAGACTAGCCTGCCACCCCGGCGCAACACGCACGCTGGCTCTGGTCCGACAACGGTTTTGGTGGCCCACCATGAGGGAGGACACTCGCCACTTTGTAAACGCCTGCGACACTTGCGCCAGAAGCAAAACCAGCAATAAACCCCCCGCTGGCCTCCTTAGACCTCTCCCGATTCCTCGCAGGCCCTGGTCCCACATCGCCCTTGATTTCGTCACGGGACTTCCGGACTCGGAGGGTAACACCTGTGTGCTCACGGTGGTGGATCGCTTTTCTAAGGCAGTCCACTTCATTCCACTATCTGGACTCCCTACAGCAAAGGAGACGGCCGAGCTCTTAATCATGCACGTTTTCCGGCTTCATGGACTCCCCACAGACATCACATCGGATCGAGGTTCCCAGTTCACCGCCCGGTTCTGGTCAGCCTTCTGTAAGTTAATTGGCGCTACCCCCAGCTTATCTTCCGGCTATCACCCACAGACAAACGGCCAGGCGGAGCGAGCCAACCAGGACCTAGAAACAGCCATTCGGTGCATGATCACCAAGGAACCCCATTCCTGGAACCGGATGATACCATGGATCGAATACGCCCACAACTCATTACCCACATCAGCCACGGGTCTGTCCCCCTTTCAGTGCTGCCTCGGTTATCAGCCTCCTCTGTTCCCGTCCCAGGAAGTGGAAGTGGAAGTTCCTTCAGCTCAAGCCTTTATTCGCCGGTGCCGAAGAACATGGCTGAAGGCAAGATCTAGGATTCGCCGGAGCGTTTCAATCTTCAAACAACAAGCTGACCGGCGTCGCTCCAGAGCACCGTCATACCGCGTGGGCCAAAGAGTGATGCTGTCATCCCACTACATTCCCCTTAAAACTACCTCACGCAAACTGTCTCCCCGATTCATCGGCCCATTCACCATCACCAGAATCATTAACCCCTGCACCGTCAGACTTCATCTGCCTTCCACCATGCGTCGGATAAACCCTTCCTTTCACGTATCCCAGATAAGACCCCTGGCCTCATGCCCACTGAATCCACCCTCCCGCCCGGCTCCTCCTCCCCGACTCATCGATGGTAGTGAGGCCTTCACCGTGCGCAAGCTTATGAAAGCCAGACGACGAGGCAGAGGCCTCCAGTACCTGGTGGATTGGGAGGGTTATGGCCCCGAGGAGAGGAGCTGGATTCCTTCCAGATTCATCTTGGACCAGTCCCTCATCAATGACTTCCACCGTCAACACCCCAACGCACCGGCCATTCCGCCAGGTGGCGTCCGTAGGAGGGGGGGTACTGTCACGAGCCAGCTCCTTCATACAAGCACCTCGCAACCCTAACTCCACTCCGGAGTTTGTTGCACGCCCAGCGTTCATCACGGCACACCTGGATCTGATTAAGCGTCATCCCTAGGCTTTAAAAGCAAGCCGAAGCGCACCTGTCTTTGCCGCAGTGTCTCACTCGTGTGCCTTACGTCTAGTGTGTTATTGATTTCCCGGATTTTGACTCGTTGCCGACCCAGCTCTCCCTTTGGATTTTCCTTTCGCCTTCTCCGTCTGTTACCTTGCCTGATTCTCGGACTGATTTTTGTGTATGACCCTGCCTGTATTAGGAATCTGATTCTGGACTCGCCCTTTGGATTTGTTCATTCACGTGGCTGGATCTTCTGGTTATCGACCCTTACCTGGATAAAGACGCAGATTGATCACAAGCGGACCGCATAGCGCTCGCTCGTTCCTCCCGCTACAACCGAGGATAATTCGTGCGCTTCCACTTCCGGGTTCACGGAGGATTCTCTGACGTCTTCACCCAGTCCTCTAGTTTCATCACGAGGTATTCCCCGAAGCATCCTGTGCACGCACCGACTTTCTCTCTCGCCCCGTACACACACACACGCGCGCTCACACATACACGCGCCTCCCCTCGCGGCTGCGCGCTGACTCTCTCTCTCACACACACACACACACACACACACACGCGCTCACACATACACGCGCCCCCCCTCGCGGCTGCGCGCTGACTCTCTCTCGCTCACTCACACACACACACACATACACGCGCTGCTCCCTGCTGCGCGCCGACTCTCTCACGCACACACCCACACATACACACTCCTCCTGTCGCTGTTTATTTAACCCTTTAGTGCCCTAATAAATTCCTTTAAGAGAATCTGTGTCTGCTATTGGGTTCTTCCCTCTCCTGCCTTCCCCGCCCCTGACAGATATAGCACATTTCTCTGTCTAGACTGGATTACTTTCACACCTAGAGGCAATTTAGCATAGCCAATGTACCTGTAACCAAGTTTTTGTGAGGTAAGGGGAAGAAAACTGAGAAGTCAAAGAAAAGTGATATGGAAACTTTGAGAACATTGCTGTGTAGTCAGCTCAGGCAACAGAACCAGAGCTGGGGATAAAATCAGAGACGATGGAGCTCTGAGACAGCGAGGCTACCAGCTGTGCCTGCTTGAGATCAATCAAAAGAGGTCAAAATAAAATCTTTACCGCACTTTACCTCATTAGCATTGAGCCTTAGTGAACAGCTTGTACAAACTCCATTTGCTTGACAAGCGGTAGCAAGCTAGTAATGAACTAGCATGAAGTTTGCGTGACGTGTTGTTACGTATTTTCACATTGTTGCAAGTGATAGCTTACAGGCTTCGCAAAGGCAACCGGGAAGCCATGAAAAGACTCTGTGAAAACAGGATTGTAGAAAAGAAAAGACGGCGTCTGTTATGTCTGCGTCTCTCCATCCTAAGCAAGTGTGACTCGTCAAAATATTTGCTCTGGTGCGTGTGACGGCCACATCCTGTTTGGAGTGTTTTCGCTCATGGCAGCCATGTTATTTGTTTAGAGCAGAGCTTCTCTTCCTCTCTCTCTCCGTCAGCATGGAGAAGTGCAGCTGGCTTTTATTAACACGAACATATTGTGGTCTCAGCAGCGCCGACTTTCGCGACGGGGAATAGCATGGTCACGGCGAATTAGACAGATCATAGCAGGGATGGATGTCAATCCAGGAAGCCAGATCCACTGTCGACTTGATCTGCTGTGCGAAAGTGTAAGCATCTCGGTTTTTGTGTTGTAAATGTGACTTTTAAGATCGACAGCTCTTTGGTGGTCTTTAGACAGACTATACTGAGGGAAGGGAGTATCATCTGTACTCTTGTTATCGATTGAACACCTGATCTGCAGAGACGTTTGATGGCTTTGTGGCTCTTTAGCACGAAAAAACCTGGTACATGGTCAGCAAAAAGGCATTCAGGTTTGATTCAAACCTGATGACCTATTATCATTTATAGCTCATTTAGAACTAAAGATGGTGACATGATTTACTCTTTTAGTGCTTAAATAAGAGGCCAAGTATGATGTAAACACTCCAGCTAGTTAGAAATCACGCGATTCCTCCGCTTGACTGAAATAATACAGAGATGCGCACTTATAAAACAAAGACAATACAAAGGGGTATAGTATCAGCAGTGCTGCTTCACATGCTGAAGGCTTTGCTTGTGTTCTGCTGTTCGATAGCTAACACAAGGGCTAAGTGCTCTATAAAAACTGTACTAATAGACTCAAATATTATGAAAGGATGTATATACTACAAGGTATTTACTATAGAGTACATAGTTGCCTACAAGGGTTTGAGTCAAAAAATTATCCGGTGATCCGGTGAACTACTGTTGGAAGCACTGTTTTAAGCGTGAACTAGTTACAAAAGTTCATTTGTACTGTACCTGCAGTATGAACAACAATGGTTGCCCAGCTTGTGATTTGCAAGAAAGAAGAACATGGTTAGTTTTTCTGGTCTAAGGGTATAGGGTGAACCTGGTACTATTATTTATTGAAGACAGTATAGAGAAACAGTTTTGTCATAAAGAAGTGTGTATTTACATTTACAGCATGTGGCAGACACTCTTATCCTGAGAGCCTTGCTCTTAGACCCTACAGGGGCAACTTGGTGGTCGTGGGTTTTAACCTGGAACCTTCCAAATCATAGACAAATTCCTTAACCTCTGCTCTATCCCTGATATATATGAATGGATAGAAAAATGCAAGGAAGGTCGCCAAGTGTTAGCCATGAAGTAAGATCAAGACGAGAGTCCACATCCACAAATGACCCTTTAGAATGTAGATTCACTTCTGATGAAGAAGCGAAGACAGTGGCGCATTAGAGGCTTGCAACTAAAATACTTTTAAATGACAGAATACGAAGGCTTGTTGTCAGAAGGACAAAATGTATTGAAAAGGAAGAAGATTATGTAAAAAAATAAAAGTTCTAAAAGTTAATTAACTTTTGACTCACCCTCATAGTTAGCAGTTAACAGTTTGTTAGGGACCATCTAGATTTTATAAGTATATAAACACTACATAATAACTAAGGTACTGTAGCTACAACATTTAAATGTTGTAGCTACTTGTTAGCATCAAAACTGCTAGTTATCTTTCACTTGCATTGTAATGATTTACAGGATTTTATAGCAGTTTAATGATATCCACGGATTTTAGCATGATGTCCGCTAGTTAGCCTCCAGCCTACCAGCTAACAACAATGATAGACACCATCTAGAACTTGTTTATAAGATTATAAAGACCTATAATTATATACAGTAGCTTTAATGTAGGTTCCTGTTAGCGAGCATTATGTCATCCTGCTAGGTTTAAAAATAAAAACTATTTACAATATCATAGCATGGTTGTCTGCTTGTTAGCAAACTGTTTTTCAGGCACCATCCAAATTTTATAATTTTTTTAAACAGTGTAAAAAATCTAAAGTTAGTACAAAATTAAATCAAAATGGCCTGGTTGTTAGAATCAAACCTGTTAGGTCTCCTCCATCCAGAGGAGTAAGATTATAGGAGTTTGTAAGATTATAGACTGCTTTTTGCTAGTCAGCATTCGGCTTGTTAGCTAACAACTTGCTGGTTAGACATCATCTTTATTTTAATTGTTTATGAGATTATTATAGAATGTAACATACCGTAGCTAGGAGACGATGTAATAGCATGGTTGCTTGCTAGTTGTCATCCAGCTTGTGATCTATTGTACAAGGTAGATTTTACTAGTTTAAGTTTATTCAGGCGCCAGTTCAACCAGTGATAATTAATGATATATAAATAACTATTAAGATAATTTAGTTTAAAAGTTTAGCTCCTGTTAACAGAGAAACTGCTATAAATGTAAGTTGCAACAGAACTGAATTGAAAAGCACAGTGCTGTAATACGACTTGTATAATACAACCATCAAATACATACAGATTTTTTTTCTTTCATTTGGCAAAACATTAGCCCATGTTGAGAAGCCAACGAGTGGGTGTTGTTAATTTATTTTTCCCATCAGATATCGAAGGTTGTTCACTCATGTCCACTCTTTTATGTGAGAACCTAGACAGGTCATAATTTTGCCTTTGGAAGCTATAAAAACGACCTCTAGATTACAGAATGTACTTTGGAATGCTCTGACCCTATAGCATGGCTCTTTCTACTACCAGTTACCAGTTACCAGCCCTTCCTTAAAAAGATCTAAACAAAATACCAAGAAAGAATAAGAAAACAAAAGTATAGTCAAGAACACGCTGTTCTCATTTCCGAGCTTTTTCAACTGCTGTGTGGTTTTCGGTTTTATTTCCATCCCAGTGATCTTCAGGGCCTTTAATTTTTATCACCTTTCTTGTTTTTACTACCAGGTCTTAATGTTGGACATGTTGTTCTGAGAGCGTGACTGATGAAAGAAAGCTCACGAACCATTTGTGGAACCAGTGGACTTTCTGACGCATTGGTTTTAGCTGAGCATGTACTGTAACGTGTACTTGGGGCTGCCTTTCTTGTCTTCAGGAAAACAGATTCCATTTGATTCTTCTGGATGGTTCCTGGAGGGGTTCTCTTTCTTAGCTTTATTTTTGGATAAAAATTCAGAAGACCTCCAGAAAATGTTATAAATATATATGGGTCATTTACAAAAGCTTTTAATAATTGTGTTGCCTGAGAATATGAGTATTTTGCAATCATCTCTTAGTTGCATTCTGACTTGTTGCTTAAGAACGCTTTGGCGTTAGAGATGGAGGATTCAACAAAATCAGAATCAGGATGAAATATGGGCAGTAATTACCACAAAAACAAAACGTTGTGTTCCCAAGTCTAAAAAAACAAAAAAACAGTTGCACAACCCAAAAGGTCAGAGGACGCTTCTAGTGAAACTTGGAATTCTCACCGACATGAAATGTTGAGAGATATGAAAGGATGCACTGTACCAGTCTGTAGCGGTGCTATCGGTGACGAGCCAGCACCCCCCCAGTCTGTCTGTCCTTCGATAAGATCTCTATTTGCGTAAAGAATTACGTCGTCGAGTACTCTCAGCCTGCTCGACGGCACTTTTTCTAATCAGTAAAAGATAGCATTGCTGCTGGGTTTCTTATTCAAATAGTCTTTGCTAAAAAATTTTTTTTTCAAAAACCCCACATAACCATTGCGTTCCAGGTTTGTTTCAGTGAAATCAAGTGAGAATAATGTCTAAGCCAGTCTTGACCCTTACATTGGCCTGAATTTAGCTGTTACGTAATGCGTGCACTCCAAAGATGTACATTAAAGCCTGAAAGCTTGATCCGAACACAAAGGACATGTAATGGAAAACTAGTCATTTTTTGCCAAATCACATTTCGCACAGAGGACTGGAAAACAATGTGTGCTTATTAAACTTTTACAGGAAATTGTATTGAAATTTCTGAAGATCACAAGGAGAATTCTTTTAATGTTTTATATTTAGTTAAACGTCTAATAAATCAATTCATATATTCCCCATGATCTCTTTACTAAAATAAATAAACTATTAAAAACACCATAAATTTTTTTTTGTAATTGATCATTATAATTGTTTTAATGTTCTCATGATGATAGAGTTGATGCTAGTTAACGACATTTTGCGTATTATAAATAAATAAATAATCCCACTACTTTCAACCAATTTATTAGCAAAATCATCAAAATCAATCAATCAAAATCACAAGGGCACAGCCACAGTACTGAAGATATGACAATCGCACTGATATTCAGCATAACAGCATGACCTCGAGAGTGTTATTATACTGTACAAGAGGCCCACGAAAACAAAATAAATTATGATGTGTTTATTTGTCTGCCAGCACATATCCTCCCGTTACTGGCGGAATTAACTACCCATTACTGGCGGAGCTGGCGACTGATACTTAGTAACATACACTTATAAATAAATAAGGAATGAAAATAGTTTTAAATTCTTACTGTGTAGGAGTACAATCCCTTGTTCTAGGGTTAGAACCCAAGTCATGGGTTTGATTAGGGGTTAGAGAGAGATTTGAGATTCAGCCTTATGTTAGAAGCTATTTACAGTAGTAGCTTTGTGGAAATCACTTGATTCCTTCGCATCAATTTGTAACGAGTAGGCAGCTTTATCTGTAATTAACGATTGTTGGAATACCTTTAATTCGGAACGATGCATATAGTAAATAAACATCGTAATGCTGTTACGTCTGCTATCACCACTCAGAATCAGATTACTCGCTCAGTAGTAAGTGTTTTTTTAATGGAATTTATTGTTATGGTTGTATATTTGTTGTATATTTGTCTGATTGTATATGTACTGTATATGTTGTAAAAATGTGAACTTTTTGCTTGCAAGTATACTGTCCATGACACGGTGCTGTAACTTCATAAATATCACATTAACAGTTGTTCAAAAATCATCAAACAGATACTAAACTGCAAAGACCTCTGGACTGTGCTTTGTTCAGATGTAGAAACATTTGGGAGAATATATTAAAAACGCTGAAAGCAGGGAAACTGATTTTGACTTGAACATTAAAACTGAAGACCCTTTAAACCATATTTTGTTGCTATTATTGTCAGGATCTGTGTGGAATTCTTTCTAACGCCATAAAACTTGAATTGGGAATTATTACCATACCAGTGAGGTACATGGTGTGCTTTTTCTACCCTTAGAAGTATTCCCCCACAACTATCCATACCATAAAAAAAAAGTCCTTTATTCACTATCCATGTGGAGAACAATCGTTTTATCAGATCAAGTTCAAGCAACGGCTCAGCTTCAAATACTTGGAGGGCCTCTATCAATTGTTATGGAGATGAATTCCAGGGAAGTGGAGCTATGAAAACCTGCTTTATTTACATTTCTATCGCAGTGCTGTTCTAAGACACTAATGCAGCTGCAAAATCGCAGGTTTTATATGAATGCGCTCGGTCTAATAGGTTAACGTTTCTATAGTAACAGCTTCCACAGGAACTTATCCAGACTCACTGCTTAAATGGATTAGAAGACCTGAATGGATTAGAAGACCTAACTAAATGTTTCCTTAGTATTTTGGAAAGAATTCTCTACCGTCAGAGCTTGTTAACTTTCAGATATAAAGAGTTTACACATTGTGGCTTCTTGGTTGCGTCACAAACTGCGTTTAGTCATATAAATTTTAACAGAAATGAAAGAGGGAGAAAGACTGTTTATAACGGGGATTGATAAGATGAACTAACTCAGCAGGAACCCTCACGTTGGATGAGCGTTGTAATATAGTTGTAATGACGTTTAAGATTGTTTTGGAAAGTTAAAATGATGAGATGACGTTGTATTAATGGCACAAGTACAACCTCACAAGCAACTAAATTTTAACCTTTGTTTGGAGCATGTAAGCCAATTAACATCCATTCGCACAACGTCTGAGCACATCCATACTCACTAAAATTACTTTACTGAAATACAGTATGGTGTCTGTGGTGCTTTTTGTTACTATCTGTGCATGCATTTACAAGATTTAATATTGCGTTCCCTTGTGGTCAAGCGGTAAGCATGTAGTGCTCCCACAGCAGGGAATGTTTTCAAATCCCTCTCAGGCCATTGGATTGGTAGTAATCAGTTTTTTTTATTTGTTTTAGAACCTTGTCTTAGGGTCATGCCCTGCGATGTATTGGCACCCCGTCAAGGGTGTACCCCACCTCGTGCCTTTAGTCTCCTGGGATAGGCTTTCAGGCTCTGCGACACTGTATACAGAATAAATTGGTATAGACAATGAATGAGTCATTGGTTATCCCAATTAAATAATTCTAACTCTAACACAACAACTTAATAAATACTACTCTCCCCCCCCCCCCCCCCCGGTTTTCTCCCTAATTTAGTCGTACTTAAATTCACCCCATCGCTAGGGGGCTCCCACATTAAGGGTATTATGATTCCTCAGTCGGAAGGGCCGAAGACTATAGCTGTGGTCTATTATGAAGTGTACTCCATAGGGTGCTCCCTACTCCCTGCACCATTTGCAGAACATGTCGGTGAAGGGAACACTCGACAAAACTCCACCATTTGGAACACCCTGCAAAGTTTCCAGCGCAGGCGTCACTTCCTCCGCACATTGCTATGGTGACATACAGTGAGGCAAAAGCATATTTATTAAGCCACCAATTGTGCAAATTCTCCCACTTAAAAAGCTGAGAGAGGCCTGTAATTTTCATCATAGGTATACCTCAACTATGAGAGACAAAATAAGAAAAAAAAATTCAATCCACATTGTAGGATTTTTAATGAATGAATTGGTAAATTCCTCTGTAAAAAGTATTTGGTCACCTACAAACAAGCAAGATTTCTGGCTCTCACAGACCTGTAACTTGTTCTTTAAGAGGCTCCTCTGTCCTCCACTCGTTACCTGTATTTGTTATAAGACACCTGTCCACAACCTCAAACAGTCACACTCCAAACTCCATTATGGCCAAGACCAAAGAGCTGTCAAAGAACACCAGAAACAAAATTGTAGACCTGCACCAGGCTGGGAAGACTGAATTCAATTAAATTCAATTTAACAATTGTCATCGTCGCAAAGCAGCTTTACACAATCAAGGAATTATTTAAGTTTGTATGGAATGTGAATGTGTATGAATCAAAATGGTCAGATTGTCCCTGGTGAGCAAGCCGTGGGTGACATTGGCAAGGAAAAACTCCCTGAGATGGTAATAGGAAGAAACCTTTATAGGAACCAGATTCAACAGGGAACCCATCCTCATCTGGGTGAAACAGATAGCAGGAAATGATCTGCATTTATACAGTGTGTTAGGTGGCAGGCAGTTCTGCTATAATAGTTAATTATAGTTGTTAGTTGATGTTAATATGGAGTCCAGGTAGTTATTGGAGATTCAGGTAGACTTGTAGGAAGTTCCAGTCATGAACTATCGAATTGTCAAGTCCTCAGAGAAACAGCAGTCGAGGTCAGAACTGTCTTCTAGGTAGAGAGAACCATCCCTAGACACCAGACGCATCCCAAAGAGACACACGGGGCATCCATGTGACGAGATCTCCAAGCAGAAGCGGGGCACCAGGATGGGTCTGGATCACTAGCAGCTCAGGAATGGCATGGGTAGCTTGACAGAGAGAGAGAGAGTGGGAGAGAGGGAAGAGAAAGAGGGGGAGACAGAGCAGAAGAGGAGAGATGGCAGTTAGGTATGGTCACAGTCACATAATGTATAATGTGAATGTATATTTAGTGTAGAGTGCAAGCAGAGACTCCGGCAGGACTAACTATGACATCATAACTAAAAGTTGTTTGAACTGTAGTTTTCATAATATGCGGTACTGACAAGCAGCCTGCATCCTTTTATCGAAGTAGGCGTGGCGGATCGTAAGACACTAGCAGTTTGCTCAGATACTGTGGTGTGGGACCATTTAATGCTTTATATGTCAAGAGTAGTATTTTAAAATCAATGCGAAATTTCACAGGGAGCCAATGCAGTGAATCTGCAATAGGTAAGCAGCTTGATGTGAAGAAATCAACTGTGGGAGAAATTATTAGAAAACCAGAAGACCACTGATAATCTCCCTTGATCAGGGGCTCCACACAAGATCTCACCCCGTGGGGTCAAAAAGATCAATTCAGTTCAATTTTATTTGTATAGCGCTTTTAACAATTGACGTTGTCTCAAAACAGCTTTACACAATCAAAAGAATTATTCAAAAGAATTATCACAAGAACTCAACTTGTTGCTGAGTTGCATCCAAGGAACACCACACCTACTGTACAGTGGTGTGAAAAACTATTTGCCCCCTTCCTGATTTCTTATTCTTTTGCATGTTTGTCACACTTAAATGTTTCTGCTCATCAAAAACCGATAACTATTAGTCAAAGATAACATAATTGAACACAAAATGCAGTTTTTACATGAAGGTTTACGTTAATAAGGGAGAAAAAAACCTCCAAATCTACATGGCCCTGTGTGAAAAAGTGATTGCCCCACTTGTTAAAAAATAACTTAACTGTGCTTTATCACACCTGAGTTCAATTTCTGTAGTCACCCCCAGGCCTGATTACTGCCACACCTGTTTCAATCAAGAAATCACTTAAATAGGAGCTACCTGACACAGAGAAGTAGACCAAAATCACCTCAAAAGCTAGACATCATGCCAAGATCCAAAGAAATTCAGGAACAAATGAGAACAAAAGTAATTGAGATCTATCAGTCTGGTAAAGGTTATAAAGCCATTTCTAAAGCTTTGGGACTCCAGCGAACCACAGTGAGAGCCATTATTCACAAATGGAAAAAACATGGAACAGTGGTGAACCTTCCCAGGAGTGGCCGGCCAACCAAAATTACCCCAAGAGCGCAGAGACAACTCATCCGAGAGGCCACAAAAGACCCCAGGACAACATCTAAAGAACTGCAGGCCTCACTTGCCTCAATTAAGGTCAGTGTTCACGACTCCACCATAAGAAAGAGACTGGGCAAAAACGGCCTGCATGGCAGATTTCCAAGGCGCAAACCACTTTTAAGCAAAAAGAACATTAAGGCTCGTCTCAATTTTGCTAAAAAACATCTCAATGATTGCCAAGACTTTTGGGAAAATACCTTGTGGACCGACGAGACAAAAGTTGAACTTTTTGGAAGGTGCGTGTCTCGTTACATCTGGCGTAAAAGTAACACAGCATTTCAGAAAAAGAACATCATACCAACAGTAAAATATGGTGGTGGTAGTGTGATGGTCTGGGGTTGTTTTGCTGCTTCAGGACCTGGAAGGCTTGCTGTGATGGATGGAACCATGAATTCTACTGTCTACCAAAAAATCCTGAAGGAGAATGTCCGGCCATCTGTTCGTCAACTCAAGCTGAAGCGATCTTGGGTGCTGCAGCAGGACAATGACCCAAAACACACCAGCAAATCCACCTCTGAATGGCTGAAGAAAAACAAAATGAAGACTTTGGAGTGGCCTAGTCAAAGTCCTGACCTGAATCCTATTGAGATGTTGTGTCATGACCTTAAAAAGGCGGTTCATGCTAGAAAACCCTCAAATAAAGCTGAATTACAACAATTCTGCAAATATGAGTGGGCCAAAATTCCTCCAGAGCGCTGTAAAAGACTTGTTGCAAGTTATCGCAAACGCTTGATTGCAGTTATTGCTGCTAAGGGTGGCCCAACCAGTTATTAGGTTCAGGGGGCAATTACTTTTTCACACAGGGCCATGTAGGTTTGGATTTTTTTTTCTCCCTAAAAAATTAAATCCCTCATTTAAAAACTGCATTTTGTGTTTACTTGTGTTATCTTTGACTAATAGTTAAATGTGTTTGATGATCAGAAACATTTTGTGTGACAAACATGCAAAAGAATAAGAAATCAGGAGGGGGAAATAGTTTTTCACACCACTGTAGGTTGTGAAGCATGGGGGTGGAAACATCATGCTTTGGGGCTGTTTTTCTGCAAAGGGACCAGGACGACTGATCTGTGTAAAGGAAAGAAAGCATGGGGCCATGTATTGTGAGATTTTGAGTGAAAATCTGCTTCTATCAGCAAGAGCATTGAAGATGAAACGTAGCTGGGTCTTTCCGCATGACAATGATCCCAAACACACCGCCCGGTTAAGTGGCTTCATAAGAAGCATTTCAAGGTCATGGAGTGGCCTAGCCAGTCTCCAGATCTCAACCCCATAGAAAATCTTTGGAGGGAGTTTAAAGTCCGTGTTGCCCAGCGACAGCCCCAAAGCATCATTGCTCTAGGAGATCTCAGGAGAAGAATACCAGGGAGGTGTGGAATGGAATGCGGGCCATTACTGGCCTGAGACAGAAGAGAGGTGTTGGGATGGATGGAGATGTTGAATGTGCAAACAACCTAAATTTGCACTCCTGTCTCCACTCTCAGCTCTTACCACATTTTTCATTCTCCTCCCCCCTCTCCTGCTCCCTCAGCCTGTATCTCTCTGTCCCTCTCAGCAGATGACATTAGAAGGAAATTGTGCAGACTCAATTCCAGTAAAGCTGCTGGTCCTGATGGTGTCAGCCCCAGGGCCCTCAAGTGCTGTGCTACCCAGCTGTCTGGAGTTCTACATCAGATTTTTAACATGAGTCTGAAACTGCAGAGGGTCCCATCACTATGGAAGACATCCTGCCTGATTCCTGTCCCCAAAAAAAACAACCCGTCGATCCCAGTGACTACAGGCCACTTCACACATCATGAAGATGCTGGAGAGACTCAACCTGAAACACCTTCATCTGCTGGTTGAGCCTTGGCTGGACCCTCTACAGTTTGCATATCGACCACATATCGGTGTGGAGGACACCATCATCTACCTGCTGGACCAGGCTTATTCTCATTTGGACACTGTTGGGAACACGGTGAGGGTCATGTTTTTCAACTTCTCTAGTGCTTTTAACATGATCAGACCATCACTGCTGAAGAATAAGCTCATGGAAATGCAGGTGGACGACCCACTGGTAGCTTGGATTACGGACTATTTAACAAATCGACCACAGCATGTCTGGCTGAAGAGCTGCTGCTCTGACAACATCCTGAGCAGTACAGGTGCGCCACAGGGAACCATTCTATCACCCTTCCTCTTCACCCTCTACACGTCTGATTTCAGGTACAAGTCTCAGTCATGTCAGCTCCATAAATTCTCTGATGATTCTGCCATTGTGGGCTGTATCAGGGATGGACAGGAAGAGAAATACAGGAGTGTGGTGGACAGCTTTGTTCAGTGGTGTGAGCTAAACCATTTACAGCTTAACATCACGAAGACAAAGGAATTGGTTGTGGACTTTAGGAGGCAGGCTCCTCCTCCCACCCCTGTCATCATTAGAGGGGCTGATGTGGAGGTAGTTGAGGACTACAGGTACCTGGGGGTACACATTGACTGTAAACTGTACTGGTCTAACAACACCAACGCTGTTTTCAAGAAAGGGCAGCGCCAGCTTTTCCTGCCGAGGCGGCTCAGGTCTTTCAATGTATGTAGAAAATGCTGACCATGTTCTATCACTCCGTAGTAAAGAGTGTTGTGTTCTTTGCTGCTGTGTGCTGGGGCAGTGGGGTGAAGACAGCTGATGCAGACAGGTTGAACAAGATGATTAAAAGGGCTGGTGCTGTCCAATGTCAGTCTGGAGAACCTGGCAGAGGTGACTGAGAGGACAATGCTAAAAAAGCTTCTCGGTATCATGGACAACCGCTCTCACCCCATGCATGCCTCCATGATGGGCCGTCGGAGCACACGCAGCAATAGACTCATCGCCTCTAAATGCAGAACTGACCATCACAGGAAATCCTTCCTACCTGTGGCAATACGACTGTACAACTATTCACTACTCTGTAGGTGATTTTTCAGGATGAATAATAATATTAATACTAATGTTACTTTGTCCTGAGTCAAATCGTGAAATATTACACACATGTACAGTGGTGTGAAAAACTATTTGCCCCCCTCCTGATTTCTTATTCTTTTGCATGTTTGTCACACAAAATGTTTCTGATCATCAAACACATTTAACTATTAGTCAAAGATAACACAAGTAAACACAAAATGCAGTTTTTAAATGAGGGCTTTTATTATTTAGGGAGGAAAAAAATCCAAACCTACATGGCCCTGTGTGAAAAAGTAATTGCCCCCTGAACCTAATAACTGGTTGGTCCACCCTTAGCAGCAATAACTGCAATCAAGCGTTTGCGATAACTTGCAACGAGTCTTTTACAGCGCTCTGGAGGAATTTTGGCCCACTCATCTTTGCAGAATTGTTGTAATTCAGCTTTATTGGAGGGTTTTCTAGCATGAACCGCCTTTTTAAGGTCATGCCACAACATCTCAATAGGATTCAGGTCAGGACTTTGACTAGGCCACTCCAAAGTCTTCATTTTGTTTTTCTTCAGCCATTCAGAGGTGGATTTGCTGGTGTGTTTTGGG
Organism: Channallabes apus; assembly: GCA_030522415.1. Classification (NCBI taxonomy): domain Eukaryota; kingdom Metazoa; phylum Chordata; class Actinopteri; order Siluriformes; family Clariidae; genus Channallabes; species Channallabes apus. The sequence goes on along the minus strand of CM060106.1, from coordinate 57,069,547 downwards.
TCATTGTCCTGCTGCAGCACCCAAGATCGCTTCAGCTTGAGTTGACGAACAGATGGCCGGACATTCTCCTTCAGGATTTTTTGGTAGACAGTAGAATTCATGGTTCCATCTATCACAGCAAGCCTTCCAGGTTCTGAAGCAGCAAAACAACCCCAGACCATCACACTACCACCACCATATTTTACTGTTGGTATGATGTTCTTTTTCTGAAATGCTGTGTTACTTTTACGCCAGATGTAACGGGACACGCACCTTCCAAAATGTTCAACTTTTGTCTCGTCGGTCCACAAGGTATTTTCCCAAAAGTCTTGGCAATCATTGAGATGTTTTTTAGCAAAATTGAGATGAGCCTTAATGTTCTTTTTGCTTAAAAGTGGTTTGCGCCTTGGAAATCTGCCATGCAGGCCGTTTTTGCCCAGTCTCTTTCTTATGGTGGAGTCGTGAACACTGACCTTAATTGAGGCAAGTGAGGCCTGCAGTTCTTTAGATGTTGTCCTGGGGTCTTTTGCGGCCTCTCGGATGAGTTGTCTCTGCGCTCTTGGGGTAATTTTGGTCGGCCGTCCACTCCTGGGAAGGTTCAGCACTGTTCCATGTTTTTGCCATTTGTGGATAATGGCTCTCACTGTGGTTCACTGGAGTCCCAAAGCTTTAGAAATGGCTTTATAACCTTTACCAGACTGATAGATCTCAATTACTTTTGTTCTCATTTGTTCCTGAATTTCTTTGGATCTTGGCATGATGTCTAGCTTTTGAGGTGCTTTTGGTCTACTTCTCTGTGTCAGGTAGCTCCTATTTAAGTGATTTCTTGATTGAAACAGGTGTCACAGTAAACAGGCCTGGGGGTGACTACAGAAATTGAACTCAGGTGTGATAAACCGCAGTTAAGTTATTTTTTAACAAGGGGGGCAATCACTTTTTCACACAGGGCCATGTAGATTTGGAGTTTTTTTTCTCCCTTAATAACGTAAACCTTCATTTAAAAACTGCATTTTGTGTTCAATTATGTTATCTTTGACTAATAGTTAACGGTTTTTGATGAGCAGAAACATTTAAGTGTGACAAACATGCAAAAGAATAAGAAATCAGCAAGGGGGCAAATAGTTTTTCACACCACTGTATGTAATTGAATGTTTTTCATCCCACTATTACATACTTATACTCTCTTTATGCATTGTGCACTGTCACTTTTCAGAACCACTTCCAATAGTTATATTATTGTATTTTATTGTTTTTTTATTTTATCTATTTTGCACTATTCTACTGTTGTTATTATTAAACTGTACTTATTGTATACTGTTTTATTATTATTATTATTTACTGTACTTTTTTCCCGCCCTGTTCTTGGCTGCATTGAGCATGTTTGCGACAAAATAATTTCCCTCGGGATAAATAAAGTTTCTCTTATCTTATCTTATCTGCATGAAGGAATCGGCCAAAATACCAGCAACAGTGTGTGAAAACCTTGTGAAAGGACTTATAGAAAATGTTTGACCTCCGTCATTGCCAACAAGGGGTATGAGGTATAGAGGTGAAATTTTGTTATTGACCAAATACTTATTTTCCACCATAATTTGCAAATAAATTCTTTAAAAGGATTTCTTAATTTTTTTCTCTCATAGTTGAGGTATACCTATGAAGAAAATTACAGGCCTCTCTCATCTTTTTAAGTAGGAGGATTTGCACAATTGGTGGCTGACTAAATACATTTTTGCCCCACTGTAAGCACCTCGGATACCTGTCACTGCTGTTTCACACTATGGACATTAAATATTAAATATTTATTGAAACTAATACTATTTTAAAACATATACTATTGAAACATGTATAACTTAAATAAATTAAGTAAATAAATTATTGATTAATAATAATAATTGTTATTATTATTAAAAATGTACAGAGATTTTTTTTCACAGATTAGTAGCCTATATAAAAAGGTTCCCTTTGAAAACATTTTCACTCCCTGCGGTTTGTAATCACAGTTAACATGACTGAACACACTGTGAAGTATACTTCACATGGTACTTCAGCCTGCTTGGAAGTCACACACCTTATCATGTGTTTTCTCCAAACCATGTGACGCAACTGACCGCATCTTTTCAAATTGCTCGCTCACGCATCATTAGGGGAAGCATAAGACACGCGGAGAACCGGCCTATCTGCCCCTACCACTTGCGTGAGCTCACAGACGCCTCTGATTGGCTGTAGAGCCGTAATTAATGCAGGAGAACTTATTGCGTCCCATCCCACCCTGCTGAGAGAGCTCGGCCAATTAGTTCTCTATAGAACCTCAATCAATCAGCGATCTCCGCACGATAGGGTGAGCACTTTACCACTTTACCACCAACATTATTAACGTTGTCAAATTAACATCATCACAATGTTTTAACAAGAAAATCCTGCTGGGAACTTGACATGGTGGTAATGAAATAATACATTTTGCAATGTGACATTGTAGGGAAAAAAATCATCTGTAATTCTGCTTCACATCAGGCTGCATCTTCAAGTCTTCAATTATTATTTAATCTGAGCACACCCTGGGGTCTTATATTCATTCTTTTATATTAAATGAAAACTTGTTTTGCATTGTCTATGGAAGAAATGTGATCACTTAAATGTGACCAGAGATCACTTAAACACTTGGAGAAGTTGCATGGTAAAAAAGTGGCCAGTGAAAAACCAGAACTATGTTTAAAAAGAAAAGTAAGAACATTCCCATAGACACAATGTGATGAGAACTCACCGGATTGGGACTAAACAGTCCATAAGAACCACTTGCTAGTGAGACTAATCAGGAAAAAAAAGCTTAAGTTTTCTAGGGGGCATAAAGATTGGACTGATGAGCCCAAATTGACTCTATTCCAGAGCATCAGGGTAAGAAGGGAAGCGCATGAAGCGATGCCCCATCATACATAGTGTCCACTGTACAAACCTCTGGAGACAGTGTTATGGTCTGGGGTTGCTTCAGTTACTTAGGTCTAGACTCAGCAACGTTATGTGGCAGTAAAATTAAGTCAGCTGACGACCTGAATGTACTGAATGACCAGGTTATCACATCTATGGAGTTTTTCTTCCCCGATGGTATGGCCATATTCCAGAATTCAAACTGTGAAAGAGTGGTTCTGGGAGCAGGAATGAACTGAATGATGAGTGCATGAGCTCATGAACTGGCCACACATTGTGCACCGTAATCAAAGCTCAACTTTTATTTTGGCAGACAGCGCATTACAGTCAGTGTGTCTTTACAGAACATCCTCTATACTAAATCAAAAACACCCATGCACAATAAACCCACACTTTCGAGATGGTCAGGTGAACCACAGAGTCTAGGCAAGATGAATATAGCACTGTAATAAAGAGGAGTGTGTGTGCGTGGGTGTGCTGGAAAGAAGAAGATGCGTGTGTTTCTTCAGTGGCCTCCCTTGTGTTTTGACATTCTCGCTGGTGAGCCAGAGGTGAAGCAGGCTTTGTTCCCTGAGGAGATCACTATCACTACCAATTGTTTGCAGGGTAGCACCATTCAGAGTCGATCTATACCACACACAGTGTCACGCAGCTCAAAAGAAAAGAAAGATAGGCAGACGGAGAGAGAGATACAGGCACTGAATAGAAGAGCAAAATTTCGAGCGTAAATGCCTGAATGTGAAGGTGATAAATGCAACACAAGGGGAGGGGGTATAAAACGAAGAAAACTTGCTTAAAATCAAGTCCCAGAGAAACAAAATCCTTTTGAAAGCTTATAATAACCTTAAGGCAGTAAAAAAAATTAAAAAGTTCAGTTACAATAAACTCATTCTTTGTAAAGGTCCAGGTACAACTACAACCCTTAGGGTTTTGAAAACGATGGACAAACAACTCTAATTGTCTGTGATCCCAAGCCTTACATTTTTTTATTTATTTCTGAATTATAATATAGAATAACTGTAGCATTTTAACATTTTTAACGTACAGGATGGATGAAAATGAAGTCTTATTATAAAGCAGCAGACAAGCGAAGACTCATGAATACATAATGCAGAAGCAAATCCAGTATCCAGGCAAGGGTCTGGCAATCAGCAAAGAGCATGAACAGGGCGAGGCAAAGGTAAAAACATTTTTTTTTTAAAGAATGAGAAAACCAGAGCGAGAATTGAAAACCAGACAGACTTTGGCATAAGGAATAGGTCAGTTATACCTGACACAAAACACACAGTGTATACTTTATGACGAACAAAGACTAAACAGAGGGAAAACGTACAGCCAATGACAAGACAAGACATGAAGCAAAACAAAAAGCACATGGCAACGTAAACACTCACGAAAAAATGCGCAAGTACAGTAGCACCACGAGCTGATTTGTGCACCGAGACCCGACCCCATGCAGCACGCAGTGTGGAAGGGAAATGCATGAAAATAAGCATTCAATTTATTTTAATTTAGTGCATCGCTTTTAACAATGGATATAAATTGCTTAATTTTGCCCTAAAGAGCATGCCGGAGACAACGGTTGCAAGAAAATAGTTCCTTGATGGGGCCTCCGAGTGGCGCAGTGGTAAAGTGCTTGCCCTATCATCCGGAGATCACTGCTTCGGTTCCCGGGTGATGCTGTTACCTCTTACAGCCGGAGGTCTAGAGAGAGCTGATTGGCCGAGCTCTCTCAGAGGGGAGGGATGCGAGAGCTTTAATCACGGCTCTACAGCCAATCAGGGGCATCTGTGAGCTTGCACACGCGGAAGGAGCGGATAACGCTCTCCTCCGAGTGTGTTACTCCGGTGTGTGAGCGGGCAGTTCGAAAAGAATGGTAGTAGTAGCCTTAATGTGGAGCCCCCTATTGACAGGGAGGAATTGGACACGACTAAATCAGGGAGAAAAGTGGGACGATATAAGAAACAACCAGACTCAAAGGGAGACATCCTCATCCAGAATAATGTGATTATGTACAGTATCGTTATTTTCTGACTATAATTGTGCGCAAAAGTGATGCTTGCAAATTAATATTCCATAAACATATTTTGAGTCTCCGAGCTCGACAGAAGGAGACATTTGTCCCTTTGTATTCATATAAGTCGTACACAAGTACTACATGCAAATGTGGCTTGTTTGAACATGACTCTCGGGTAGTACCCAGTAAAATCCGGAGCATTTTAGACATTTTTTTGTTTTGCAGTTGTTGTTTTTTTATAAACATACTGTATATAGGGATCAGGATTGTGCAGTATACAGTGACATAACCATATCTCTATGGTGATGACACTATAGTAACCAGCTATACAAATATGACCCATGATCACATGTTTTTCTGGTTGTTTTCCATTGTTTATTTGATGAATATAATTATTTTAATAATATGCTTTTTTTGAGTGTTTAACAATTTTGCGATGTCTTTCCCATATTGTGGTAGTGGTATAATGTACGCATTATAAAAGTAATGATAACGATGGTTCTACCTGACATATCCGAAAACCCAAATAGACAGTTTGAAGTCTGAAGCCTCTCCGTTAACACGCACCTGCAAAGCTTGTAACATTACAATTAAAAGAGGATATAGAGCCATACAGAGTGCTAATTTGGTAAAAAAAAAATATATATATATTTTATAAGCAATGATAGACATTTTTTATAGACCTTTTGGATGCTGCCGTCGCTACGCTTCCGTGCCTACTAGAGGCGGACGTCTTAAACTCCACCATTGACACACTGTCATCTGGCATAATTCCATCATTGTCCGTTTGAGACATCATGAAGCGGCTCTTAGTTTCCGCGATCCACAACTCTACTTTTTTCCTAAATTCTGTGCAGCTTAGTATTTTAAACTTATACCAGTTTTGCAGGTCATTTTTGCATTCAACAAATTCTTTTTGCAGCCCTATAAAGTCAGTGTAGTACTTAGCTTCAACTTCATACACATTGCATGCATTGTACATGAGCAGCTTTATTTCTTCGGATAATGCAGTCAATTGACTCCACTTTTCGCTTCTGGCTTCTTTCATTTCCTGAAGCTTTATTTCCGAATCTTGGACATGGACGCGGGACTTGGGGAAGTCAAGGGGAGGCGGCGTGTGCTTAATGGTAAAACACAGCTGGTGCAACAGCGCGAGCGTTGTTCCTCTTACATGCTCCTGCACACCAAACCTGGAACTACTGTCCATCATGTGTCGTCCTTTTTATCTTCCACGGGAGTTCACATCGGTCATAATCAGCGCCGTTTATATACCACCACAAGCAGACACAGACACGGCCTTATGCGAGCTGCATGAGGCGCTCACACAGCATCAGACACAGCACCGGGACGCTGCGCTTATTGTGGCAGGGGACTTTAATAGTGCCAACCTCAAACGCGCAGCACATCACCTGCCCCACCAGGGGCAAAAGGACACTGGACCATTCTTATACTACGGTCAAAGACGGTTACAAGGCACAATCTCGTCCAGCGTTTGGTAAATCCGACCACGCCGCCATCTTCCTCATGCCAAAATATAAACAAAGGCTGAAACAGGAAGTTCCGGTTCAGAGGGAGGTCGCACGCTGGACGGACCAATTACGGGCCGCGTTACAGGACGCACTAGATGACGCAGACTGGGACATGTTCAGAAACAGCTCCGATGATGACGTCAGCGTGTTTACGGAAGCGGTTGTGGGATTTATTGGGAAGCTAGAGGACGATACGGTGGAGAAAAAGACTATCAGAACGTTTCCCAACCAGAAGCCGTGGGTGGATAAAACCATCCGCGACGCTCTGAGATCTCGCACAGTGGCCTACAACACGGGACTTGCGTCGGGGGACATGGAACCATACAAGGCTGCGTCATACAACGTCTGGAAGGTGGTGAAAGAGGCGAAGCAGCGCTACGGGAGAAAACTAGAGTCACAGCTTCAACAGAGTGACTCTAGGAGCCTGTGGCAGGGATTAAGGACAATTACGGACTATAAAGCACTAGCATCCGGTATGATGAACGCAGACGTGACTCTGGCAGATGAGCTGAACACCTTCTATGCTCGCTTCAATGCTGCAGCTAAAGACGCTAGCGATGTTAATGCTAATGGCGCTAATGCTAACGGCGCTAACGGCTGCAGGCAGGAAGACACTGCCAGTACTGGAAACGCGCTCATCATCTCCGAGCACGATGTGAGGAGAGCCTTCAAAAGAGTGAACACCAGGAAAGCAGCAGGACCAGACGGCATCTCAGTCCATATCCTCAGAGCCTGCGCAGACCAGCTAGCACCTGTGTTCACTGAGATATTCAACATCTCTTTATCTCAGTCGGTGATCCACACATGCTTCAAAGAGTCCATCATTGTTCCTGTTCCAAAGAAACCACATCCTGCTTCCCTCAATGACTATCGCCCTGTAGCCCTCACCTCAGTAATGATGAAGTGCTTTGAACGCCTGGTCAGAGACTTCATCATCTCTTCACTACCGGACACACTCGACCCACTACAGTTCGCTTATCGTCCGAACCGTTCCACAGACGATGCAATCTCAAATCTCCTCCACACATCTCTCACCCACCTGGACACTAAGAGGGGAAATTATGTGAAAATGCTCTTCATCGACTACAGCTCTGCATTTAATACCATAATTCCCTCACTCACCACCAAGCTGGAGCACCTGTGACTCAGCTCACCCATGTGTCAGTGGATCTCCAACTTCCTAACTGGCAGACCACAAGCAGTAAAGATGGGCGGTCATGTCTCAGCCTCCCTCACACTCAGCACTGGAGCCCCCCAGGGTTGTGTTCTGAGCCCCCTGCTGTACTCTTTATACACCTACGACTGCGTGGCCACTACCAACTCCACCGCCGTAATCAAGTTTGCTGACGACACTGTCGTGGTGGGCCTGATCACGAACAACGATGAGTCGGCCTACCTGGAGGAGATTGGAAATCTGGAGAACTGGTGCCAGAGGAACAATCTCCTCCTGAACGTCAGTAAGACAAAGGAGCTGATAGTGGACTTTAGTACAAAGCAGGAGAGGAACTACCAGACCCCCGTCATCAACAGGAGCCCAGTGGAGAGAGTGGACAGCTTCAGACACCTCGGTGTTCACATCATGCAGGACCCGTCATGGTCCTGTCACATCAACACCGTGGTGAAAAAGGCCCGGCAGCGTCTGTACCACCTCAGACGTTTGAGAGACTTCAGACTGCCCTCCAAGGTGCTCAGGAATTTCTACTCCTGCACCATAGAGAGCATCCTGACGGGAAACATCATGACCTGGTTTGGAAACAGCACCATGCAGGACAGACGAGCTCTACAGAGGGTGGTGCGTTCAGCTGAGCGCATCATCCGCACCAAGCTCCCTGACCTGCACTCAATCTACATCAAGCGGTGCTGGACCAAGGCCGGGAAGATCGTGAAGGACCTCAGCCATCCCAACAATGGACTGTTCTCTCTGTTGCGGTCAGAAAAGCGCTTCCGCTCCCTGAAGGCCAACACAGAGAGACTGAGGAGGAGCTTCTTCCCGCAGGCGATAAGGTCTCTCAACCATACCACATTCACACCACAAACACAGAACTAATACAACCTGTTAACGTCAATGGACACTATGGACACTTTCATGCACATCTACACTTACATTGGAACTCATGTTTATGTTTACATTCTGGACCTTTGCACAAAGTCACTTTAATAAGGCACCTTAAGACATGTTTCTATGCAAATTACTTGCACACCATTCATCCTCCACGAAATTTCAATTAAAAAAGAAAAAAGAAAAGAAAATCTCTATTGTACAGTATATTTCTATTTTTATTTCTATTTTATGTACAGTATACTTTTATTTTTATTTATATTTTTATTCTAGTTAAGTTAAAATTTTCCTATTGTATTTCTTTATTCATATTTATTTCTTACTATAAGTTTTAATTCTCTTTTTAAGGTCACTGGCGGTGCGTAAGCATTTCACTGCATATCGTACTGTGTATGACTGTGTATGTGACGAATAAAATTTGAATTTGAATTTGATTTGAATTTGATAAGTACTGAACCTGCTTCCACCTGCGACGTGCATAAATGTCGTCCCTTTTGAAAAGTCCAGGGGGCAGGTTTGGCTGTTTTTTCATCAGCAGCAGGTGGTTAGGTGTCAGAGGTTCCAGATCTGTGGGATCTTCCGAGACAGTAGTGAGGGGTCGGTTATTCATTATCGCTTCTACTTCACACATGAATGTATGCAGGCTCTCGTCAGTTAATGTTTGTTCTTTCAGTACTGATCTCAAGATCTTTCTAACTGACCTGATCTGTCTTTCCCATATTCCACCAAAGTGAGATCCAGCAGGCGGGTTAAATGTCCACTGTATGTTCCTTTGAGTGAGGAAGCTTTCAATTCGTGACTGATTCCATTGCTGAATAGCCTCGCGCAGTTCAGTTTCAGCGCCTATGAAGTTTGTTCCATTGCCACTTCTCATAACTGACACCTGACCTCTCCTGCTTATAAAGCATCGCATGGCATTCACACAAGAGTCTGTGTCAAGCGAATGAACGATTTCAATGTGCACGGCTCTTGTTGTCAGACAAGTGAAAATTACGCCATATCTTTTAACGTTACTTCTGTCATGTTTGACCTCGAAGGGTCCGAAGTAGTCTACTCCCACATTAGTGAAGGGTGGGTGGTCTGGTATTATTCTGTCGATTGGCAATTCTGACATTTTTTGCTCACATGCTTTAGCTCTAGACTTTCTGCATATCACACACCTGGAGAAAAACTGTCTTACGAGTGAGTTAGCTGTCGGAATCCAGTATTTCTGCCGCAATTCTGAAAGCATGTAATTCCTGCCACTGTGTCCTATCTTGTCATGAACGTCTCTTAATATTAACGTTACGATGTGTGAGTCTTTAGGTACAATGACTGGGTGTTTAACGTGCTCTGGCATTGCGGACCTGCCGAGACGTCCTCCGACTCTCAGCAATCCATCCTGTAGCACTGGGTCCAGTTTGGACAAGCAGCTGTTTCTTTTTACAGATGCCTTGCGTTCCTGCTGTGTGAGAATTTCCTGTTTTGAATTCTGCTGCTGCTTTACCCTTTTGCAACGTGAGAATTTCTTCCTTAAATTATTGTCTTTGAGTAAACTTAATGATTTCGTTTTCTGCTCTTGTTAGGTCTTGAACTGTTAGAGACTAGTGATTTTCTGTATTTGGGTTATCTACTTGTGTTTTAACCCTTTCTGTTTTTTATTTGAGCATGTCTCTGATGCAAAGGATCCAGGCAACGGATCTTTTTAACTTGTGCCAATCAGAGTGATGATTAATAAATTTACTCACTGTGTCTGTGCATTTTGTAATGCTCACAATATTCACTAAAGCTGAGAGCTTAAGTTCATCATCATTTTCTTTCATTGACGTGTCATAAATGTTCTCAGGCCATTTGCACTCTGCTTCTTTGAGAAATGAGGGACCATGGATCCAGTTAACATTTTTCATGAACTTTTCACAGGATACCCCCCTGGAGGCAGAATCAGCTGGGTTTTTTTGAGGTATTAACGTACCTCCATTGCTGTGACTTGGTTGACTCTCTTATGATGGCGATTCTGTTGGCCACAAAGGTTTTAATACGAAGTGTTTCGTTATCAATGTATCTCAAAACAGTTGTACTGTCAGTCCAAAACATAGAGTCCAGCAATTTCAATTCTAGCTGTTCTTTCAGCATTTTGTCATTTTTTACAGTGACCATTGTCAGTTCCATTCGTGGGATGGTGGTTTGTTTCAGGGGTGCTACACATGAATGCACAATGTGTAAGTCCATCAGCATTTACTAACCTGAGGTATGAGACAACTCCGTATCCCATTTCACTCGCATCCGAGAAGTGGTGAAGTTGCGCTGTAGCTGTAACTCCGAAGTCAGCTGGTTTTATGCATCTTGTTATGCTGAACTCGGACAGTTGGTGCAACTCTTGCAGCCAGGTTTTCCATGCCTTTGCAAACTGCTCGGGAATGTCGTCGTCCCATGCAAGTTTTTCTTTACATAACTTCTGCATTAAAATTTTAGCTGGCAGTATGACAGGTGAGAGGAAGCCTAAGGGGTCGTACAGTGGGAGCCACGCGAAATAGCCGCTACTGTGCAAACGGCGTGTAAACGGCGTATGACTGCCCTATGCACACCTTAATCCCCCCTCCCTTTTCTGCCAGAAAGGCGTGTCAAGATTTCACAGTAAACACGCCCATTCAAGCCCTATTTATTCATTTAGCTGGTGCCACCACTAGATGGCACTTCGTTCTCAAGAACACGTTAAAACAATCCAGCTGCGCTGAGTTGCAATCACGTGATCTTAACAACCCGCCCACCCCCGCCGAACTGACGCTACCCAACTACAGAGATGAAGATGTCGGCTTAACATACTATTCGCGGTAAGTGATGTTTTATTTTATAAAATGTGTTTGGAGTAGTTTACAGTTTATTTCCCAGTTTAGTTTTTTATTGGCCGTTTTAAATATCACTGGCAGCACCAGCAGCGGTCAGATGTGACTTTAGAGAACTTAATGATCTGTTTACCAAGTCTGGAGTTAATATTACAGCTTACTGTCAGTGTCACAAACTCACAATGTCACTCCACTTTAACTCAAAAACATGCTCAAGCTTCGAAAATACTATTAATGTCCCTATTACAAGAGCTGCACTACCCGATGAAGAGTGTTTGTGTTCTCTGTAAATACTGAGAGAATCTCACCGCGTGTTGTCTGGATAAATTCACCGTTTATTTATTCTTTGGTTAAGAGTTAATCTGCAGGTTATTTCTGTGACTGTAATATAATGTGATGCAGTTGATGAGGGACACAGAATGAGGGTAGCTGTACAGGAGCTAGTAACGCTCATAACCCGGTTTATATTTTATACACTTTGGCCGTGACTTTCCGCGGTATCGCGAGCGCTTAGTTAACGAGCTGAATAACAACACTGAAGTGTTTATCAGTTAAGGATGAGGAGGGGGGAGGTGTGTGTGTGTGTGCGTGGGGGGGAGGTATGTGTGTGTGTGGGGGGGGGTATGAGGGGCTTCAGTAAGTTATAGTTTGGCTTCAGGGATGAACTAATGCTCATATACGAGTGTTATATCGCTTAACTAATTTGTATAAGAAGCGCATTAAGTAAATTCTCGGTTAATTTAATTCAGGCGATAATACAGACAGACCTGGTTAACACTGTTCACTGGTTAACATTAGCACAGGCAGTTTATTTACATTCCAGAATCCCCAAAACAGTATTTTACACACTCTGTGGTAAATAGGTTTATTAATATATATAATTTTTATTAGAACTATATGTTCTGTAAAGTTTATTTATCTTTGTCTTCACTAAATTCTCCTGTTGTCTTTAAGCAGAGCTCCGCTATGGAGGATTGGGGGGTCAGACAGCTGACGGCTGGACTTTTGGAGCTACAGGACTGGAGGAGCCTGAACAAGCTGTTGAGGGAGCTGTAGGGGGGATGACGTCACAGTCCGACAGATTTAGAATGATGTTTGGTCAGGTTTACTGTATATTCTGAACTGCTAAATGTCTGATACAGTACTTTGGGGGAAACAAAGACTTAAACTGTTCCATGTTTAATAGTTTTGATATTTGAAAAATTTATATTTTAATATAAAAGACCTATAGATAGAGACTTATAAGCAGCTGGTGTATCCGGGTAGTTTAATGAACTTTAAGCAAAAAGACAACATGTATTCACCTGTTTTATATAAATTACTGTTTTAACTTTGACTAGTTTTGGAAGAATAAATTTAATTGTTAAAGTCATGTTTACGTGTTTTAATTTTGGGTGATAGTTTGGGTATTTAAAAAACGTTCAGTTGAACCAACAACTTCAATGGGCAAAAATGGGACACAACTTTGTTTTAAATAGTCAAAGAGTTGGGCTGAAAATCATAATAATAATTATTATTGGTCATAGAAACAAATGAAAACAGTTAAACACTTGATCATATGTATTTGTGTTTGTGATTATGTGACCCATAATAATTTTTTCTCAGTATAAATAAATGTTTTGGGTTTTAAGAACTCCAAAAGAGCAACGACAAACTTAGGAGTGGAAGGTGTGAAACCTCAATGGAGAATACTGAGTACTGTATGACATGTTGTTAATTGCTCTGTGTGTGTGTTTTTGGCGGGGGGATGGGTGTGCGTATTAAAGCCAACGGAGAAATGCAGGAGCACGCACACACACATACACACCTCTCCATTCATCCATCATCGATTGAACCTATGAACACGGCTGTTGAGCAGTTCTAAACACAAGCGCAGGGTCTGTTTTTGTCCTTAACTAAAATACTTCAATACATTAATAATTAATTTATTTTGCTGAATAAGGTAATAAGCGATATTTAAACCAAACCAGTAAGTTAAGTAAGTGTTCCATACATTAAAGTACTGTGTATAACCAAGTGCCCTAGCAAACACAGTTACAGTTTACAGTACAAACAAACAAAGAGTGTGTGCGCTGGGGGGATTGGAAGGTGACTGAGAATACTCATTTACAAGACAAAAGACGGTCAGAGGCAGGGCCGTTCTAGACCAGGGGGGAGGGGCGCAGTCAGAAATTTGAAGGGGGCATCATGTTCGAGCACTGTTTTTCCCTGGGCTTATAGTAACAGTATTGTCCTTGCTGAATTGTGTTGAGGCACGCAAACCCTCTGACCACAATAAGGTGGCAATCCCTCAGGGGGAAACTAAAAAAATAAATTTAAGAAATAAAATAAAATATCCTTAATCCAGATTTTATCAATCAATGACATAACATTTATCTAAGCTGGATGGTCAAATTCTCAAAAACGTTTAACCTAAAGTAAGACTTAACACACTATAACTAAAATATTTACAAAACTGAAAGGTTGTCTTATGAATAATAAAAAATACAAACTAAATTAAAACAGATGGGCTATTGAACAGATCATAATATGTTTTATGTTTTCTGATTATAAATGATAGATGGGTTGATTTTACAAAGGCTAAATGAAATAGCTAGTTTTGGTCATGTCAGTCCAGTAACTATACTATGTAAAAGTAATTATAAAATTATAATATGAATTAATTAAGGGCAGAACCTAATATTTTATACTGTGTGTATATATATATATATATATATATATATATATATATATATATATATATATATAAAACATATTATGATCTGTTAAATAGCCCATCTGTTTTAATTTAGTTTGTGTGAGTAGTGAGTATATATATATATATATATATATATATATATATATATATGTGTGTGTGTGTGTGTGTGTATTATTAACATATATATGTTAATAATTTACACCATGATAACATTAGTATTTATGTTTTTTGTATATATTTTTAAATGTTCAAATGAAGTTTCAGAGTATATAATTTGTCGTGTCATCTGTGATTGAGACCCATGAGTTAAATTGAAATAATTTTTATAGGCAGTAAGCCAGGTTTTAGTAACCTTGGACAAATCACCATGTAAGCCCTCTCTCGCGCACGCGCTCTCACGCTATCTCTCGCACTCACACGACACACACACACACACACACACTGTACACACACAGACACACACAAATAACACATGAAATCGCGTAAAACCAAATGAAACTAGGGTAAAAAATATAAACAGTAAAAATACAGTAGTATCCTGTAGGTGATTCCTGTCCTGTGATAACAGGCACTAACACTCTAGAACTGTTTAGTTCTGTTAGTTTTGTTTTCAAGTGTGAATGTTTATGGGGATTAAATCTGTCTCTGCTGCCGTATCGATACACAGTTGTGATAAGTGATTGCCCCATCAGATCTTTGATGTGGGACGTTATGCTGGTTAAATGACTAAAGAAGTACTGGACCGTATGGACAGATATTTGTTCCAGATATTATGCGCCATTAATCAATTTGTTATGCCAATTTGACCATCAGCGAAAACATCAAAAATATAACGAAAACAAACCCAAGCAGAAGTAATATTTTAAGCTTTACTTTCAAATTACATTTTTATTTGTCACATACACAGCGCGATATACAGTAAAATGCTTTAGGTGAGGCTCGAACTCGGTATTCCTTCACCTGGACTGCTTTATAAGTATCACGCGCTAACTGATTTCGCCACGGGAGCCACACGGAAGTTGCTCTTGTCAGAGTATCCTCTCTTTCGTGCACACACACACACACACACACACACACACACACACACACACACGAAATTGTGTAAAACCAAACGAAATATAAGCAGTAAAAAAATCAGTAAAAATACATTAGTATAGCAGGCGCTAACCCTCTGGAACTTTTTTACTATTGTTTCCAAGTGTTTATGGGGATTTAATCTGTCTCTGCTGCCGCATCCATTCACAGTTGTGATAAGTGATTAATGCCCCATCAGATTTTTTGATGGGGGAGCATTATGCATGATTAAATGACAAAAGAAATACTGATCCATATGGGCAGATATTTGTTCCAGGTTGCATGTGCCATTAATTGCCTTTCTTATGCCACTTGTTGACTACAGTATCAGTGAAAAAAAAAAACATCATCAAAAATATATAACGAAAACAAACCCAAGGAGACGTTACATTTTGAGCTTTACTTTGCAGCAAAATATTATCTATCAGTATATTAAATGGAACAAGGTAAAATACACCGTAATGTAAAATACTGTACATAGCCCGCGTTTTTATTCCGTACCTACAATGATCGGTATAGACAAATTACAGCCGCTACCGTGTCTTTAAAAGTCATTTCAGGATGTCTTATATTTCACTAACTAGTTTTATTAATTCATTATTAAATAATAAATAGCATAATCATCATGGGTTGTGTATTGAGTGATTTAACAAATCTGTTTTATTAATCAGTCATCTATTTATGAAACTATGTTGACAATGCAAGAACTGTCTGTATATTAAAGATACGGTATTGGGCTTCCTGGACACTGCAGTTAACTGTGCCAGTCAATGCTCCATCTGGCGGAATTATACAGCATTGCAACCATCTTTTTAGAAAGCGCATGGGGGCGTTTATGGGGCGGGGCATCGTTAACTGCGTCATCGCGGGGGATCACAGTCCGTGCACGGAGCGTGCATGGTGCCCTCATGATTCCGTCATGGATCCATCATGCTCCATGCGGCTGTTTGACATGGCTCCCACTGTATATTGAGCTAGTGATTGACAGGATTCCTCGTCTTGTCACTGGTCATTCTTTTAAGCTAATCTTAAACTTGAACGTGTCTGAATCAATGCACCACAGCACCCCCAGAGCTCTCTCAACCGGGAGTGCATCCTTACTCAAGTCTAAGTCTCTCATGTCTTTGATCCTTTCGCTCTCAGGAATGACAGTCAGTAGGGCACGGCTATTGCTTGCCCATTTAGTGAGGTTAAACCCTCCGCTTGCACAGAGACTTGTGAGATCATTGTATAGGGCAACTACTTGGTCATGACTCGAAACGGATTTCAGGCAGTCGTCTACATAAAAGTTTTTAAGCACTGTATTGACTGTCACAGCAGGTGCATTGCTGCGGTTTTCTTCTGCTGTCTTTCTGAGGGCGAAGTTAGCAACACTAGGTGACGATTTTGCACCGGACAGATGAACTACCATTTTATATTCAACTAAGTCTTGGTTCACATCTCCATTCGGCCACCATAGGAAGCGCAGCAGATCTGTGTCCTTCTCGGGGGCTCTCACTTGATAGTACATGGCTTCCATGTCTGCCATCATGGCAATTTCTTCCTGTCTAAAGCGTGTGAGCACACCATTGAGTGAGTTTGTTAAGTCTGGTCCTTGTAGGAGCTCACTGTTTAGTGACACTCCTTGATAACTGGCAGCACAGTCGAAAACCACCCTTAGTTTATTCTTTTGAGGATGATAGACGCCATGATGCGGTATGGACCACACCTGACCGCCTTGGCGGTTTACGTGATGTGTAGGGACTCTGACTGCATGACCCTTTTTTAGCATGTCACTCATGAAGTTTGTGTACTCCTCGTGAAAGGAGCTGTTGCTGCTAAGTTTTTGTTTAAGGTTTAATGCGCGTTGCATAGCTGCATTTCGGTTGTTGGGCATTTGAACTGACGCTTTCTTAAGTGGGAGGCAGATGTAGAAGTGATTGTCTATGAACTGCAGGGAGTTATTAACAAGGTTTAAGACTGATAATCCTCTTGTGACATCTCTGCCTTGTCATCGCAATTTCGTTCGGGAAAATCATGGTTATATTGCTCTATCAGCATTCGTTCTACACTTTCAATGGTTAACTTTCAAGGTTCGGTTAACTGTAACGGTCACTGGTTTGTCGGGTTCTTGGAGAGGCCCGTTCACAGTCCATCTGAGAGCACTCTGCACCGCGTATGGCTCTCTATGCCTGCTATTGATTACTCGCCGAGGTTCTAGGAGTTCGTGCTCTTTATTTCCTATGAGAATTTCGAATTCCAGCGCTAATCTGGGGCAGTTTTACGACGCTAAGGTATGGCCACTTATCTACAGTGGTGTGAAAAAGTATTTGCCCCCCTCCTGATTTCTTATTCTTTTTCATGTTTGTCACACAAAATGTTTCTGATCATCAAACACATTTAACTATTAGTCAAAGATAACACAAGTAAACACAAAATGCAGTTTTTAAATGACGGGTTTTATTATTTAGGGAGAAAAAAAATCCAAACCTACATGGCCCTGTGTGAAAAAGTAATTGCCCCCTGAACCTAATAACTGGTTGGGCCACCCTTAGCAGCAATAACTGCAATCAAGCGTTTGCGATAACTTGCAACGAGTCTTTTACAGCTCTCTGGAGGAATTTTGGCCCACTCATCTTTGCAGAATTGTTGTACTTAAGCTTTATTTGAGGGTTTTCTAGCATGAACCGCCTTTTTAAGGTCATGCCACAACATCTCAATAGGATTCAGGTCAGGACTTTGACTAGGCCACTCCAAAGTCTTCATTTTGTTTTTCTTCAGCCATTCAGAGGTGGATTTGCTGGTGTGTTTTGGGTCATTGTCCTGCTGCAGCACCCAAGATCGCTTCAGCTTGAGTTGACGAAAAGATGGCCGGACTTTCTCCTTCAGGATTTTTTAGTAGACAGTAGAATTCATGGTTCCATCTATCACAGCAAGCCTTCCAGGTCCTGAAGCAGCAAAACAACCCCAGACCATCACACTACCACCACCATATTTTACTGTTGGTATGATGTTCTTTTTCTGAAATGCTGTGTTACTTTTACACCAGATGTAACGGGACACGCACCTTCCAAAAAGTTCAACTTTTGTCTCGTCGGTCCACAAGGTATTTTCCCAAAAGTCTTGGCAATCATTGAGATGTTTTTTAGCAAAATTGAGACGAGCCTTAATGTTCTTTTTGCTTAAAAGTGGTTTGCGCCTTGGAAATCTGCCATGCAGGCCGTTTTTGCCCAGTCTCTTTCTCATGGTGGAGTCGTGAACACTGACCTTAATTGAGGCAAGTGAGGCCTGCAGTTCTTTAGATGTTGTCCTGGGGTCTTTTGTGGCCTCTCGGATGAGTTGTCTCTGCGCTCTTGGGGTAATTTTGGTCGCCGGCCACTCCTGGGAAGGTTCACCACTGTTCCATGTTTTTGCCATTTGTGGATAATGGCTCTCACTGTGGTTCGCTGGAGTCCCAAAGCTTTAGAAATGGCTTTATAACCTTTACCAGACTGATAGATCTCAATTACTTTTGTTCTCATTTGTTCCTGAATTTCTTTGGATCTTGGCATGATGTCTAGCTTTTGAGGTGCTTTTGGTCTACTTCTCTGTGTCAGGTAGCTCCTATTTAAGTGATTTCTTGATTGAAACAGGTGTGGCAGTAATCAGGCCTGGGGGTGACTACAGAAATTGAACTCAGGTGTGATAAACCACAGTTAAGTTATTTTTTAACAAGGGGGGCAATCACTTTTTCACACAGGGCCATGTAGATTTGGAGTTTTTTTCTCCCTTAATAATGTAAACCTTCATTTAAAAACTGCATTTTGTGTTCAATTATGTTATCTTTGACTAATAGTTAGCGGCTTTTGATGAGCAGAAACAGTTAAGTGTGACAAACATGCAAAAGAATAAGAAATCAGGAAGGGGGCAAATAGTTTTTCACACCACTGTATGTCATGCTGCTGTGGACTGTTTTCCACTGTAGTTGGGATATTCTTTTGTGTAAAGACGTTGGGAAGTTCAATAAAATTGTTTTCTTCCAGGCTACTGATCTCCAAATCATTGAGCATGTAGCTTTCTACTAGTTTTGTGGAGTTCATGGTGCTCAGCCGTATCTTAACTCTTCTGCCTTGCACATTTAATTGCCTTGCTAATGACTCTATACAGAATGTGGCGGAACTGCCTTGGTCTATAAATGCATACACTTCTGTGATTTTGTCACCTTTCTTGGACTTTATTTTAACGTGTACAATGGGGAGGATGCAATTACCTCCAGCCCCAGTGAGCGCATTTGATTCGTGACTCACTGCAGTTGGTGTATTTGTTGTGTCACTTTCAGTTTCGTTTCTGCGGGCGCTCGTAACTGACTGCGCCGTATCTGGCACTGCTATGTGTAGCATGCGTGGATGTGGCTTTGAACACAATGAACATACAATTATCCTGGTACAGTCTTTCCACAAATGACCCTTTCTTAAGCATCCGAAACAGAATCCATTCCTTTTTAAGAATTCTATTTTGTCTTTGTGTGTCTGATTGTTGAATTTTATGCACTCGTCTAAGATATGGCCCTTTTTACAATATGCGCACGGCTTAGTGAAAGCGCTAACAGCTAATGTACCGGCATTCTTCATTGTAATCGAGTCTGTGTGGATTTTACCAACCTGTCTGACTTCGGTTGCGAAGCTGACCCTGGCCTTCCCTTCTCTTCTTGACTTGGGTCCTTGCGGGTATTTGTTAAAGTGTCCTTTGTCGCTGGTTGAAGCGTTCAGGTTTCCGAAGATTGGGTTTGAGATTACTTTAGCTCGTTGATCTACGAACTCCGCTAGCTGCTTAAATTTGGGTCTTGTCTGACTAAGCTCTTCAAGCTTGTATACTTGGTCCCTCCATCTCTTACGCAATTCGTAGGGCAGTTTTGAAGTAATAGTCTGCATGTTGGTAGCGTTATCTAGCTCCTCCATGTGGTCGATGCTTGACATGATGTTGTGACAGGATGCTAGAAACACGGAGAAGGCACTTAACGACTTTCTATCCGGCCAATTGGCTACCTTTTGCATCAGCGTGTTTGCAATTTTTCGTTTATTTCCAAATCTGTCCTGCAACAGTCTTATTGCCTCTACATAACCACACTGATCTGT
Source organism: Channallabes apus (assembly GCA_030522415.1). Taxonomy (NCBI): domain Eukaryota; kingdom Metazoa; phylum Chordata; class Actinopteri; order Siluriformes; family Clariidae; genus Channallabes; species Channallabes apus. Next base: position 57,049,354 of record CM060106.1, on the reverse strand, counting down.
CATAAGCTGACAGCTCATAACGAGGTCTCTAGCCTCTCCCTTAGTAAACTGCTCAAGATAAAACAGCTTATCAGCATCACTATCGGTTTTGTCAACAATAACATGTTTAAATGCTTTCATGAAGGACGTACTGTAAACTCAAGAGGGTCACCATGAAACACAGGAACATTACGCTGAGGTAAGAAGGATTGCCTTTGGCATTTCACAAGCATTGCTGTGATGTCAGCCTGCTGTTGCATCATGGTCTGTGATTCAAACGTATCAATGTCATGGCGGGTGTATTTATTGGCTTGGGTAGACCCTTCATTTAAAGTACTTTTCAATTTTGGTTCAAAACCTACTGGTACACTTGGATGGGCTGTCTTGAGACATGATGGCAGTCCGAGGTATTCTGTCGACGCACTGCTCTCGTAAAGTTCATTGTATTCCAGTTTGGGAGCGCATGCGCTACTTGGTTCATTGACTGTGCTCTCTCTTACCGGCTTTCGGCGGCTGTCGTATTCAGGTGTGTGGCCCGTCCAAGGCGGGCTGCTCGAGTGCGTGCAGCTCGGGTCGTTGACTCCGCTCTTTGATGCAGGCTGTCGTTTTTCACAACCCTGATAAGCCTGTAATTCAGCGTTGACAATTGCGAGCGCAGTTTCTAATTCCAACCTTTCTTTATCAGCCTTTAGTTCTGCTTCCTTCTGTTCTATCGCCCGCCGTTCCGCTAAGGCTGCTACTTTAATCAACAAGGCTGCTCTGTTGGCTTCCGCTTTTTTTAGTCGGGCTGAGGATGATGTAAAAGTTACAGACCTTTTGGATGCTGCTGTCACTACGCTTCCGTGCCTACTAGAGGCGGACGTCTTAAACTCCACCATTGACACGCTGTCATCTGGCATAATTCCATCATTGTCCGTTTGAGACATCATGAAGCGGCTCTTAGTTTCCGCGATCCACAACTCTACTTTTTTCCTAAATTCTGTGCAGCTTAGTATTTTAAACTTATACCAGTTTGGCAGGTCATTTTTGCATTCTTCTCCGTTTAGGCACAATTGCACCTGTCTATTGCTTTCAAAAAATTATTTTTGCAGCCCTATAAATTCAGTGTAGTACTTAGCTTCAACTTCATACACATTGCATGCATTGTACATGAGCAGCTTTATTTCTTCGGATAATGCAGTCAATTGACTCCACTTTTCGCTTCTGGATTCTTTCATTTCCTTAAGCTTTATTTCCGAATCTTTATCAATGAGCACCGTCTCATGCTCAGACTCGGCTGTGGCTGTATTCATCTCGCCGTCGGCCATAGTGAAGCGCGGAGCACTCAAATCCTCTTCCATTTCGATTTCAACAGTCACTTATCTTCGCGCTTAAACAACGAAAAAGCTTTTGACTTTTGTAGATGCGGTCATATTATTTCACCAGTTTTGACACGTAGCTCTGGTTTAAAGTTTCACTCACACGACAGAAGTCCAATCTCTTTGTCTCTTGTAGTTCATTTTGTCACCATCAAAGAATCAACACTTCATACAGTTGTCTTGAGTAAATCCACTGTAATTACAATACCAGTTGCTGCATCTTGCAAATCTCTGACTTTTACAACAACCTATTTGCTGTATCTTATATTTCCAGCTTACGGGGAGCTCACGGTCAAAAGCTTGTGTTTCCATAGCCTTCCGCATCTAAACTGAACTCTCTATCATACGACAGTCACACAAATGCATGTCATAGTGGAATGACCTCACAGACCAAATTATGATTGTCAAAATGGATGCTTAACTAAGAAATTCAAAGCTTATGGCTTATGTAACAAACTTAATGCTTAATGCTTTACTAATGAATAGAACAAGGTAGAATAAATGAAATAACAACAAATAAAATAAAATAAACACAACAACAAATTCATAACAAGTACGATATGGCTCTTACAGTAATGTTTTCTTTTCAGTGTATTTGGCTGTTTCCTTCCTGAAAAAACTTTACTTCTACTATTAATTTTTTTCTCTGTCTGCTCAGAATATTTCCTACTATAACAACATTCAAGCTTTTAAAACTGTTAAAATGTCTTTAAACCACTCTGACCGAGGAGGGAATAATATATACAGACTATATACAGTACGACCTGGACGTCCATGATGTCCTCAAGAGGTTCTCTGATCAGTGGTTTTGAAGCTCATCGTCGCCATCTTGGAAGGAGCTGGCGCGTATTCATAAATATGCAAATGGCCGGAAGGAACCAGAGCTTCATTAAAGCTTCTCCAAGACCTTTTTCCTAGCTATTGAAACACATCCCATCTTTGCCAACACCTTACACAACCGAAACAGTGTCGAGCAGACACAACACCCAACCCCCCTCAAACCGTAAAACTAAACTTTACAAATTGTCTGACAGAAGGAAAAACACACACAGGCCACTCTCTGTCTTCAATGGGTGACTCTGAAACCACGTAATTCAAACAGGCTGCTCGTTGTGATGGCCACATTGTTCTGATGGGTAGAATCAGAGGAGATGGCTTTTGGTGAGGTTTGGGAGAAGAATGCCACACGTCTCTGTCGATGAATAGGGAGATCAGGCGAACTATGCAAGCCATGCAAAAGTAGGCCGCGTTACAAACAAAACACTCAGTTGGTGGTACTCGAAGATTGTTCCCACAGACAAATGACAAAACCAAAGCCTGGCATGTAAAGGAATAACTCATGGGGATTGAGGAACCTTTCCATGCAAATAAATAACTAATCATGGATGAAGAAAGGTCATTTTGGTTGTGTGGCTTGTTGAATGTTTTCTTTACAGAGATAAATAGTATCCATTTCAGTGGATAAAAAAAGAATTTGACCTAAAAGGCCACTGTTGTGTAACAGCAGTGGTAAGAAAAACGAAAAGAAAGAGGCTTATGCATCTTTATTAAAGGAAATAAGTTTTTCTGATGGGTAGAGTAGACTGCTTGACAGAAGTAATAATTTTCATCGATTCTTTTGTCCTAGTCAGCGTCGCAGTCGATATGAATTTTTCCCAGGAACATTGGGCATGAGCAAACCTTGAATATGATTGTAGGGGCTCTAGGGCAAAATGCATTTACGAATTCACACTTTACAGACAATTTATGGTCGCCATGTTTTTGGGAGGTGGAAGGAAAATGAAGAGCTTTGCAGAAAAACATATGGACATGGAAAGGACATGTGAAACTCTGCACAAGCCCAAGGTCCAACTATGGAACTACGATGTAGCATGGAATTACAAGATGCCGCCAGAAGTTTTGGGAATGGTTAAACCTGCCATAATTGTAAAAGACACTTTCTGAGTTTACATACATTTCTGTAAATGTGTACGAGGAAGGTATATATACTGTATGTATATATGTACATACATGTGTACCTGACGGCAGCAAGGTGGTGTAGTGGTACAGTAAGCACTGTCCCCTTGCACCTCCAGGGTCCGGGCTCAATTCCCTTCTCTGTATGCACAGAGTTTGGTGGGTTTTCTTCTGGGTACTCTGGTTTCCTCCCACAGTCCAAAGACCTGCAGATTAGGCTAATTGGCGTTCCCAAATTGCCCATAGTGTGTGAGTGAGTACTGTATGTGTGTGTCACCTACGATCCATTGGTACCCTGTCCTGGGTGAACCCCGCCTCATGCCCTAAGTCTCCTGGGATAGGCTCCAGGCCCCCCACGACCCTGAATAAAGGATAAAGCAGTATAGACGACGAGTGAGTGTGAGTCTGGTTCCTCTCAAGGTTTCTTCTTATTGCCATCTCAGGGAGTTTTTCCTTGCCACCGTCAAGCATTTTCATTTATACTTCATTGATCGTTTTGATTGATACATATTTTCCCACATTTGAAACTCATTTGCCTATTTTTTCTTTTGTTTCTTTAAAGCTGATTTTATGACAGTGACCATTGTTAAAAGTGTAAATCTTAATTATAAAACTGAATTGAATTAAATTAATATCAGTAGTGGTCAGTGGCACCTCAGGTGGTTGAGGCTTTGGGTTGCTGATTGAAGGTTGTGTGTTTGAGCCCCATTACTGCTGGGTTGCCACTGTTGGGCCCAACTTGATGCCTATTTTAAGCATTGCAAGGGGAAGTGTTAAATCCGAACAAAATATCAATAATAATAACAACAGTAGCACACAGATCACCAACCCAATTGTAGAATCCCTCATTAATTCATATTTTTTTACTCAAATGTGCAATTCTAAACAAATCATCTGTAAATCATAATAGGAATTTAAACGAATTTGAACCCAGTAGAGTTTACAACCCTAATTTCACACTATAAAGCTTTTTATTCTCATCGACATTTTCCGTTAAGGCAGCATGTGAAGGTTTCGATATCTTCTACCAGCATAAACCTGCCTCAGCAGATTTGCTGTTAAGATTCACAGCACAGCACGAACGCTACACTCGTTCATGCGTTCACCCAGACAGGCAGCCAGGCAGGCTGCTCGAAGTTGTCCACGTCCAGCAGCTGAGCATCATTTCTCTGCACTGGGTGGTCCAAGAACACGCAGGCCTTGAGCTTTAATGTGTTTTGTATTTGCTGAACGGAACTCTGTCATTAGAGGAAGTGGGAGTCCCATTTAAACAGCTATTAGCCATAATGGCTGGCCTTTCTTTTTCTTTTTCTTTTTTCATTCAAGCTCCCTTTGCCAGGACAATTTCCAAATGTAACAGAATACCCTGGAATCCTGTGGGCCCCACACACGTCTGGTGTCAGTTATGACTGTTTTTTTTTAGTGCGGGCTTCCAGTTTGTCGGACCTAAGCCTGTAAACAAAGGTCAGTGACGTGCTTCTTCACCTCACAGCGCAGTGTTTAGTAGGACAGCAGGCCAGACAGGCTATGCTCTTCTGAATATAAACTAACATGAGGAAGTGTGTCTGGGTTCAGCAAAGTGCAGGTTGCAGGGCTAACCACCATGTGTGGTTCTACGTTCATTACATATAGGCTAATGGGTTTCTAATGGCGATGTTATGACCACAGTTCTATTGATTTATCAACAATCTGTATAGTTTCTTTTTGCCTTGACATTTACTCTCTCTCTCTCTCACACACACACACTGTCTTTCTGTCTATCTCAGGTTCACTCTGTATGCCTTGGATAGCCGTGGCAGTCGGTCTGAGGCGAGCTACGTGACGGTGCGCACTTCCTGTCCGATAGTTGATGACAGCAGAGCAGAAGGTAGATCTCCACTTTTTATTTCCATCTCTCTTTCCCCTCTCCATCTCAATCCATCACGACCATGACCACTGAGAAGATTGTATCTTCACACCTGTTACTGGTGTGAATGAACAGCAAGTTCTACATTGCTGAACCAGATGGTGAGATGGCAGGTCAAGGTGGCAAGGTGCGAGAGCTTCATTTCCTTTAGGATGATATCATCAGTGGTCACAGTAGTGAAGTCGAAATTAAAATACAGGACTTGAACAGCTGTACCCTCTGGAAAAAAAAAGTTATTCAGGTATTCTTTAAAAATATAACATTGGAGCCTTCTCTAACTGAAGGTTTTACACTAGTGGGTCAAACCGATGATCCCTTAGGATTCATCCCATCAACGTTTCATCTTCATATAAAACAGTGGTTCTCAAACCTGGTCTTGAAGAACCCCTGTGTTTTTCTTGTTCTACCATATCGACTTAAATTCAGAAAATGATGAATAAAACACTAAAATGTTCAGAGCAGTGGGTTCTCCAGGACAAGTGTTGAGAAACATTTCTATAAAATAGCCCTTCATTCATTCTACCATAGACTTCTGTGGAATTCTTTAGACCAAAGATCTATAGGTTTCTTTGTACCAAAGATTCATTGACACATCTTTACTTGAGTTGTCCTTAGAATTTTTTAAGGATCTCTTTGGGATTTTCCATATCAAAGATCTTTAGAATTCTTCATACTTAGGATTGTTTTCTCCATATTTCTACTTTCATATAAATTTTATTTAAAAAATATTTAGATTTCCTTACAATTTAAGAATTTTTTTTATTTCTTATTACGATTTATTTAAAATTCTTTCGAAAGATCTCATAGATGTTCTTTTAGAATATTTTTAAATGTTCCTCATTATACAGTAATTGTATTATTGTATGTAACTGAAATCTTTGGCATTTCTTTCCAAACCAAATATGCCATTTAGATTTTTTCAGCATATCTTTCAGATCTTTCCTACCAAAGGTCCATTATGGATTCATTCTATCAAATATCTGTTTAGGATTATAATTCAGTTATGAATGCTCATACTGAAGATCCCTCCATGGTTCTTAAATTGCAGATTTAACCCTATTTAAATACTAGTACTTTCTCTAACAAATCAATAATGCCATCAATACTAGCTTCAGTGTCACTGCCTGTATATTTTTTCATAATGATTATGTTTCAATTAAAATGATTGATCCTTTTAAGTTAATACCAGTTGTTTGAAAAACAGTCAATGGTTGGGGAAGTCCCTAATCTGCTCCTTCTCTGTCTTTCAGAGATAGCAGACCGGGTATACAATCTGTATAACGGCTACACAAGTGGCAAGGAGCAGCAAACGGCCTACAACACGCTGATGGAGATTTCTCCACCCACACTGTACCGTGTGCAACACCATTACAACTCGCACTATGAGAAGTTCGGAGACTTTGTTTGGAGGAGCGAGGATGAGCTAGGACCAAGGTGAGACTCCCGCTCACTCTCAGTCTTCGTCTACATCTCGCACTCAACTCTCTCCATCTCTTCACACACATACACTACCTACACATAAACACTGTGGTCAGCAGTAATTTTGGCCTACTAAATGTTAGTTTAGGCTTTCAGTGCAAATCCAGGCCTATAAAAGTGATTACGAGCAGGCTTGTTCCACTGGAGTGCCATCTCATAAGAACATAAATCCATCCTGGTGCTTCAGCATGTTTGCATATTCGTTTATTCAAGTCCGTCCGATGTTTTTTATTTCCTTTTGATTCCTTTTATTATATATTCCTTTTATTTTATCCACATATATTTGTTTATATATTTATTTATTTGCAAAAATGGTGAATAGACAGCAAAGCATAGTTGACAGATTACAGTGTTATTATTCCAGCCTCTCAGTAAGAGGGCACCAAATGTTTTGGGGTAATGAATGTGGGTAAAGTGGCTTCTGGCAAGCAGTAAGTGGTGCGGAGGCCTGTGGCCATGTTGGTGTACACATGTGGAAATGTTGCTCTTAAAACGGGCTTCTCCACTTCCCTGTCAGAGTCTGAGGCACCTAGTAGATCCAGGTGTGTGTGTGTATTTTTGTTTTTTCTTTCGTCATGGAGCTTAAACATGGCTGCCATGTTAGCGGTGTTCCCTACAGAGAGGTGAAGCCCAGCGGGAGTCTGATGTGGGTGGAAATATTGCTGTGGTTGGCAGGGTTTTGGAAGACAAGAGGAAAAAGAAAAAAAGGTTCTCCCTAAAGATCAAGAACACCAAGACCTGAACAGTTTACCTACTGGTTTAGCAAAACATGTACAGTATATTTTGTACATCCTATTCTATTATGCAGCTGAGAACAAAGGATTTCTAATGCATCTTAACTTTCTATAAGTACTTGAATATCATAAGGCTGTCTCAGAGGCTTAAAAGACTCTATTTTTAGCATTTATTTTTTTTAAATATTTTTTTAGCAAGTGACAACAGATTAAACAATTTGATGAAATCATTACATAATTGACTTATTCCTTCATTCTTCCTTACTAACCATTTCATCCTGCTCTGTTGGATCTGGAACCTATTCCATCACTGTTCCATCTATTTCCACTATAATGTAACCTATTCCATCATGTGGGGTGTGGAAGCTTCAGAATCGAACCCTTGGTTGAGGAATTGTGAGGCACTTTACAGTTCTAAAAGTTCTACACTCTCTCAATGGTTGTTTCTCGCTTCTAGTTTTACACAGGGATTTACTGGGACATTTTGAAACATGAAACATTTTATTGTAGGATGCTAGAGAACTTTTCCCATGATGTTTTCTAGAGGAAGCAAGGCTTCTCATAGGCTGAATCCCATTTCTACCCCTTACCCCTTCACATAGCCCTACCCCTCCGTTTGGCACGTTCACGTGAAGGGGTAGGGGTGTCTCATTTCTCTTTTGGTTGGAGGGGGAGGGGAAGGGGTAGGGCCAGATAGCCCTCCAAACGAAGATTTTTCAGGACCTCACTTCAAACGAAGGGCTAAGCGAAATTTTCAACATGGCTGCTCACTCGAGCAAACAGACCCATAAATGTAAATTTTTGCCATAAATAAAGATTTTTATGACAAGTTTTCATTATATGTATATTACCTCTAGTCTTGTGTTTGTGTTTATGGTGATGTTCTGTAAAGAAATGTTTGCAAAAAAATCGCTAAAGTTTGCTAGCGGATAGCACCGATTGCACGATATTACAAATATATATTTTATTTTTATATATTTTTATAATTTATATTATGTATAGGGATGAAATACGGCGCAAAAAAACTTTGGGAGTGAGTAATCTCTCTCTTATTGCAATGTGTGATAAACATCGGCGCATGTCCTTTAACGTAACATTAGGAACTAGTGACAACGTATGATGACGTATAACAGTGTTGTAGTGGTGTCCCATTTCTTAGGGGAAAAATTTAAACCCTTCCCCTTTCCACTTCGTTTCAAGGGACAAGGGGAAGAGGCAAGGGGTAGGGGAAGGGGTAGAAAATAGAAATGGGATTCAGCCATAGTCTGGGCTCCAGTCCGGATCAGGACCGCATGGCAGCTAATCAACTTTATTCATTTTTAATGGAGATATGTGACAAGTGCACTCACAAAGGAGAGCAACACTGTTACAACACTCATGCGTCTTCCATGTGTGTCCCAACATTTCAGAATGCCGCAACCAATCAGATTTACTTTATATGTCCTCCTGGATCATCTGGTGAAATTCTCTGTTTTCTTCAAGCTTGAAGGATAAGAAGCACCACGGGAGCACAAGCTTGTGAGCATATTGGAAAGAAGGAGAATGTGGTGCAGCTAGTGTTTCCACATGTTTTTTTAAATGTGACATGAGGACGGTCCTTTGAGGCAACATGTAACTTTCACTTCAAAATCATTTTGGTATTAGAGAGTCTTGTTGTGTTCAGGCAGTGGTGGCTCAGTGGTAGGTGTTTTGCCTACCATGCGGAAGGCCCTGGTTCGATTCCCAGCCAGTGCCCAAACCCCAGCCACTGGATGCAGTGCCAGTCCCAAGCCCGGATAAAATGGGAGGGTTGCATCCGGGAGGGCATCCGGCATAAAAACCTATGCCAAGCTTGTATGTGTGGGCCAGATAGTCCGCTGCTACCCCCAGGATCAGCTGAAAGAACAACAACAATCAGGTATTTTCTTTATATATATATATATATATATATATATATATATATATATATATATATATATATATATAGTGTTTTTGGTATGATAATCACACAATTAATATTTTTGTTTTAGATTTTTTTTGTTTTTTTCTAATTCTAAAACACTTGGAAACTTTTTTTTAGGTTTTAGATCAACAATTTGCATAAGGTGGGACATATTTTGAATCCATCTGATACTTTAATTTAAGTTTATTTAGAGTTAGAGTTGCTTTGATTACAGTCAAACTGTGGCTGAATGCAAGATGAATGCACGTTGCTTATACGTAACTTATAAGCAAGTTAAATAAAAGTAATTTGCTTATCAATGACCATTCTGAACCTTTGAATAGAAATCAAATTTGGATTTTTGAATTCTAAGTTTGCGTACCCCTGTACTAGAGGAATAAGTAAATATCTAAGGTCCCTTTCCCCCTTACACTTTGAGATCTTAATAGTAACTTTACTCTTATGAACAACAGTTGTACTGTAAATATAGCAATCCAAAGTGTTCACTTCGAACCTTTATGTAGAATTTAACAAAATGAAAATGCATGAACCATCTCTTTTTTTTTAAATACTGAAATTAGATGGTGCATCCCATGTTGCTATATGGATGCCAAACTTAACCAATTATTCTACATATTATTTTGTTAATTATTGTATATGTCCAACTCTACAAAAGAACTTTCTTCAACATTTGAAAAGTTCTATATTATTTAGCATCTTTAAATAACCTTCTCCAGAGGGACCGACTAAGGTGGCAAAGGTGTTTGACAGAAATTTTAAGGCTCAAATTCAAATTATTATTTGTCACATACACAGTCATACACAGTATGATATGCAGTGAAATGCTTAGACAACTGCTCGTGGGCCAGGGGTAGCTCAGTGGTTAAGGCATTGGACTACGGTTCAGACCCAGGTTGAACCAGGTTCAAACCCCACAACCACCAAGTTGCCACTGTTGGGCCCTTGAGCAAGGCCCTTAACCCTCAACTGCTCAGATGTGTAATGAGATAAAATTGTAAGTCGCTCTGGATAAGAGCGTCTGCCAAATGACTAAATGTCAATGTCAATGTCGTGACCTTAAAATAAAAGACTACGAATAGGGAATAAATATGAAAAATAAAATAGGGGGTAAATTTAACTAGGAAAAAATAAAATATAAAAATTAAACTTAAAATAACTGTACAACAATACACAATATAAAAAATATATGAAGAATATGTGAACAATAAGAGCAGCTGTACGAGTAGGAAAAGAATGGTAATGTTCAGGGTTGTGCAATCCACATATTTAAAGTGTCTTGTGCAGTGCGAATATTTGTGCAGTGATTTGTTTAAAGTGACTTGTGATAGTGATTTGAGTGATTTGATGACCACGAAGTGTAGTTGTGCAGTGGTCACTAGTGTAATCGAATGTCCAGAATGTCCAGAGTGTGTGTAAAAACCATATGTGTGGGTCAGTACTATGTGGTGGTGTGATTGAGAGACCGTATCGCCTGCGGGAAGAAGCTCCTCCTCAGTCTCTCTGTGTTGGCCTTCAGGGAGCGGAATCGCTTTCCTGACCTCAACAGAGAGAACAGTCCTTGGGATGGCTGAGGTCTTTCACGATCTTCCTGGCCTTGGTCCAGTACCGCCTGCTGTAGATCGAGTGCAGGTCAGAGAGCTCGGTGTGGATGATGCGCTCAGCTGATCGCACCACCCTCTGTAGAGCTCGTCTGTCCTGCATGGTGCTGTTCCCGAACCAGGTTGAGATGTTTCCCGTCAGGATGCTCTGTAAAAGTTCCTGACCACCTTGGATGGCAGTCGGAAGTCTTTCAAGCGCCTGAGGTGGTAGAGACGCTGTCAGGCCTTTTTCACCACGGTGTTGATGTGACAGGACCATGATAGGTCCTGCGTGATGTGAACACCGAGGTATTTGAAGGTGTCCACTCTCTCCACCGGGCTGTCATTGATGATGGGGGTCTGGTAGTTCCTCTCCTGCTTAGTGCTGAAGTCCACTATCAACTCCTTTGTCTTACTGACATTTAGGAGGAGGTTGTTCCTCTGGCACCAGTTCTCCAGGTTCCTAATCTCCTTCAGGTAGGCCGTCTCGTTGTTATCAGAGATCAGGCCCACCATGATGGTGGTAGAGCTAGTAGTGGTCACACAGTCATATGTGTACAAAGAGTACAGCAGGGGGCTCAGAACACACCCCTGGGGGGCTCCAGTGTTGCGAGTTGTGGAGGCTGAGACATGTCCGCCCATCCTTACTGCCTCTGGTCTGCCAGTTAGGAAGTTGGAGATCCACTGACACAGAGATGAGCTGAGTCCCAGGTGCTCCAGCTTAGTGTTGAGTGTGGAGGGAATTATGGCATTGAATGCAGAGCTGTAGTCGATGAAGAGCATTTTAACATAATTCCCCCTTCTAGTGTCCAAGTGAGTAAGTGATGTGTGGAGGAGATAAGAGATGGCATCGTCAGTAGAACAATTTGGACGGTAAGCGAACTGTAGAGGGTCCAGTGTGTCTAGTAGAGATGAAATGATGAAGTTCTTGACCAGGCGTTCAAAGCACTTCATCACTACTGAGGTGAGGGCTACAGGGCGATAGTCATTGAGAGAAGCAGGATGAGGTTTCTTCGGGACAGGAACAATGATGTACTCTTTGAAGCATGTGGGGATCACCGACTGAGATAAGGAGATGTTGAATATCTCAGTGAACACAGGTGCTAGCTGGTCTGCATAGGCTCTGAGAATATGGCCTGAGATGCTGTCTGGTCCTGCTGCTTTCCTGGTGTTCACTCTCCTGAAGGCTCTCCTCACGTCATGCTCGGAAATGATGAGCACGTTCCCGGTGCTGGCAATGTCTTCCTGTCTGCAGCCGTTAGCGCCGTTAGCATTAGCGCCATTAGCATTTGCATCGCTAGCGTCTTTAGCTGCAGCATCGAAGCGAGCATAGAAGGTGTTCAGCTCGTCTGCCAGAGTCGCGTCCGCGTTTGTCATACCGGATGTTGGTGCTTTATAATCCATGATTGTCCTTAGTCCCTGCCACAGGCTCCTAGAGTCACTCTGTTGAAGCTGTGACTCTAGTTTTCTCCCGTAGCGCTGCTTCGCCTCTTTCACCGCCTTCCGGACGTTATATGATGCAGCCTTGTATGGTTCCATGTCCCCCGATGCAAGTCCCGTGTTGTAGGCGGCGGTGCGAGATCTCAGAGCGTGGTGGATGGTTTTATCCACCCACGGCTTCTGGTTGGGAAACGTTCTGATAGTCTTTTTCTCCACGGTATCATCCGCTAGCTTCCCAATGAATCCCACAACCGCTTCCGTAAACATGCTGACATCATCAGCTGTTCCTGAACATGTCCCAGTCTGCGTCATCAAGTGCGTCCTGTAACGCGGCCACCGATTGGTCCGTCCAGCGCCCTCTGAACCGGAACTTCCTGTTTCAGCCTTTGTTTGTATTTTGGCATGAGGAACATGGCGGCGTGGTCGGATTTACCAAACGCTGGACGAGATTGTGCCTTGTAGCCATCCTTGACCGTTGTATAACAATGATCTAGTGTTCTTTCGGCCCTGGTGGGGCAGGTGATATGCTGATGAAAGTTCGGCGCTACTCGTTTGAGGTTGGCACTGTTAAAGTCCCCCGCCACAATGAGCGCAGTGTCCCAGTGCTGTGTCTGGTGCTGTGTGAGCGCCTCATGCAGCTCGCATAAGGCAGTGTCCGTGTCTGCTTGTGGTGGAATATAAACGGCACTGATTATGACCGATGTGAACTCCCGGGGAAGATAAAAAGGACGACACATGATGGACAGTAGTTCCAGGTTTGGTGTGCAGGAACATTTAAGAGGAACAACGCTCGCGCGGTTGCACCAGCTGCTGTTCACCATTAAACACACGCCGCCTCCTCTTGACCTTCCCGAGTCCCGCATCCTGTCCATGCGGTAAACTGAGAAGAACTCGGCTGGCTGGATGGCGTGTTCTGGCACCGCTGGGTTCAGACATGTCACGGTGAAGCAGAGGAGATTGCAGTCCCGAATGTCTCTCTGGAACTTTATCCTGGCCCTGAGGTCATCGAGTTTGTTATCCAGTGACTGGACGTTGGCGAGCAGGATGCTAGGCGGAGGTGTGCGGTGTGCAGGGCTCTCAGCCTGTTCCTGACGCCGGCTCATTTCCCTCTGGGCCGCCGCTTTGCGTCGTGTCCATTGTTCTCAAATGGAACTTAAAAAACAAAAACAAAGAAAAGGTGGTCGGAGCAGTCGTAATGGTAGCCGACCTCACTGGCGCCATCTTGAAGAAAAAAAAACAGGTTTTATATTCTGTTCTTCTAGAACTTTAGCAGTACGTTCACTGACTTCGAATGAAGTTTATTAAACTGAGTGAAACCTGATAGGTTCTAAGTAAAACTCTATATTAGAGCTTTTGTCATCAAAAATGTTTGCAAGTAGTCTTTTTTTTAGTTTCAGGAAAAAAAACCTGAATTATCCAAAGAATTCTTGAACAATTAAAAAAAAGACAATTAATGACGTTATGAGTATGTACAACCCACTGCCGGAGGGGTTATGATTTATAATTCATGCCATGAACAAAATGTATACACTATATTTCCAAAAGTATTTACTCGCCTGCCTTTACAGGCATATGAGCTTGAGTAACATCCAATTCTTAATCCTTAAGGTTTAATATGATGTTGGCACACCCATTGCAGCCATAACAGCTTTAACTTTCCACAAGGTTTAGGAGGGTGTTTATGGGAAATTTTTGACCATTCTTCCAGAAGCGCATTTGTGAGGTCAGACACTGATGTTGGACAAGAAGGCCTGGCTCGCAGTCTCCACTCTAATTCATCCCAAATATGTATGATGGACGATTTGGTAAACATTTTTTTGTGTGGTAGAAGCCCTGCAGTGAGCATTTGGAGAAGATACTGTGGATTATTAATGGCTCTGTATTGGTAGTCTTTATGGGCGTGTTGGAATTTGTGGTGCCTTTTTAATGGCCAAATGTGATCATTCAGAAGTTTATATATATAGGATATTTCCCTTTGGAAGTCCTGGCTCTAGGATTTCTCAGAGAGATGGATAGTTTATTGGGTGTTTTTGCTGTATATTGCATAAAGCTGTGGACAGAAAGGTGGGTAAGATCTAATCAAAAGCTTGAAATTAAAACTGCTTAAAGAATCTAATCAAAACAACTTATTGATACCATAATAGGAATGTTGTGGCAAACTATTACATGTACAGCTGTATTTGTGAGTTTATACTTTAGTGCTCTAATAGCTTCATGAGTGTTTCCTGCAATTGGTGTTGTTAGTCTTTTGGCTGCTGCCATTAAGGGGTCGCCACAGCAGACCATCTGATCCACACCACAAATTGGCACTGGTTTTATGCCGGATGCCCTTTCTGACGCAACCCTCCCATTTTATCCGGGCTTTGGACCAGCACTGCATTCAGTGGCTGGTGTTTGGGCACTGGGTGGGAATTAAACTTGGGTCTTCCAAATGGTAGGCGAGAAACCTACCACTGAGCCACCAATGTGGACTTTAAAAAAAAATTATTATTAATTGTGTTTCCTGCAATTAATAATTAAAAAAAGAATAAAGAGAAAGGTTTTAACCTTTTATTTCTTTTCATTTAACTTTAAGTTGATCCTATAAAAGCATTACTTTGATCAGATCTAATGCATTTCAATACTGTACTCATTTCTTAATATTAGTTTTAATTAAAAGATATAGATTCTTCTTCTTCTTTGTCTTTCGGCTGTTCCCTTTCAGGGGTCGCCACAGGGAATCATCTGCCTCCATCTAACCCTATCCTCTGCATCCTCTTCTCTCACACCAACTAACTTCATGTCCTCTCTCACTGCATCCATAAACCTCCTCTTTGGTCTTCCTCTAGACCTCCTGCCTGGCAGTTCCAACCTCAGCATCCTTCTACCGATATATTCACAATCTCTCCTCTGAACATGTCCAAACCACCTCAATCTGGCCTCTCTGACTTTATCTCCAAAACATCTCACATGGGTTGTCCCTCTGATGAACTGATTCTTGATCCTGTCCATCCTTGTCACTCCCAAAGAGAACCTCAACATCTTCAGCTCTGCTACCTCTAGCTCTGCCTCTTGTCTTTTCTTCAGTGCCACTGTCTCTAAGGCGTAGAGCATTGCTGGTCTCACCACTGTCCTGTACACCTTTCCTTTCATTCTTGCTGATGCTCTTTTATCGCACAACACACCTGACACTTTTCTCCACCCATTCCAACCTGCCTGTACTCGTCTCTTCACCTCCTTTGAACACTCTCCGTTGCTCTCGACCGTTGACCCTAAGTACTTAAAATTAAAAGATATAGATTGAAATAAATAAATAGAACATTTTACTGCCTGAGGCTAAAAAATTTTTTTTAAAATTGGGTCAGCATCAATCTTATTTCCCCTCTAGTCTGTTCCAACCACTCAGCATCAGCAGTATACTAATTACCGGCCTGATATTCTTTCATCATCTGTACCTGTTTCTCACTGGTTTATGCCTTAGGTTAGATGTTTTTTTTTTTGTTTTGTTTTTTAATACATGAATGATTAATAGGTCACTGTGTGGCTTAACAAACCAAAAAAAAAATTCCTATGAGACTGATCAGGTACAGGGACTGGACTGAAAATAAGAGGCAAAAACTTGCCAAAAATGAGAGCCAAAAAGTCCTTCAGGAAGCCTGGAGAAGTATTCCCCAAGTCTACATTAAAAATACAAGACAGTTTTGTCTCTTTGGAAGCAAAATATATATATATATATAAAAAAATGAGTGGGTCAAGACTGTTGCACAGTAATATATATATATATCTAAAACTTTACCCGCTCTGCAGTGTAATCCACTTTAAAAATATGTATTCACACCAAATATTAATGCTAATGCCGTATTATTTTAGCTCTGCTAGCACATTCATGATATTAAGGGCAAAACCGGTTGACTTTGCTTTGTGCTGTAATTACAGATAACTCACTAGTTTCCCAGCAAACCTGAAACAATTTGCATTATTGGAAAAACAGCAGCAGTTCGCCCCCGTTACTTTATGACTCAGTTTTTTCAGCAACAATTCATCTGCATCAAAACATCCACTAATGAACCGCAGCTTGACGCTCGTATTGGATACCGCTCAGCTCTCTTTCATTTCAAATGATTCAGGAACTTGTTACTTAGAATCTTTGAATTGGCAATTCACTCAGTAATGAAAAGCCACAATTCTAATTGATTCTTGCATTTGGAAATCAATGCATCTGACTCATAGCTGGAGGGAGAGGTGGAGCTTGGCTATGGAAATAAGGGGGAAAAAATAAAACGGTCTTAGTAGTAGGTCTGCTAATGTCAGCTTGCTTTATGGTCATGATTAGCTGAATGTTGTGTTATGAAATGAAGCCCATTTGGCTGTGAACCATGAGTCATCCTCTAAAGACTCCAGTCCAGGCGCAATAAATATGTGAATAACCCTGGGACAGGTTCTTCCTTTAAATGTGCATGTGTCTAGCATATGTTCAGTATGTCCTTACAGCCTTTGTCGTCTGAGAATGAACGTTTTTGTGTCTGACCACTGGAGAAGTACTCAAACGCTATTTTTCAAAGTACAGGCAGCACCTCACATCGCGGTTTTACAATTCTTAAAAATGCTGCAACTCTAAATCACTGTGATGCACATTAACCCTCCCAAAGTAAACGCAATAAAAGTCTTCTCGTTTAATTCATATTTATGATCCAGTTGTAATATTTAAGCAAACAGATTATCGGAAACACATACTGTATGCTTATATTTTATATGTATGATATAGTGGCAGACTGTACCTCCCAAAATAAACTTAGTAATGAGATGATTCATTTGTTTTTTTTGTTTGTTTGTTTTTTTCTATTGAGTGCTGAGTAAGTTACTTCGATCAGAACCAATAAAAAGTTTATGCAAGCCCTAATCCAGACTTTACCCGCTGTAATTTAACTTAAACAACTTTCCACAAGAAAATGAGAGAAAAAAATGTTATTGAAATTCTTCCTGGTCAGAAAAAAAAATGAAACAAATAGCTAAAATTGTTCTGCAGTTAAATCACGGACCATCTCTGAAAGTTTACAGTCACACATTTTCTGCCTAAACATTTAGTCATCTATATCTGCCAAGCATTGTTTTGCTAAGCGTATCCACTTACATAATATTTTCAATGCTCAAAACCAGAGTTTGCAGCTACATTTACTCGGGAAACTACCAGCTGAATCCTGATGCTTTTGTCCCCTACCCCCCCCCCCCCCCCACCACTACAGCTGCTGTTTTTTTTTTTCATGAGAAAGCATGTGCTATCAGATTACCCCCTCTCTGGGTGTTGTGAGATGAATGTTTCTTCTTAATAGAAAACGATAAAGTAAAACATTTTACTAACATATTATGCCATACTGTAAATCATTGCCTGGGATATGATCATTTAATTTGTTATAATTGTAAGGCTGTGGGTTCAAATCCCAGGACTGTCTCAAGCATGTTGGAGACTCAAGGAGACTATCATTGCAATACAGCGTAGGATGTGTGTTGAGATGAGAAAGTACCATTATTAGCTGGAATCCTTTAAGAAATGTCTTTAAATCCGAAAAATGCCCCTACTTCTAATAACAGAAACTTGACTTGGGTTGACTTGGTTTGACTTGGTTGGTTGGACTTGGTTGGTACAGTGACCTAAGACTCAATTTAAATGATCATCTCAGAGATTTGAGACTAGGCTCAGTCTCACTGTCCAAAGATCTTGGACTTGACTTGAATTTGCATTTCAAAGACTTAACATTGGGATCTGAGTTGTTGCTCCAAAGATTGAGGGTTGACTCAGAGACTTGAGACTCGAGACAGCAGTAATTTGAGACTCAAGACTGATATGCAAATTAGAGACTTCAGAATTTATTTCAACTTTAAAAGATTTAAGGCTTGACTCAGGCTTGCTTTTGGCCTATTGTGGAGAGACCTAAGATTTTGTCTCAGGCTCAGAGATACAACTCAACTAAGCCTTGAAGTTCAGAGACTAGTGACGTCACTCAGACTCATAATTTACAGATCTAAGGCTTGATTCAGACTTGCTTCTCAGAGACTTGAAACTCAACTTGGACTTCAGCTACTCAAATACCTGAGATTCAACTTGCAGCTCAAAAACTAGACAATCTATTCGGAGTAGCTCAGGGACATAAATATCGACTCAGACTTGCATTCAAAGATGTTTGGACTTGCAGATTGTGGTCCTGAGACTCAACTGAGACCTGGAGTTCAGAGACTTAAGACTTGATTTGGACTTGCAGATCAAAGTCTTAGTAAAAGCCAAATTGAACATCAGCTCAGACTCATGGCCCAGAGGTCTGACTTTCTTCTCATTTTGGACTTGAAACTAGTCTCTGTTTTGCTTCTCAATGACTTAAGACCCAACAGCGCAGAGACGTGACGTTGGCCTTTACTCATCAGACACTTAAAAAAATGACATATCCCTGATAGATGTATTATAAATATGTGTTAGTATATTATGACTGAAATAAATCTGCTCACGTTTCCCGCAGCGTTGCAAAGGCTGCGTTTATTTAGCAAGTATATATTTGTGTTCGTTGTATTTCTGGGGGATTATGTGAAGATAATCAGCTTCACGTGAACAATTTTGATTTACTAAAACGCTTATTGACAACCACATTCCAGCCATTCACAGATATCATGCATTGTGCTATGTTGTTTTTTGTGATCTGAGTATTGGATGAGTGAAATGAAGCTGCTCTCTCCGAAAGATTCGTACGTGCGTATAAGAATATTTACGTCAAAATATTGAACATTTAATTTTGTTACTTCATTCAAGCCCTTCTTGTTCTGTTGGACTTGGACATGCATCAGTCCATCACTCCACCTAAACAACACAGCAATTAGCATTTATTTACATCTGAATAGATGTGATTGGAGCGCTAAACGTGGGGGCGGGTCTCTGACGCACGTGGAGACAAAAATAAGACATACGCCTGTTTTTTTTATTTTTAACATTAATTTAATAACAAACATTTATTTGCTAATAAACTTTTGGGTTAGAAAACCAACTACTGTTTTTCTGGGTAGTGATTGGCATCGTCAACAATGCCGCCGACCCCTAAACCTTATTAATCATCAATATTTGTGCTTTTTTTCCTCTATCTTTTGCAGGAAAGCTCACCTAATCCTGAGAAGAGTGGATCGGATCAGCCTTCTTTGTCGCTCTCTTCTCCGGAGTGGTTACATCCAGAGCCGGACCGAGTCCATGCCGTATGTCATGTGTAGGAGTGAAGACATACGTTTGGCAAGCAGCACTTGGCACAGCTCTCTACATGAGACACGACTAACCTGTGTGGAGAAAATCCTGTCTGTCCAGCGCAATATTTATGGCAAGTCCAAACTGCGGTGAAACAAAACGCAAGACTGTTCATCCTTTTGACCGAACGAAAAGATATTTTTTTTCCCGCCATGCATCCCTCTGACTTATTTTTTTCCAGTTTGGAGAAGAGGGAGAAGAAGGTAGCTTGGAAATTGAACAACTTTTACTTTTTACCTTTTATAAGGACCAGACAGAAGAAGGCCTGAATGTAAAGGTCCTCACTTTACGGTGCTGCAAATTTCACACACCAGGAGGACTTTGAGAACCAAGAACATTTCAAGTGTGATTGTAACGATTGTAACATATGTGGAAAATAAGCAAAATGGAGAACTATGAAACCAGAATGCGAAGGCTTGAAGCATCTTGAATGCAATGCAATGGCTTGAAAAATCACTATCTCCAATTATTAAGGAGACTTTGGTCTCTATATTATCCATCGCTCCATCGTTTTCCTATTTTAAACAAGGGCAACCTTTTGGCTTTATTCTCACAGGCAAACTGTTTCAGCACATGCCCAACCTTAACTTAAATTAAATGATTAGTTATTATCTTGGCTAAGATTTTAAAGGGGGAAAATGAGCTTAAAAAAGGTGTAGTGTTACATGTGAAGGAGCTGTAGTATATTATAACTATCGTATATAACTGATCATATGGGCTGCGTCAGCATAGTTGAACATATACAAATGGTCCCATGATGGAATTTACTAAAAGGTAAAAAAAAATAAAATAAAAATAAACTAGCCTCAACAACATATTTTGAGTAAATTTCCATTTCATGTAATATCAATTGTGATAGTAAATTATACTCTTGTACATAAAATTGTAAATACAGTATGTACCAAGTCAATATGATTGTCTTTTTTTGGGGGAAAGATCTATTAAATACATATTCTGAAACTCAATCTGAGGCTTTATTGATTTTTAGGGATTTTAGCACCCACATAACCACAATGATTATTTAGCTTCACTTAGAGTGGCCCTGCACCATTTCATTCACCGTCGTGACTCAGCAATCTGGGAAGATGGATTGGATGGCTACAAAGCAATTTTTCGCTACGAAAATGAAAAATTGTACATTGACCGCAAACATCATGGTGAAAAATTGGTATAATAGGAGGCTGCTGCAAGAGCGCGAGGTTTAAACCCACAACCGAATTTCGGCAGAATATTATGGCCTGATTGTCAGATTTCTAAATTACTTATAATACTAAGATGAGGTGAATGAAATGGAATCCAACATTAGAAATATAAAAAAAATATATATTTAAAAAAAGCCATTTTCAGCAGTCAGATTTAATTTACCAAATTTGACCATGAAGTTGGATTTTGTTTGTAGCCTTTTCCTTCAGAAACAAGCTAATCAACCTTTCAAGACACTTTGTAAAGAACAGGCCTGAGGACATGGTGTAGGAAGTTTTACTGAATGGGCTTTTTAAAGGGGAGCCCTTTCATCCCTGTCATCACCAAAACACCCCCATGTAATAAAGTTCCCTGTGTCAGGCCTTGGGCTTCCCTCCTGCCGAGCTGCCGATTGAAAGACAATACTTACACGGTAAATTATCTGTTCTTGAAGCTATCCTAAATGTGCTGACCATTCAGAACATTAATCTGGTCTTGGTTTTTTCCCTGACCAGTCAAACTGCTCAGGGTAATGTTATATTTTCTCTCGTTTTTAGGAAACAGCACTCATTGAAAAGCTTTACTTTTATTAAAAAAAAAAAAAAAGACTATTTACCGCAGTTCACACTCATGTCAGGAAGCTGGTTTAAATCTGACATGCCAAAAATGTGAAAATGAATGAATAGGTATTACGGTGGTGTAGTGGTTAGCACTGTCGCCTTGCACCTCCAGGGTCCGGGTTCGATTCCTGGCCAGGCTCGATTCCCATCTCTGTTTGCATGGTGCTTGGTGGGTTTCCTCCGGGTACTTTTCGGGGTTTTTTCCTACAGTCCAAAGATATGTAGGTTAGGCTAATTGGCGTTCCCAAATTGCCCATGGTGTGCGAATGAGTGTGTGAATGTGTGTGCCCTGGATTGGGCACCCTGTCCAGGGTGTACCCCGCCTCGTGCCCTAAGCATCCTGGGATAGGGTCCAGGCCCCTGCGACCCTGAATACAAGATAAAACGGTATAGATGATGATGAGTGAGTGAATGAGTAAGGCATTACTGTAGGTTTTTTTTGTTGTTGTTGTTTGTTTGTTTTCTTTTGCAACAAATTCTCAAGCAGTTATGAAATTGTTTATGTTTAAACATAATAATTAATTAATATAGAGAATAAATACAGCACTAGCCAAAAGTTTGTATGCCTAATACTTTGTTAGCATTACAGGATTTTTCTACATTGTAGAACTACATTATGAAATTATGAAATAATACTGATGGAATTCTGTCCTAGAAAAAAAAATAATAATAAAAATATTGCATATTTTAGATTTCTCAAAGTAGCTATCATTCACCTTGATGGGAGCTTTGCACAATTTTGGCAGGCAACAAGTATGGGAACTCCTTCAAGACAAGCATTCCAGGTGACGACCTCATGAAAATGGTTGAGAGATTGCCAAGTGTGTGCAACGCTGTCATCCAAGCCATTTAAAAAACCTGAAATATAAAACATTTGCTTAGCTTATTTTACAATTCTACATCTTCTGAGAACTGAGAACTTTGCTGACTATGATAGAAAGACATCAGGACACATAGAGCATCACAGCTTGCTGCATTTAAACTGTTGCTGACCAGGTACACGTCTTCATGGTAACGTTGTTCCCTGATGGCAGCTCAGGAACATGACAAAGAGTCTACAGTCATGACTTGGCCTCCAAATTCTCCAGATCTCAATCTGATCGAGCAACTGTAGGATGTGCTGGACAAACAAGTCTGATCCATGGAGGCCCCACTCCCCAACTTACAGGATCTCCTGCTAACATCTTAGTGCCAGATATCACAGCTCACCTTCAGAGGTCTAGTGGAGTCCAGGCCTTGAGTGAAAACTGTTTACAGCTTTGCCAGAACAAGTGGGAAATGACTTAAGTGTTGAATTTGTATTTTGTAGCTTTTCTCGATCTTCAAAGAGGATATGATGCAAGTGAAGGATGCCATCATTAGGCTGAAAACAGTTATACAAAAGTATACCAATTCAACAAGTTTGTACAATCTTAAAAAAACAATTTACAAGCTCAACAATAACTAAAGATAATGTGTATCTAAATAATACTATAATCACTACTTGGGCATGGGAATCTGTTGGACTGCTGATCAGAAGGCCCCCGGTTCAAGGTCCTGACAGTGCCATTGTTGGACCTGTGAGCAAGGTCCTTCACCCCCAAGAGCTCAGATACAACCAGGCGTCAAGCTGGAAACCCGACCCCGTACAGTAAGTACCTGAATCAGAAACGACTGGTATATTACCAGGATGGGAAGTATTGTTTACCAAATGTGCCAGATGGCCGGACCCGTTCATAAATCAACACTAAAATAAAATGAGTCTAAAAATACATTAAATTCAACGTATATTAAAAGTAATACTTACACTAAGAATAACATTGGAAAGGAAATGATGGGTGTGAAATTTCAGGCTGAGGTATTTGTGGTTGAAATAGCAAAATGTGTAATGAACTGGAGTAGTTTATACTTTTTTTCCTTTAATTGTTTTTCTAATTAATATCCATCGTTTTCTAATTCTGTGCAGCTTTATTGAGATTTATGATCATTATACAAATAAAATGTAATTGAACTGAATTAACAAATTAATATTTATAAATATGGGCATAAAACTTTATCATTTCAGGAAATTAATGGGAAAGAAGATTTTTCCAAAGCTGAAATGCGCAAGATGTGAGAGAAATCAAGACTTTCAGCTGCAATTCAATTGTTTTGCCAAATGTCTTCTACATTTACATTTAGGCATTTGGCAGACGCTCTTATCCAGAGCGACTTACATTCTTATCTGATTATCACATCTGAGCAGTTGAGGGTTAAGGGCCTTGCTCAAGGGCCCAACTGTGGCAACTTGGTGGTTGTTGGATTTGAACCTGGGATCTTCCGAACCGTAATCCAAAGCCTTAACCACTGAGCTACCCCTGGCCCTGGGCTACCCATGGTTTCTATAAACCATTGCGGAATTATAGCCATTTTCATGAACACGAACTAACATACGTAGACACACACACATATATTTTGAGGAGCTCATAAATAATGGAATAAATGACTGACAAGCAGTTGCATGGCCAGGTGTGGCCTGAAGGTGATTCATCTGCAACTCTCAACATGAGGTCCAATGAAGTGCCTATGCAAGTGAATGAGGCTATCGTTAGGTTTTTAAAACCCATAATAAACCCATCAAGAGATTGCAAAAACATTGGGACTAACCAATGCAACAGTTTGGAACATTCTTAACAAGAAGGAGTTAACTGGCAAGCTTCGCAGCAACAAAAGGACTAGAAGACCACTAAAGTAAAGCAGACTGCAGAATTCTGTCCAGGGTGAAGAAGAACCCTTTCACAACATCTAGTCTATTCAACGAGACTCTTGAGGAGGTACAGTAGGTGTGTCCTTTTCACAGTCTACAGTTTAGAGACGGCTTCATGAAGTAAATGCAACTGCTTCACAACAAACAACTAGTAACAGAACAGAAAGGCCATATTAGACTTTGAATGATTCTTTGGACTGATGAAATTGAAAGTAACTTGTAAGAGACGGGAAGAGGAAAGTATGGAGAAGGAGAGGAACAGCTCATGTTCCAAAGCATACCAATCAGACATGTCAAGGCAGTTTTTTGGCTTAGGCGTGTATCACCGAGACCTGATAAAAGTAGCAGGATAAATTCTAAAGTGCTCTCTGCTCAGATTCAGCCAAATGCTGCAAAACCAATAGGGCACAGCTTCATATTGCTTCATAATGATCCAAAACATACAGTGGAAGCTACTCAAGAGTTTCTCAAGGCCAAGAAATTTAATATTCTTAACTGACCAGATCAGTAACCTGATCTCAATACAATATCCTTTTCACATACTGGACACAAGACTGAAGGCAACAAGACCGAGAAACAAGCAGCAGCTGCAGTAAAGGCTGGGCAAGAACTGAAAATGTCTGTAATTCTTGAATGGTTAATTCAATTAAAGTCAAGTCAAGTAAAGTCAAGTAGTCTTTTATGGTCATTATACAGTTACAGTAAGTGCACAGTGAAACGAAACAATGTTCCTCCAGGACCAAGGTGTAACATACAACAGCATAAATTAACAACATAACCTAACGAAAACTAGCTACTGTAACTAAGACACTTAATTAGCTGACTAGCTGAGACAAAACAGATTAATACTACAAATTTACAAAAAAAATAATCACTATACAAAAAGAGAACGTAAAGTGCAAACAAGAGCAACAACATGACAAACAACATGACACGACACAATCCAATACTCTGGTAATGAGGTAACGAGTTGAGGTAGTGGTTATGAGAACAGTAAATAATTATCAGCAAAGATATAAAAACAGTTCTTGTGCAAATAGCAGGTTATAAATATCGTGCAAAAAGCAATTTCAGGATGCTATGTGAGAATTCTGGGTGGTTGTTGATCAGGTTGTTTTGCACAGTTTATCAGTTAAGTCCATCCTGGTGCCCCGCTTCTGGTTGGAGATCTCGTCGCATGGATGCCCCGTGTGTCTCTTTGGGATGCGTCTGGTGTCTGGGAATTGTTTCACTCTGCCATGAAGACGGTTCTGCCCTCGACTGGTGTTGACTGCTGTTTCTCTGAGGACTTGACTGGGCTGCAGTTGCTCGATAGTTCAGGACTGGAATTTCCTACAAGTCTACCTGAGTCTCCAATAACTACCTGGACTTCATATTAACATCAATTAACATCAACTGTTATAGCTGAACTGCCTGCCACCTAACACACTGTATGAATGCAGATCAATTCCTGCTTTCTGTTTCACCCACATGAGGATGGGTTCCCTGTTGAGTCCGGTTCCGGTTCAAGGTTTCTTCCTATTACCATCTCATTGTGTATCAGTTCAGTCCCTTTTTATTTAGGAGACGAATGGCTTGTGGATAGAAGCTGTTACACAGTTGGGATGTAAATGCCCGAATGTTTTGTTTTACCTCTTTCCAGCTGGCTCCAGAGGGTGAAGAGTTTGCGTGTCTGCACCGGAAACTGCCCGTTTTCTCCACTGGGGTCTTATTGATCACAAGAGGCTGGTACATTCTCTCCTGTCTTGCTGAGGTTCAGGAGCAAGATGAACATTTGGCAGCATTGATCAATCATAACATTAACACATTAACATGAATTATTAACTATATACCAGTAAACTGGTAACAGGATCATAGGCACCCAAGGCTAACCCAGACCTGCAGAACCCAAAGGCCAGTCCCTCTGGACCGATCCCACAAAAAAGCCAATGCAGCACAAATCGAAGAAGAAAGTAAATGCTGGCCACAATAAAAAAAACAACAGAACAAACAAACAATACATCAGAGCCCGCCATGCATGGGACCAAGCAGGGTAGGCAAAGTGCCCAAGGCCACTGATGCGGCCTAAAAACCACCCAGATCTCCATCCCAATCCGAACTGGCACCACTCTAAACCCCCAGAGGCCCTGCCGAGCACGTCCTGATGTACCAGACCAAGGCACAAGGAAGCCCAAAACTTAGATGTCATAATGTTAATGTCTTTAATGTAATGGCTAAGCGGCTTATACACATATATTCATATATAGCATTTAATCATATGGAGTGAATGAGCCTATAGAAATGCAACACCATATGACAAACCACATTTGAAAATCTAACACCAGTGTGGTATAATAAGTTATTCATTGGAAAATCATACAAGTGTTCTTTCTCAATGGTGACTGTGAGTGGAAGTGAGATTTAGTACCTAGGTTAACATTCTGCATTCCTACAATGCTAATCTATCTAGCACTATTTTACAAAGTGTTCCTGAAGAATGTGTAAGTGGGTCGAACTGTCCTGATCGTGACATGGACTGGTCTGAATGTAGAACATCATTAAGGTGAAATGAGCTGAGAACACATTTGGATGTGTACACTATGTAACTATGGGATATTGTATAGTGTATAATACACCCTGGGCCTCCATCATTACTGATCCACTGATAGAATCTGATTTACTGATATATATACACACTACCGTTCAAAAGTTTTAGAACACTTGCAAATTTCTTTGTTTTTGTTTAGTGATTTATTTTCTACATTCTACAACAATACTGTGGATTTCAAAACTATAAAATAACACATATGGAATTAGGTAATTACGTAACAACAAGAAAAACACCAGTTAGTTGTTATTGTAAGACACAGAGGTCGGCCTTTCTGTAATAGTTCTTGTAAGAACAGTATTGTGTCAACTGCATTTGCAAAATCCGTCCAGCACCATAATGAAACTGTCTCTCATGAAGGCCGTCCCAGGAGGACGAGACCAAAACCTCCCTCTGCTGCAGACGAGAAGTTCATTTAGAGTTATCAGCCTGAAAAATGACCAATTAACAGCACCTCAGATTAGAGGCGTTATGAAGTCTTTACAGAGCAGAAGTAGCAGAAACATCTCAATATCAACTGTTCAAAGGAGATTCATGCATTTTTTGGACGCCTTCAGCAAAACTTTACAATGTAGAAAGGAATAAAAATCAGGAACCATCATGGAGTTAGAAAGTGTTCTAAAACTTTTGAACGGTAGTCAGTCTAGGGAAACAATTAAGGGTTCTTAGAAAAAGACCTACAGGATTTCCTAACCCGAAGACATTCTAAGATTGTATAGATCAGTCCTGGAGTTTGCTAAAGAGGAAGTTACCAGATTCTAAATCAACCAATCAATCAATCAATCAATCAATCAATCCGTCCATCCATCCTTATTTTATATGGAAACAAGGCAATTTTAGGAATATTGCACCAGGCTTACGTTGTTGTTTTTTTCATCCAGTTTCACATGCATTCTCAACGTACAAAAAGACATGCAGTCAACAGTTGCTTTATAGTTAACCAGTGTTTTATTATGCACAACACATCACAGAGAAATAACACATTAATGCAAATTTTTTTAAATCGACTAACTAAAAACATGGTCCATCAGGAACGTTCGCCAATGATCCAGAGCACCGTATAGGTGCAACCTGGTAAATAACACAAGCTCGGAACGATTGGATGGTTTGGAAAAGGTAAATAACTGTTACTACTGTATATGTGGTCTTTAAATAAATGTTTAAGAATAATCATGTACATGATAGAGCAGAGAGGAGGAATACAGATCTGAATAAAGATCACAAAAGGTGCGATGGCTTGATATGTGATAAATGTAATGTGAACTTTAGAGTGTAGTTTATATTCATCAGAGGGATGATTTTGCTGAGGCTTGCAGCATAGGCACACAAGTGTTTGTGAAAACCTATACACCTCAATACGTCACTATTTACACTATTTTCAGATAAATCTGCCAAAAGCAAGGGAACTGGAATTGTAGCGGACCTGCCAGGATTTCGTTAGTTTGTATTTTAATCATGCAAACGTCTCTAATGGAGGTTTAAAAATCATCACCGAGCAGGTAAAATAAATAAATCCTAAAACGCTTTTGCTTTGAAGACCAAGGAGTCGCATCAGGAGCTGCAGAGAAACTGTGACTCATGCAGGAAAGACGTCTGTCAGACTTGAGTTCTAGTGCGTAATTATGTGTGTGTGTGTGTGTGTGTAAGTAAGTAAGTGTGTGTGCGCGCATGTGTATACGCATTTTGACACCTGGACAAACATGGCAGCGGACTCGAAGGAGCAACGCAGCCATTTATCCCACCTGCGCTGCCCTCTCGGGCCTCTTACACCTGGTACTGCCAGTGTTTTCTCTCTCTCACACTGAGTTTTACAAGCACTCAGACCTTCCTTTTTCAATTTTGATAGAAATCCTGTCACATTTTTGTGCATTTTACCATTTTATGCCTAACGATACTGTTTCACTTTCTTACTGCAGGTTGTGTGGTTTTACATTTCCATGTTCTCATTTGGCACACACCTTTCACCTTTCAAAAAAGAAAAAGAAAAAGAAATCTGTCTGAGCTTAAAGGCGTTTAATCAAAAAACATTTTTAATAATTTTTTTTCTTCTGAATTTAACTATATTCTATAGATCTATAATAGAAATCTCATCAGATTCTTAAACCTGCTGTATCATGTGACAATTTAAAAACCTGACTTATTATTATTATTATAGAAAATTAAACGCAGCTAGCTTTAAGCATATGAGGCATTAAAATTCTTAAATTAAGTGATCAATTCAAAGATGTACAACTTTATTTAATGCAAAAGTTTTAAAGTGATAAAATTCAAAAATAAGTTGTTTATGTAACAACCTCAGCAGCAACCTCGTTTCCCCTCTCATCTGTTCCAACCACTCAGCATTCGGCATCACCAGTATACTAATCATCGGCGGCTCATTTGTCATCTGCACCCGATGTTTAGATGTTTGAATGATTCATAGGTCACTGTGTGGCTTAACAAACAAAAAACACTCCTCTGAAACTGTTGAGGTTCAGGGACTGGACTGACAATGGGAGCCAAAAAAAGTACTTTGGAGAGCCGGTCCTCATTAAAAATACAAGAAAGTCTGGCTCTTTGTAAGTGAAATGTGAAGAAATGAGTAGAGGGGGCCAAGACATTTGCACAGTATTGCATGTACTGTATATTTCGAGGAATCCAAAACTTTGTCAATTTATAAGATCTTGTACCTAATAAATTAGTAACTATATATTACTGAATGTACTCATGAGCCTCTAAGAAATGTATAAGTCACTCCTGGTCACTGTTGCTAATTTGCTTTTATTCAATTATTCCATGCATGAATCTAATACCAAATAAATGAGCAACGTTGAATAAGAGGCTTCACAAACTGCCCTTTTTGTTTTCGCTCCTTTTTCATTTTGTGAGCTTCCGAAATTAAAACAATCGTATTCGAGAGAAATCAGAGCCCTCCAAACAAAAGTCCTTTTTTATATTTTTCCGTTTATAAGACCAATGTAAAAATAACTTACATGAACATTAGAAATATAACTTAAAAAAAGTATAACACTCTCAATAAATAGTTCTACTATGTACACCGTAACATATTGCCGAGAGACATAAATCACAAGGATACCAAAAAAAAAAAAACCTAAACAAAACAAACAAACAAATAAAGAAAATACACATAGAAGCAGCAAACACTACAGGCATGAGGTACAGACAGAGATCCCGTGGTGTGTACAGCAGAGTCGAGCATCCCGTCGGAAACATCAACGTATATGGCTTTAGAGACTGCGTCCGTTTTTCTGGAAAGGTAAGGAGAAGCAGAGTGTAAAGCGACAACATGGATCGGAATTTAGTCTTGTTGTGGAAAAATAACAAACAACAACAAACAAAAAAAAACACGAGGAAGCAGGACACCGGTCGATCGCACCTCCTAAACGGTAGACGAGAACACGTGTAAAGACGAAGCTTTGGCTCTCCCAGCTGTCAACCTGAAGTCCTGTTCATGGAAAATTGCAGTTGCGTAATGATTGCTGATGAGTCTTGCTTTTAAAGCAATAAAAATGGTCCATACACATTACAATAACATATCACTGTAATAAGAACATAATAAATCCTCTTTCAGGACTATAGAACAAACCAAAATCTCTATAATATTTCTTGTCCACTCTCGGTATAATATATTTTCAATAAACTGGCTTTTCTTCAGTGAGATATTTCCTTTTTTTTTTTTTTTTGGTGCTTTTTCTTTTTCTTTGTAGTTCCTTCATTTAAAAAAAAAAGTCTTTGTGTCAATGGCTGATACCATCAAACACATGAAAAAAAAAGCAATGCATACACAACAAATACGATACAATATTTTAAGATGCAAATCCTTCTTTAAACAATACACTTGGATTTTAAAGCCAGTTTCGCAGTTCCAGATGAGGCACATGAATCTAACATACAATGAGTTTCGTCCCATTCAACAGCTAAAATCAGGTGAAACACAATAACCACAAAGAGAGGAATATCACAATACCATATCTGATACCTTTTTTTTTTTTGTTTGTTTTGTTTTAAATTCAATGTCTTACAATAGCAGCGTTTTCTTTCTAAAAGGTTGGAGTCTTTTCCCTTTAATGGCTACTCAAAAGTGCAGTATCTGAGGTCATTAATACAAATACTGATTACCGATACATAAAGTGATTTTTTTTTCTCTTCTTTTCTCTTTTTTTTTAAGAAATATAAATGAGGGAAAACTGACATTCTTTTCCCCCAGACTAATAGAAGCGCTACGAAAAACAATCACCGTCTTGATAAGCCTCTATGAAGTATTTACAATGACATTCACATCGAATGACTTCCTTGGTTTGCTATGCCTAATGAATCTGTGCCGCTTTCACCCATGTATTTCGTGAAGTTCGGTTTTAGGTCCGTATGCAGGTTCCGTTGGCTGGAATACAGTACAGTGCTTAAGGAACATGGTTTTTAGATGCAGGACGAGGAAACAGGAAGCCAAAGGGCGTTCAACTTTTTTAAACACCGCTATTAAATCGTACTGTTGGGGAATGAGGATCTTTGGTAGGTGGTTCACCTGCCATGCAAAAGGCCCAGGTTCAATTCCCAGCCAATACCCAAACCCCAGCCATTGGATGCAGTGCTAGTCCCAAGGCTGAATAAAATGGGAGGGTTGGATCAGGAAGGGTATCTGACAGATTGGATGGTTGATCTCTTGAGGTGAGCAGTTGGAAAAAACCAACAACAACTGCATTAAATTGTAGCGGTCTGCTAATTTCAGGGAGTGCTAAAAGCTGAGCAGAAGCTGCACAAGTTGCAAGATGTGTGTTCATTCAGAACCTTCAAAAACTTAATTATGCCACGAAGCATCCAGCTGCCACAACTGACCACTGCTTCTATACTAGTTTTGAAAAATTGGTATAAAAACTCACTATTAAACCTTCAATCTAAGATGGTCAAAAGATCATTAGTTCATTAGTTCCTGGGTAATTAAAACAGTGCTAACTAATCATGTATGTCTGCTCGTGTATGTGGAAGAGGAACGATAGCACTTTCCCTTTGAGCAGCAAGTTGAAAGCTACGTATTTCTGACCTTTCACTAAACAGATCACATTAGATACCTGCAGATGTTATTCAGATGCTGAAGTTCGGATTGAATTCAAGAGACCCATTGGTTCAAACTCACTAATAACTATAAGAACTTTATAATAAATATACGTAATAACGGCAGGGCTGTGGATATTTTGAGAAGTGCTGGTTTAGTAAATTTGGCACAAGTATGCTATACAATGTTAGATCTTTGCTAAGCTGGCAAATTTGTAAAATTTCAGATAAGCGCTGTTGATACTGCCGAACATGCTAATTGACATTCTTGAGGTCTTTTTTTTTGTTTTTTTTTGTTCCGGGCTGCTGGATGAGTCTGGCATCTTGAGGTAACTATTAAGGCAGTCTGAACTCCAGCTCCATACTAAAAAAAAAAACATTGGTCATGATGGCAAAGTAGCAGCAGGAGTAGCAGCAACATTAACCGATGCTATGCTAACATGGGAAGTTCACCTTCATCTTGGTTTTCGGTTTGATCTCAAAACAAATGCTGTCTTATAAACCTGCTAAATATGATCTGCTATTAATTGTAGCATTAACATATCTCACTGCATATATCTTGACTGTTAAGTAAAGTTGACAGAGTAACTAGTTTGGGATTCGATAATTGCTGATGATTATTATTATTATTTATTTATAGTTTATAGTTTTTTTGTAACTACCAACATTTTCAAAACTACTTGCGTATTTTTAGTTTTGTTTGTATTTCACACATTGCAGAACCTCAGGAATCGGGACCAGACTCTGAAATGGCCCCCCGGGAACTCATGTCAAGACTCTGTGCTCCTTTTCCCCCCACTTTTGGTTTGCTGATGCAGGAAGTATTTCCAGGACAAATCCTTACTTGTACGTACTGTAGGACATATTTTGTCCCCTTCGCAACTCCATATAAAGACGCTATTACATAATACTAATAATTAAACAAAACAACAACAAAAAATCACAGCCCTTAAGGTGTCAAGACTACAAATTTTGTCAAAAAGTTTCCTTCCACCGCCAACAAACTTCAGCAAAATAGATGTGAACACTGAAAGCTGGCACAGATAGGCATGCTAACCAGTATCGATCTTTTTTTTTTTTCAAGCCCGCTAAAAGAAAAGCATTCCTTTTTTTACTACACAGGGGTATATTCTCATACCCACACCTGTCTTCTCTTTTTGTTTTCCTATCTTTCATTTTTTTTTCCTTCCCAAAGAGCTGGAGATGGGTAGATCTTCCAAGATGTGACGGACGATAGCAAGAAGACACGTTGACATGGAGGAGTGAGACGAGACAGGAGAGGTACACTTGTAAAGCAGCATATCTGGAAGAATATCTTGCTTGAACCCAGTCTGTTGCTGGGCTTCCCATGGCTGCACTCTTTCTCTCAGCCCTCGGAGTACATATGCTCTTCCTTCCTGTTTTCCAGAGCTTTGGGGTCCCGGCAGGCGCAATCGGTCTGCGCATCACATGATGATGGAAAGAAGATCACCTGCAGGGAGAGAAGGATTATATCATTTGAACGAGTCATGGATTAACACTAATAATGCCACACCAGTCCATGGATAAACAAAGAATTATTATCTGTGCTAAAAAGTGTCGTACCTAGGTGAAAAAGTACATTTTCAGATATTGTCATATAATATCTTTTTTTTTAAATAATATTTAATACTTCTTATTTCCTGATCCATGCCTCATTTTTGTAAATATGCATACACATTTATATTTTTATCAGATAAAAGAAAACACATTTGCTAAATACAATTTCATGCCCTGAAATTATTATTATTATTATTCAGATCTTTCAATGATCTTAATTGTCATTCAGATAAAAACTGGCCAATTTAGATTTCACATGAAAAGACATAAACTTGAAAAAAGTGTATTATTCTGTTAATTTTTAAGATACTGCATCGTGAATTTAACATGGTTACTGACAATACAGATTTTTTTGCCTTTTACGACTTCACCAAAAAATGTAAAGATTTAATTTAAGCAACAATTTCTACAGTTCTTACAGTATGCTTCTAGAGGCTTAAACCAATTTTAGTATCAATATACATAAAGAAATATGAATAATTTGCACTTAAAATTATTATTATTTGAAGCATATTGCTGAAAATTTTTATAGGATGATGGGGTGCGTTGTGCGCGTTCTTATCATGCGACCGGGGGGGTTGCGCGTTCTGATCATAAAATAGAGTAACGAGGCTATTTTTAAAATGTAAGGAGTAGAAAGTACAGATAATTGCTTAAAAATTTAAGGATTAGAAGTAAAAAGTTGGCTGAAAAATAATTACTCCAGTAAAGTATAGATACCCAAAATTCCTACTTAAGTAAGGTAACAAAGTATTTGTACTTCGTTACTTGACACCTCTGGTTATATGTATAACACGAAAATAATAAAATCAGGACCAATCCTGTGCTTTGGCTCCATCAGTATTTCCTCTATCAAGCAAATTGACCTAACTAAAAGCCTATCAAGCCGAACTGGACACGCAGGTGAAGCTGAACTTTTCTCCTTTGCTTTTTGCTGCAAGAGAGAACACCTAAATTGCATGATTCTAATTTATTCATCATTTTATTCATAGTACCACTAGGACACTCGGATGTGGTCATCCATGGTTTCATTTCAAAATATGCTTTCATTTCGGTACTATTTCACTGCCTGTACAGATCACTAATCCAAACCAGATAACCTCCAGAGAAACTCCTCATACTTTCTCAATCATCCAGAATATGGATCGTTCTGAGTCTGAATTTGCAGTAATGTTTTTTGGTGGAAAATCACTATTAAAGTGTGAGGGGCGCTCGATTAAAACCAGAACTTGTGATGAAACTTCTTGTGAATGAAGGCATAAAAGCGATTGACATTTACACAAGAGTTCAAGCACAGTACGGTGATGAGACTCGAACATTGGAAACGTTTTAAAGAAGGCCATATATCTGTGAATGACAATCCTGGCCGATGTGGCTGCAGCGAGTGGAACGTCTGACCCTTGAAAAATCGACCGATAACTTGTCATCAACATGCACATTACAGGAACTCGTCTGGGAGTTGTTGCCACATCCTCCATACAGTCCTGACCTCTCTCCAAGCCATTTGTACATCTGTGGGCATATAATGGAATTCCTGGGAGGCCAACGTTTCAGACATGAAACTTTCTACCTCCATGGTATCCAAGTACTCTTAACGTTGGCAGAGTGTCACGGACACCAGCTGCTGTAATATCGAACCCCAGAGGGAAAAGTCTCAGCTGCTTTTTGACCCCATCACTTAAAGCAAGGACCACATGTGCAACTCGCACCACACTCACAACACTGCTGTCGTGACTGCTGGCGAAGTGCGTAAACAGCCTGTCGAGAGGATTCATTCCATTTCCATCTTCGCAGAATTTAAATTTTTTAAAGAATTATTAAAATCAAAATTAACTATTTCCCATAATGGCATGGTTCTGATCTGATGGTAGATGAGTTGTATTAATGTGCTTCATTATGCTTTTATTAATAATTCATTTAGAATAGCGCATTCTCTTTTCCACAATAGATAAGGTGATGATAGATCAATGATAAGGTGCTGCTTTCTACAAGATGTTTCTGTAAAATCTACTTTTTTCCCTTTTTTTTACACCAGCCATGTGTTCCTTAGGATTACCTTAATTATAAATCTTAAAAAAACATGGGGAAGATGCATGAAAATAAACTACTTTTAGATTAACTTTTCCTTTAACAGGAAATCCCAAAGTGTGTTCTTTGCAAAAACAAAAGGTAACAAGCCCCAGTATATATAAAACTGTAGGAATCCAATATGCACTTTTTATGCATTATAATCACCTCTCCAAAGCAAGCCAGAGGTCAGACCCTGATACAGTAGATCGATCCAAGCAGGGATCGAGCAATTCTTGAATAATAAGAGTTAAAATCTGTGAAATCCGAGGCAAAGCTAAGCAAAAGGGTGCTGGACTGCTTCAACAAAAGCAGCTTTCAAAAGCAGGCAAGATATGGACAGGGGTCCAAAAAGGGAAAGTTAGTCCAGAAGGAATGGTGTTTGTCACAACCCAAGAGAGTAGAACCATATTCGGGAGGAGGAGGCTTCCCAGAAATTACTTGCGAAAGCATTACGAGCAAGAGCCGCAGACGTATCAAAGCCAGCTGCCAATCATCTGAGTGGCATTTCCTCTGTCTAGGTGTCATCTCTTCCCTTTTACATAAAACAATGCAGTTGAATGCAGTCTTGAGGAATTGATTGATAATATAAATAAATTCATCTTGACCCGATTTCACTAACCATACATGGCCTCCAGCATTTCCAGCATTTTTTTCTCCCAGGTTATAATAAGCGCCCTTTAAGCATGCGTCTTTATCGCCCCTTCACCCTCTGATTGTGGGTGGCAAATTTGAGATGGTTTCTCTGACCTTGACCTCAGGGTGGAAATCCAGCTGCCACATCTGGCCATGAGCAGGAGCATGCGGAGGGGTCCTGGGAATGCCTTGTGGAATTACCGATCCACGACTCTTTCAACACACTTTCAAAAGAAATTAACATTAACAGGGTCTCCTTCACCTGGAATCACAACACCTATTAATGGGAGAACCTTGCGATTCCTTGCATTTCAGTAGAAATGTAAAGAGACATTAGCTTTAGATCGCATTTCCAAAAACTTTTGACAGAAATACTATAGTTCTGCCCGATAATCAAATTGTTCGTCTTGTGGCTATGTAACAGTCACATATATGTCTTTATAGATTTTGATAGTCAAATTGAATGAGGTAACTACTAGGGTTATTTAGGCGCTGCCCAATGGTAATAGCAGAATAGTCCAAAGATACATATTAAAATTTGAAATAAAAATAGAAACAGCCTCCCAGCTTCAGAATCCCTGGTTTGACCCAGAGCTCAGGTTATTGTCTGCGTATGTTCTCCTTGTGTCTGTCACGGTTTTGCGCAGGTTCTCTGCTACCAGCCAAAAGTTAAAATTGACTGTCATGGCTAAACTGACCAAAGGTGTAAATCTGTGTGTATTTTGTGACTGATGCTCCATCCAAGGGCATTGGTGGCTTAAACGGTTAGAGCTCTGGTGTGGTGACTAATCAGAAGGTCAGGGGTTCAAACCCCATTACCGCCAATCTGCCACTGTTGGGCCCTTGAGCAACAGTCTCTTCTCCAGGGGTGCCATATCGTGGCTGACCCTCTGCTCTGATCCCAGCTTCCTAACAAGCCAGGATATGAGAAGACCAGAATTTCACTGTGCTGTAAAATACAAATGAGAAATAAAGGCTTCTTATTCTAGCACTCCTGCATCGCACCCTGAAGATGAATGAATAGTCAAAAAAGTGCATGCTAGAAAATCAGGCAGAATAAAATTTATATTCTGAACAAATATGAATTTGGTAAAGTAATAACAATAATATTAGCAACTCCAGTTAACTGGTGTTTCCCATATTGGTGTTTTTCCCCTTACAGAAATAGCCATTACTATGGGATCAAGATGTTCTTTAATGTTGCGTAACGTTTATAAGACAAAACTAACAACAGCAACAACAAAAAAATTAGCTGCCTTAATCTCAGCTTTCACACCAGATTCACACGAGTCAGGGAGCAAAACTGGACAAAGTTTGGGTACATGAAAAGCAGCTCACTTACTGTAGGACCTCCCACTTCCAGAAAGGAATTCCTTCTACGGGGATCTTAAAGGGGTGGGAGGGAAAGGGAACTGGGGCAGCCCTCTTGCCTGCTACAACCACCAACCTTCATCCATCCGTCCTTCCTTCTATTCATGTTTCCATCCATGCGTTCAGCCGGCGAGGGTCCCGGCAAACAGCTTGCAGTCATTAGTGCTGGATCCTGTGGTGACCTTACGTGCCGTCAGCCTCGCACCTTCAAAGTCCCGGAGAGGACTAATGCATAGCCAGTCACCCATAATTCCTTAATACTCAAATCTCCAGCCAAAGAGAGAGGGGGGTGTAGCGGAGTGTGCCAGAGAGAGATAAGGAAAGAAAACAAACAAGCAGGCAGCGGGAAGTGTTTTTGCTTCCCTCACTCTGGGGTTATCACACTAGACGTGAGCGAAGCCGCAAAGGGGTTCGCCCTGAAGGGGAGGGAGAGAGGGTACTCCGATTTTATCAGACGGGCTGTTGGCAGAGCTCTGTTTTTCTTGTGCTGTGTCAGAGTCGCTGGGTTTCGACTGCGCTGAGGCCCCGCTGAGTCATTCCGAGTCCCCAGCAAGACTATGGATGTGTGCACAACCAATTAGTGTGATGTACAGTAATATGATAGTGTACATCACACTAATTGATAAAAAGTTTTGAAGACGTTTCATTTTCACTTGGCTTTTCCCAGGGAAAAAGAGCAACATTTTTCGATGATGCATATTTGTGTAAATCTCCCTGATCTCCAATGAAATGCTCTCTAGAACCATATATGCCCTTCACCCAAGGGGCAAGTCTTGCTCCATGATAACTGCTGGTCATCAGCAAGACAACATGGTTTATCTGTCTATCTATTTGCTATTTCCTTTTCTAACCACTTATTTTAAATTGTAAAAGGCCAGAATTACATGATATGCAAAGCGTTTTACCAATCCTGGTTTACGTACCTTCCTCAGACTGACTAATAACTTGATTTTTGTTTAGCTAGTTCATTGAGCTTCTGCCTATTTATACTAGTTTTATTTTGATTTGGTTGCAGTATGGCCACTGGCTGTCATTTAAGTCAATCGAGCACTCCAGTCGGGCTTGCTTTTTCAAAAGGGTATACATAAGCATAAAAAGCGCAATCATGTATAAAAAGCCATTTCATGAGGACTACAGTATACTGTAAGTACAGTAACAGGGAATGTTTTTTTTTTTTTTTTTCCAGTAAGAGGATCCTTCAGTTTCAGAGATGATGACAATCAAAAATGACAACCATATCCATACCATAATGTCCCTGGTAGTCACATAGACAACTGTCAGCACAACATTTCTTTCCCTTTTTTATTCTGTACCAAAGTTAGAATTATGATGAAACACATATGGACTCTATTCAATCGTCCTAATAAGCAGCAGGGTCACAAAGACAACGTTTGCCCTCATCTTTCAGGGCTTACAGTTTTTTTTTTCCTGTGGAACATGATGCAAACATCTGCTTTCCAGTCAAACCGAGGCCGAGGTGGCGTGCTCACTGCTGTTTCAAATAAACTTGCTACGCAAGGCATAATAACTAGTCATATAGTATCTTGGTCGCCTATCGCAACAAAACACTTTAAGGAATGGCGAGGCAAAGTTAAGTGCAGTCAGACTGGCCCTTATCTTCGCACTGATGCGTGCCTGCCGTTACTCTGAAGGGAAATGTGTTTATAGGCTTTCCTGAATAATGTATGATGAATAAACAGACAATGAGAGCAAAATAAAAAACAGTCGGACTTCACGGTAGCCAAGGACAGTAATTGCTTCAATTAAGGCAGTCCCTCATCCCTTTTCCTTTATGTTGACAATCCTTTCTGGCAGTCCATCAATCGAAGTACAATCAGTTATTTTGGAGCAATTTTCTGTATCCTTTGCTCCAGTCCTGGGGCAGTATTTTATTTTATTATTATGGGGTTGTTGTTTTTTTTTTTTTGCGAAATTCATCTAAAATATTTGCTTAAAGCGCTGCCAGAACAGAATGCCTGACTTCTGAACTAGGCTTTGGATCGGAAAGCCAGGTGATCCGCTTATCGTTGCAGGCCTGGGAAACAGATTTCCTGAAGATCGGATGGCAAGATGGCAGTTCCGAGCTCCGAGGATCATGTTGTTTTCTAATGCAAGGAAAATCCCACAGGGATTGAGCGCCTGTTTTCCTCAATAAACTCTGTTTTGAGTTGTGAGTACAGCAGGGTGGGCATTAACACTTTGATGTTGGAAAACTCCAGGCTTGGCACTGGACAATATGGATGTGTGAATTAGTAGAACGTTCTCCCCCCCCCCCTCTGTAAGCAGATGTTTTTGTCCTTTGGGCCCATTCAAGGTAAATAAATGAACAACATATGAAAACTCGGTGTTGATTAATATTTCCCGATCGTTGCAGACACAAGGTTCATAAATTGATCCCATCAAAGCATTTATTTTTGCTTCTGATCTCATTTAATGATGACTTGATTCTTATCTTACATTACCAACTTTGTAATGCACTACAGAGGACAGTGCTGTACCAGATTCTTGTCTAATAGTCGCAGAGCAATTGAACCTTCAGTCAACACTGGTGAGCCTGTCTGGCGCTCGCTCAACTCTTGCTGAGATCTCTGTC
The DNA here is from genome assembly GCA_030522415.1 of Channallabes apus. NCBI lineage: Eukaryota > Metazoa > Chordata > Actinopteri > Siluriformes > Clariidae > Channallabes > Channallabes apus. The sequence goes on along the minus strand of CM060106.1, from coordinate 57,009,320 downwards.
TGCTCAATGACGTAGGCGGAACATAGCGAACCCTCCAAAAAGCGTCCTCTAAGAGAGTCAGGCTTAATGAATCATCGCTGCCTGTGTCCTCGGAGTCGTAGCTTTGCCAAAAGTTCAAACCGCTCCTGAGGTAAGAAATATGGCAAGAGAGCAGGAGATGAATGAGACTGAAGAAGGAAAGGTTACTGCAGAAGAAGTGTGCGTGTCAGCAGCAACCATAAAGCCTCTGTGGTGTTTACAGAGCTGTTAATGAGAGGCTAAGCTTGAGGATCGTCATGTACCCCGGTGTTAAGGGGGCTCACAGAGGGGGAACAAGCAAAGGTGAGACTTATAAGGGAGGATTAACACCTCAACATGCTTGCTGGTAAATCTTCCGCACCCTTAAATGCACAGATGGAAATGTTATATCACAGGTTGTCTAGTTGAGCTCAGTTTAAATGGCCTTGAGGCAAAAACAAAAACACTTTGAAGTTGCCAGGAATGAGTTACCCCTTCCAATGGGTTACCCATTTATGGCTCATTTGGAGCTGAAACCAAGTCTGGCCATGATCTCAGCAATCTGAGAAATCAATGTCAGAAACAAGAAATTTGCTCTCAGCATCTGGAACCAGGAGGCAACTTCCGGAGAAGGTCCACATTCCCTGCAGGTTTTAAAGGCCATCAGACACAGCAGGGTTCACAAAAAAGACTTGCATTGGTCTGCTCTGGAAAAGCCTGCCATCCCGCTGGAGGGCTCAGGTAATTGCCCAACAAACAGCAGCTTTCTGGAGTAGACAGGAGGTACGATGGCCAAAATGATGCAATCATGGAAAAGCGAGGGTCTGTGGGTTCGTCCTGCGTTTAAGGCTGCATTTATCTGTTCTTTTCAGCTCCAGTGACGGACTTTTTCTTTCCAGCATTTGTCTGAAGTCGACCAGAATTGTCTGCCGCTCCAGCAGAAGAATGAACATACTGGACTGGATAACATCTTATTATTAGACACTTGGGTTACCGCTAATGGTTTGCAACTCTTACGAGAACTAAACATGTCTGCGTTGGTGCTTTTAAAGGTTTCAGTGAATCATATACTGGCGTATTGGCAGCGTACGTGCTACGTATTGGCAGCACATAGAATAATAATGGATTGCTACTTTGGGGAGGGAAAATATTCCAATGTAAACTTAATATAATCACTCAAGTCAATTCAAATCATATTCCTGTCACTATAAACAGATGAGGCTGTCTGCTACATTGGATTTAAGTCTAGTTATGCTTGTCAGTGAGAATTTTTTTATTCCACTAAAAACAGGTTTTTATGTGTGTACAGACCTACTGGCCTTAGTGGATTAGATAGTTTAGCCCTTAAAGATCCATGTCTGTTGTTATTCATTTGTGATCCCTACAGTAGGTGTATATTTACTTTATAATATCAAGTTACATGAGTAAGGAACGAAACATGGCACAATAATCACTGATGAGATGGTGAGATGAGGTCCAATGGCAAGCACTTACGTTCCTGAAAATGATTCTTTTCCAGTAGTAGCATATCCCACAGTGTGTCCCTTATTTCTAGTACAGTATGTACATGGTGTTCAACTGCTGCAGGTCTTGTTTGAAAGCAGTGGGCTTGCTGATAAGTGTGACTGCGAGTATGATTTCTCTTCCTTTACCACAACAATCACTGTGACAGGATGCAATTTAAAGTATATCCAAGTTCCAGCGACCCCCTGACAGGTATCTTCTCACACTGTACCATCAAAGCACATGGAAACTTTTATGGCATTTATGTTTTTGTTACCTTCTTAGTCTTGACGGTGGACTGGCAGCAGTCTCCTCCATCATAGTTGCAGTATGCTCTGTTGTTCATGGCATCGCAATAATTGTCACCCTGGAATGGCTGCAGGAGAGAGAAAACAAGACAAAATAACTATGTAAAAGGTACCTATTATGCACAATTCACCTTCTCAGTCAGAAACAAAATATGTAGGAATTGCTTTTTGTCCTTTTTTTTCACCATTTTTGCATTCACCTCTGGCTTAAACACCTCCCTTATTAGACCTCCCCCCCAATCCCCCACTTTTGTGACCTCATACAGGAGGAGCTGCCCCCCCCCCCCCCCTGCTTGTTGTTCAGCTCATAGATACTGAGATGTTGCATTTGGTGGAGGAGGGAAATAAAAGTAGTTTGAGGTATAAAAAAAATTGAAACCCACAAAAAAAAATAGGATTAAGTTTAATGAAACAGCAAAATGCCGGACCTTTAAAGAAGTCTCCGGATTATTGGCCTGAAACAGAAATGTGTCACATTTCCTATGGATTATATTCCAGTTCAAAAAGCGACGTGCAAACCGCGCTGTAACTGATGTAACCAATTAATCTGAAAAGCATTACTGCCAGCTGTATAGGTCTTGTTTACGTCTACATTACGTCAGAAGCATGCAAATGTAGAATGCGTTCCGGGAAACCAGCCAACCTACGGCCTGTCTGAAGGCTAAAAGTAATTAGATCTCTGCCTAGAATATTTCACAACAGAAATGTGTTAAATTTGCACCTAATTTACTTTATTAGCTAATGCTCTATGGTGAGATGAAAGGTAGGTTATATAGTACATTTATACTGTGATTTACTATAGTTTATTCCAGAAAGGTGTTTACTGATTTCATTAAATGGAAAAAGAGAAAATGGATCATGTTCCTATAACATCATGACTTTGAACCTTTGCAACAAACAAAAAAAAAGCCTGGAAGGTAATGGTAAAAGCTTTTAAAGAGCCTTTTTAGTCCAACTAGGGACCGCAGTGGCCAATGGTGATTACCATTGTATTTACCATGGTGTTAAGACCTCCAGTTAACATTCACACGCTCATTCACCCACTACGGGCAGTTTGATAACGCCAATTAGCCTAAACTGCATGTCTTTGGACTGTGGGAGGAACTTTGAGAACCTGGAGGAAACTCACTAAGCATGGAAAGAATATGCAAACTCCATACAGATACAGAACCCAAGGAGAGAATCGAACCCAGACCCTGAAGGGGCAGTGGTGGCTCAGTCGGTTAAGGCTGTGGGTTACTGGGTTACTGATCGGAAGGTCGGGGGTTCGAACCCCAGCATCGCCAAGTTGCCACTGTTGAGCCCTTGAGCAAGGCCCTTAACCCTATCTGCTCCAGGGGCGCTGCTCCGTAAGCTGGCTGACCCTGCACTCTGACCCCAGTTTCCTAATTGGGATATGTGAAAATTGAGCAATTTCCCTCTGGGATTAATAAAGTTCTATAAAAATTAAAAAAAAAAAAAAAAAGATGCTAACCACTAAGCAACCATGACGCCATTTTGTTAGGCTATTCTAATGTAGTCTTGAGGAATAGTTCTGCAGGATTCTTGATTGACTTTTTGGGCTCTCATTTTCAGTCCAGTCCAAAAGTGTTTGGGATGTCACGAATTTTAATAGCAATGATACCACAGCTATCTTTGGCCATGTGGAAGGGGAAGATTTTTCCTCCCCTGTCAATCACAGAATTATGAGCTTATGTATGCCGAAGAGGGAAGATAGCACTTTCCTCTGAAATGTGTTTGCAACACTCATCCCAGGTCAACCTTCAGTTGGTAGCCTTCAGAGAGCTGGCAGTTGGCTGAGGAACTGTCAAGGGAGTAAACACTAAGTAAAATGATGGGAAAATCCACACTCTATAATGAATTTGGGTGATACTAGAACTTCAAAGAAACCGTCGGCCGATACCTCCTTAGCAACATATCATCATAGCTTAAGAAAGAATCAAACTTCATAAACTGTGCATGTCTGAACTGATCGAGTTCCACTTTGATAAATCGTGTTGTATTTTATATTACCTATGCATATGGTGTGAAAATGAAAGGCAACTGTGCACATGTATTAACTGCGTTAAGTCTAGGCTATAACGAGACGGTCCTAAAAGCTGGAGGAAATCTATAGGAAGGGGTGGACGGGAGATCAAGATTCCTGAAGACCTTACCTCACAACCTTTGATGCAGTGGAGGATCTCCGGATGGGGGTACCATTTCAGCCCCATGGTACATGTGATATGCTGTGAGTAGAAAAGAAGAGAAAAGTTTTTGTTTATAATTACAGTAGAATAACTATGAGAGGGAAAAATGGAGGTTACTCAATGCAGCAGTTGAGATGTTACTCAAAGCTCTCCCAGTTGAGAGCTTGTAAAAGCAAAGGGGAAAAAAAAAGGAAAAACAGGTGCAAAACAACATCTTGAGAAATCCAAACTTGGAAATCATTCAAGTCTAACACCTTGGGAAAGTTGATCTTCTTCATAAAATAGATCATTCAGAACATATAAATTATCGCTTCCTGCGCTCTCACCCTGGAGCCATCGAAGGACATTAGGGCGGCTGCCACAGTGACACGTTCAACAGCAGGAGGTGTCGCAACAGGTTCATCGTGCTATGACATTGGTGGGAAACTTTAAATGCTATTCGAAAGCAGAGCACTAATTGCGAGCTGTTACAAGTCGAAAACAGTTTATCCTTTGTCGAGGAGCAAGTTATGCCATTCTTAAGGGCAATGCCTGATGTTGAACCAGATTCATTTAATAACCAATAGGATTAATTGTATGTTTTAAACAACATGGAATGGGAATTCTTGTTATTTTTGGTCTGGAATGGATAATAAAGTGTGTGTGTGTGTGTGTGTGTGTGTGTGTGTGTGCCTGTGCCACCCCCAGACCACTTAACCATCATCGATTCAGGCTCCTCTTTCCCCAGCCGTCCAGCTCCACCAGCCCCGTACACACACTGGATCAATTTCACCAATCAATCAGCACCGTGTCATTTCATTTCTACAGTATGTAACAGTCAAGAATAAAGATAACCATAAAAAAGTCCACAGCAACAGGGGGGGAAAAAAAACTAATAGTGTTAATTTAGTGCAACCTTGGGGGTTCTTTGGACGAGGACTATACCCAGAGGTCAGATAGTCTTATTGGCTAGCTTTATGACACACACACACAAATACAAAGTCTCCTCATTTTTCTCTCTCGCTTACCCACGCTTGCAAACTAAGGTATTTTACATTTCCTAGCAGTCAGCAAATCAATGGAAAAGAAAAAAGGTGGAGAACAAATGATCAGAGGACGGATGAGTAGAGAAAACATTTCAGCGTTTGAAGACTGCTGGGAGTGATGGGAAATCAATTACACACATACACACACACATACACAGAACAAGGAGCACTTTGGGTCACTGTTGTCAGATTAAAGTGACATAAATGTTGGTCTCGTCAATCATTTTTCTAAATTCTTGTCAATCGCCTTTACAATGTCTGCTCGTAGAGTCCGGTAAACGACAATTTCATTATTTACTGTCTGCTCGTGATAAATCTATTATTTTAAAGACTTGAGGCTTAAGATCTGCTCAGTTTACAGTTTGTTCCTTGATCTATATTTCAATTTGGCATCCATTATGATATACAGTACACATCGCTGTCCTTTATACCAAACTCATGTTGAACTAGAATTCCACAAATTATTAGAATTTTATTCCAAAAAAATATATACATATATTTTTGGTAGAATTTTAAATGTATACATACAGTAAGTGGGCATAAGATAACCAACTTATTGTTTAAATATTAAATAATAATGCATAATATGTATGTGAGGTTTTTGTTGTTGTTTACTTTACATATATTACATAATCCAATATGCTAAACCAATAAAAAAACATTAGACAAGTCTAAAAACGTTAATTACAAACGGAATCTAAGCTTTGTTTAGTTAGCTAGATTAATAAAGTTAGCTGGTTAGCTTGCTATTTAACAAAACAAGTATAGTTGCACTTTTGGCCATGTTCAAATATCATGCTGAGAAATAAGTGAGCAAAAATATGAAAAATAGTAAGAAAAGCCAGGGGTAGCTCAGTGGTTAAGGCATTGGACTACGGTTCGGAAGATCCCAGGTTCAAACCCCACAACCACCAAGTTGCCACTGTTGGGCCCTTGAGCAAAGCCCTTAACCCTCAACTGCTCAGATGTGTAATGAGATAAAAATGTAAGTCGCTCTGGATAAGAGCGTCTGCCAAATGCCTAAATGTAATGTAAATGTAAGAAAACCTAGCTAACCAAAATGCAAGCACTTATAGATGAAAGTACGCATGGGATAGCCAGGTAACTAAACAACAGTTATTGCAGAAAAAAGTTGCAATAGGATAGCTAACTAGCTAAATGAAAGCTCTTGTATATAAAAGTAGACAAAGAATAACTAGCTAAAATATAGCACTTTTACAAAAAAGTAGGTCAATGATATCTAGCTAAATGAAACTCATTGTAGAAAAGGTGGGAAACTGATAGCTAGCTAACTAAACAAAATCTCTTGCAGAGAAAAAGTAGGTAAAGGATACTGTAGATAGCTATCTTAACCAAAGCTTTTGTAGAAGAAAGTAGTCAAAGGACTGCTGGCTAGCTAAAATGTGCTTGTAGAGAAAAAAAACGCAAGTTCTTATAGAAAAACGTAAGCGAAGGATGGCTAGCTATCTAAACAAAAGCTGTGGTAGAAGAAATTCGGAAGCCTAGCTAAAATTCAAGCATTTGTACAAAAACAGTAGGCAAAGTATAGATAACTAGCTTAACAAAAGCTCTTGTAGAAAAAGTAGGCAAAGGATAGCTAGCTAGAACAAACGTGCATGTTAAGGAAAGCTTGCAAAAGATTGTAGGCAGAGGACAGCGAACTGTGGACAATGTGCCTCACCTCAAACCCTTGCTCGCGTGTGTGTATTTTATTATCTCATCCGTGTTTTCTGGGTATTTTATTATCTGATTAAACCTGTATTCCTTGATCCAACATGGTCTCTCTCCAGGCTTGGCCATGCATGACATCATCCCTTTACACATCTCCAAGGCCCTAAATCCAATCAGCTGGAGCACTCGACATTCTGTTTAAGCCTCCACTCTGTCTGCATCATTCTCCATATCCCTGCTATCAAATTTAGCTCTTTCACCCTTTTAATAAAAACTTGGGGCTATTAATTAGAGGTTAATATTAGCCCTTCCTTCCAGCAGAGCCAGCATGAACAATCGCCCCTCTCTCTCTCTCTCTCTCTTTCTGCCAAGGCTGGCTAGTACCTGCATTTCAGCAAACTATGCCATGATTTTCGCTGATATCAGGCTAATATATAAGAAAAAAGTATGTCGTTCTTATATTACATACATATTACATTCTTGCAATTCTTAAATTGCTAATATGTAATTCACATCCAAATCACTCAACCTACCAATTTACAGAAAACTAACTAACTAAATAAATAAATAATAAATGCAAGTGGATGTTAGAATATAACTATTCTCAGTGAGAAATATATTTACAATGAGTATGTGAGGGTAGGATTTTGGTGAAGTGAGCAATTGTTTGAAGACAAAATGACATAGCTAACTAACTTGGCTAGCTGTCTACGATTGCAGTGCACATGCACAAAACAAAAAAGGGTTATTCGAATGCTAGCAGCAGATTGATTAATTAGCACCCCTTGCCAAGGGACGCGAGTTCCTGAGTTCCGTGTGTGTCCTTGCACGGAGTTACGAGGGACAGGTGTTGTGGAATTCAGACGCTATCGATTTACACCGGTGTGGCGAGGGTGGCGAGCTGCAGAGAGAACCGAAGCGGCGATCGATCCCACCTCGGCTCAACCCCCCCCGGCCCGCTTCAGCTACATCGATTTCGGGCTCCTCTTCCCCTAGCATCCCAGATCCACCACCGACCCATGGCACACACCGGATCAATTTCAACTAATCAATCATCAACGTGTCATTTTATTCCTCCAGCAGCTGACTCAACATTCCCAACACTAAGAAATATGAGTAACGGCAAAAGCGACAGCGCGCACAATAACAACAATATCATTATTATAAATAATTATAAATGGAAAAGCAAAGAAATAACTCTTATCTCCCCGGACCTCTTTGACTGGATATTAGGTCTAAGTTGCACACAAACCAGGGGAACTGCTTTAATGAGTTC